>CM042752.1:19891326-19916326 GCA_022496165.2 Catalaphyllia jardinei
GCATCTCCATTCAATTTTTAGATTAATTTTGTTTTCTTGACAACTTTATTTATTAAGTTCTGTTCTAAATGTGTAATAAAATAATTATCGATGATAAGCTATTGTTGTCAACCTCTCTGGAGTTAAAAAATGAATGGTCGTATTCGCTTTTTTCGCCATAACACGATTCACGATTCAGAAACACACCATTTTGCTGGCAGTTATTCCCTGATAGCGTGGTATCAAACCTCTGTAGTTCTCTGATGTCACTTTTGTAAACGACCTCTAAGGACTGTAGAACTTGTAATTAATAATGTTGACATATGTCTAGCACCATCATATGAAATATGGTGAAATATGGTCATCACGAAATAGACCCGACACTCGTACTCTGGATATTGAATTGAAACTACCTTGCAATGAAAGCTCACGCGGGGGATTATCATTAAAAAGAGGTTAACATAATTTGCATTTGAAAAGGCTCCGGCCCTTCACTCTCTTTAAATTTATTTATTTTTTTTAATTTTAAAATTTAATTTAGTTACAATTTAAAAATGATCAGGCATTGACGTTTATCACTGTTCACCGTGCACCTGTTGATTTTTTTAACAAAGACCTTTATCTTTTCGGTTGGATTTGGATCAAAAGCAATTTATCTGTCCTAAATGACCTTTTCTTCGTCGTTATATCTAATTGGCAGAACGACAAGTTCACATCAACACACAAAGGTACACTGAATTTTCCTAGCGAGATGAGATAAAATTGAGAAGGAATAATGTCCGGGGGGCACTCTACAAATACTATGCCGGGGGCTGCGCCCCAAGGTCCAACCCTTCACCCTTCTATATACCATTGTGAAAGAAAAGGTAGCCCTTCCATATGCCTTTCACATACTCTCATAACTGGCCCGTATTACTAAATAAATTTCCAAAAAAGGAAGTCTTCTTGTCATTTTATATACTGCCTAATAAATGAAATGATACAGCTATAAGGTGCGTCTGTTCGATGTATTTTAAATTAAATGCCCTATAAAATAACTAAATGACAGATTTCCTTCCCTTTCATATACCTTAACTTGTGAAATCGCTACCCTTTTATATACCTGAAGGCTGAATAGGCCAATATAAGTAGTACACCCCTGGGGTAAAATAGAGGGGGTCGACCGAGTGCAAAATATAGTGAACCATTTCAAGATGTTTCAAGGTTTGTGTCCAAACTTGTACCAACTGAATGAACAAAAGAAAAACAGTGGTAAAACGTTTCAACATCAATTTCAAGGATTTAGAGAAGTAAAATTAGTGATGATGGCGAGGACATTCTTGGCAACTGGATAGTCTGTTCTGGGCGTTTGATTATTTGGAGAGAAAAAAGTAAGCCGAATTCCTTAGCTTCAGTTATGGTTATTTTTCCAACGGCCGTAACAGAGTAGGAGTTTTGTAGAAAACACAAGGACTATTCGTGTCTTTTTGCCAGCTCGTTGTCTGACCAGAAACTGCAATTTATTCTCAACCAATCCTCGGCACTTTTCCCAGCAGTCTAATCCTGACCTGATTCAGTGTTTTCGTGACAATAATGCTCGGACACAGTCCAGATTAACATTATTCACAGCCTATAGGGCGTGGATGGAGAGTGGCTGAGAGTTGGTCACAATTTGAAATGTCAATCGACAAATGACGTGCTTTTTTTTAACACAGGCTAAGATCTGAGATCTGCAAATTTAATAATAGATCAGAAATGGGCTGAAATTTTTATTGATAGCCCAGAGACAACCGATACATGACGCCACTAGTATATAGCTAATCCGGTTTCTCTTAAACCGGCCACCTCTCTAAAGTGACCAGCTTTGAATGAAAGTCCCGAAATTATTGTCAGTAAAATACTGTAAATGAAAATTAAACCACCATCAACCGGCCCCCACAGCCACCATTTGGTCGTCCCGATGAAAGTTTTCTAACGTCGTCACCCTTAATAAGCAGCCACCCGAAATTTAATACACGTAGTTTGGAATGGTTTTGGAAAAGGTGATGACAATTAAGAGTCCAAAATAGAAAGTTACGACTGATTATGGTAAAAACATCTGAACACACGTTTGTAATGATTGTCTTGGCGTGATTCCATGTTTACTAAGCAATTTAAAACTCCGGCCATTGTAAACAAAAAATTGTGATGATGATTATCAAAGGAGATAGATTGTAATTCTCATCATGCTAATTCCTGACCAGCCCCTGTTAAACGGCCACCTCCTGGCCACTTCCTGGCCACCTCCTGGCCACTTCCTGGCCACTTCCTGGCCACTTCCTGGCCACTTCCTGGCTACTTCCTGGCCACTTCCTGGCCACCTCCTGGCCACCTCCTGGCCACTTCCTGGCCACCTCCTGGCCACCTCCTGGCCACTTCCTGGCCACCTCCCAGTTTCCTGTGGTCTGCTTGGCTTTCATTCAAGCTATGTTAGGCATACTCAGAGTTTCTGAAGAGCGTATTAAGAATATGTAGAACTGAATATTTACGATTTTCAAGTAATTATATCTAAGAGAATACTGTACTTGCTATTTTCAGTCAATGGAATATTTGTTCTCATCGCATTTTGGGCTTCGGTATAGCATCATGAGTTAGCCCTTGTGTCAAAAGTGGATATCGTTGTTCTTTTCATTTCGATCTTTTGTTGGTCCTGCCTACGGCAAAATTATGCACATACTTCCAGATTCGTCTTATGCTAACCATTGTGTCGTACGAAATCAGGAAAAGCGGCTAAAATGTGCCATAGTATGCACTATACAAACAAATTATGAACACATTTTCAAACGTACAACTCTAATGCGGAAATGCTGATCAATCGACCCACTAATAGAAAAAAGAAAATTCTCAGTAAAATTATTTGTGATGTCCATCAATATGAAATTAAGAAAAAAAAAACAAATCTTTTTCCTGTCCTATCGCGACCCTAGAGGTGTAACAAATTTGATGGAAGTTGCGTATAAAATGGACAATAGGCGTTACTGGACTGAACAATCACATCTACGCTAGCCTGCAGAACATGCGTAATATTTTTGCGTATTTTAGTTGAACAGAGGCGAAAGCAAGCCGAACACGAAGCGTGAGTCGCGCGCGAGGGGAAGAGCGCGACTCACGCTTCGCGCTCGCCTTGCTTTTGCCTCCAAATACGCAAAAGATACTCCTGTTCTGCAGACTGCGTCTACCCCACGCCACCTCAGTGGCATGTATATCTAAAAAAAAACGGACATTGTTTGTTCAGTCCAGTTTTATATTTACAATGACCTTAATGGCTGCTCATGACTATTTTGCGTAAAAAAATTTCAAAAGTTTTTTGTCAAGCTGTAAAGAAAGAATTATAGTTCATTAGAGTTATACTGGGTCACCTGGTTTACCCAAGTAGACCAGTAAAGTTTCGGGAACTGACACAGGTTCACAAAACTTTTTAATCCACGGTCGATTTTTTTAATGCGATTTTCTTTTAGAAAAGTGGTGTATTTTGATCAGATTTCACAAGATCGTTAGATGTCAACGGATAGTGATGAAAACCTATTCTAAACACTTACATGCTATTTTGAGCTACCCTCGATAAATAAAGACTTCACTTCACTTCACTTCACTTACAAAAGACCTCAACATCGCCGTCTTGTTGCAGGTATCCATGGAATGTCTATTCAAACGACCGGATTGCCCGTTTCATTGTTTTGCTTGAATAAGAATTAAATATGCATGTAGAAACGAGCGAAGTTTGAAGTTTTCTTACGATCTCTTCCGATTTAACTCTCGTGTATGTTAACAAAATGATGACTCGTCGGGGCAGATGACGAAAATATCGAAAATCATTGGATCAAAGCCGGTTTGACAGGTTTGGCCCACGCTGGTGGCTTGTGTCGGACACCGGAACAGCTAAAAAAACTGCCACAACAGGTCACCTAAAATTATCTTTTTATCAGCGCCCTTGACAGTATTCAGGGAATCGCAAGGCATTGAAGTGAAACAATTCCTGTCCTCGGTGGACAATAGTCGCACTAAGCATGAAAATACTAGTCTAATCGAGGCAACAACAATTTATTGGTATTCCCATATATAGATAAGTGTAATATAATTCTGTTTTCATTTACAGATTTATGTAATACATTTATTCTTTCAAGACAAAGGTGACAGGACTTGAAATCACCTGAGTAAACTTAAATTTAAAAACTAAAGAAAAGGTGGCGAACTTGAGATCGATCGTTGTTGCAAGCTCTCGACGCCACGTACGGTGGTGCGTCAGCTTGTGTAACTCGAGAACAGGATATGAACGCCTCGTGGTCTTTCTGAGCTTTTAAGTGGAAATGCGCGTCACAAGTTGACTTGCTATAACCTGACAACAGCAGGAAAAGCTTAAAATGGGACATCGGGCACTTCCTTAATACTTGGACGCTTTAAGTCTCTATTATTGAAGAGAACAAGGATGTTTTTATAAACAGTTGGAGTGGCTCTACTGAACGTTTCGTGTTATCTGCATTGGTGTGCTAGCCGCTGGACTTGAGTCGGTTTCAGTATCAGTACTAATTCTTGTAGAATTAGAACAAACATTCATCTAAAGTAGATTTGTTTGCCATGGCTTTTTGCAACCTTCAACTGAGGAGGAGATCATTGATAATACTGGTGTTCTTATTGATGCTGAGCTCTGCAACGGACAACCAGCACATACAACCTGAGAGCGAATCTTCATCACAGGGCAGCCATGATATTTCTAATAGGACAGTGGTTTTAAATAGCGCTAGCGAATGGTATTTAGCGATGATATTTCACGATTACTCGGATAACACCACAGGAAGAATATCCGCTGCTCGATTTCAAGATTTGCTACGGGATTTGAGTCTTGGAGAGAAGGTTCTCAAGACCAAAGCATCGTCACTACCGCAACATGAATCTTCCGAAGGTCATCATCGACATTCAAGGAGTTACGATGAACAAGAGGACGCATTTGGTGAATTTGGTGATAGATTTTCCGAGCAGCGTAGCAGACAGAAGCGCAGAAGCACGGAACAGTCTAAACGAGAAACCAAATTGGTGTCCCATGGCAGTCCTGCGAGGTCTCGGGGCAGGAAGCGACGAAACATGGAAGATCTTCGTTTTTCACTTGACGAGCTCAATGCGGTGAGTTGTTAACGAGCATAGTTTTTTTCGCGATCTTAGTGTAAGACCCGAGGAAATTATATAATGGTGTAATTGATTTTTTTGTTTATGTTTGGGAAAGTGAGCTCAAAAAATCGATAATCTGTTTACCTTGGTTCGGGCTGCGTTATTAGAAATAGGTTAGGTGTGTGCAAATATTTGTATGTAACTCCCCATGTTCTCTTCATGCAGACAGCATGTTTTAAGGTCAAGTTGTCGCTCCGTTTTTGTTTCCAGCAACGATTTCCAGTTGCTTCCATTAACACGTGAGATTTTATCTACAGGTGGACGGCGCTCCGTTTGTTTGAGCAGTGTGTTGTTAAAACCTGCAGATTGCTCTGATCTGCTAATGAAGATTTATTTGCATTCAGGAGAAGTTACAACGAAATGGAAATTGAGTCATGTAGTGTTCTTGCGCTTCTCGAGTTAACAAGTCTGTTCTAAGATTACCTTCTTAGGAGGAAAAATCCCCTTCCCTGCCAAATTTAACTGAGAAACGCGCCGCTTTCTTAAAATGTTTTGTGGGATTTAAAGCATCAGTGCCAATCCACTTATCCGGTGGTCGTCAATACTGTAGTTTAAAAGCTCCCCATAAAGGCTAAAGTAGTTGTCTTCCTTATTCTCTCGACTCCCTTCACTCTTCATCCGGAGGTCGCGATATAATCTCGTCTTGTGAAAAGACGTCACTCAACTGATGACCATGCATGTCGTTTATGCTTTTTATTAAGCCAAGATGTTGAAACCGCTGTTCATTGAAGTCCATTTAATGTACTTTTTCTACAAAACTGAACTATATAATGGTACAAGAACATCGATACAAAAGTACTTCTCGCAATATTTTCTATTTGAATCACGTTTGCCGGTCACAAAGGTACTAGCGACATCCTTACAGCATGAAAAAGAAAATAATATAATTTCTGACGTTGTAAAAGTTGTGTCCGTTGGAATGCAGATTACGTAAACCATGCTAAGAAGTGAATCAACATTAAAAGCGTTTGGGAGTTGTCACTCGACGCCATCTCCTCAGTTTTTTTTAGCACTTCATTCTAGAAATTTTGTCTTAGAAAAACGTCCCTGTGTTTTTTTCAGTACATTTGTTGTTGTTTACGTCAGATCAATAAACGAGATGTCCTCTCCTGTGCCTTCTTACTTGCACTAAGTTTTAAATTATTTTGTTTTTGTTTCACTGTAGAGTGATTAGACAATAAAAGCTGCGAGTGTTTCATTACTTTCTTTGTTTATTTTTCAATGTCTTGCAAGATGATATTTTCGATCGCTTTTAAAAGAAAATTTGTCATGTTACCCAAAGGACTAACGTTTTCAGGAAATGCCTTGCATTGCTATTTTGACCTTGAAAAAACCTATATCATGACTGGTTATAAAATATCGTAGATGATATTTGAGTTGAAAGAATTAGCACATGAAAGACCATCTCAGTCATGTTCGCAACTTAGACCGAGCTAAGAACAGGAAGTCTTGAACAGTTTACATTTAAGCATAGAGTACCTTTAAAGAGATAATTATTTTCCTTTTGCAGTTGTTTACGTTCCTTATATCCTTAGTAGAATTGCGTTTTTGACTTTTTGTTACTAACTTTTAAATTTAAGAAAAGAACACCGGTCGGTTTTCTAGACGTTAAGACGTATCGAGCTTTAAGACACCATCGACAGCACTCGAAGCCGGAGAAATTTGAAAACGCAGCTTTCTTTCTGGGGCTACGCCAAGAATCCACACTAATCCGTCACGATAACGGAGCTTATCGAAAACGCTCTTCAAACCGGAGCATTTTGAAAACGTCGGCTTCGCTTTTTATACCCTGGATGCCAGAGGCCTTCTCGCTCGCCAGCTGCGAGGATCGTCAGGGCGAGTAGTGCTGGCACAGGTAGCCCAAGCTCTCTATTTGAGCATATATTAATATCGAAGAGTGCGACTTAGAAAAGCAATGTTCGACAACTGATATGATTATCTAAGAGATCGACCATCAGGCCTTATCCCACCATATGGGAGTTAGGTTGTAAAGTTAATAATTAATCATTCTTCGTTATAAGAGCTTGTATGGAGAATATTCCTGTTGCCTATAAATGTATGAAATTCGCAATAAAGTTTTCCTTTTAACTCACCGATGTTGTCTTTTTGTCTTTTCTTGTGATTTTGTAGTGTTTTAGGCCTCCTAGGCGCAGTCCAAGGCTTTTCTTGAGCAGCCGCTTTTCCACCCTTAATTTAGGGGTGGAAAAAGCACTCTTCGATATTAATATAAGCACTCTTCGATATTAATATATGCTCAAATAGTGAGCTTGGGCTACCTGTGGTGCTGGTCGTCGCTTCGCGACTCGCCTTCGCGGCTTCGCCGCTCAGTTCTGTCGTCCTTAACGAGAAAGAAACCACTGGCACCCAGGGTAGGCATTTTAAAGCGGACGGGAAACATTTTAAAAACGAAGCTTTTTGAAAACGAAGACATTGCGATAATCACGTGATTTTCCTGATCGAGTTTTCATCAATCGCAAATCCAAAATGGCCGCGGTGATCGCTGCGTTTTTAAATTTCTCCGGCGCAGGTGACTAATCTTATTGTTAATTTTAAGCGCCTGAGATCATTTATTTATGGATCATGCGCTATATAAGTACTTAATTAATAATAATAATTAATAAGAAGGGTTGAACAGAAAATCGAGCACGAGTTAATTCTATATTTTTGCTGACTCAGTTCATGCACTCCTGAGCTGATTTTGAATAAAGAGATTTACCGACCTATTTCGAACTCTTTCTTTGTCTTGTCAATGTTGACGTTTTAAATTACAGGAGGTTTGATTTGTACAAGGCAGACTTTTACAGAGCTCTGTCTGGAGATGCTCGTTATAGGTACTCTGAGGGGTTGAAAATCGTCCTTTGATGTTCCGTTCAGGGCATCCCTTTTGTAATTCTAGGCATTCACCACGTATGTAACACCTTTCAAGTATAGCAAGTTCTAAAGCACAGTGTGCCATGACTATAAGAAGGAACTAGTAAGACGTCGGTAGAATTGGCAGGAACGTGACTGTATAGGTATGTTCAATGACACTCATCACTCATCCATCTAAGAGTGTACCTCATAGGGAGAGATAGTAACTTAAATTGCGCCCTTGAAAAATGGATTTAGTGCTTGTTTTAAGGACGTCTTTTATTCATTTCTGACGAATACTCCTGTCGTTGCCACCACGGATCAGTCGTTCAGCCATGAAGCCAGCAGTTTCATCGTTGCTTAATTCCGTGGAGTAGAGACGCTTAGAAAGATATCCAAACAACCTATAATAAGTTGTTGAACGAACTCCAAGTACTTAGTTATCTATGTAAAATATGTATAATTTTTACTGATTAGCTTTTCTTGTACATCGAAAAACGTGTCTTTTAGTGCTTCATATAAAGTGACTGCTCGTAAAAACGAAATCGCAAGTTTCCTGGCAAGGACACGCCAATAGCAAAAAGATCGATAGGTTACTGTAGCAACGAATTGAAGTCACTCACTTTGCGTTGACTTGGGTTGGGTGGCTAAACGGAAAAGCACTTGCGTCAAACTGCGTCCAGATTTGATCTCGACCAAATTGAGCGCAAGTCAATCGAAGAGCACGCAAGGCCTGGCCAAACGTAAAAGATGAAAACGGAGTCGCAAGTAGATGCACGTTTTCAACTTACGCGAGTCCGTTTGGCCAGGGCTTAAATTATGTGAAGCTTGCTTCTGTTCTTTTAGTCTTTTTATCCAGGCAGTCGTTGTTTAGGTGTTTCTATCCTTTTAGCCTTTTTATTCAGTCAGTCGTTATTTAGGTGCCCGTTAAGACTACTTGGAGTAACCTCAAATAGTTAAAGGTGGACCAGAGATGCTTTAGGCCCTCCTTCAGTATCGCTGAAAACAAAGGAAAATAAGTTGTTCAATCAATTATCGGTTTTTAGAAAACACATTTACATGTACTCGTTAGAAACGCATAACTAAAACGAACTGAATGGCGTAAGGAAGGAGAATTTAATTTTTGATAAACAAGTTATTTTCCTCATTTCTCAGTCTTTTTTGAAAGAATTAGAATCAGTTTCCTTGTGTTTCCGTATATGTATCTTAAAGTAAGGAGAAACTCATAGAAACTGTGGAAATACTTGCTTATCGGCTCATGTTCCACAGCATTTCTTGTTCTATCAAAATTCACTTGTGTCTCTTCAACTCAATAGGAACAGAGGAATGTTTCTATATTCAGTTCTAAATAATTGCCAACGAGCCAGCCGAGCGAAGACGCTCGGCTGGCGAGGCGGCAGAGAATAGTGCCGCGCGAAGAATGGCTTATGCAAAAAAATTCTCAATCGGCCTTGGAAAGTGTAAGTCTAAGGTGTAACAATGGCTTAGTTTAAGCCAATTGCAAGGACGAAACTATTCGAGGCATTGTAGTTTTTAGCCAATCAGGAGGCGCGTTACATCTAGACTTGTCTCGTGGAAGGTGATTGCTTTCTTTGCTGTTGTGTTTATCCAACTGTGAACAATTTCATAGTCTCAAAACATAACTAGCGTGTTTCCTCTCTCACTTTATCGAAACTGAAAGTTCAATCGGGGAGCGTGCCCTTTACAAAACTCGTCTTCTAATTCGAATATTGAGGAAAACTGTTAGACAAGAGCAAATCCAAGACACAAAATCGACACGAAACCGAACCAGCGTGTTCACCACAGAATTGAACGAGCGTTTTCATGAATCGAAACAGTGTATTACTTCTCTGTTTACCTATATCGAACTGAAAGTTCCATCGGGCAGCGTTTTTTAGAAAGAGTGTGTTCATCAGTCGAACCAGTGTTCAAATCCAGCATATCCGATATCGAACAGAAGGTTCAGTCGGCAGTGTCACCGAACAGAACTGAACGAGTGTGTTTATCATGCAGTCGAATCCAGTGTTCAAAACAAAAATCGGACCTGTTTGCCACAGAATTAAACGAGCGTGTTCATCAATCAAACTAACGTGTTCACATTCACTTTGACTTTGCCCATCATAACTGAAAGTTCGACCGAGCAGCGATACTGGATTGCGTGACGAACGTTACCGACCGGCAAACGGAAAATAAAATTATCTAATCACGTATCACGAGAATACCCCTGTTCGACCCTCTTTATATTAACGACTACTTATAATCATTGTACCCAAATTGGCAAATGGCCTATAAAAAACAGCGTCTCCTTTCGTGATATCCTGCAAAATCAAGTCACAGACCTGATATGGCCAGATTTAGCAGTTTTTTGTTGCGCTTCGGCAGGATTTCAAATTCGTTTGGATTAGGTTCACACTAGAGGAGGTCTTTCCGGATTCGTAAATGTTCCCAGATTTGTCAGTTTTAGAGTATTCGAATTCTTAGGCGTTTAGACTGAAAGGATATTCGGATTCTCAACCGTTTACACACGACGACAACTTTGGTCTGCTAAATCTGCGAGCCAGCGAGCCACGCGATCCATGTGAGTCATGCCAGCCTTTTCAGGGAGTACTTTTTTTTCTTCGATTGGTCCAGAGTCTGATCACTAAACTATCGCTATAAACCGCTCCCCGGAAATGATCCTGGGGACGAGTATAAACGGTACAAGCTCGTTCCCAGGGTACTCTCTCTTTCCCTGGGAATTAATTTTAAATTTAGCTACAAAAGTGCCTAAAACTGAAATATTCCCAGAACAAATCCTAATCTCGCTTTGGTTGCCAGAACTACTGCTGGTGCATCAAATATGAAAAATGCTCTAAACATCTGTACATCGAGCCAAGTCTTGCGTCATAGTAATGGCTGTCCTGAGTTAGACGGATTTTTTTGTTTGCTTCATATTTTTGTTGCTTGGAGAAAATTTTATCTATTGAAATCGCTCAGGTTCCGCAAAAAAGCCATACGTACGGCTCCACCGCCCCAGTGCTACTAGAATGGGTACTTGAATGGTATTCATTGATACCTGTCATTCACTGATATCCACGTGTAAAATCTTTCAAGAGAAAAAAACAGTACTTCCAGTGCAACTCCGTATATTGGCGTCAAGAATGGCGAGTAAATCGCGTACGTTTAACGGGTTCGCTCTTTAGTGAATCAGTTATCAAAACTCAATCGGTTGTCTGACTGCTGGATGCGGTTGCCTCAGAACTCGGGACGGGACGGAGCAAATATTTAAATGAAGAAAATTAATGCCACTTTTGATGTTTTTTTCAGGAGACAAGACGAAGCACTTGCCTCGTCTAGATGTTAACCCAAAACTAAAAACAAAATACGTTTAGTGACGGTTTTTGTGTAGTCGCTGCAAGAATTTAATATTGCGATTGTATTCATATTCTTGCGTTGCTCTTGTTCTTGTTCTCATACGAATATCATAGTAACAAATAAAAATTCTTAACATTTTGATTGTGGCTCGCATGACTCGCATGGCTCGCCCCTTGGCTGGCATGGCTCGCTAGCTCGCGTATTTATAAAACTCCTCCTGAAACTTCAGGAGCATTCATGATGAAATGGTTAACAAGCTGTTTGTTGCCTCGACAACTGGGAACAAAATACCGCCAAAAAAAGACTAGTGTTAGATTTTGAAGTCTTTTTTTCCCACTCGCTTTCCACGCTATTGTTGCCAATTATGTCGTCCCACCAGGCATTTTTCCGGGTCTTATCCAGAATCGTCCAAGTTTTCTCGATGTTCTCAGAGGATGACAACATTGTTTGTGTCCGATAATTCTGGTTTCTGAGGAATATAGCATTGCCATTATAAAAGACTGCCTGGACCTGTAACAGAATGAGGCAACCAGCGACCGCCATCAACGCGACTACGAACGTGACTCTATACTACTATATCCGCCATTTTAGTTCTACCGCAAACTCAAAGGATCGCAGGCGGAAAAGTATCGGGATTTGACAGAAAATCGTTTACACGATAAAACTCTCCGGATTCAAAAGTTAGCGGATTTAAAGTTCCCACTTCCGGATTCAAAATCATCGGAGGCATGATTAAACCGGGAAGTTTTTATTTCGGATTTGTCTACTTATGTCGTGTTTTCACGAGATAGGTTTACTACGGTTAATGCTTACCGAGGTTTGGTAACTAAATCGCAGTTATTAGAGACGCTGTTTACAGGGTACTAATTAACTAAAGTGGGCCGCATACAACGGGCGGTTTGAGGTTTTCTCGGAAAGCAACTGCTGCAGCGACGTTGCACAGAAACTATTACTGACTCCAATGCCGAACGCAGGTTGTTGTCAATTTGCAGGCGGTGATGTCGATCCAAACCCTTCTTAAATGAAAAGCTTTGTAGATGAATAGTGGCAGGAAAATTTTGATATCTCGCCGAGCCTCTTCCCGCAAAACACCTGAAGCAGCATCTTCCGCGGAGAACAGGCTATGTAAAAGTTTAGCATTACTTCGTCTTATTCAGGGCCGCTCTAACAATTTCTTTTCTTCTCCATAGATTTCGATTATGATTTTTTTTCTCTTTCTCTCATTGTGGTAGGTCTTCTTTCAGTTGCGCCTGCCTGTACATCGCTACCGAGCTAGTGAACTTCTAACAGAAAGGAAACACTTACGGTACTTGACGAAGAAAGGGAAACTGCAGTCCAGGATTTTTTTGCGTAAACATGTGTTAATTTAGCCTTTTTTCCCCTTTGACTTGAAGCCTACATATATTAGGAGGAATCTTTGTCTATTTTTTCTCTTTTTTACACGATGAACGTATGAACACTTGCTGCCAAGATCTCGCGACAACTTCTGCTTTTCCTCGGTTACCGTCGGTTACTGAGATAAACCATGCCTGATGAGGCGTTCAACCGTCGACAAACCTAGGTTGGCTTACTTTTTATTTTGCCGCCGCTAATCGAGGTTTGTTACTGCGTTTACACGACTAAAAACTTCACTCCAGTAAAGTAAAAACAAGGTAAGGTAAAACAAGGTAAACATCTCTCGTGAAAACGCGGGCGTAATTGTTTGAAAACGGTAAAACCAATCAGGTACCAAAAAACGTTCCGCGGATTCGTCACGAGTCCGGAACAATTTCCCCTAGTGTAAACCTAGTCTTAGGGCGCGTTCGTTTGGGATATTCCGGAATAAGAATATATTCCGGAATATATTCCGGCTATTCTGCTCCTGGGAGTAGAATAGCTGGAATGGAAATCCAGGTATTCCGGAATGAGAATAGCTCCCAAACAACGCTTACTCGCGTTATTCCAATTATTCTTATTCTGGATTGATCCCAAACGAACGCGCCCTTAGTCTCGCCATAGGTATTTTGGCTAGACGTAGTCGCGCCAAATACGAACTTGTCGACCATGGCTCAACAAAACTCGCCTATCATGCTTGCTGCCAAAACGTACAAAAATGACATGATTAGATAGAATTATTTAACTCAAAATCACTATGGACACTGTTATTTTCAATTTCTACTGATTGTTTCTTTTTCCTCGTTATGCGTATGCGCCGGGTTCACACTCTCCCTCTCCACCCCTATTCGTAAACGTGTTAATGTACAGAGGCCCTTATCTTTGCAAATCTGTATAGATAAGTTAACAACTGATTTCAAACAAGAGAAATGTTCCTTAAGATCTCAGGTATAAGGAAGGTTTTAGAGAAAGTGTTTCTTGTCGTGTCTTTCGTGAAATATTACCCAGCACTAGTTTTTCACCTACGAAATAGTTAATCGATTATTATTATTAATTTGTTTCGAATGGTTTGTTATTAAACCTTTTGGCACAGGTCCTCAATGAAAACGTACTGCGAAATTTCCATTAACTGCAAAGTATTTTCGAGCCATTTGCTTTTTGGAAGATTTCCCCAGCTGAAAATTTCAAAGAATAAAATTAAAGTTCTCTCTCTCGAAATTTCTTATCTTGTACTTTTTACACGTAGCGTGCGTGACCTTGCTGGTAGACAATTTCGTTTTTGGGATAGTCATAAAAAGTACCAATTCATTCAACTGTAAAGTTTCTTACCCAGCTGCAGTCAATGGCTGTAGCGAAACACAACAGTTTCACGTCAGTTTCACTGCAAAACAATGCGTTTTGTCCTCGTATCACTTATCTATTGCTAATTATGTTGGCTTTATTTACAAACGCAGTGTATTGTTTAGAAAACAAATATTTTCTCAATTCAGTAATACATTATAAATGTTTTTGCGTACAGTCAGAAAGAACATGGTGTGAAAATTATAGTTTTCTATTTATAGGTAAAAGCAGTCAAACAGTTGGAAAAATTTGTGTTTTTGCGGTGATGCGCCCGCGTGGAGCGCCATTTCACAACTCCTTTGGACAGAACTCAAGGATTCGAAAACGAAAACAATTTGACTTTCTTTTCTTCCGCTACAAAAGCCAAAATCACTTTTTTTAATATTTGCCATGTGACTCAAATTTTGAAACCGTTGCGTGGCGATTCTAAACCGTAACCTAAAGCTCAGAAAATTATGATCATTTTGCCAAGTTTGTTTCTCTCGCCAGATATCAATTATTTATTTCAAAACTTATGCATCTGATAACAATGTTGCATATTGTGCAAGGTAATCGCATATCTTCGTTTGGTGTCAAAAGTAAGAATGTAGAATCTAAGAAAATACTGATTTCAGATGTAGAATATTGCAACAGGGCATGACAGCAAGGTATTGTTAAGTTCCATTGCTCGATCCGTAATTCAGGTAAATTCTTTAGTGCATGTGTTTCTATCTAAAGCCGAAAGCCTTTAGGTTGCTGTCTTCTCTTAGAAAAACGATATTTAGTATCTCATTTCAAACTAGTCTACAACACGACTTGAACCTCTAAGTAAAACAGGTTTCTATTTGAAGTATTCATCACCGTTGGATCAAACTTAATGAATGTATAATATTTTTCCAACATCGGCAAACTGTTTTGTGCTCAACTCGACTAGTGTTTCGTCGGCTAATTAAAACTCCATGATCAGGGCGAAGTTATTGTACGTAATTGCTAAACAAAATTGTTCATTTTTTTCTTGGCCGTTTTATGTTCCATGTACTGCAAATTCACAAGCTAGGCTTAAATTGCACTACTTGGAATTTTAGCTACTTCAGAAGAACTGCTATTTTAATTTCTATCTGAGACTGTATCAGAGCTATGAGTTAGAGGCGCACTGTAACTTTATAATTCCGGTGCTTTCAAATCAGTCCGAGTTTAATACTATATTATTGTAAAATAGAATTATAGTTGTAATAAAATAAAAGTGAGAGAGAGAGAGAGAGAGAGAGAGAGAAAAATGTAAATGTAAGAATGAGGAAAAGTTCACGACGGCAGAAATGAAAAGTCGAACGAGCAAAGCTGAGACTGTTAGTTCAGTATTGGTTTATCGCCAGGAATCTACTCCGTGTTCCTTGCAAACAGCAGAATCATTAATGTTTTGTTGATTGCCGGCGGCATTTCAGAGAGGTGATTAAGTAATTTAACTAAAACTTTCAGTCGAAGCACCAGTGTAGAGAATTTTTAATCTTTCAATTGGCATGCATACTAATTGCAGGTGGAAAATCCAGCTGTCCTTTCAATTGGCGCGCCGTATAGATGGAACGTGCCGTATAAATAAGCCTAATCTAATGTACACTTCCATTCATTGCAGTGCTTGGAGGAGCATGAGTTGATGAACATTCATGGCGTGAGCGAAACACAAGGCATAAACGAGGACGATCTTGTGCGAATCTGTCCATCTTTGATCCGTCAGCTTCAGAACGGCGCTTGTGTTAAAGAAAGTGAGAGCAGTAAAGTGGGTGAAGACTCCAGCAAAATGTTACACGGCAAGTTGATTATGAATGGCGCATGTTATGTTTAAACCAACCCGAAACTTTCTTAGCATTTGCATTGGAAGATTATTTACAGAGAGGAAAATAGGAGAACACAAAAATTGCGACAAAAACGGCGCTTGACTCCATTCAAGCAAAAAATAACTACTTGTAATGTTGAATTTTCAAGATATGGAACGGTGCCAGCGGCCAGTGTCTCTCTCAAACGTTTTAAGCTGTGAGGTAACGTGCGTTTAATTACTTTCGCGCGAATCGAGTGACTGTATATTCAGTTTAGGTTCCCTTTCTCAATTCAGGAATGAAAAGCATTTCGTGAATTAAGCAATCCAGTTTTTCTTGGCTTTTATTTAAAACTGGAAACTTTTTTGCCAGCCCAGGAGAAGCGACCGTGCTATTTGCCATAAGAACCTGTCAGACTTCGGTACGTCTACAGATCGCTGTCTCCCGTGGAATCACGAAAGTCGAACAATATAATTTTCTGCACTTCAAGCAACTGTATGCAGCTCTTTATCTCGACATTACAGTTAGGTCATTTTTTGCGATGGGTTAAATTCCTTTCAAAACAAAGGACGTTCTTAGATTAGCAATGTTTACTACGTGGCTAAATGGTCAGTAATGAGAAGAGAATTCTGATTAGTTCTGTGCTAGGGGCAAATATAGAATGTAGACCGCTAAAAACGCTAAAAACGCAAATATATGTTTTACTATTATGCACGTACTCACCGCCAAGGAATGGATCGCGGGGACGCGTTAATTGTTCAGCGGGGTTTCACGTGCACGTTCCATAAAAAGGCAAAATTTTAAAATTCTTTAAAATTAACTCAATATCAGCTAACTTGTCATTATTGCTTACCTAGTTGTAGGTTTCAAGTTCATTCAGTCTCGGCTTTCTTGCTTCTTTTTGTTATAAAAAGAAAGATAAATTTAGAATTTGAAGATTAAACCAACAGGTGTTTTTGATTCCATGTAGTCTGGGGTTATGGTACCTTGTCAATCACTGTCATCAGTCTGACGTCACTCCTAGCCATAGCAATCATTCCTCTGATGGGTCACTCGATATACAAGAAGATTATGTCATTTCTGGTAGCGTTGGCTGTCGGCACCTTGGCAGGAGACGCCTTGCTTCATCTTATTCCACATGTGAGTGCAGACGTAATTGACATTATCTAAAACAAAGGAAGGAAAAAGGGGAAGACAGAAGGATAGACAGAGAGTCAGCCAGTCAGTCAGTCAGTCAGTCAGTCAGTCAGTCAGTCAGTCAGTCAGACAGACACACAGACTGACGGGCAGTAAATTTGTTAGACGGATAGAAAGAGATACTAGAAGTGAATAAATGAAAGTTCATCTTTTTGAACTGCGGAGAATGAAATGAAAATATGATTGATCATCGCAGTTATGCACTCAACCTGAACAGTTGTGAAATTAAAACCTTCAGTTGTGAAATTAAAGCCTGAACGGGATTCGTTGGGAGGCCGGGTGGCCTCATAGTTAGTGCGCTCGACTCCGGAACGAGCGCTCTGGGTTCGAGGCCTGGCCAGGGATATCATGTTGTGTTCTTGGGCAAGACACTTTACTCTCACAGTGCCTCTCTCCACTCAGGTGTATAAATGGGTACCGGCGAATTGTTGGGAAAACCTAACAAATTGCAGGGGAGTGACCTGCGATGGACTAGCATCACGTCCAGGGGAAGTAGAAATACTTCTAGCCGGTTCATGCTACAGAAACCGGGATAAGCTCCGGCAGCTATGAGCCAGTGTTGGCTCCAAGGCTTCATTACTGTACGGAACGGGATTCGAACCCATGACCACTGCGATACCGGTGCAGTGCTCTACCAACTGAGCTATTAGGCCAACTCTTCTGGGAGCTGGCCACTTTGCGAGTTCGTAATATACCCGTAGCTATAGAAGATGAAGAATACAAGTGATAGAGACTGACTGACTGACTTACTGACTAACTAACAGACTCGATGCGACTGATTTACTCAGTCTGACTGACTGACTGGCTGGCTTAACTTAGTGAGTGAGTGGGTGAGTGACTGACTGACTGGATGACTGATTAACTGACTGATTGACTGACTGACCGACCGACCGACCTAAGCCGACTCGAATGACTTGCCAGGATTAATTGTACATGCCGAATCATTGTCTGTTTTTAAGAGTAGTATTTATTGAATTTTTATTGAATCAGTAGCTTTTAAATTTTATCTATATAACGTTTGTAAGTTTTTATTTAAGGAAATTGTTTTTATACAGGGTTAACCTCACGATTTCCCTTTTCAGGTTGTTTTTGTATTTGTGTTGTAATTTCCTGTTAAATTGTTATGTTATGTTGTTATGTTATGTCTGTCCAACTGCTGGCAGGCTCAGCCTGACTGATGGTGTTACTAATTGACTGATTGACTGACTGACTGACCGACCGACTCGGCCCGACTGATTGGCTGGCTGATTTAGTGGCTGACTGGTTTAGTCTGACGGAGGGTCTTGATGATTGACTGACCAACGGACTGACCGACCAATGGAAAAGATTGAAATTTTCTATGGTAATAATTACTGATAAGAAAAAGAATACGAAACTTACCATTTGGCAAATGTAGTTACACATCCAAATTCCTTTGTTTTCTGTTTGAATTTTCAGGCTTTTAGTTCTGGCCACCACGATGGTGAAGGGCATAAAACGAACATCTACAAGTCGTGTGTAATCATGGCCGGAATTTACGTCTTCTTCTTGGTAGAGTGCATAATGAAGGCACGTATGGCAAGAAGAAAACGCTCACAAGAAGATTTGCACCTGTGCGATGAGGTTACATCTCCTGACAAAATGGTAAACAGTTGATGATGATTACATAAGCACTGGTCGGCTAAGAAAGATGTCTTTGTACAACTCTCCTCTCGTTGTTACCAATATGTTCTGTTCCTATCCAGTTCAAGGTCCGTCTGTGTTCGTGTTAAACACGTAATATATTAAATGGTTAAGCACTGCTTTCCGATGATAACTACTGATTCTTTTTTCGTTGACCTGCTTACTTGATATTTTTGCAAGAAGTTAGATGTGATCATTTCGATTATTTTTTGACGCATCGTCTTCGATATGCCCCATTCTCCTTTTGAATTATGATTGACATCAGGTTCGTCTTGTTTATATTGCAATACAGAGTCTCAGAGAAAAAAAGAAACAGGCTGCAAAATATCAAGAAATGGTTGGCTCACGGCTCGCTGGAATTCAGCGATGCATCAGCTATGACGGTACACACTTTTCCAAGGCCAGCGGTCACTTCTCTGTAGGCTGTAAGCCTACGTCATGTGAACTCGTCCTGGTGGAGTCTGGGAAAGAGGAGCGCGGCAGCACCGGGTCCGAGAGCTCTCAAGAAAAAGTGCCCTTGTGGGAACCTAGTTGCCATGGTGACCACTGCTATCAGCGAGATTGTTTGGGCGAACGTAACAAGCACAGTTTTAGCGACACGGAACTTGTAGCTGCTTTACAGGGCAAGTCTTGCATCCACCCCAACATCTACACCAACAACAACTTTTGTGCCAGTGGCAGTGACAGCGATGGCCAAACACATCACAACGTCAATCAAATTTGCCGTCACGGCGATGACGTCCAGTACTCATACCCAATCTCCACTGAGACAACAACCGTCACCACAGGCGACAACGGGGATGGCAGCTGCGAGGACGAACACGACCACAACTACCACCACCACCACCACCACAGCCATAAGATTGACAAGGCCACCTCCATTGCCACTGTAGCATGGATGGTAATTGTGGGCGATGGGTTTCATAACTTCAGTGACGGTTTAGCAGTGGGGGCGGCGTTTTCGGCGTCATTGACCAGCGGGCTCACTACAGCTATAGCGGTGTTCTGTCACGAACTGCCACATGAACTGGGTAATGATGCCTTGTGAGAACCATAAGTTTTAGCACGTTGGTAAAATTATTCCTGGTAAACGTAGAAAGCGACTTTGTTCTGTCTGTTTCTGCAATTCTTAGCCCCTACCCGCTGTGCTTTCTGGAGCTTTTGTTCCTTTAGAACCGAGTTCTTTTCGTAAACACATAATGTTTATCTTTATATCGTAAATCTATACAAATATAAAAAGGAAAGTATTACTAGTTGCTCGAGTTTCACGCTTTAGGCGATAATCTTATATTTTTATTTTGCTCTGCACATTTCCGCATTGAGCACTCCTAGGATAAGTGAAGGAATTTTGTTTCTTGTTTATTCGTTTACCATTCTACGATATCACTACCTACTAAACCACTGAGACAGGTTGCGAGAAGAAAGGAAATCGTTAGTGATGTTATTGAAGCATTCAGTGAGAACATGTGATCCTAAAGGAGTTTTAAAATGGAAGAATTCAATTCAGACTCCCGAGAAGTGCTACAAGCACCATTTAAAACCTGGCTTTCATTTAAGACCAGAGCGTGTTTAGTATTGTTTGACCTGTGTGGAAGAAGACACCCTTCCGGTTCCCACCCGGATGAAGCACTATGCGCGCAAAATAGACATGCGTATCAGGTTTCGCCGGAAAGTATGAACACTACAGACAACTGGTGTACCCAAAATTTCAGTTCTACTTTCTAGGTTTCGTTATTTCGCTGTGGTCATTCATGATGTGACCGAAATGTTATTTGACCGTGAAGGCGTCGAAGAAAGGTGTGCATGAACAAAAAAGATTGAAGAGCCGGAATGTAAGGCTAGCTCAGAAAGCCGGGGAATTCGTTTTTTAAATGTTAAAAATTGTTTCATTAACTTTTTTTCTTACTTTCAGGTGATTTTGCTATTTTGCTGAAGTCAGGTCTGACCTTCAGACAGGCCCTCGCTTATAACCTTGCGTCGGCCATTATTTCGTACCTGGGCCTCGTGTTAGGTGTTATTATCGGGGACATACAGTCGGCTCATACCTGGGTCTTGGCGCTCACCGCTGGCATGTTCCTGTATATATCCCTAGTCGATATGGTGAGTAACATGGGACCTTTAATGTTCTTAAAGCATCTGGAATGGATTTTCACATATAGCTGAGAGCTGGGCAAACTGGCAGCTGCAAAACGGCCCCGTTTTGTAGCTCATAATTGACTGGCATCTTTGACCTACAAACTTCAGTGTCAGTTAAGAAATAGGCTGACGTGTCAACTGATAGTGGACAATTCAAACGAGACTACCACGATTTTATCCAGGCCATTTATTTACTCCCGTCTACTGTTTAAAAAGTCCGATTCAGTGCCAAACTGATCACAGCTATTCAAACACAAGAAAGGAAAAAAATACAAAAACACATTCGATCGGGCAGGTTATTTTTGCAGGTTGCAGGTTGCAGGTTGCAGGTTGCAGGTTGCAGGTTGCAGGTTACAGGTTGAAAAATCGACTTTTATATTATGTCCGAGTGAGTCTACTTAGCACCTTTATACTGGGGTTTATTCGACTTCAACTCAAATAAACAAGTCGTTTCAACCTGCAAAACATTGTATACCAGCCGCATTCGATCCCAGATTGCAAACATACAACTGGGGCCAAGTGCATAAACCTGATACACTAGTACAGTGGCAAGAGCAAAAAAAATAATGGAACTTGATATACTAGTAACAATAGAGAGTGCTAATCTCGGGAAAACATGTAAACTGCTAACGTTGCCACGTGCTCCTCAATAATGGGGTTAGATGAAATTTGCCAGCAAAATTTTGGGCAAAATGTTATATCAACAGCTTCGTAAATATTCCGTTAGAAAATGGTAATTTTTTCCTGCACGGTGATGGTATGTTGCAGCAATACTGTTATTTTTAGTTAAGAAAACTCGCCTTCGGAGTAAACTAGAAACTGTCTCTATTAGTCAAGACTCTCTTCCAGTACAGCTTTACCTAGTTGGAGGCCTGGCTACCTCAAAGGAGGCCTGATTACCTCATTATGCCAGGCTAGATTCTATGCAGCATGGGCCGAGATTCAGTTGGCTCAACTGAAACTCAGCCTGGGGAGCACTGGGAGATTATTCAATTTTATCGGCATAATTTTGAGTGTGAAGGAGTTACCGACCACTATTTAGAGAATAATGCTCCGTTTCAAGAGTTACACTAAAAAGCATAAAGCTCGATTTCACCAGCATACTCCGTCTAACAGTTCTCTTGGTCAGAATTCTCCGTCCTTCCCACTCAGCTCGCAAAAAGTACATATTAAAGCCACCCTTCTCGAATTTCCTTTTCTTTCGGGGAGGACGGCTCAAACATAAACTACCTGGGGAGGCGAACAACAAATAACAATGTCAAAGTTTACTTTTAATGATAAATTGCATTTCTGTGTTGTTTCTCTAACAGCTTCCAGAACTTAGCAACTACATAAATGACGGAGGCGACTGGGCCGTGGTTTTGTCTCAAAATGTGGGAATATTAACAGGAGTGTCTATTATGCTCGTTATAGCTTTATATGAGAGTTAACTTATTTGAATCTTGGTAATTCATTGAGGAATTTTAATTTAGTGACAAGTTAACCTAAGGAAATAACTTAAGTTAAGAAAACATGTTATTTAGTTCACTAATGGTGCAAACTAGAGCAGTTAAATTAATTTGTTAGCAGAGTGATATTTTATTGCAAATTGTAGCTTTCGATTGTATTGCTGACGGGCGCGTTTTTAAGAAAACGTGAAGAAGACGAGTAATAGAGTGATTTTTATTTGAGTTTCGAAACTTATCAGGCAATAGCCCTTTTCACGGTTAACTTTGCTTATTTGCATTACAATAAAATCCAGCATGTTCCACAGGCGTCCCAAACTCACGATTCGAGGAATCGATCAAATATTATGTGAGCGTATCGAGTGAGACGTGACTGACTTAAGTGTGCGGTGTTGTGTTACGCATTGGGCCGTTGAGAATTTGAGCGCTCTACAAGGCATTGTATGGAATTTATAATAACGAAGGATAAAATCGCGCAATGAAATAAAATGTTACTTTTGTGAATGAAATTAAGTAAATAAACTCACCTTGCCTGATTTCTGTTGTCCATTTTGCCTGTTTCGTCGCTTTCTGAGAAAGCTACGACAAACACCTGAAAACCCCCCAAAAACGACGAAACAGGCAAAATGGACAACAGAAATCAGACAAGGTGAGTTTATTTACTTAATTTCATTCACAAAAGTAACATTTTATTTCATTGCGCGATTTTATCATTCGTTATTATAAATTCCATACAATGCCTTGTAGAGCGCTCAAATTCTCAACTACCCAATGTGTAACACAACACCGCGCACTTAAGTTAGTCACGTCTCACTCGATACGCGTACATAAATCATTAAATATTTGATCGATTCCTCAAATCGTGAGTTTGGGACGCCTGTGCATGTTCGGGCTATTTTGTAGTTTTAGCCCGAAATTGCCTCGCATCCACGTTGGATTACATTGTTATGCAAATGAGAAAAATTAACTGTGAAAAGGGCTATTACTGAATAGTCTAATTAGTTTTTAATTGGTTTGGTTTTGGTTTTTAAAAGACACTTAATTGAAAACCGCTCTGTATAGGTTACTGTAGATTAAGTAAAGCAACTCGATTATGGGAAAATATGGGTATATTTTTGGATAAAAATCCCGTTTTGTATGTAAATCATTTTGGTAAGGTATTTTCAGATGTGAAATTTTCAATTGTGAAAAGTAATGAATAGCGACTTCTATTGTCAAACGGTTTTCCTCAACAAGATTCGTGTGAATTGGTACAACTCTAGAGTTAATCTTCCTTATTTATTTTATTCCTTGAATCCGACATCCCTTGTCATCGTATGATGACCTAGCACGTTTTGTGTTTTGTATCTTTTTACCACCTCTACGAGGATTTCATTTAGCACATGATAATTTATGTTACTTTTTCTGTGTCACAGAGACTCACTTTGGGAATTGTGAATTTGAGTTGACTTCAATGATATTCTTATGAAAGAACCATATTGGAACACTAGAGCCCAGGATCTGTGCACGCCAGGTCCGTTCGGTGATCGGATCTGTTCAGATTCGTTTTACATTTTGTTTTCTCTGTGTACTTAGAGCAAGAGAATTTGCACAGTGCATTGTCATATAAGGACTTCAGGACTATATTTGGGTGTAAAAAGTATCGTGCTGTGTTAGAGGCTTTCGGTCACGCTAGTGTCATGTCATGTTAAAGGAGGGGGAGTGGGCTAGGTCTCGCTGTTTCACGTCATGTTGAAAGAACTATGCCACTCTTTTTTCTGGGGTTCGTTATTATGTTTTGAAGGGTTTTGCTTTCCATCCAATTAGCTTTACGAGTTTTTTGACCAGTTTGTTGTGTCGTGTTCAATCGTCACGCAAGCTTTACCTCGACGTTAGAATTTAGTGTCATTAGTCACGCTAATTACACACAACAGTAACACCACAAATAGTGAATTGACGTTTTTACATGATAAGTCATCAGAATATACCGCGTTCGATTTATCAGTATTCAAACCCGACTCTGAGGCTTTCAGGAAAAAATTGTAATTTTGCTTAGGTTTCTTTTTTTCTCTCAATTCCTTAAAAAGGATACCTCCATGAATACAACGAAAACACCTTCAAATATACAAGTTTGTTCCGAGAGCCTTGAAGCTATGTTAGAATTTTAATATATTTAACGTGCCTAGTGACAATTATTTGGGTATTTTGGGACTCCAGCAGTTTAAAATTTCTGACTTTTTTAAACTAAGGGTTTTGAACTAAAGATCTAGGAAATTTCTTAACAAAAACGATGTTTGATCTCCCTTTTGAATCGGAATTCGTTCAATTCACTTTCTTGATCCAGACAAAAATATCGGCATATAAAAGATACATTATTTTTAATTAATTGTTTGATTTACTGTAAATCTAGCATCTATCAAAAGAATTAAACTTTTATTTATAAATTCGAGGTTATGAATTCAAAAAGGATATGGAACGTTTTTAAATATATTTAAAATGATCTTTGTGAAATTGTGGGCGTTTCTAATTGGTTGAATTCCGTAGAAAACAAAATATTGCTAATGATGAAATAATAATTATAATAAAAAAGAAACCTCATTTAAAGGATGTCATTTGTTTCACTTTTATTGCGTCTAGTATTTTAGTAGTCGGACCGCGAGCTAGACTCGATTACCAACCGCTGATCGGGAAAGGAGCCCCCGAAGCCAGAAA
>CM042752.1:19921326-19923826 GCA_022496165.2 Catalaphyllia jardinei
CTTAACAGCCTTCCTACAAAGTATCGTTCATATTTATTGAAACTGATATCTATCTGTGGACACTTTCTGACTGTAAACAACCGTCACTATGGCCGTTGCTACGTAAAATAAATTATACCACTGTGTACTTTCCTTGAATTTTACACTCATCTAGAGGGAAATTCAGCAATATCGTTTGAAAATGCTTTTTGCAAGTATTCAAGGGCTTTAAATATTCAAAAAGTATGTTTTTAAAAACATCGTATTTTTGATGGATGACGTCATTTTTCAGCCTATTGAGCCACCCTAACGGCCAGGTTTACAGAGGAAAGGAAACAGAGAATCTCGAGCACTACGGCGCAATTATATGATCAACCTATCGCTGATGGAGAGCCACAATGTAAGGACGCCTTAGTGATCTGTATCACTGTCGACTTTGTACTTCAGTCATTCCTGTGTTCCATTTTTTTATTTTGAAGCTTTGAATTCGTTGTTACTAGCCTTCCTGGTAATTGGTGTCTGTGTTTTACTGACGTTCTTTTCATTAATAGCATTTTGTAGTCTATCGCCATTCTCGCCTAGTTGACAGTCGACGGTAGTGTTTTCCTATCGCAAATATTTCTGCCAGTTTCTGCTACGGTCGGATATCTTTCTTCTTGCAATTAGACTCACATGTCTGACTCTTTTAAATTAATCTCGCTGAGTGTGAGGGGCAAACGAAGGATGATCTTTACTTAGTGCCGTAAAAAAGTGCTGATGTAATTTTCCTACAAGAAACTCACTCAGAAAAGAAAACAGAATTTCAATGGAAACGTGAATGGGGCTCTGAAATTATGCTGTCTCATGGTGAGATTTCAAACACTACCTATGTATTAATAAACATTTATGCACCAAAAAAAGACAAAGAAATTGTTAAATTTTCCAAAGACTGTTTTAAAAAAGGAAAACCTGGATACAGAAGAAAATATTATTGTGGATGGAGACTTCAACTGTCCAATTAACCCAATTATTGACAAAAAAGGTGCTTATTAACACCCCGAAAGTTGGTTGTTGATAGTATCGAGTGCTTTCAAGATAATTTCGATTTAATTGACATATGGCGAGTAAAAAGTCTTGGTGTAAAAAGTGTTACTTGAAGTCAGCCCTAAAAACCGATCATGCATTATTATAGAAGTTGGCTCAAAAGTCAATCAAGTGAAAAGACCTGGTGTTTGGAAACTGAACTGTTCTATTTTAGAAGAAGAATCGTATATAAATGATGTCACCAAGACATTCCGATTTGGGTTGCTGAAGGACAAAAAGAACTTGCGGATAATCAGACTACATGGAAATGAATTAAATATAATATAAGAGCTCACGCAATCCAGTATTCAAAAAGAAGAGCTAAAGAGAAAAGTGACAAAGAAATATGTCTCCAAAATGAATATACACTTGTTAGTAAATTATACGAATCAGACCCTTGTGATGCCAATTCAAAACTCTTCCATGCAGGAAAAGAAAATCTACAATTCAGTTTCCCGAAGAAAAACTATAGGAATAACTATTCCTGCGCGGGTTCGCTGGGACGAACATGGCGACTGAAGTATTTTCCCGACTTGGAGAAGAGAAATCGCATAAAGAAGCATATATGCAAAAATTGACTGTTAATGAATCGGTAACAACAGATTCCCGGCTTACCATACTCTCTGAACAAAAGCGTTCCTATCAGAATAAATACATGGGTGGCAGGAATGAGACAGATAATAAACATGCTGCCCAATCATTCTTAAAAATTTGAATATTTCAAAACTATCAGAAAGAACAAAAACGCGAATTAATTCTTGCCGTTTCAAAATAACAAAGCGCCAGCAGGGAGCAATGGCATTGACCTCTTGAGTTTTATGAAGCTTTGGTCCTTAATTAGTGCACTGAAGGTGGCCTATATTTTTTATTGCATACTAATAGTACCCATGTTATCCTCTTTAATCTAACAATGTTTTTAAAAATTTATCGGAAGGAAAAAAAGATATAGCTGAAAGAGTGCAAAAAACCGTTACTCTAGGATGTAAATTATGGCCACGAAACATCGACTCGACGAACGCATATCGTCCACCTCGTTTTAAATGGTGCGATTTTTTCCACAAATTTTATATGATATTGTTCCATATGTTCCATACTTTCTTCCTGTCAAGTTTTCTTTCGAGTATTACTTCGATAAACTATACTTTCAGCTGCGGAAAAATGTGAATGTTTGAATCTTGTGACAGCACCTTCGAGCTAGAACTACTCACCACTGACGAACTGCGCAACCTTGTGAACGATATCCCTTTGGGCAAGGCAGATGGCCTTGATGGTATCCCTATTTCCCTCATAAAGTTATCATTTAAGTTCATTGCATCTTCCTTGACTCATATTTTTAATTTAGTTATTTCCACTGGAATCATTCCCAACGACTGGAAGAGTGCTAGAATAACTCCAATTTACAAAGCTGACTCGAGGGTTGACCCAGCAAATTACAGGCCTATTTCTGTACTTTCTGTAA
>CM042752.1:19928826-19936326 GCA_022496165.2 Catalaphyllia jardinei
GAGTTAAACTTATCTGTTGATGTTTTGCTATTTACCTTTGTTTTTAATTCAAATTCTTTAGTTCTCTTCTAATATTGATTGCATAAGATGTGTACTTCTGATATTCAGACATTTGATTTTCATTTGACATGAGTGCATATTGCTGGCTCCCCACCCACCCCTGCACATTAGTAGAGTTGTTGGGGTGGAGGGGGGTGCACTTTGGGGGAGGGCATTGAGTATCACAATCAGCAGATACCAAAATATTATATTTAGCCGAGTGTCTACTTAGCCTGCATTTTGTTTTTTGATAACACAAGTGCAAAAAATTGATCAAAAACTAGTGGTGGAGCTGTGGAAACAATGATACAACTTCTCACGTTGGTTAGAACAGTCGCATTACTGATTAACAAGAACTATGCCCAATTTAAGGAATGGTCCATTGCTTTTATAACATAGGAAGACATTTTTTCACGCTGAAAAGTGGAAATTTCACCAACTATGATGTCAGCTTGAACCATCTCTATGAACCATCCATTTCTTTTTCATAAAATATTAGCTAATCAGAGCATGGGCTAGCATGTAGCTATGTTATAAAATGCACTACAATTTACTTTTTTATCTGTTGAAGCCTCTTCTCAGTTTGTTTCTGATATGACCAAATAACTCTTCAGGCCCTGTGCCTTGGGCAGCATCATGTCACCTGCGATTAAATAATTCACCATTTCCATATGTCCCATAATCCTTTGGTCCTTGGGGGCCAAGAGGAACAGCTCACCATGTTAACAAACATGGTGTTATGTCGAGCAAACTATGACCCATCAAAGTTTCATACTTATTCCAATGCTTCAAAGCTTGGGAAAGTGGATTTAAAACAATTATTAACATCTCAGTTAAATTGCTTTTCAGCAACTTTGGGGGGAAAAAGCTTTGGTATTAAAGAAAGTAACAGGGTGGCCCATTCAGCTTAAAGGCTGGTATCCAAAGGGACCCTAAAATATTATGTTAAATATATTCATAAAATAATAATGGCATGTCACCCTCCTGTGGCTGATTGTTCTGGCTATGAATCAGCAAAAACTACAGAGTATCACTTGTTGTATATCACTCATGTTTTTGTTTCTGAACAGTAAAAACTTTAAATAAACAGCACCAAGGTCATGTATGTGATTTTTGCATGTGAGTTTGCCAGCAGAGTAAATCTTTGTGGAGAAAACTATTGCAGGAAATTTTTTTACAGATCTTTGGAAAAAACTGCAAAAGTCACAAAAATTTGAACCCACAAAAATGTTAGGCCACACTGCATCAGACCCACTAGGAAAAACATTTTATTTGCATAGATTTATGTACAAAGATGCAAAGACAGGGTAGGAGCAGAGGTGAAACAACTCAAAAAGCAGCATTTGGATACATTGTGTACGTACATGTAAAACGCAGACTTACATGTATTTGATTTTTCATTGAAGTACGCCACTGTTGAAAAGGATGATGAAAAGTTCATGACGCCAGTGAATCTGATCCGAGACTACCTTGGAATGCAGAAAGTTGAAGAGTACAATGAAACAACTTTGAACCTTTTGGCAGGATGTGCTGATCAAACAAAAGATGGGTGTGTATAATTTCTGCTTGAAGCAACTGTTACATTGGTGAAAGTTGTCATCAGTTGTCTATTATATTACCCGGTTGCCTAAAATGTGTAACTAAATCAGTTTGTATCAAATACGCATTGAGAGTTCCATCATTCTTTGAAGCTGCGTGAATTGAACAGTGTCAACATTGTTCTGTCTTTCCATTGATGAAAAGCACTTTTTAAAACTTTCAACAGCTTCAGAGTTCAAAACAATTTTCTCATCTTGGCCTTCATCTTCCTCATCATCACTACTTCATTTTCAACATGATGGTCAAGAATGAGCATTTGTAGCGCTGGCTTGTTTGTTTTGCATACCATGCCGAACGAGCCCATAGAGCTTGAAATTTCACTTAGCAACAAAGCAACTCTGAGCCAATAAGAACTCATTCCAACGTTCTTCATTAGTTTACAACATTTGCCAATGCTGCTCTTGCTCTTTGTAAGCAAAGCAATCTCTTCTTTTTTTCTATCGTGCTTTGTTATTTGTTTTGATGATTATTTCGTATTGCTTGCTGTTGTTATTTTTTTAACTTTAACTGTGAGTAATATTGTAATCGTAGGATTGAGTAATTTGTAATAGTTATGTTGTAACATGTACGTGTCAGAAATTAATAAAAATCGCTAAATTAAAATAATAATAATAATAATAATAATAAAAAAAGCAATCTCACTTTTTACTGCACTTTTCTATGCTGTAATTTTAAAACTAATGTGGCTGCAAATCTTGATCATAACTAGTAAGTAATATGACAAAATTGGGACTAGAGAAATAGTCCAGATAATCGAGAAATCCAGATACATGTACATGTAATTGAGGTCTGGATAATCAAGGTTTGACTGTAATTTTATTTTGTGAACTTTGAAGGATGGCATTTGGAATGCAAAGTATGTCTCTGTAAATAACTAACTAGAAAGTTGCAACTTTCTTTTGTAGAACCTTTCATGTGGATTTTTATGATTAAAAAAAATTGCAAAAACACATAGCTGTAGCAACAATGTACATGTACAGTGTGTTGTGTTTTTGTTTAGTTTCATTCAAAGTTGTAATGAGTATAATTGCAATGATGAGTTTACACTTCCCAAAGCTACATTTTGCACTGTACACTACAAAGAACATCCTAAAGAAATTAATCAGTATTTTATTTTTATTTTTTTATTTATTTCCACATGTACAGAACAGTACAAAAATACTGTTTGTCTCTGCCCACAAATAGCAAAGGCTAATCGCGGTGGGCGGAGCTACATGCAGTCCGTGGTTAAACCAGGAATAATTGTACAACAATTTTAGATTAAATACAACAATATTAAATTAAAGGAATAAAAAAAAACAAAAATCAAGATGACATGAAAACGAAAAGGAAAGTCTAACAAAAACTATGCAGTTTCTTTCAAGTCAAATGCTTTTGGTTAAATCTAAAATATCCAATTCATTCATTCTCTCTAGCTCAGTGCACCAAGTCTTTTGAAGCAGAACAGTATTGATTTAGAGTTTTAATTTGTCTTGTGTATTTTTTAGCTTGATCTCATTTAGTGAGTTCCTGGCATTTGAGGCTTTATTATGTGACCCTGGAGCTCAACACAAGCTTGTTTTTCAACTGTTTGACTTGGATGGCAAAGGATCTGTCACGTTTGGTACTCTTTTTTTTCTCTTTTAGTTTATAGAAAAATTGTGTGGTTATTATTACACAGGGTAGAATATATTCCAGACATATGGCCGAGAGTTCTCATACCTTAGTATATATACACTGTACATACAGTACATGTACATGAGTAAAACACTGCCAAAGCACACAGTCTTGTAACTTCATTTTCATTTCTCTAACTTATAGCTATACAACTGTAGTTGTGTCACTTGACCAACATGAGCACTGAACGAATGTACATGTATTTGTGATCATATAAGACTACCGTTTATTGCATAGTTACATATTATTTACTGCTTGGAAGCCTGGTATTTTTACAAGCTGATTTCTCATAAGTCCAAAATAATTTATAATTGTGATTGAATGAATTAAAACGATATGTTAATGCATGTACGCTGTTAGAGTAATACTGAACGCATTGACAACCAGAATATTAAACTAGTATGGAACAATCAGAAATCATATACTGTACATGTTGGTTTAAATCTTGAAGTTGTACAGCAGTGTATTTTGTCTTTTGAAAGTACATATTGCCAACTGCCTTTTACAAAATTAATAACAAAGGCAGTGAAAAATAAATAACCAAGCTCGTACCATAACATGTTCATGTACCAAATTAATGAATGCACTTACTTGAACATGTTTATTGCATTTTCAGCACACAATGCAAACACTTGGTATCTTTAGTTACAGTAATCTCTTAGAAGAAAAATGTACAATTTTCACGATAGAGAGGCTTGTGTACATGTATCGCTGTTGTTGGTGCAACATGTACCAGATAATTGCTAATTAGCCACTACTCTCTACCACAATGTTTTGAAAGCTTCCCTCATCACTCAAAAGGTTGGTTTAAAAAAGGACAAGCCTTCTTACAGCTACAGTGTAGTGGGGTTTTAATTAATGTATATTATAATTATTTTCTCCTCTAGTGTTTGTTATCCTCACATTGCAGATCAAAAAACTTTTCACTGTATTACAAAGTCCTGTTTCTTATATTTTTCTCAGATGAATTTGAAAGTGTCATTAAGAAAACAACGTTCTTCAACAAAATAAAATTCAATTTTGAAACTGAGTTTGTGAAGACATACTTTGGGAGTGACAAGAAGACTCACGTTCGTTTTGATGACTTCTCCCATCTGCTACAGGTTTGTGATAATTATTTCTTTCTTTCATCTCAAATTAAACTTCTGTGTGATACCATTTTGCTTTGTTTGATTTCTGGGATGTCAGCACCCTTGTGACTCTGATAAAGTGGTCTGGGTTTTAACCCTCGGGGGTTATTGTGCTGTGTTATTAGGCATGTAACTCTCACAACGCCTTTCTCCACTGACCCAGATGTACATGTTTAGCATTTGCCAGTGAATTTAATACTCAGGGGTAACCATGCGATGGACTTGGCTTCCCATCCAGGGTAGAGTAGAAATATTCCTAGTCGCTTAATGCTACTAAACTGGGATAGCTCTCCCATTGGGGACATTTCATACCTTTGACTTTATGCTTGCTACTTTTATCTTTGTCTGATTTGGATATGAAAAGTGATCCACTTTTATGGGACACAATCTATGTTTTATTTCAAGGTGTTTCTTTGAGTCAAAACTACATGTACACTTTGGTATCACAAATTTCCTTAACAGTTAATCAGGAAACCAATAACAATGTGCAGGAATACCCAGGCATATACCTACAAAGTAATTATAACATTCTTTTACGAACTAATAACATTCTTTGTATTATTTTTTTTCACTTCAGGATTTAGAAAAAGAATACCAACGGCAAGCCTTTTTGCGAAGCAAAATGCCCGATGGAGAAATAACAGCTGTCAAGTTTTCAGAGATCATGAAAGTTCTGAGAGGCCACAAATTGTCTCCATTTGTCAGAGAATATCTACTAACAGTATGTCTTGTTCTTTCTGTGTTTTCTATCTAGAAACGGATTAAAATGTGCATGAGTGTTTTAAAGACAAAATGTGGCCATCTTGTTTCAATCTGTAGGCCGCTAGTGGTGAGGGTGGCCACCGTGTGAGTTATGGTTATTACAGAGCATTCAATACAATGTTAGATCATGTTCAAGTTCTTCATGATATGGCTCTGAAAGCAGCAAAAGGGAACCGTTTTAAGGAGCTTAAGAAAGGTAAATCTGCCAGTTTATTTGTATTTTCCACTGCTGGAGAACATTTTTTGGAATATGTGTGGGACAGATTTCAGTACAAGTACAAAAATGTAGCTCCTCACTGGTTCCATCACTCCAAACTTCAGTTTCTTCAGTCTTTTTTTTTTGAAAATTCCCTGACCAGTAGATAAACATTTGCAATCCTTGCGCACAGGTCAATTTTCACTGATCACCATGACACAATATATTTACCAAGGGAAGTGTACCTGCTTTTGGCAATGTTTAGTATTCTCTAGAGAATTGTTTAAATTGTTTAAATTTACTCCAAGCTCAAGACTGAATTTATCTGGCTCACTGGCCAACATGTGCTTTCCTTTCTCTTCTCCAGAGCTGACAGCTCTATACCTTGTACAATACTCCTGCATATTTTAACTCATAAGTTGGTAATTTTTCCTGCTTGGAGGCGAAAAGAAAGTAAAACTGACTCAAGAAAGCATCAAGGCATACATCTACATGTATTATACAATACTATGCTGAATAGCCGTATTTTAAATTGTCTTTTAGTTGACATTTTACATGAAGCCAAAGCCGACTCCGAGGTATGTACATGTATTTAAACTTTTATGATTAAGACTTGTAGTGTTTTGTAAATACTAATAGTAAAAGGGTTATGTTGTGGCCTGGGTAGCAAGCAGAAGTGTTTTGTTTCAGGAAGAATGAAAAGTATGTAACACTATTAATAGTTGAGATCTTCATCTTTAGCTAAGGTGGCTGAGGTCTCACTCCTAGCATCTGTGGCTCTGCCACCGAGGCAAGGTGCTCATGACCAAGATCCCACCAACTATGCAGACTACATGTACATTAGATATATCTTATTAACCAAGTGCGAGGGCCGTACTGGGAGAATATCGGCCCAAGGTCTTGACAGAAAAAGACAGAGGGCTGATATTCTCCCAGTATGGTCCCTAGCAAGCTTGGTTAATAAGAGATTTATTACACGACTTCACGAAGAAGCTTTGAAGGTTTTCAAAAGTGCAGGATCATTCGGGACAATGCCCAGTCCAATACTTAGAGAATATTGGACCGGCAATAGAGCATTTTGATTGGTTAATTTTAGTTATTGGCCCTCTGAGTGCCTGAGTCGTGTAATAAGTTGTGGTTATTGTTCAGTTGTAGGTATTATGTATATGTAGGTGTTGTTGGAAAGAAAAGATACAGCTTAATAATGAGCAGTGGTATGTTCTGCAGTACACTGTATGTGTTTATGTGCATGGGACTGTGAAGTAACTGGCTACGATTTCCATTATAAATTACGGTGGAATCCTGATTTTTCGAACCTCCTGGGGAAATGAAAATTAGTTTGAAAAATGGGATAGTTCTAGAAATCAGGGGTAAACATGACTGAGGAAAGGAAAACAACTTTTGGCTTGTGTTATCGAGAGGTTCAAAACAATGAGGGTTTGAGAAATCAGGATTCTATTGTAACCACTTAATTTTGTTGTGGTGAACAAAAATAAATCCAACTTGTTTTGTTGTTTTCTTATCGCAGATCACTCCTCTAGTCATTGACATTCTTTTTCATCTGTGTGACTTGGAACACAGGAGAGGGTATGTACAGCCCACTCATCCTATATGATGCTGTAGATATTTGGTGGATCAAGAGCCATGTAATTTAAACTTGGTAGCAAATTGTTTCTGAGTGAAAATGGGAAATCCAAAACATGACCAATATTATTACATGTTTAGCAATTATTGAATGAGGCTGAGTAGGATATGAAGAATTCTGCGAATCTAGGATGGTGTTATCCACTGGGGATGAAAGTCAAATTCAATGATTTTGCTTTGTTATTTCAAAATATTTCCCCGTTCTTGAAGGAGTTTCGCCATTTTGCTCTTTGTTTTTCTGCTCACCAAAAATAAGACAACCTTGTACCCAAGTTTTCTCGGTCAATGATTCAATAACCTGTAGCGGGATACACTTTTGACGTCATTTCAACGTCATTGGTTCAATATGACAGAACGTTTGACGTCATTGGTTCAATATGACAAAGTTCTTTCCAAATTTGGACCATCAGGTGGTTATGGTGAATTATACATGTGGTTTTAACCAATCAAAAACGGGGAAATATTTTGAATGAA
>CM042752.1:19946216-19957838 GCA_022496165.2 Catalaphyllia jardinei
ATCAGCCCTTATGGTTCACTACTAAATTTTCTCCGATTTTTATTGCTTTAAATAGTGTTCATCCCGGAGAGGCACTATCAGCCCATACTGCCCGTCCGCGGGAAATACGCGGATGGTAGTTGTCGTCCGTGAAATTGTTTCTGTAAACAAGCGGGTTTTTGTCTGTTTTCTTTTTCAAAGTTTACATTTAGCTTTTACGGCTTTCATCTAAAAAAAAATTATTCAATCGAATTTTTGAACTGGCGCGCGGAAGAAAATTTAGTGGTGAACAATAAAGACAAAAGAGTGTTTATGTCCTGGAACTTTTGTTCTGATAGTTGCCTCTTCAAAATTTGATGCTCTTAAAACTAGCATATTTGTTTTAAGAACATCAAATGGGACAACTATCAGCCGATAGTTTCTCGACAGAAGCACTCTAGTCTTTAATTAGTATCACCCAACTAGTGGACTAATGCAAATCCTGCATTTTGATTGGCTACGCTACTAGGGGACTAATAGTAATGGTCATCGAGTAGCGAAATTCGCCGGTTTTTCTTTCGTTTTTTTTTTCCCAAATAAATATTTCTTCGACTTGCATTTGCTAACTTTATTATTGCCTTTTCTGTATGACTAGTTGGGTGATACTAAATCAATTAGACCCTTTGCCCTCAAGGGCCACGAGTCAATATCCCATTGGGCTTCGCTTCATGGGCTATTGACCCGTAGCCTGAAAGGGCTACGGGTCTAATTGTTAAATAGTGCCGGTCTGAGGAAAATACCCGGCTGGATAGTACTCGAGGCTTATAGGAAAGAAACAATTAAAAATGTAGTAACTGGTTTTTTTTCTGTTTTCTTTTTCAAATTTTACATTAGACTTCAACGGCTTTCATCTTTAAAAGTTGAAAATAATTCAATATGATTTTTGAACTGGCGCGCGGAAGAAAATTTAGTGGTGAACAATGAAGGTAAAAGAGTGTTTGTTTCGGAACTATCGGTCTGATAGTTGCCCCTTGGGAATTTGCTGTTCTTAAAGACTTTCGCGCGAACATTTTCCAGTCGATAGAATGTTTTTACTGCAGGCAGATAACGAGTTACTTGTGCCAGAAATGAAAAAAAAAATGGGGTTACCTGTGCCAGAAATGAAAAAAAAAAAAAATGGGGGTCTTCGTTTCAGAGATAAGGCGTGTGGTAACTATACTGATTTCGAAAATTGTCCAATATAATTGAGTACGGTCTACAGGAGTTTATAGTTAAAAATATCGAAGGTGAGTCAACGGAGGCAAACGATCTTAGTCATGTTTTGTAGAAGTGGTTCTGTTGCGTAAATAATTCCAAATGTTACTAACGTTTTCACAAGAATTAACCCTTTAGGAGGCATTTGAAACCGCCGCACAGATGCACGAAGAGCTAATAAGAACGGAATTCGATGGTGCATTGTGCCCAAATTCAAACTTCTAGTCGATAGATTTTCTTCGTTTTTCCCTAAAAGTAGAAAATCAGTAGAGAAAATGATCCATTGAAAGAAAAATTGGGGTCACCGAACGTCCAAGATGTTAAGTCCAGGCAAAGCTCTAGCAATGGCCATCTGCCTATCATTTCTTTATTTTATGACTTAGCCCGCGCGCTCATGCATGACATGGCATGTGAATTTGCGTGCGCAGTAAGGATGCGTAGAAACAAGTAGCGCGAACGTTTTCAAAACTAGCATATTTGCTTTGAGAACATCAAATTTCCTTGGAGCAACTATCAGCCGATAGTTCCTCGACAGAAACGCTCTGTTGTTTAAGTAGAGCACTGATGACCCTCTAGTAAACCAGTCAATGGTGACACTACTTGTCTTATGTTCTCTAGGAGTCCCCGCAGCAGGTCTGTGCACCCCAGCTGATGTTATCAAGACCAGATTACAGGTAAACAAATCTGTCTGTGCCTAATACCGCAGCGTGCATGATAGCAAGGTTTGGTCAGACTGATAAGACAGGGAACATTCTTAATCTGCTCGTGTGTTTGTTGTTAGGTGAAAGCCAGAGCAGGTCAACAGATCTATCGTGGGGTTATTGACTGTTCAAGGAAAATATGGAAGGAGGAAGGAGGCAGGGCGTTTTGGAAAGGAGCTGGAGGTAGGTTTGTTTTCAGCATTTGTTTATTGCCACTTGAGAAGCATGGAACTGGATGATTTTTGGCGTACACATTTGCTTGTTAATCCGGGACATTTGAACTTTCCTGCCATTGCAAGACCCGTGGCTGTCCTCTTTGCTGTGATTGGATGATTTTTGTAGCAAGTCGAGAAAGCCTGTAGCTTTCTAAACAGAGTTTGCGATTGGCTCAGTAAACAAAACATAAATCAATTGCAATGTCCCCAGTGCTTGAAACAATAGGAGCTACAGGATAAGAGAACGAATCGAAATACAGGTTTCGAAGAGGTATAAGATTGCCCGACAAGTCGCTGGTTGATTGTCTAGCAGGGGATACTGTAGACTGCGAGCAGTCTCTCTTTTGCTCAAAAATCCGTAGGGAAACACGAAAACAACATCTGCGTGCCAGCGTAATATGCGAAGCCGCGAGCCGTACGTAGTGCGGGCGTCGGAAGACGAGCGAACAGAGAGACTGCACTGGTTTCATACACCAATTTGAACGCCCGGCACTCTGGTGACGGAGTATTTTGATTGGTTGCCCTCTGATTGATGACAGGTATCTGTCATCGAAGTAGCTTTTGATGAGCTTTGGCCCGTGAAATTGTAGTAAACAAAGGAATACAATACGGCTGAGATCATGCAACGTGTATGCGAAGTGAAATTGGGGGGAATTAAACTGAAGAAAGAACAGGAACAAGCCGTAATTGCTCTCCTTGAAAAGAAAGATGTTTTCACTGTTTTGCCAACTGGTTTTGGCAAAAGCCTCATTTATCAAAGCTATTGTTTAGCAAAAAGTGAGATCGATGCTGTTTCTCCTGCCGTGATGGTTATCGTCCCGCTTCGAAGTATAGCTGAGGAGCAGGTCAGAAACAAGGTTCGAGATCATTTCTCGCGATCCTGGAGACTTTATGCTTCTGTGAGCCGTGCGGCGATTTAGACATTCTTTTGAACCTCCCTTTCTCGACATTTTCCTTGTCCTGGTCTAGGCTTTCTTCTTGCTGGTCACGTTCAAATAAATGGTGTGATCGGTTCAGTTCTTTTCGAATTAATTCGATGACAGGCTCCGCGTTTCTCACTTTGGTGGCACATTTTCGGCACATACGAGGTGAAAGTGAGTTACTTTGCAATGCTGTAAACTCAAGCTTGTCGAAAATTGATTTGAGAGAATCTATTTCTTCGCCATTTCGACAGGACGTATTAAAAATATTTTCCGTACTGATGTACGACGCCTTTGGCTGTGGGTCTTTGGATAGTTTGCTGGACGTGCTTTTCGAAGGAAAATTCCCATAAACCGTCTTAAACGAACACTTGCACAGACGACAAAAGTCAGCCACTGACGGCTGATCGTTATTTCTTTTTTTAGCCCTGCCCGAAACAGGCTTCTTCGGCGTAGCACCACTCATGGCATCTTGCAAATGAAAATTCGGTTTCCCGCGAAAAATAATTTGACACTCCAAATCGTTGTATGAAACCAGTGCAGTCTCTCTTTTCGCTCGTCTTCCGACGCCCACGCTACTCGCGGCTCGCGGCTTCTCCACTCGCCGCTTGTATGTCACGCATGCCGTCACGCTCATTTTCCCTACGGATTTTCGAGCAAAAGAGAGACTGCTCGCAGTCTAGGGATACTGTAGAGCCACCATATATTTAACATCCGAACCAACGTTATTTTTGTTTGTTGAGCGGTATCTTCGGTTTTTTGCTCTAACGCGTTTCGCCGGCCGAGTTGGCAAAAAAGTTCGAAACTTAGGTACCCTAATAATGGCAAAGTGTAGGAACAAGACTAAGCAGAGTTTAGCTGGTATCAATTCAAATTCTGATTGCAACTCCTTGTTTGCTTCAGCTCGTGTTTTTAGATCGTCGCCTCAGTTTGGAGTGACGTTACTCACTTACGAACTTCTTCAGAGAGTGTTTAAATTGGATTTCAGCGGAAAAGGGTTAGTATGAGGCCGAAACGACATTTTCTATTTTTCTTAGCTCTCCCTACATTGAAATTTCCGTGTTAGCAGTTATGCGCAATCTTTTCGCTGAGTAGAAATGGCCCCATCAGAATCTAGCATACAGTTGCGGTACCAGTTGGTCTCGTACCCAACCCTTGCACTTTTTCGGTCACTGTTGTTTCGCTCATAACTGGAAAGATGTTCGCTCTGATTAGTAGCAACGTGATGCACGAATGTCATGAACTAATAACAGAGCTAAACTAAAGAGAACCCATTTTATTATATACAGTTAGTGGTATACCGAGTGATAACTAATTGATAATCAAAGTGGCTGTAAGCCACTGAACTGAGATAATGAAATGAAATGCTATAAAGTGCTGAGAATGGAGTTTTTTTGTATTTTAAAATAACACGATTCCGTTCATAGCTTATGTTCAAAACGTAGTCATTCCGCTCTTCCAACTCCGATTGGGTTCGTCACAAATTATGCCATTGTCCAGCGCTCCAAGCTGTGACCATTTTGGTCGCCATGGCGAGTGGAAAAAATTTTTGGCGACCAAAATTCTGGTGAAGGTCGGGCGATGGCGACCATTTTACAGTTAAAGGTCGCCAAAAGGCGACTTTTTGAAAAAGTGAACTTGGAGCGCTGTTGTCAAACATCTCAGATCCACGAATGCACGAGAATAAACATTATTACAAAAACAATAATTCACCTCAACTTGAACGAGCTCAGCAACGACCTGTTTAAAGAATAAGCTGGAATCAGCCATCGACTCGTACGACTTTAGCGCGACTCTGTTTACTTAAGCCTGCTGTTCTAACAACCCAGCGGTTCTGTAAAAACCACTATAATGAATGAGTTTCACCATGTACAGTGTAGATGAAACTTAGACATAGATGTCGCTATGGCGCAGTGGAGTAGGTAATCGCCTGACACGCGAAAGGCCTCGAGGTCAAATCCTACGGGGCACAGTTTTTTTACACAGCGTTTGCTTTCCGGTGATAATCATTTGAGAATTCGTCCAGCACATCGATTTCGAACTTAAAATCTGTTAGCCTTATTAGAGCCCTAAGTTGTCACTAGTGTCAGATAGGACTTTCCCTTTTCCCTTCCCGAGGAGGATGAAAGTTGAACCTTTTCCTTACAATCGTATATAAGTGTAGATGCGACTTGTGCCCTGGTGATCGCTACTTCCATTGAACAGCACTGAATTGGTTTAAAAGTGAGAATCACAAGCTAAAAAAACGTTCGCTTTGGGCCATGCAGAAACGATCCACGAATAAGAAACCTTACAACAGAAAGAAATCACTTGGTGAATAAGTCTTCTCGAACTACGGCAACGGATGAAGAAAAAATTAACTGAAATCGAAAGAAGGAAGGAGTGCCGTGTTCAATCTCTGATTAATGACTTCGTCATTACTCGAGTTAAAACGATATGATATCTTCATGTGAAGATATCAAAAATAACTATCTAATTTCTCGCGCGCTGATTGGCTCATTTTTATCATCCGTACAGACGGATAAAATTTTAATTTATGCATGCTCTCAGTAGTTCAACTTTGGGCTGTCAAACTGTCAACTTTTTAACCAATGGTATTTTGTTGGCCTCTTTAAGTAGCGAATCAAAAAGCGAGAAAAGCTCTTGACAATGTTTGCGTCATTTTGAATAAAATTCACTTATCTTTTGGGGTCTTGTTATTGACGACAGTTTTTAAATTTGATAATAACAACAACAACAATCTTTGATTTTTTTAACTACACTAAATTTATTGGTGTATGATCGAAACATCTTCGGATCTTCTTGTGACCTCTTTGGCAATCTTTTCCGGCGGAAAATGTTTGGAAACGTTCTTCTGGCCTTCGGACAAATTTTCGAAAATCTTCGGATAATCGCCACAAACGCCGTTACATATCTGTGTCTTGTGAATATTTAAAGTAAAAAAAAATACATAATCGCTGGGAGATACGAAAATTATTCTATATTTTTCAACACTCGCAGGTAAATTCGTATCTCCGTGCGGACATGTAATAACCTCTATGAAAGCAGGAGGCGAAAAGCTGGACGGTTCATCATGACGAAAATAGGATATCTTGTCAGGCAGCCATTTTGATCGTCTTTGTTCATTTTTGAAATAACTGTTCTTGTGTTTTTATGCGGTCGTAATTCAGTTCTACGACATTTTTTTGTTTTATTCCCAGCGTAAATACCATCCACAGACACAATCTTCGGGGCGCCCAACATAACCTTTTCATTCCACGGCCGAACACTGAGGCACTCAAGAAGAGTTTTCGTTATAGGGGTGCATTAACATGGAACGATCTGTCAGTGGAGGCTAGGCAGGCCACTACTTTAAATAGTTTTTATTCCGCTATCGAATGTTAGTAACAACTTGAAGAAAAATTCCTAAGTTAAGTTAAAATAATTAAAATAAGTTAATTAGTTAATATAGCTAGAATAGTTAAAATAGTTAAAATGGTTTTGTAATATTTTTAGTCTTCGCTTTTAAGTACTACGTTATATTTTTTAAGGTTAATGTGCACGGCTCTTTAGAAGACCACTTTTTAGTGAAATGATCCCGTGGGTAAATAAAGTTATTGATTGATTGATTGATTGATTGATAGACTGGTGGTGCACGAAGCCTGGAGCGAGAAAAGATCTTCCAACCCAGACATCTCTATGCATCCTGACCACATTGGCGGCATGAGACTGGCCGTGGCCTCGTTTGCAGGCATTGAGACTAGGTTCGGCTTGTGCTTGCCCAAGTTCTCCCACGGGTCAGCGTTTCACACTTCAGGCCAGAAGAAAGACACATGACAATTTTACTGACTGCGGAGGACTTGAAGATGGACACGAGTGTGCCTTCTGTAGAGTCCAAGTGCAAAAAGAATTGCGGCACAATTTACTCGTCAATTTGCGTTCGGTTAATACCGAAGAAATAATATTTTACAATGTACATGTAAAATAGTTAAATAATTCACGTGCGAGCGGCCCATATTACCTTGTTGTTTTAGCTTGGTCGCTTGTTGTACTTTAAAAACCGAAGTAGTAGTGTTCTTATAGTCTCCGAATTCATTAGGTATTCACAGGGGAGCTTTTTTCTTTTAGCTGAAGTTTACCTTGAAGTATCGACATCACATAGCCAGTCGTTACAGAGGCTAAACTTTACAGTGAGCCAATGGCAGAAAAAAGTATGGTCGATAAAAAGCGCGGGAATAGTCACGTGGGTCACGGTACGAGTTATGTTGCAGCTGATTGGCTGGAAGAGTTGATGAAACGTTCGATCTGATTGGTAACAGTGCGGTTCAGGAGCTTCATGCACCAATCGCGGATTTCGATTTAAGGGAACCTCATAAACGCAGGATGTGAATTTTTAAAAAGCTGCATGGCCGGTGCCGAAGAAATTCTCTTAAGAGAGGCCAGCGTCAGACTTTGGTTACCATGCGCCAATTGTCCCAGTACACTCCAGCACAGTATCTCGATACTAACAGAAAGAACCATAAGATTTGTTCATAAGTATCAGTTCCCTTAAAAGATAGGTTAAACATTAGTTTGTGACACTTTCGGAAAGGTGAATTCTCTATAAACCTTCATTTTCTTTGATAAGTCTTCTGAAAATTACCTGACGAGGTCTTTTGCTATCTGTAAGTGAGCATTGAATTGATTGTTCGTACATAGTATTTGTTAAGTCGGGATTGTTTAATGTGCTGGTAATCTATGCAGTGTTTCTAAATGGTTATGTTGTGTGTGTTGACCGGCGCCTAATCAGCCGAGTATTATTTATGGACCGGCACATCCGTTCTTGTAAAACTTACTCGTCTTTTATATAACATTAAAAGCAAGGAGGTAGCCCTTTCAACTGAACAGAGGCACTCATTACAGTTATACGCATATGTGTTGTATCAAATGGTGTGAAAGTCCTGTTGAGCCGGTTGGCTCATGTACTTTTCTCTTTATGTCAATACTTCACCTATCAACACCATAGTGTAATAGTGTAATCGACGTTGTTCTCGGCGACTCCGTCGTGGTTTCTTAAGCTCCCTAATGACTGGTCCCTAAGGCTAATACATCTTTTGGACGTTAGTGCGGGCATTTCTGACCGAAAGCAGAGATGAATTTACTACGATTCGACTGAGAACGGTACACAACAGCAACAACAACCACTACTTTGCCACGAACTGAAAGTACTTGTGTCGTTAAACATTCTCCGTGGAGGGGGGGGGAGAGAGCACCACTCACTAACAGATCTGTGGGGACAGGTCTGTTGTATTTATAAATCCCCGAAATGATTATGGCATTTACCTTCAGAGCCTTTCTTGGATCTGGAGAGTTTGGCCAAGAACCATGGGTGTGGCAACCTCGTTCACTTTTATCGTGATCAGCCCATCTGAGTATGCCTTCAAACACGTTTTCCTCGGCGTCAATTGCTGTCTCGTCGCTTGAAATCTAATTTACACCTTCAAAACTTGACTAAATAAGAAACTCACCAGATTTAGCGGCAGTAGTAAAGTTTGAATTGATGAATTTCCAGGTGATAACGATTAGCTCTTCACACAAACATTTTCTGCCACGCAGTGGATTGAAAGACAGTTCCAAGTGGTGATGTACTCTTCGAGGACATTGCAGCGACAGTTTTGATCAGGTTCTCGGGTTTTTCTTTAGTGGAAATCTAAACGCTGCTGTTGTAGAAAAATAGGTTCGCAATGCGTACATGTCTGGATTTTAATTATCAACTGAAAACTTTAGAAATAAAGACCAACACTATATTATTCAAATGTTCTTTTTTTTCTATGTTCGTCTGATGCTTCTTTACCGTTTAATGAGTAAGAGAAAGGTATATCAAGTGAAGTATGATCCTCGCAGTAAATTTTCCAATTTAAGCAATTGGAAAGAAGCCTGAAAAAAAAATCAGGGCTTCAACGGGATTCGAACCCATGTCCTCCGCGATAGCGGTGCGATGCTCTACCAACTGAGCTATGAAGCCACACATTGGGAGCAAGGTCAATTTAATTGTTCATATCTCCCGTAAGGAGTGAAATGATGTAAAGTGTATATGAAATAATTCATATTTGAACTGCGGTTATAGAGCATCGCACCGGTATGCCTCTCCTTTATACATTCGTACTAATGGTTACAACTTTGCACATTTTCAAACCAACTTGCATGCCTTTCAAAACATTCACAAGCCCAGTGTATACAAGCCGTAAGATCGGACAAGAGATCAAAACGACAGAAAAGAAGCAGCCTATCATAAACCGGCAACGCGTTGTTCACCATTACAAGTGTACGTGCCGACACCTCTATCAGCGCGTTGAGGAACACAAAGGATCGTCGTCATCAATCGGGAATCACATTGAAGAGCAACATGGAACAGTCCCAAGTGACATATATCGTGATTTTAAGATTTGGAGAAAGTGTCAAAGTAAATTCGACTGCCTGATCTACGAAATGCTCTCTAAAAAGGAGCTTAAACTAACTTTGAACAAAAAATTAAGATTCAATCAGTGCAAAGTTATTTATATAAGTATTTTTATAGTATTTTATTATTTTAACACTTACATTTTAGCACTTGTATTTACGTATTTTATATTTGAACATTCTCACGCCCTTATTTGTACTTATATGTATAATTCATTCGCTTTTTCTACAACTTGAAAATGATCTGAGAGAGATAGAAACTTCGTTTTATTCTCGCTAGTTTTTATTCATTCATAAGTTATTATTTTTGTCATGAACGCATCTTACAAAGAGAGGTTGTTAAAGAAAATTAAACTGACTGCGATAAAAAACATGACAAATTGGACAACACATGACTTTAAAATTTGAATTAAACTTGATGTTTCCTATGCTCACATACATCTTACCTAGTGACGGCTATCCAAATTTGAAACTTGATCTGAGGCACTGGTAAAAAGTTAAACAATAATTAACCTTAAACAACCTACTAACAAAACTTAAGCGAAAGACCATGGCACCTTAAAAGCAGTGAAGGTCAACAAATCTATCATGGGGTTTTTGACTGTTCAAGTAACAAATTTGGCATTTTGGAAAAAAGCCGGAGATTGTTTTCAGGATTTATTTCATTTGCTCGACGTAAAATCTAGAACTAGAAAATTCCCAAACAAAAGTACTGCTAGTTCGTCACAGAATCTTTTCTCCTCCAAAGGTGTTTGTTTGAAAACTAACCCCGTTCAGTTAATGCTAGCACTAATCAAAGATTATTACAGTGAATTCGACGATTTAAATTAGCTTGAAATAATTCACTGCTCACTGAGGCTGGTTTTATGATTTATAAGTGCATGATTTACAGTCCCATCTTAACTTGACTCGCAATGATCACGGGCTCTCCATCAGCCCACTGCACTTACTCTCTTAAAAAGACTAAAAAGAGGAAGAAAATCAACGCACCGCTTCTGGCAACCTTATGACATGAAATGGGCAAACAGAACACTAGTTACTCTAAGCTAGAGACTTCAAGTTGGTCAGAACTCCTTTAAAAACTCGAAGAGAGCAGCCTCTCAAAGTGTACGGCTTGAACTTGTGATAATACGTAGTGATCTTGTGAACGGGAAGAGTAGCCTTGACGTTCCACTCATCACTTTCATAGTTATAGCACTCAACTTCATAACGGGTTTGTAATTTTCCCGCAGTTAACCCTCCCAGCGCGTATAAAGTTTCGTCAGCCAACACCATACTCCCCCAACTTCTACGAAGTGACTGTGTCAAGCTGGCAATAAACTACCACTCATCTGTTAGTATGTTGTAAACTTCACATGTTCTCAGGAATTGCGAGGCTGAATTCTCACCTCCAGCAATGAAAATCTTTTCACTTTTACAGGCACCAAAAGCATTTCGCCTCGCTTGATTCAAAGGCGCTATTTTTTCTCACTCATTTTTCTCGGTGTCGAATCTTGCACATGCCGAGAGCGCTTTGTCACTTCTCCACAAATTTCCACCGAGGACGTATATGTAATTGTCTACAGCCACGGCGCAAAAACATTCTGTCAATCCAGCTACCCAACGGAGTCAATGAATTTGACTCAACGCTGTATATCCAAAGAGCGGTCGAGCGAAACTCTTCGTTGATAAAAAAAACAGATTTTGTTTTCGACAACTAATGGTACATCTAAGAAGAATGAGAGATGATTTGGCCACGGTATTTGGGACCAGCAGTTCGAATCTGGGTCATAGCATTCTAATCCTGTTTTAATTATATTAGAAGTTAGAGCAGCTGCCACGGCTTCATCACTCCTGACTTCCTCGCCTGTGGTAGCAATAAAAAACACTTTGCCTCCACAGGAAACTGTCGCGCAAATTATGTTTTCATGGAGTCGCTGGCTTTGTGTTGCTGGCAGAAGGTACCACTCATCTATTGTTGGTAGATACATACACGGTTGCTGTTCTCCGAAACAATCGGCGATCACGATAACACTTATCGTTAGAGACTTCCTGGGAGGATGTGGCCGTGGAACATCACAATCTGTTGGCCGATCAAGCCATTCTAGACTAATGCACCCGTCACACTGTCGAGGCAGTCTGTCTTTTCCTTCACAAGATCATTAGCGACGACATGGC
>CM042752.1:19958238-19963238 GCA_022496165.2 Catalaphyllia jardinei
CATTCAGAAACCACGGCTCTAAGCCGACAACTGTAAAATGGTCTATTGATGAATTTTCGGGTGCTAGCGACCAGCTCTTCACATGAATACCGTTCTGCCAAGTAGTTCATTGAAATGCAGGTCTCAGTGGTCAGGTGTTGCTCAAGAAATTTGCCAGCCATAGTTTTAAGATTTGAAAGGAGAAGAAAATCTGCCGTTTCGATCAGCTTCTCGGCATTTTCTTGCGAGGTAATCTGAACGCTGCCATTGTAAATAAACTGCAGAATGTCCGCCATCTGAGACTCGGTTATCGTGTGCAACCGAATAACTCCTTCATTACTCTCTTTCATGTCGCTGCTGAGAAGCTTTTCTAAAAAAGAACTTGCTCGTGAAAAACATATTTGTGGGCCTGGAACTCCTTTCCATCTTTTACCACTAAAGTTTAGTCGATCCATGCTTGGCTTTCTAGAGTTTATCGTGTTCGGTGGTCAGCGGTTTTTAAGTCACACAAAAGGATAAGTACTTCCTGTATCCCTTATTTTAGTAGAATTTTACTAGTGTACTAATGCAAATGCTGCGATTTGATTGGCTGAGCTACTCGTATACTATCAGCTATTAGTATAAATCTACTAGCGCTCTATCACGAATGCCGTTCTCTGATTGGCTACGCTACTCACGTCCTATTCTGTGATATATAGTGAGTAGCGTAGCAGCAGGCGCTGGGGGCCGGTTCTCTGTGTTTTCGAAGTGCCCATGAAGCTAAGTGGATTTAGATGAAAGTTTTGAACGACTGGTAGATTTATACTAAAACAATTAGATTATTCGCTCTCGTTTTCTATGCGCGATAGTTGACTTGGGCTGCGCCCTCGTCAACTATCACGCTATAGAAATCTCGAGCTCATAATGTAATTGTTTATTAGAGTACAGTTGGCTGCCGGTCGTCTACGAAATGCGATGTTTTAATAGTTTTTCCGAGGTTTTGGAAGGAATTTTAGATGTAAATGTCAAACTCTTGAGAAGACTAAAAGAAGCACATTTACGGTTTCTTGACTTTAAAAACTTTAAAAATCATGAAAAATCGGGTATGCACGTAAAAAACTGCAAATTTGCCAAGGACAGTTCGATACGTGCAACTTTGTTTAAGGGTAAAGTTTAATAGTGCGTTGGAAAATCATTGGAAACCGTTATTTGTCGGCTAATTTCAGTTAGAATTCTACTAAAACAATTAGATTATTCGCTCTCGATTTTTATGAGGCGATAGAAATCTCGAGCTCATAATCTAATTGTTAAATAGTGCATTTAGAACATTCTTGGGTTGCACGTGACGTCATTATTTTCTAAAATCCAAAACTAAAGAGCCACCAAATTTATTAAATTCATCAGGCACGAGAGGCGGTAAATTTATATCTGTCAAAAACTTTTCAGCTCAATATCTTGCTTTGTCGAAAAACAGGCACAATTTTAAATTTAGGTGCGTGACATAATGTGGTGCGTGACATGAGAAATGTGTTTGTCGAAAATATATACTTATTTCGGGAGTTTAAGCCTTTTGAGAAGTTAAACTAATAGGAAAAGGGCTTATTTAGATGTTTGCTTGATCAGTTCAGATAATCTGTGGCCAAGATAGCGAAAGTAAGTTCCAGATGAACATTTATGTTATTTTCCGGTCGCCATGTTGGTGTCCCTTGGAGGTACACCAACATGGCTCTGTAAAATTTGTGCAAAATATTTTGCCGAATATTTGAGGTTTGAGAAAACGTACAGACCTAAAACCGGGGGAAAATCCTTATTTATTCATTTCCTTTAACATAATAGTTTCTTGACTTTATACACTAAAAGGTTTTCAAATTATTTTTTTAATTGCGTAACGATGAACGCTAGTTACGGGAATGTGATATGAATACATTGGAGAACCAGATCTTATACTCGCTCTGCAAGGGACTGGTGCGAATAGCTAACTATTCACAGCAGTCCCTTTCATGCTAAAGTAAGATTTGGAGAAAAATGGCAACCGCGGAAGGTCACACGAAATGTGCTAACACACAAAACCATAGTCTCTTGAAAACACCCACTTACAACCTTAAACCACGAAATAACTTAAACCTCCAAGACTCAAACCCAATAAACAAACCAAAAACCAATTTCATCCAAAACTCAAAGCGGCCTCATATTACATACTCCAAGGCATAAAATTTAGGGGAACTGAGAAAACAAAACTATGAATACAAACCGAGGATAACGAAATATAGAAGAAAATAGGCACCCAGCACTTGGAGAAACACGCAGGGACAAAGAAGAAATAAAACATAAAACAAAAGGGCAAGGAAAATAAAAAAATACAAAGAAACCACTCAAGGGATGGTAGCCTGAGCGCTAGTAATCCGGTTAGGGCTACCATGGGAAGAAAAAGAGAAATTTAGGACCCAAGCCGAGTGAATATGTGAAGGATAAATAATGAAACAAAAGGGTTTATATAACACACTGGGAAATATAAACTTAACAAAGCCTTTTGGCTTCTCAGCCCTGCTAACGCACATCGGGGAAGAAAATGCAATAAAAATCTTCTCGGCTTCTCAGCCTAACTCATACTCTGAGAAATGCAATTTTTAAAGACCTTTTTCGGCTTCTCAGCCCAAGTTAAAAGACCTTCATGGCTTCTAGCACCGGCAGCACACATCAAAGAAAGAATTCGTAATAAAATCTTAGCTTCTCAGCCCAACATGTACATAATAATAAGATCTTCTTGGCTTTAAGCCCGTCTTAATTAACAGGCCTGCTCGGCTTCTCAGCCCAACTTAACAGGTGTTCTCTACTTCTCTGCCCGACTTAAAAGGTCTTCTACACTTCTCAGACAAACTTAATAAGTCTTCTCAGCTTCTCAGCCCAACGAAAACTCTGCGGAATACAATATAAAAGACTTTTCCGGCTTCTCAGCTCAAGTTGAAAGACCTCTTTGGCTTCTCAGCCCTGTTAAGCACTCTGGAGAATTAAATTGTAACAATATTGGGGGGATATTATCGAGAGAAGAACGAAGCAAGAAGAGAGCTTCAAGAGTCAACATGTGTTCAAGATTGCGGATAACAAGAACAACTTTATTCCCCAAAGTGAGGTCATGACGTAGGCATCACGGGTCACGTCATACATATTGTAACATCCTTCTCTCTTTTTGAGTAAGATGAGGGTAACAATATGAACTAGCAAGTTGACTTAAAGGCAAAAGAAAGAAAAGCACGAATCAAGAGTCAGTGACTTGCCTAAATCAAATAAAAAAACCACTTCTAAATATAGGCAATAAAAGAAAATATATGAAAACAAAAGGCCAGTCTCTATGTTCCGTTCTGGTTTGTCTATAGTAAAAGAGACAATGTTCAAGTTAGCACATAGTCTTTCCGCTTAACTGGTGGCTTAATGGCACGGCCTGATCGAGAACACTTCACTGCTCCAGATGTCACAAGGGTTGGGAAAGGGGGTTGTGTCGATTCTTCCTTCTGCCTGGTTCTGCGGGCTGGCAGCATGTGTGTCTTTTCCGGGGGTGGTCATCTTACAGTCAGCACTTGGCATAAGGTGAAGTCCTTTGGCAAAGTCTTGTTGGTTGGAGGGCTAAGAAGTTTTCGCCAGGTGTTGTCGTTTGCGTCTGTAGGTTGTGCCGGATACCTGAACTTCATACGATCTGCAAGTGAAGTATGATCCTCGCAGTAAATTTTCCAATTTAAGCAATTGGAAAGAAGAAGCCTGAAAAAAAATCAGGGCTTCAACGGGATTCGAACCCATGACCTCCGCGAATACCGGTGCGATGCTCTACCAACTGAGCTATGAAGCCACACATTGTGAGCAAGGTCAATTTATTGATGTGCAGTACGGTTGCAGTACTTTGCTTCTTTCTTCTGGTTTAGTTGAAGCTGTTCCATCTCATGAGGGTTCAGAGGATTTCTTGGGTCCAGCAAAGACTTTGTAGTCGGCAACAGGGTCCTGGTCCTGTGACGCTGGGCTGGACTGCTGTCTGCGCCTTGTGATGGGGCATTCCGGATGTTGAGCAAGGCAAGGTATTGGTCTTCGCCTGATTTGGTGGTTTTCTGCAGCATGCGCTTGGCTACTTTCACGGCTGATTCAACTTTGCCGTTGGCTCTGCTGTGGTGAAGTGACGTGGTAGTGTGTTTGATACCCCAGCTCTTCATGAAGGTACTAAATTCACTTGACGCAAACTGAGGTCCATTGTCAGAGACCAGCTGTCTGGGGATCCCTTATCTAGCAAGATGGGCTTTCAGCTTCTTGATGACCGTTGTGGACTTGGTATCTGTGAGGCGGTCCAGCTCCCAGACGTTTCACTTGTAGCAGACAGTGATGATGAAATCTTTACCGCGACACGATAACAGATCGCAGCCAATTTTCTCTCTCAGGCTCGTTCAGGAATGTCATGGCTCATAAGAGGCTTCTTTCATGATGTCTTCTCGAACTTTCCACATGCTTCACACGCTTGTATCCACTCTTGTATCTCTTCACTCATGCCAGACCAGAACAAATGTTCTTGGGCTCGTCGTAGGCATGTGTTGACTCCTTGGTGTGCAGCGTTGATGTCTCTCTTCATTTGAGACCTCATTTCCTTTGGTATAAGCAATCTCTCGTCTCTGAAGATTAGGCCATTAGTGACCGCCAGTTCGTCATGGATGCTGAAGTATTGCGTGGCAAGAGGTGGTAGTTGGGCCTTGTCTTTTGGCCATCCTTGTAGAATGGTCTGCTTCAGCTGTTGTGGCGCTGGATCGCATTGGTGTGTTGACGCAGTTCACGGATTCTCACATCAAGCATCACAAGGTAGGTCAGAGCATTGATCATTTAAAATTCTTGTTGTGCACCTTCACAGGTTTTGGGAATGTATGCCTGACTCAAGGTATGAGCCAGGAAGATTTCCTTGCCATTTAGGTACTGCACATCGATGTCACAGGCCAGAGCACGTACCAACAAGCCTGGAGGCGCTTGGGGGCTCTGTCGAGGGGTTTCATCGTGATGCTCTCTAATGGCCTGTG
>CM042752.1:19968238-19975738 GCA_022496165.2 Catalaphyllia jardinei
CGCTTAAAACTCGGAGGTTGACCGCTAAACAGAGGTTTGCCAAAATGTAGTATAAATGTGGTAAAAATGGAATGCTGAAAGGCTCTGGACTGATTGTGAATATTATTTAATTCGCAATAATGTTACAAGCACTGATTTCTATTAGTTATCTATTCGTTACAGTTCTTTATAGCTACAGAAAACACCGAAGAATAGTACGATTTAGCAATGAAAGTGTAATGATGCATGGCTTGGACAAATTATTAATATCGTTAATTCACAATAGTGTTTTGATTACTGATAAAAGCTACAAAAAAGCTACAAAATATGTATGTAACAGTCCTTTATAGCTACAAAAAACACTGTAGGAATGCACGATTTGGCGATGAAAATGCTTGGACGGATTCTTAGTATCTTTAATTCGCAATAATTTTTACACGCATTGATTTCTATTATTTACCTTTTCGTTACAGTTCTTTATATCTACAGAAAACACTGTAGGATTGTACTATTTAGCAATGAAAGTGTAATGATGCATGGTTTGGACAGATTATTAATATAGTTAATTCACAATAGTGTTTTGATTACCTATTTGTCGCTGTTCTTTCTATAAAGCTACAAAATATGTATGTAACAGTCCTTTATAGCTACAAAAAACAATGTAGGAATGCACAATAATTTAGGGATGAAAATGATTGGACGGATTCGCAGCATCGTTAATGCACAATAATGTTACACACGTTGATTTTTTTTGATTACCTATTTTGTACTGTACTTAAATAATTATGATTAAGTAGTGAAAATGCAATGAACAAAGAACATGGACCTGAATAATGTTGCACTCGTTTCATTCTTTGGTTTACCTTTTTGCTAACGTTCGTAATTCGCGATTGCCCTTCAAACAACATTAGAACTGTAACCGTGAACTTCCTTGAACATGGAATTACTTGATATTTTTCTAATGTTTTGTGTTGCTGTTGATGTGAGCCGATACAATATACTGCTCACATGCTACAGTTCCATTTTTACCACATTTATACTACATTTTGGCAAACCTCTGTTTAGCGGTCAACCTCCGAGTTTTAAGCGGTCAGTTCGCTCATTCCCGCTTAATAGAGCTTTGACTGTATTCTGCATAAAGAATTTACTACCCAGGTAATACAGAATTTTTCATTATAGTTTTTTTTCCACACTCCTCATTTTCCACTGCTGGCAGAAGGTACCACTCATCTGTTGCTGGAAGATAAATGCACGGTTGCAGTTTTCCGTAACAATCTGCGATCACGATAACATTTATTGTTAGAGACTTCCTCGGAGGATGTGGCCGTGGAACATCACAATCTGTTGGCCGATCAAGCCATTTTAATGCACCCAACGCATTGTCGAGGCAGTCTGCATTTTCATGCACAAGATCATTAGTCACGACATGCCATAGTAAATAGTCACGCGATAGACAAGTAAGTCGTACATGCGTAAACAGTTCACTGAATTTTCCGCTTCGTTCGCTTTTGTCGTGGTCAATCCATCTAAGAATGGTTTCAAATACATTTTCCTCGGCGTCAATCGCTATCTCATCGCTTGAAATCCATTTCTCAACCTCATAGCCTGGCAAACTTAGAAACTCTTCAGAAGCAGTGACGGTGGTAAAGTTTGAATTGATGAATTTCCGGGTGCTAGCGACTAGCTCTTCACATGAATACTGTTCTGCCAAGTAGTTCATTGAAATGCAGGTTTCAGTGGTCATGTGTTCCTCAAGAAATTTGTCGGCGATAGTTTTAAGATTTGAAAGGAGAAGAAAATCTGCCGTTTCGATCAGCTTCTCGGCATTTTCTTGTGAAGTAAACTGGACGCTACCATTGTAAATAAACTGCAGAATGTCCGCCAAATGAGAGTCCGTTACCGTCGGAAGCCGAACAACTCCTTCATTACTCTCTTTCATGTCGCTGCTGAGAAGCTTTTCAAAGAATGGACTCGCTTGTAAAAGAACATTTCTGTGAGCCTGGAACTGCTTTCCACTATTTGCAACCAAAGTCATGTCACATGGACCTAAACAAACTAATTCTTGATCCATATTTAGTCGATTCATGCTTGTCCTTCTAAGTGAACTAATGTTTTCTGTGGCTTCTCGGGTGAACTGAATAGTTTAGAGTTCATCTTGTTTTATGGTCAGCGGTGAGGTAGCTAGAGGAAACTCTGGGTACCACTGAAAAATGTAAGAAAATTTGTTACTTGTAACCGATTCGGGGTTTTCACGTGACGTCACTAGAATTCAAACTAAAAAAACTATTTATCCTCCTGAGACTTTAGTTTCATGATGTTTAAGAGCAGTATTCATACAAATGTTAGCTCCGAATGGGTTCTTGGTACGCTTGAATTTCTAAGCTTTTGCGTGACGTGACATTTACAAGGCTCGATTTCCAGCCGTTTTGGGAGTCTGGTTGTTTATCCTCCTCCCAATTGCGGTTGGATCACTGGTCCGTAGCCCTTGTCGCGAAGACAAGAATCGTAATTAAAGAGTGTAGAAAGAGATGACAAGTATAATACTGTAATGCACCAATCCGTAGAAATTACATCGAATAAAGAACAAGAACAACAGTAATGGAGATCGAACTCTTCGCATGTGAGAGAAAAACTAACCATGTGCTCTACATACGGGTCCTATACTAAATGTAATGACCGCTGACCGCGATGTGCGACTACATATTGACAGCATGAAAACAATTCTATGAGTTAACTCAGTTCACAGTAGTTGTTATGAGTAAAGTTTACTCGACAGCCCTTGTCCGTGACGTCACATTCGCTTTTTATATCGAAGGTTGTTGCTCCACACAAAATTAAACTTAGGCCTGCTAGCAAGGATATGCTCTATGTGCTTTGGAGAGTTCAGGGAAAAGCATAAAACTAAATGTAATGTAATGTAAAAACTTTTTTTAAACACGGAAAATCATCAGTTAAAAAACAAACTAAGTATAACTGTTTTACATGATTGCCGTGTGGGAATCCTATATATCAGCCAAAGCTACCTTCATAAAATGATTAACAGATACAGCGTTTTTTAAGCTTTTGGGCATGTTGTTCTATAACATAGCTCCGCTGTAAGAGAAGCTGCGTTTCAGATAGTTGGTACTTGGTTTGGGTAAGGTCAGTTTTCCCTCAGAGTCCCTCAAGTTATAAACTGAGCGACGCTGAGTGAAAAGACTCTGAAGATATTCCGGGGCAAGTCCATTCATGCTTTTTTAAAAACATCATTAAGGCTTTCTGTTTCTTCCGCCGAAGAAATAACCTCTCCCAGTCAAGAGTGGACAGGAGGTGGTCCGAGCTCGTATCAAAGAGTGATTTAGTAATAATCTTGGTTGCCTGATTCTGCAATTTTGGGAGCTTATCGCTCAAGTAACCACTCAAAAACAGTCCCAAACGGGGCTGCAGTAATCAAAATGTGCCATAATTAAAGCGTTATAAATTTGAATTGCAGTTTATTTCGATATAAAAGGCCGCACTCATTTGAGTGCGCCTATGGCCGAAGACACTTTTTTACAAATTTCTTCAACGTGTTTACACCAAGAGAGATGATCATCAATGGTAAGACCCAAAGATTTGGTATGATTAACTCCGAAAATTGATAATTTGGTCATCAATTCTAATTTCTAAGTCGTCCCATTGGACAGATAATCTTTGCCTTGATCCAATAATCATGAGCTCAGTTTTAGCAACGTTTAAACTAAACCTGTTAGCTTTCAGCCAACAGCTAAGGTTATTTCAATCAGAAGTTAAAGCTAGCTTAAGCTCAGTTGACGTCTTAGCAGATAACGTAAGATTGGTGTCATCCGCAAACATTCTTGGTACAGCGTCCCGCAGGGAGTTGGGGAGATCGTTAATGTAAATTAAAAACAGTAAAGGACCCAACATACTGCCGTGGGGCACACCGCAACTAAAGGTACGAGCAGTTGATAGTTTGCCATTGACACCACATTTTTGTGTTCGGCCGCTAAGTATGACGAGAACCACTTAACAGCTGCCTGATGGACACCCAAGTATGACATCTTACGCAAGATAATTTTGTGATCGATGGCGTCAAATGCCTTATAGTTAGGTAAAAGACAACGCCATTAAGAAGGCCATTGTCGATGTTTACTGACCAAGCATCTGTTGCCTCGAGCAAAGCCGTGAGCGTACTATGTAGGGAGCGGAACCCAGATTGGCAACCTAATAGCAATTTATTACTATCTAGACAAGCACAGGGTCAAAAATGATGAAACAATTACTGTCAAAAACTAACTGGCTACTTCTTGATGGGTGGAGTAAACTTATTTTTTTTGTTCATGTTGGTGACAGAGAAAGAGCAGTTAACCTTCGCGAAATTATAGTTGCCTATTCATTTGGTGACATACACGCAAGCGAGTAGTTACAGAGTTAAAAAAAAATTCAGGCAACACTGAACGGATTTCTAAAATTCAAAGTTCCTTAGAAAGCTTAGATTGTGAACTAAAAGATTAAGCCAGTATTCCCGATGCACCGATAACAGAAAAAGAGCAGAAAATTTTCGCGAAATTCCAATTGTCTGCGTAATTTAATTCCCTCACTGACATGTACGCGAGCGAGTGGTTCAAGAAGAAAAAAATGTAACTTAGCGAATACTGAACGGATTTCGAAAATTCAAAGTTCCTTAGAAAGCTTAAATTGTGCACTGACAGGTTTAGCAATTTCGTCTGATGCGTCGATGATAGAAAAAAAGCCGTAAACTTCTGCGAAATTTCAGTTGTCGAACTACGTAATTAAATTCACCCGGTGACATTCACGCAAGAGAGTAGTTACGAAGTGAAAACCTTTTTCTCAGGAACAGTGAAAAGATTTCGAAAATTCAAAGTCAAAGCGTTTGATTTTGTGGATCAAATCACTTATATCTTACCGAAAATTTGTAGTTTAGCCTTTCCCTGGTGTTGACGAACGGTTCGTCGTTGCTTGTACGGCTAAACGCTGCACGTGACATGTGCTATTGAAAATTACGTTCGCTATTTACGTGAAAATTCACACGACCCAAGCCACTAACCTTGAACTCAACACCAGGGCCTTTGCTCCGCCATTTCCTCACGTACCATTCATTCCAGTTGGAAGAACAAAGGAATGCTAAGAATGTGCCCAAATTTTGCTTCAAGTCGGCTCTATCGCTGTACCCCTTAAAAACGTGCCGCTGACCACCAACGTCAAGATTAGTCTGCAGGCTCGCTATTGCTCGCCCGCAATAATGGTAAAGTTGATTGTAAACATTTTTTTCAAATACTTTCGATACTACTGGGATTACAGATATTGGCCTATAGTTGTTAGGATCCGATTTAATACCCTTTTTTAATAGTGAAGTTACTTTGGCCACGTTCCGGTCGTTTGGATATATCCCCGTGAGAATGGACTTTGAGAAAATGGAGGTAAGAGAGGGTGCGATGATACTAGCAGCCATTTTTAACAATTTACTCGGAGTCCTATCAAGACCAGTGGCCGTCTTTTCGTCAATTTTCTTCAAAAAGCTTAAAACAATACTTACACTCGGAGTTTGCAGTGAAAACGAACTATCAGTTCGTTCCAAGGATTAACATCGACAAGAGGAATATCTTGTGCTAATAATTGCGCAACATTTGAGAAATGCTCGTTAATAGTTCCCGCTATGTCCATTGGGTTACTTACTATTCTATGGTCTGCCTTGATTTCCAAAATATTAGCCGACTTACCACTGTTACGTGAAGTCAGCTCGTTGATAACTTTCCATGTTTTGCGCGAATTACCTTTGTTGGCTTTCAAGTTGGTCAGAAAGATAGTGTTTTTTTTTGCGAGTTTAACTGCGTTATTTGCCTGATTTCTAGCCCGTTTAAATTGATCCCATGTAGCCGAATTATTGGAGATTGTCTTCTTTCTAAGGAAATCTCGTTTTCTGATTATGCACAGTAATTCACTAGTAATCCATGGAGATCGCTTTTACTCTTTTCAATTTGAGTGTTGCATGCTTATCAACGCAACCAAGAAACATCTCTTTCCATTCAGGCCACATATCATTTGGATCCGCATACAAATCAGCATTGGCCCACGACAATTGATTGAGATCACTTGCAAATTTTCCTTTGGTCGAAGTGTTTAAAATGTCGCGTTTCGATCACGCGAGGGCCGTTACGATAGTATTGAGCCTTACGCGTCAAGAAAACAAGAGAATGATCACTTATGCCAAGGTGAATGACACTCCAATTAGTAACCTTCTCTAGAGAGTTTGTTATACATAAATCGATTAATGTTTTTGAAACCGGGGTGATGCGTGTTGGTTCAGTGATTAACTGACTAAGACCATATATATCGAAAATATTTGCCAAATAGGAAGAATTATAAGTATTTGCTTCAGGCAACAAACTCACCAAGTAAATATAATTCCTTATTTTCCGCGTCAATTTCGGCTATAACTTTCTCAAATTCCAGTAGTCACGCACCTCTTCGGAACCTCTAATTTTATTTGCTCCCGGAGTCATCCACCTCTATTGTTTTCAGGACTAGGGCCATTGTTTCTGTTGTTTATTCTATTGTTTTCTCGGCCAATCCTGTTAGACCTTACGAGAGGTGCGTGGCGCCTCTCAAATTCAGCCTATATACATTTGGTGGCAAACTTGGGGGTCGATACTAATTACCGACCACAAATGGTGTACTCCGTGGCTTACTAATTTCGACAAACAGACACTCCAGGAGATCATTTTTTAAGTCATTACGTATTCGATAGTTCAAATTAGTGCGTAAGTATGTACATACACCACATCCATTCTTTCCGTTAACTTTACGATCTTTTCTGACCATTTTAAAGCCAGGTATGTAAACTTCGTCGCTGTGTACTTTAGAGTCTAAAACCGGAGCTTGTTTCAGAGCTACAAAAATCGTAGTCTGCAAGAATCTCGACACAGAGGGTATCTTTGTAACGATTGTCATAAATCACTGAGTAAACGAATTCTTCGGAGTTTGTAGTCGAAATCACCCATCGTGTGCCAAAATGGCGCAATACAGGAGAACTGTCTACTAAAACAAGGAATCATAAGCCACTGTTGCTTCTTCAGCTTACCTCGGTTGCAAGACATCTGTAGCCAACTGGAGCTTATCCTTACCGACATACCATGCCTGTTCTACCACTCTCTGTTGCATGACTGAATGTCGCTAGTCCTTTAGAATTGTCAACTGTTTTATTGTACCGTCCTCCCTCTATGCCTCAGTATATCTTTTGCTCACATAATTCGTTTCAACTGAATAATTTCCAAACTTTATTTTACTCAATAACGACATTAAGAATGTTAATTAGTCATCAGTGATCCTCATCACCCCCGAGGGAACATAAGGCGTCCGCCCGTATCCTCCAACGCACAAGGTTCTCTGCTAGTGTTTTGGCTCTCTCTCAGGAGTAGCACACTCTTTCCAACCTCTGTAGCACGGACCGTTTCCAATTGTTCCTTGAATCTTAACTAGTAGTTTCATAAAAAAATTCTTTCTGGCTAGTTGCTCTAGTAT
>CM042752.1:19983238-19989063 GCA_022496165.2 Catalaphyllia jardinei
TTTTTAACTGTTTATTTCTGTGTCTTTTCCTTGGTGAAGTCTCGCTTGAGAAGATGTCAAGACAGCTAAGGTGTTTGGCCAGGTTTCGCATCGTATTAGGGACTTTAAGATACACTACGGCTGGCTGCTACTACGGCTACATCGGCCGTAAGGGACTAGGCTGACTACGCCGTTCCCTCCGTAAACCTCAAACAAATTAAGATTTCGCTGTACGGCAACGGGGTGTTCAGCATCTACGTGTCTTTACAAAACTGGATACGTTCGACCAAGAGACCATGATCTAAGAGAACACATCCCCCATACATGGGCCTCTTCCCATGATAATCTTTTTCAATCTAATTTTAGCGCGTGGTCAAGCTGGGAGGCTACTTTAGGAAAGACACCTGATTGGTCAATTTAAATGACGTAATAACATTCAGGTTTAATTTTGACAGTTAATCAATTAGGCAAAAAACTTTTCGTCGAGATTTTCGATGCGCATTTCGTAAGGTCAGAGGAAGAATAATTCTAACTGTCTGGCGCTTTGAAAGAGCTTTCCAAAGAGATCTTTTTCTGTTTAGGCCGTTCAGTACTTTTCGAGAAACGACTTTAGTTAACAAATAAAGAAGCCTAAGCCGTGTATTACACTGTGATAAAACACGATGGTCATTTGAGAACACGGGGGAAATGTAGAAAACACGAGCCGCAGGCGAGTGTTTCCTACATTTCTCGAGTGTTTTCAAATGACCGGAGTGTTTTATCACAGTGTAATATACGGCTTAGGCTTCTTCATTTGCTTTAAAATATAGATTTTACGGGCGCAAAACAATAAAACACACTTTTTCTATGTTTTATACTCTGATAAAACATAGATTTTTGACCAATCAGAGCGCGCGCAGGGCCCTTGTCAGCAGCTAGAGCGCCTAAGTAATGTGAACCAGTCACGCAGAGAAATGACAAAATACTTTTCGAGAAACGACTTCAGAGCGTGTTATGAATGCAATTCTTGTCAGCAGCTAGAGCGCCTAAGTAATGTGTACCAGTCATGCCGAGAAATGACCAAATCACGATAAAAACATAGAAGATAATTTTCCTGACCAGCAGTTTCAAAAAGCTTTCCAGATAGGTCTCTCTCAGGGTCTCTGCCAATCCAAACGATGTTTTAGTTCGTTCCAGAGAAGCACTTTTTTCGGCGCGGACATCCCTGAAACTCTGGTAAATATTACAAAGCAATTTCGAAATTAAATAAGCAAACATTTGAACCGGGATTTTCGGACCGAAAGCTCTAACAAACGGGAAACAAGTATTGAGCTGTCCTGCGCTTTGAATAACCTTTCCAAAGAGATGTTTTTCGATTCGAAACAAATATTTTAGCTGTCGTGCGCTTTAAAATACCTTTCGAAAGAGATGCTTTTCGCTTCAATCCTTTCGGCACTTTCCGAGGAACGACTTTCAAGCAGGTTAGAAATTCGAGTCTTGACTCTTTGTGTTAATCATTCATTATTCATGCTGGGGAATGACACAACTTCGGAGAAGCATGTATAATTTTCCTGCCCAGCTCTGAAAATGATTTCCAATGCTAACATTGCGGCAGTTCAACTGAACAAACTGATTTTTTTTTCTCTTAGCCGCTAAATTTTCAATTTCTTATTTGGATGGACACAACCTGATGACCGTTGGCCATTACTTGCGTGATCGGGGGCCTAGACTAAAAATAACTTTGACAGCGTGACGCGAAGCTTAAAATAGATTGAAAAAGATTATCATAGGGCACGGGGATATGTTCTCTCACCTCATTTTCTCTTGGTTCGACTTTATTCTACTTTCATACGACAAAGGCTTGATCAATGACAATGATTTCCTTCTCTTGTGTCGATTTTACATCTCCCAAAACTTAGATTTGCCTCTCAACTGCTTTTAGAACCGCTGTAATTCCAACCACAAAACAAGATAAGTTTAACACTGATAAAAAGCTCGATTTCAGCACAGCACGGGTAGGGTTCGTACAATGTGATAAGTCCGAAAATACCCAGCTTTCAATTCTAATAAAATGCATTTTGAACAGCTCAGCTTAGTAGATACAAAGCTTTCTTATCTGCGGCTGTTCTTACCGGTCAATAAAATATGAATGTCGCTTACAATAGTTGTTAAAATCGTTCACATTTTCTGTACAAATAACAAAGAAACACTTACCTTCGAACGGATTTTTTTGATTGAGTGCTTTATCTTTGAACTAGGCTGTTCAAACAGTGAAAAAAGCGTTAAAATGAGAAGTAAACAGTAGTGAAGAGTACGTGAAACCAGGCACTTTCCCGTAGTAAAAGCAAGACTACGGCGGGAAAGCCGTAGTGGAACACGCGACATGACGTCACCGGAAGTGATCTTCACCATTTCTCGCCGTACTACAGCCTCGCCGTACCATATCTTAAAGTCCCTGTTTTCAACCCTCCGGCTACGCGTTGTAAGGAAACTTTGTCAAACACGATCTTACAAATTTTAAATGTTTGATATATTGCGCACACACCAATATGCGTAAATATTAACCCACATAAGGGGCATAGAAATTAACCAAACTTGAGGAGAAGTGGAACATTTATAATCTGATGATATCTTGGACAATTGGGAATCAACTAAGAATGTTCACTGTTTTGTTGCACCGTCCTCCATGTCTCAGTATATCTTGCGCTCAGACATTTCTTTTCAACTGAGTAAATTCCAAACTTCATTTTACTCAAAAACGATATTAAGAATCATCATGAGTCATAATTGATCCTCGTCACCCTCGGGGGAACAAAGGGCGTCCACCCGTACCCTTCAACACATAAGGTTCTCTGCTAGTGTTTTGGCTCTCTCTCAAGAGTAGCCCACTCTTTCCAACTCCTGTAGCATGGACCGCTTCGAGTTGATCCTTTAATCTCAATTAGTAGTTTCACAATAAATTCCCTGCAATTTAATGCTTGGTATTTATTGGGCAAATATCATAGAATCGTGAAATATAATTTATCTTAAATAATATGTTTACCTCCAAAAGTATTAGAATTTAGGCGAGTGGGTTTTGTCGTTGGCCAAATGAGAAAATTGTAAATATATCTTTTTAACTGATTTATCCCTCAACTACCTTTCCCTTGTACATTCGTACTAATGGTTACAACTTGCATGTTTTTCGAACCATTTTTAAGTAACTTATTATTTTTGTCATGAGCGAATCTTACAAAGATATGTTGTAAGAAAAAAATTAAACAAACTGCGATTAAAATAACATGACACATGGACTACGCATGATTTTAAAATTTGAATTTAACTTGATGTTTCCTATGCTCATATACATCTTACCAAGTGACGGCTTTACAAATTTGAAACTTGATGCGAGGTATTACGTACTGGTAACAAGTTAAATAAAAAGTAACCTTAAACTGTGGTGTGTATTTCCGGGCAAAATCAAAATTAAGTAGCCTATATTTGAAACGTCATTCTTTGTTCAATGCGTAATAAAAATGAACATTCAACATTGGTATTCCAACGGTCAACATTCGAAACAAGGTTCATCTTTTAAGCATTCTTTCTAGATTCAAGGCAATTCGACATTCAAGTTTGACGTTAAACTTGCAAAACAATGTTCAACATTTAAGACAAATCCACATTCAAAACATTGTTCAAAATTAGACGAGGAATTCACGATATATACGAAAACCTTTACCAACTCAAATGAAATTCAACATGAAAGAGTGCATTTGAGTGTTTCTGACCAGAACTCGCTTTCATTCAACATTCAAGTCAATATTCAAGTTGACAGTCAGTTCAACATTCAAGTCAACATTCAATTCAACATTCAAGTCAATATTCAGTTCAACATACAAGTCAACATTCAAGGCAACATTCAAGTCGACATTCAAGTCGACATTCAAGTCGACATTCAAGTCGACATTCAAGTCAACATTCAAGTCAACATTCAATTCAATATTCAAGTCGACATTCAGGTCAACTTTCAAGTCAACTCAATATTAAAGTCAACAGTCACGTCAACATTCAACTCAATATTCAAGTCAGCGTTCAAGTCAACATTCAAGTCAACACTGAGTAAACTGCGATGGACTGGTCCCGAATGGCATTGAACCATAGGCCAGTCCTTATTGTTTTTAATTGCCAAATAGTAGAATGAGTCCTTATCTTTGCTAAACCTGTTTTCAAAAATTCAGGCATATATGTATGTTATTGACCAGCTTAGGGTCGGTGCGAATGGTGAAAAACTGTGACCGAGGTCTTGAAAATATGCATTTTCAAGCCCGAGGTCAACCTCGTTCCCAGGGTCTCACATCTTACCGCCCCCTGGAGCGAGCGAGGAGAGACCCTGGTCACGTGTCTCCCAGAATCTGGGAGATGGCATTTAACTTATTGAAGGGAAGGATGGGCGAGTGGGAATTTTTTCCATCATCTGATAGCGGAAATCAAAGTTGCTGTTGGTTGTGTGGTTTAGTTAAGGACGCTGTATAAAAATCTCCTCAAGAAGGCGAATGAAGAATTGTATGCTACTGCCGAGGCTGTGTATGGAAGATTTTCGACTCATCTGGTATTTATCTCGGAATGAATTAAAACCAGGCCTACTAAGTGTGGAAGTGTGGAAGTGTGGAAGTGTGGAAGTGTGGAAGTCTGGTAGTGCGGAAGTGTGGAAGTGTGGAAGTCTGGCAGTGTGGAAGTGTGGAAGTGTGGAAGTGTGGAAGTGTAGAAGGGTGGAAGTGTGGAAGTGTGGAAGTCTGGCAGTGTGGAAGTGTGGAAGTCTGGCAGTGTGGAAGTCTGGCAGTGTGGCAGTGTGGAAGGTTGGAAGTGTGGCGGTCTGGCAGTATGGAAGTGTGGAAGTGTGACAATCTGGCAGTGTGGAAGAGTGGAAATGAGGAAGCCTGGCAGTGTGGAAGTCTGGACATCTGGCAGTGTGGAAGTGTGGAAGTCTGGCAGTGTGGAAGTGTGGAAGTCTGGCAATGTGGAAGTATGGAAGTCTGGCAGCGTGGAAGTCTGGCAGTGTGGAAGTGTGGAAGTCTGGCAGTGTGGAAGTGTGGACATCTGGCAGTGTGGAAGTGTGGAAGTCTGGCAGTGTGGAAGTGTGGAAGTCTGGCAGTGTGGAAGTGTGGAAGTCTGGCAGTGTGGAAGTGTGGAAGTCTGGCAATGTGGAAGTATGGAAGTCTGGCAGCGTGGAAGTCTGGACATCTGGAAGTGTGGAAGTGGGGAAGCGTGGAAGCCTGGCAGTCTGGCAGTGTGGAAGTGTGGACGTCTGGCAGTTTGGAAGTCTGGAAGTCTGGAAGTCTGACAGTGTGGAAGTCTGGTAGTGTGGAAATCTAGAAGTCTGGCAGTGTGGAAGTGTGGAAGCGTGGAAGTCTGGCAGTCTGGCAGTGTGGAAGTGTGGAAGTCTGGCAGTGTGGAAGTCTGGTAGTGTGGAAGTCTGGAAGTCTGGCAGTGTGGAAGTCCGCAAGTGTGGCTACGTGCAATTTCATCAAATTTTCCATTACTGTTTGGTGTTACTGTTTGGAGCTCATGCAATAAAAATATTAATATAAAAATATATGTAAACAAATATAAATAAATGGGAAATAATTTTACAATAATTTCAAATTAATAATCTATTCTATTATATTAAATAAAAATTTTTATATTGTATTGCTTGCTGATTAAAAGTTACATTTTACTTAATTTTGTGATGGTGATGTTCAGACTTCCACACAGCCAGACTTCCACACATTTCCACACTTCCGCACTGCCAGACTGTCACACTGTCAGACTTCCAAACTTCCACACTGCCAGACTTCTACACTTCTACCCTTCCACCCTTCCACCCTTCCACACTTCCACACTTCCAC
>CM042752.1:19998839-20008153 GCA_022496165.2 Catalaphyllia jardinei
CTAAGAAATTGAGACAGAAGTCATGAAGAAGAATCAACGGGAGCTGTAGTAACGAGAACGAATACTATATAAGAATACCAGGTATGTCAACAATTCCTTGAAGACTTGAAAAATAAACGTCCGAATAACATATCAGGCTTCTTTTAAGCAACAAAGCTGATTGACCATTTTCTTAAAAAAAGCCTTTTTATTTCTCGGAAGATATGAACACGTTGAGGCTGGCGGCTTTTTGTTTGACGCTCTAGCGATAAAATGGACAGGTGATAATTTTTGGTCATATTTCATGTTATAATTTTCAATTTAATTTATATTGTGCCCCATTAGTTACTGGCAGTCTTGCTTCATACAACACTGTTTTGGTGAGACTTTTGGCTCGTGTGAAGCCCTTTTCTGCCACAGTTAAAATTAATTATGTAGACTCAGTTTTTTGGCGCCGATAACCTCAAAATCATTAACTCATTCCTTCATGGTTTTTATCGATACATTGCAAATATAAACGTGTGGAAAACTGTTTTTATCTTAAGCTCTAAACATTAACCGACGTCTTATTCTCGAATTGTAAATGGATGTCTGCTAAATTCCGGTCAGTAGACCTATTGAATAATCCTTGGCGCCATCTTTCAATCACAATTCCACGATTGCTTATTAAGAGCTCTTGCCGTAACTGAGTCGATAAGCTCTTGAATCAAATATTGCTCAAATTTGAATGGTAAGGAAATTTACCTGTATAGACTCCATAAAGATGATTATGAAATAAAATTCTATCTCAGTACACATGAATGAAAAAAAAAAAATTGAAAATGGAAATAGGAGCCAAAATGTATCTTATTATTTTAAAAAGAAACTTTAAATTAAGCTTCAATTCCTCCTATGGCGCGGCTACAGACTAAGCTAAATACATTTTACTATTCTGGCGAAATGCGATCTGTTCCTTCTTCACCGGTAGAGAAGCAGACAGAGGTTGTTGTTGGCGCTTTTGTCCAATGTGCAGAGTTCATCTTCTTTCGGACTTCTGTCAGAGGCTCTGAGAAAGAGCTGAAACTTCCTGACCGTTCTCGACTTCTGTAACGCTTAAACAGTCTCTGAATAGCTTTACGGAACTGAAGGTTATACGTAGTGTAAATGATCGGGTTGAAAGCTGCGTTGCAATTAGGCAAAAGATGTACAAACACGATCTTGAGAAGCTTCGATAACCAGGCAGGCGGTCCGAGTAGAGCCTTACTGTGGAGACTAAGTAGATTGAGAACGAAAAACGGTGACCAACAGATGCAAAACACGCTCAAGAGTATTATCAGCGTTTTGGTCGCTTTCACTTCAAAGAAAATTGTTCCTGGTGATATTCGGTTTGATTTTCGCCGCGCCTTCGCCGCATGACTCCCGTTGTAAAGCGACTCTTGCAGACGGAATAGTTCCTTCGCTTGACCAACCGCCACTTTAAAAACAAAGCAGTACATGAGTAGCATAATGGCAAAGGGGGCAAAAAATCCGATGACAGAAATTACTGTCAGGAAGATCTTGTTGTTGGTGTAACACATTTGGTGCTGTACTACAATGCCCGACCCGTCGCCGGACACAAATGAGAGCGACGCCAGGGAAGTGGAATATCCCCATAATGTTATTAGGATAAAAACGACGCGTCTTGATGTCATTCGGATGTCGTAGGTTAGCGGAGAAGCGATTTTTAAATACCGGTCTACGCTAATGGCTGCTAGGTTTGCAATGGAGGCAGAGCAGAAGACAAGATCCAGCCAAACCCAGAATTTGCAGGCACCTAAGCCAAGTGTCCACAGGTAATACTGTAGCACGTTGACAATGCGAAACGGCAGACATACAACAGCGAATAAGAAATCAGCCACGGCTAGAGATAGGATGAAATAGTTTGTTGGAATTTGTAGCTGTTTAACTGTGAATACAAGGAAGCAAACGAGGCCATTGCCACCGACTGACACGATGAGAACAATGATCAAGATGAGGGCTTGTGAAATGATTTCAAAATCACTTGGACTAGCGGAGGACAGTCGCGATGTGTTATTCAGTCCAGAATGATTGCCTGGATGCGAAATGTTCGGCAGCAAGGAGACGTTGTTATTCCCTAAGCCAACTTGCATGACAGCGTTACGTTTCTGCAAGTTGCAACGTTGAACTTTGACAAGACTGTGCGTTAGCGAGATTGATTCGACCAGCGCGCCGTAAGTGCTGTAAAATTCAACGTCAACTAAATAATCCAGATTATGAAAGAATCCGTTTTCCCGCCTGCTTATCCCCACGAAGGATAAAGTGCTTGCCGGAACCTGTCTGGCCCTTAGCTTCTAAGAAACCAACAGCGCTTTCAAATCAAACGCGACCGTAAGTTAAGAGCACGTTACATTCAGTTCTACAGTCGCCCAGCTTTAAGCTACACGGAGAAATATCTTCCTTATAAGTTAGAACCTAACCGTATTTACCTTCTGTGAGACGTCCTTAGAACTTAGTGCCTGGTTAGGCAGCTCCGAAGACGGGTTAATATCTTGACAGTCCAATGTTATTGAGAAATCTACGGAAACGGATGGATTTAGAATTGGACAGGTCATCAAAGCTGTTTCGATTGGCTCATATCACCCCCTTTGATCACCGACAAATAACAAGCATTCATTTGTTGTGTTAAGTCAAACTTAAGTAACTAAACAGTTTGAAATTTGAATTAAAATAGACTCGAGGCGCCTAGGTTATGGGATCAGAACGTGCTGTTTCGAACACAGATGATAACAGAGCACCTTTATCTGCCATTACGCTCTTCGCACCCTAGTCAATAACAATCTCATTTTCCTAACTTTACATTTATGCCATTCGTAATGGAGAGTAGCTAATTAGAGACATAATACCTGCTCGCGGTTTTGCGATAAAATATTTCGAGCATCGTTTACATTGGGAAACCCAAAAGAATATCTTTTTTTCAGACAACATTGCATTATCATAAAGTAACATATATTTCCGGGACAGTCAATATTGAATTGAGCCGACCAATGAGAATTGACAAACGGACATAGGCACCTGCTTGTCGGTGCTTTTGTTTTGACTGAGACGTATTTTATGAAGTCAAATATATGACTACAAACAACGGTTTACGGTTCGTCAAGGTGACCACGTGCTTGAAAGAAAACAAAACAAATTGCTTTTAGCGAAAGTTTTCACAAGTCGTTGCGCCAGAGTCAAATGACTTAAAAACAGCGAGCTGAAACAACAGATTAACTGGATTTGTTTATTTGTATAACAATAAAAAACATTGAAAATCTAGATCTATCTTGAATAACTAATCGACCTCATTACGGCGTTATCTATAAATCCGAGTTCTAATTTCTTGAAGTAATTATCCCTAGAAGCTGGCAGTACCTCCAGCGTGGAAATTTTTCATCGTTGATAAGTCCCCGAAACGCGCCGAAAAAAATTAATTTTTATCAGTCTAATCCCTCAAGGCGAATATTCTTGGTAATAACCTATAAGAAAATGGTGTTTTTATGCACGCTACTCACTTTTGATCATCACCTTAGGCTAGCAGTGTTCATTCAGAGAATTGACATTTAATTATTGATGTTTATTCCGCTTGTTTTCAGATCTTGTCGTTCGGCGCTTTTTTTTTCTTTTCAGCTGCAATATCAGTGAGAGTAGTAGACTTTAGTTTAATAATGGAACAACTTTCCGACAAAAGCTTTCACCACCTTGTTCCAAGGCTCTGACAACCTGAGCAAATAGCGAACTGTCTTTTCACGGGCCTCTCGAGCATAGGCCCAGCAAAAATACAATAGCAGATACACTTCTTCAGAAATCTCGATCGTTGAAGACTGGCACGTTTGGCATTAACACTTTTAAAATGACTAACGGCAAGGCTGGCCTGTTTCTTTTTAAATATTTGTTTGTTAAAGTGCCGGACATTGGCAAACCAATTTCCAATTTTTAGTTTTACGTGCTAAGGAACTGAATCGCAAGTAAAGTTATATGGTACCCACTGACGTCAACTGACGGAAAATAGATACGGTATGAAACTATACAACAGCTGAAATTTTATATTCCATTAAATACTTCAATTTAGCCGTCTTTTTTTCAGCGAAGAAAGAGCAGTATTCATGTATGAACTGTACATTTATCAGACACTCTATGAAAGGTGACTTAGAAAAGCTACAAAACGTGAGAGCTGCGTTATCAATTTGAATTTTCTTGAAAATGTTTTAATTATCGTGATATATTATTCATTCAATGACGCATTATACAGAAGCAACAACAGCTTAAGATTAAAAAGTTACTTCCCTGAGAGAACGAGGAAATTGTTCATTACGCGTTGGCGGACAAATAAGGCCGATGCCCTTCAGTATTCTTAGTTGACATTAGAAATAAGCCGAAGACTACCGCCCTCACAGAGCCGGCCTCACAGCTCCAGATAAGCACGTTTGATTATAAAGCATTGGTATAAAAAGATCAAGAGTTAAAACTTATGCAAGGCAGTGATGAAGAACTATGTGAAATGAAAAAGGCATAAAAAATGTCAAAAAATTCATTTAAAGGTATCGAGAAAAACGCTTAGGGCATAGTCGCTTAAACATTTTTTTTTTTTTGCTTTGTTGTTTTGCGTTTACAAAAGGTCTTTCATCTAATGAAAAGAGACAAAAATTTTAGACCCACACAGTCATCCCTCAGATTTAAGGTGGAACGTGCCAAAAACAACATGGCGATGTTCATGAAAAATTCCATTTTTGGAAATACAAGCTTTATGACCCTTGAACACTTCTTAAAAACATTTTGAAACGATCTTGCTGAATCTGCCTCTAGATAAGTGTGACATTAAGGAAAGCACACAGTGGTATAAGTTTTTACGTACCAACGGCCATAGCAACGGTTGTTTACAGTAAGAAGATCACCAAAAATATACGGATAAGTTTTTTTAAAATAAACCATACTTAACAGCCTTGCATCATTGTTTTGTAGTTAAGCTGCAAAGAGATGCACAACTCGACTGGTATTGGGAAACGTTTTTCCTGATTTACCATCACAGGCTCATTCATTTCCCTTATGAAAATCAACATTTCCTACAATTGCTGTAACGTCGAGATCCCGCCTGCAGCCCCGCAATTTTTGGCTTGTTAAATGTCTAATCCATCATCTAAGAAACTTTAAGTACATTTTTCTCAAACATCTCCTTTGTAATATTGTACCAACTGAATACACACCAAAATTTTTACTTTAGAAGGTATTTAAGAGAAATTCTTGAAACTTGGGGTAATCAAAGACCGAAAGTGTCGTGATGCCGCAATAAACTAAAAAATCATAACATTTTAACGTATGTCACGTGACACTAGGTAATTTGTCCACTGGGTGTGGTGCAAAGTAAGGTTGCTTTCAAATAAAGCCTGCAAAAACAATGAAAAACAACAACCAAACTCCATCCTACATTACAGATCTTCTATCCGTCAAACCAGCTGCTAATTATGCTCTTCGTTCGTCTGGAAAATCTCTTCTGCTCGTTCCAAAAGTCAACTGCTCTACACTTGGGGATCGGGCCTTTGCTCATGCTGCACCTGTTTTATGGAACTCGCTGCCATTAACTATAAGATCAAGTGGCAGCCTCGCCATTTTTAAAAAGCAACTTAAAACATTTCTTTTTAAGAAAGCTTTTAATTTGTTGGAATAGTATGTTTAATTTTAATTTAGGATCTTTTCGAAATTTATTTAACCATAGCTTGACATAAATTTTTATTTATCAATTGTTTATTAATTTAAATTATTGTAAAGCGCTTTTGAATATTCTTTATAGTTTTAGCGCTATAAAAATTCATTATTATTTTTATTTTTTTTATTTTTAACTGTCAAAATTTTAGTTTATTGGACGGAACGAAACAACAACTTACATGATATACTTGTTTAAAAGTCAGATCTTGTTTTATAAAAGTACAGGAACTGTTGGCGTCAAGGTTGTAAAATAAAAACTCAAAGGGTGTGGCTGGTTTCCATAACAACTATTTTGAGTAAAACCGTCAAAATTTATCTTCTCCTCATGAGCGCAATGGCACACACTTGATCTTGCTTCACCAAATTTAAACAAACTTCTAGTCCCTTTTATTAGCCTATTTTACCACCTTGACACGAGCCCTTATTAATTATTACACTCATCTGTTTCCTTTTCCTTAACAAAAGAATTTAATACTTTTCTTCTAGGAGTCAGTAGCTGATTTGCGCAGGATCCTTGCTAAACATGCAAAACAACATAAAATAAATTGTACCTTCCTAACTTCAAGAATAAGCATTTATACAGTTTTTCTCGTCCTGCAGCAGTCTGAGGACAAGGTGCAGGCTGCTATCTCAAAGGCCAGATCACCCGACCGGATTGTCAGACATGAACCCTGCAGAGCTCCTTCTGTCAGACTAAAAAGTCTCAAACTCCTGCCGGAGGCAAGGGTTAAAAGCTAAAGAAAATGGGAACATGCAATAAACATGAGAGCTTTCCGTGTGAAACATTTCAAGGATGCATTGTCTGTTGTTATTGTCGGTTCTTTTGCACAAAGCTGGCCGCAAGTGGCTCAATTCAATCTGTCGACAAGAGTTGTGTTTGATTTCAACTGAAATCTCAAATAACACAAGTCGAGGTTTATATCTGTTGTTCATCTTTCGGGAGTAACAACTGGCTTGCGTACAAGAAAAACATTGTAGCAATTATCCTTACGATAGATATTACTTAAAGAAAGCGTTCATTTACTTATTGCGAAGTTATTGTGTTTGGTCGTCGATATCAGTCAACTTCCCATCGCAATCCCACTGTTTAGTGTGTGCGCATGTATCGTTTAGCATCTCTGGCACATGTTAAGTAACTTCAAGAGATTATCGAAGTGAGAAAGCGAATCCTCCATATAGGTCTTATACCCACATTATTTTAAAACATTGTACCCAGTTCTTCCGCGGTTATTACTCGCGCCTTGCGCAAATGTTTTCGTGGAGGATCTATAGCTATCTGTATATGTCATTTCGTTTCGTAGTTTTTTTTCAAAGCAAAGGAAACCCTCCAACGCTGTGGGGATTTCTTTGATATTTTGGTTACAAGCAATGGAACTTCGGCTCTCGCTATGTTTTCAGTCTTTTCATACGTATCGAAACGGTGATTCCTCACATTTGTATCGCGCATATATCCGTTCTGACCTTTCTGCGCGTAATTTATGGGGTCATTTAGCGCGGCCTCGTGCACGTGCATACTTTAAACAGCGGAATGGCCTGATATTGAGCTCTGTCAGTTGAAAAATGGCTATGGCTCACCAACGAGCATGGGAACGCTACCTTTAAATCCAGTCATTGTCATTGTAATGAACTTATCGTAAGCTTTGCGTGGGAAGAGACTAATCTGATTTCTATTGCTGAAAATTGAATAAATATGGAAAAAAGCAGATACACTGGTCTTTTCTATTTGCCGCATGGTAACCATGTCAAGAAATTTGGTTCAAATTTTAATCAAGGATTCAGCTTTCAGTCTAAATCAAACTTCATATGTTTATTTGTGTTCGACGCAATGTATTGACTGTAGTTTAATGCGTGTTTTCATGAGTCTCGGTCACAAGGATTTTACAATTATTACTGCGAATGCGTTCTTCTAATAAGCATTAAATTATGCCAAAATAGAGCATTTTCAATGCCTTACTGCTTCTTAATCAGTGAGCACGGGCACTTCGTTTTTTATTTCAAAATTGAAGTTCTCATATGATAAATATTCAGTGGACAAAGTTTAAAGGAAAATCTATTGTCACTTTTATTTCAGAAGAATTACTTAAAACAGCAAACAATACCAACTGAATGAACGACAGAGATGTTAAGACAAGCGAGTGCAAAGCAAACAAACGTCCAAAACCAAGCTAGGCAACCAAGCTAGGCAACCGAGCAAACAGATTGCTGGCCAAGCAGCAAAAAGCAGTTTAAGCAGCAGCGGTAACATAGCCAAAGACAACGTCGACTAAAAAAGGAGTTATTCAACCTACGAATCTCGTGAGAATTTAGATTCATTCAGTTATTTGTCTACACTGTCACGGAAATATCCCAAACACTGCAAACAGATTACGTAAGGCACCGTCAAAATTCGAAAAAGAAATTTATAAAATTAGCCGTCGCACATGCAGAATGTGGCTATTTCGCGTTGCTGTTTGTTGGCCTTTTGTAAACAACCGCAAAGAAATGAACAAAGAATTACAATGCACTCTTACACAGCCATTGTACTCATTGCCGTTGCCGACAAACTTTGCTCTTTTAAACTCTCTAAAGCCAAATAAACGGCCAAATAATAAACACAAAACAAACGAAAGCCAAGCAGAACAAAAAGATAGCTGAGAGCACAGAAAACGTCTCTGCTTTGAAACAAAATCAAAACGAACGCAATGATGTTCCCGCCATTTCGTGTCGGGTAGTTTAACCGGCAGTAAACAAGCATTTATATATTCCATGTTGCCGTGCGTCTGTTCAGTAATAGACCACAAATGACGTCAAAATGCGGTAAGAACAAAAAAGTGGCACACGAGTCGTAGCCGAGTGTGTAACTGATGTTCTTACCAAATTTTGAAATCTTCTGTGATCTATTACTGAATCAGACGCCCGGCAACATGGAATCTATTTGTTTTATATAATGACGAAAAGCCTTTTTGGTTTCAAAATATTTCAACATAACGCGAAAGCCGGCCTTTTGCCCCGCCTTTGCACGAAAAAAAGCCATTTGAAGTGATCTATGATCTATACAAAATGTAGCAATTTCATTGGTTGCTATTCGTAGCGAAGAATTGTGATTGGTCGAGGAAAATCGCGCCACTGTCAAACCTAACTCGAGCGTCGCTCCTCGTTGAATGAAAACTTACAGCGAAAGCAGAATTGAACTGCGAAATCTACAAATCTGAAGAAAATGATGGAAAAATCAAGTCAGTTTTTGTCATCGGAGCAGCCCTGTGAGCCGAAAAGCTTGGACGTTGCCTGGAAAATTACAGGAGCTGAAAAAATACTCTCAGAAAACTTGTTGTTTCGGTCAACCTAGGGGCCATTTGATTCGAGTTTTGAATGAAAGGAGCGTAAATCTGCGGTTGGTGATTCTCAAATGAGCTTGATATAGTGTCGGAAACACATTTTAGCTGCGATACTGTTGACCGTGCGCTGTGGTTAGCTAGCTATACTTAGCCCGCTGCTGCGCCCTGAAACGGAAAGGAACATTCGCATCGGAAAGAAAGGTTATGTATTTTATTTTACCGATTTTAAGAAGTGATGTTTTGATGTTTCATTCCTGAAAACAATGATGCAAGGCTGATACTACGTAGAGAGCTTAACGGGGC
>CM042752.1:20023153-20031071 GCA_022496165.2 Catalaphyllia jardinei
ACCGCGACGTGGCCTCCGCAACGCTTTCAAGAGCGTTTATTCTTTTTTTTTGCTTGTGTAGTTCTAGGCTCGATTTCCGCCGCTCTTTCGTGTCCGGTGTCTCCCCTCCCAGAAAAGAGACGGCTGGACGCGTGAGCGGCCAGTCATGTCCGTGACGTAATCGAAAAAAATTATTTTATGCGTTCTCGGATGTCACAAGTCAGATTTTCGCGCGAAAAAGCGACATGCCGCGAAAAAGCAACATGAGAAGGCTCAAAAATCGCTGAGAAAAAATTTCGCTTCAAACGTTAGCAAGATGGATGACGTAGGAGTGCTTGCAAATGCTAGCGGCAGCACTCCTATAAAATTGGCCACAAATTCTGGATGTATAATATGTGGCTCCATTCAAAACGATTCTCGCAGGAGAACAAGCTTAAAAGGAAAAGTGGCCGATTTACGCCAGAGAATGTGCGAGAGTTTGAACATTACGCTCGCTGATATTCAATCAAACGGATACATCTGTAGCGATCATTGCTTCAGGAATATAAAACGGCTCACCATCTCACCAAATGCCGCGGCTCCCGCGAAGACGCCTCGTTCAGCGACGAAACTTGATTCAAGGGCTTCCAAAAGTCTAAATGTTGGCAGTAAAGGAAATCCCTTGCTTGTAACTCATCCGTCAGATATACAGCCTGCACTTGAAGTCCCAGTCGTTGTGGCATTTGTTCAAAAACCTTTGGTGGAAAATGTTATTTCAGATGGTGAATGCAAGGGAAATATTTGTAAAGTTCAGGTAACGTGTTAATATTTTGTCTTAAAGTTCATGTCGGTTTCACAGCTTCAAACAATCAATGTAAAAGAGCTGTTTTTCGTTTTTGTAGGCTACTGTTACGTACGAATCTGGGCGGAAAACCGGAGATTTGCCACAAGAACTCCATCGACTCGGAAAAGGGCTGGCAAGAGGCAGCAATTTTAAAGCTCTGGCAGACGCAGTGATGGATAGCCCCAACCTCAGAAGTTCTATCGAGGAACGCGTTTGCTCTGACATTTCAAAGGAATGTAAAAACCTGTGCTCAAAAGCTAATCCCTCTATGCTCAGATCGGCTACGAAAGAAAGTGTCGTGAATTTCTCCTGGAATGCTGTAGACCAAGAAATAAAAGAAAAGGCGCCTTTTTTTCCATCGAGTTCTTGGGGCCTCGGCAAACCCAAATGCACGAGATGATAGAAACTCCGGCATCTGTACTGCGGCATCCATACTTCTTAAAAATCGCGACAAGGGAATCAGTTTGGTGCCCTATGTTCTAAGTTGTGTCCTTAAAATGGGAAAAACCTCAAAAATGGTAAGTTGCATTGTTCATCTACCGTAGTATATCTTGAATTACTGATGAGTTGATAAGCTTGTGATGCTTTGCTGAATCTCACGTTCGAATTAGGCAAAAGTGAATTTAGCCAAAACTCGTCTTACAAGCTCTGTAAAACACATTGGCCTTTGTACAAACGTATCATGAAACGATTAGAATGTCGGAGTGTAAAATTTGAACTTCAGAAAATTCAATTAGCCTGCTTCTAAGTTGAAAGATAAGCTTGTTGGCTTTTTGTAAACTTAGTAGAAGTTTACTTGAGCGCTTAGTAGAAAGAGAAAACCTTAGGAAAATATTGAAACCAGACATTGGTATGTTAATTTGTTTTCTTCTTATTCACCTGTGTGAGGCAAGCTGCCCCACCCACACCCACTATTAAGACTCCTCCCAAGGCATTGCAAAAGGAAATGACCCTTCTCCCCCAGGACTTTCATTTGTCATAGATTCATAGTAACGTTTTGAACCATTGTACACCTTGTTAAAAATTAGCATGAGATGAGGGCAATCCAATCTTGAACTGTTATGCACTATTTTGTTTTAGTACATTTCCCAGGGGGGGGGGGGGGGTATCAATGAAGCTGTATTATGTAGACAGTGAAAATGGCAAATTAACTAGGTTCCTAATGTACACAAAAGGATTGCAGTCAAACCAAGTGATGAGTACCTCTCAAGATTACATTAATGAAACTGATTATTTTAATATATTGAACCCACTAGTCATTTCAAAAATGCATGATTGTTTGAATGTTTCAAAAAGCGATGTTAAATTGATATTTTTGAACATTAAACGCATTAGTCATACCCTTGGAATGATGAGCGGGTTTTGTATTTCAACAATCAATTAATTATTGCTTTCTTGAAACGACTAGCAAGTTCTATATTTAAATAATCAGTTCATTAATGTAATCGTGAAGGGTACACATCACTTGGTTTGACTGTAACATATTTAGATTATTATGTTATAATTAGGCCCTATCCCCTCTGGGGGCAATAAGGACTGATGATGATGATGATGATTTTATAACCTGTTATCCTTATGTTTACATTAAGAATCGTCCAACTGAAATTAAGGTACATGTGCAGTTTACTCTTCTTTTTTACATTGAAAATTGACTTGCATTTCCAACTAAAAAAACATGTACAACCCTAACTGGTTCTGCTGTTAACTAGGACCACTAATATAGATGTTCTTTAAGGGCTGCCTGTCTGTTTCTTCCTCTACTGTCCTGAAAAAAGAAATACCGATATATAGTTAGATATATTTATTTCTTTCTATTTTTTCAGCTTATTTTCTCTAGGTACTATAGTGGTTCTTCCGCAAGTGACAAGACCTCTCTATTTGCTTTACGGAACCTAGTAAATTGGAGAGATGTTGTTAGTGATGCTCAACACAACTCAGCTCCATGCAAACGATTTGTGAACATGGTATTGGATGCTGATATCATTGCTGCAGCCCTCAAATTCTTTGGCATTACATCTTTTGATGACAAACCCACTAAACACAGCTTCAACAATGACTTCATGAGAACCAGCCTGAGGGTGGTACGTCTGAAATATTTCAATCGCATTGTACAAGAATTTATACAAACCTTTGTTGTTGATGGTTAATTGTATGAAAACCACTTTGTCAACATTCAAGCCTTGCAAGAATGGGAGACAGCTAAGCAGAACCAGCCTTTGCTCCCAAATGGCAGGTACCTCTGCAGATTCCCAGGGTGTCCCAGTTCATTCAAACATGACGGGGTTCACAGGATGAGACATGAACTTTCTCATGACCCGCCGCCAATTGTTCCACAAGAACCAGTCCTTGTTAACACAGTTCCAAACCCAACTGACCAGAATCCTGAACCAAAGGGTGATGTTTACGATTTTCATTGTGGGTTTATGAACATGGCTCTGTTGTTGAGAAACTTTGCAGATGCGACAAAGGAGGGTGATGGAGAAAGAACTATCAGGTGCATCAAAATGTTTCTTCTGCATTTTAAACAAGATGGCTTTGGAAGTACCAAGTACTCCCTGGAGGCTCTTTATCACTTGTTTCAGGTTTTTGCACTACTAAGCCCTAGGGAAGCTGAGACTGATCTAGAACAGGGCAGTATTCAACAAGGGTTGTTCTGGATGCAATGTTGTCATGGACCTGGCATTAGAACATGCCAACCACTTAGTAAAGGATATGATTCGGAGTAAGAAAGTGTGCGCAGAATATGCAGGACTTTTTTTGTCCTAAAATCATTCTTACAATGCTTTGACCAAGAACTGAAAGTCAAAAAGATTTCAGGTGATCATTCAAAGCAATCAGCCAAAGAAGATTTGAAGAAGATGATAAAATCCCTTCAAGAGGAGAATGTCTTTGAGAAACAAGAACATCGTGACCCCATGTCCTCATTTCCAGACTGCCCGAGAGATTATTTGCAGTTGCTGGATTCCAAAAATGTATGGGGGTGGGACAGAGGGTCCGAAACCCCCACATCCCATACCTTTCACCCTGCACTATATTCTTCCTGCACTCTATTCTACCAAGCCACTATCTGTCCCCCTCTACAGTACTGCTAGATATACATGTACAGTCTAAAGTTCTGTACCAGAAATTGTATCCAGGTTCATTTGGTTCAAATCAAGGGTGCTTTCAATGCTAAATATATCACTCAGGTTGAAACAGTTCAATCATGAGACAATTTAACCAAGATGTACTATGTTTAAACTTTGGGTTAATAGAAACCATATAAACACAATGTTGGCATTTCAATTCAACCACACGAACTAAAATTCCTCTTAATGTGGTTGCTTTTCTTTATTGTAGTTAAGACAGTAAAAACATGAATGATTAAAGAACACTATGGAGATCAAACCAAGAAATGGCATTGTGAAGTCAATCATTAATCCAATAGAATGTAGCCTGTACAAGCAAAAAAGTAAAATTAACTTGTTTCAGTCTTAGCACTATGTGTGGCACAGCAGACTAAGCTGTCGTTGTGAGGAATTATTATGCGGACGTTCAGCCACGGCTAATTTTTGAAAGCTTAGGGTGTTCCCCTGCAAGTTCTGGCAAGTTCTTGTTTACTCCAGCAAATACTGAATTTTCCTTCGAATCTCTTCACTCATTTCCATGAGCCCAAGAACTTACTTGAATTGCCTAATCCCACAAGAAATGTTCGCAAATGTTCAAATAAATTAATGACTAATACTTCTGGTGAAATAAACTTGCAAAGTAAGCAAGATATTATTTGTCACGTGGCAAAAGTGAAACCTGCAACGTCAGCGCATTATGTGGCTGACGCAATACCTTTTTCAGCGTATGTAATATTTCCTTCGAATCCAACGCTTCGATAAAGCCAGAAAAATGTATTTCACACACAGTAAAAAAAAAGTAATCACCCGAACATCTACCTTCACGTTTCTTGTCTGCAAGCAGTCCCTGTTGATTCACTGATGATTGTAGACACGCAATCAATTTATCAATCTGTAGCACAACAACTGACAACGACTACACATGAGCTGTTTACCCCTTGTCGCCGATTGCACCATAAGCGCTAGCTGTTGCGAAATCTTCCATGACGTAATGGTCTTAATCTGGAACTTTCTCTAGGATGTGTCTGGGCATGAACGATAAGAACAATTTGATAGCAAGGCTATAAAGAACAGCTTTCTCTCTTCAAATTTACGATTAAATTTGGTCGGTTTTCTTTACAAGTAAGGTGCTAGCAAAGTAGTCACGCGAGTCACATAATTCAAGAGTTACGCTGTAAACGGCTATTTTTAGTACGGTGGTTTTCCCTACCAATGACGTAATCCTTGCACGTTCTGACAAGTTCGTTTGCTTCGAATCGAGCGCTTCGATAAAAACAAAAGAAAATATATTTCAGACACAATAAAGAAAACAATGTGTAACATTTTCGTGTATTAATGTTTCACCCAAGTTTTTGGGGAATAAACATTTCAGGTTGCGTGATTTAAAGGCTTGACCAAGATTTGGCCGAGCGGAGTCTTGGTCTGGTCACCGACAAAACTAAAAAAAAGAAACCGCTAGCAGAGCTAGAACCGCGCACGCCTACGGCCGCGCGGTTAATTATACTCTGATAATTATAGTTATTATACATTGTACTCACTATCAGTATTCTGATTGGCCAAGAGCCCCCTGTTTATTTTGAGAATTCACGTGATTTTGTGGACAAGCATGATTAGGGTATAATCTGCTATCCAATTATATGTGCAGATTATACCTCGTGCAGTGTGCATGCGTAATACACCTTTGGCTAAAGAGCACGAGCACTTGAATGGTTTCGAAAGATGCGGCCGCTTGGTGCGTTTGTCCTTGCATTTTTAGAAGCACAAATAAAATCTACTTGCATTTCACACATATTTTCCATAAAACAATGTATAATAAAACAATAATTGAATTCGTTTTTTTGTGATATCGGGAATAATCAAGGTCTCGGCAAGTGTAATCAACCTCGGCCTCCGACCTCGGCTGATTACACTTGCCTCCACCTTGGTTATTCCCGATATCACAAAAACCGCATCCAATTATTGTTTATTATGCCTGAAAATTATACCTGACGAAAATCTGCGGGCACTACTCTGATTGGCTGAAACTCACAAAGGCGAACTGACGAGTCCAGCCGAGCGTTCGGCGGGGGGGGGGGGGGGCGCGGGCTCATTTCCCGAACAGCGGCTGGTAATCGAGCCTAGTGTAGTTCCAGCTCAACTTTTAAAAAGCCAGCGCAGTAAAACACGATGGAGAGAACAGAAATAATAGAAGAAAATGAAGGCATATTTTGCTCTTGAACAGCCTTGATGTCACCGATATCAATCAGAAATTCCATAACGTTACTGGAATACAAACTCCTATAGCTGGTTACGTGATATACTGGGATCATCTGTTTTGGTAACTTGCCAAATGTTGTTCTAGACAAAGTTCGATTGCGTGCAATGTGAGTAATTTTGACAAGCATAGATAGATAGTCTCCGCAGGGAGCGGTGGCAAAAATCGTGGTAAATTTCGCTAAGAAAAGCGTTTTGTCAGATTCAGTCAGTTATAATTATCAGATTTACGCTGTTTGGGTTTAAAGAAAGTCAATAAGGTACTCGTTTCAAGAGCGATTTTGCAAACTAAATTAAAAACGCTTTATGTGCCAATGTTTTCTTCCTTGTCGACTCGTAAAAGATATATAAGCCCAAACCTCCTCTCCCATAGAATTGCTCAATTGCAGGAAAGAAAGGAAGCCAAAAAAATACCGATTTAATAGTAAATTTTGATACAATAAACCTCTTGTATGGCGCCGATGCCCAGGGAAATAAGACAAACTAATTTTTATCCATGTCGCAATCTTTACCTTGTATTATTATATGGCTTGTGGTTGTAGCCAATATAACGCGCGCTCTGATTGGCTGAGTGCAGCTTAATGACAGGGCATTATTCTCCCGTAATGCCCACGGGCCGATTACGGATTATGCAAATTAGGAAAGGAAAAAACATAATGGGTTATCCAAATCTAGGCCATATTTCCTTTATTTACATTGAAAATCGTTGTGATACAAGACGATGAGTGACGATTAACATTCAGAGAGTTAATTACATCACTATTTTAAGGAAAAAATCAAGTTTCGTCGGCAAATTACGAACGAGTTAATTGGCTTATTCAAACAAAGAGAAAAACCACGAAAGGAATGGAAAACTGCCAGTGAAATGAAAAACTTTTAGCGATATTTGTCGTCAATAAACAAAGGAAGCATAGCAGAAGTTTTGGACTTACCGGCTGCTGACCTTGACCACTTATTGGCAAAGCTTTTTTATCGATATCGGAAAACGGATGGTGGCTGGATAAATGAACCTGGCACCCTGTCGGATTTGCAACGAAGTATACAGAGGTTCCTTTCCGACGGTAGGTCTCCTTTCAATGTCTTTTCACCATTAAAAAGGCAATTGGTAACACCAGAGCAGTACAGCAGTCAACATCAACAAATTCTCTTGCTGTAACAAAAGGCAGTTTATCAACATCTTCAGCCGAGCGGTGTTTTTATCCGGCGTGGACATAGCAGCATCTCTGAGCGCCATTTCAAGATCTTTAACGGGCCAGTAACTATAATCCAGGAAACTCAGAAAAGGCGAAGAGTTTTCACCGAAAGTGAGGACGAAGAGTAGTGCTGATTCCGTTTAAATTGTATTTTCTTTTACCGACACGGCCGCACGGCTTTCGAGCAAGTTTGAAGCACTTTTTAGGAATTGACGTTTGGCGGTTGATTATTGAGAATGTCGATGAAATTTCTCTCGTAATATAATAACACAACTGTACTAAAATACTTTTTGGGGCCGTATTGATCATTGTTTTCCACAAATAAATATATTCTTGACGGAGAACGCGTTTAGTTTGCTGAATTCTGTTGTGCAGTTGGACGGATTGGAAAGATAATTGAATGGATAAGCGCGCGCATCACCGGATGTGAAGTAACGACTTCCCCTTGAATTAAGATTTTTTTCTTTCTTTAGAACCGTCTTGTTAGCGATATAATAAACAACTTAATAACCTCGACTGTTCGGTCGTTACGGGAAAATCTCAAACCTCGGCCTACCGTATTG
>CM042752.1:20031171-20042547 GCA_022496165.2 Catalaphyllia jardinei
CGGCGGCGGCGACGGAGTCGCGCAACATGGCGGCCATACTCCAAATAATAGGTTGATAGAGACATGCAGCCTTGGTTTACCGTGTACCTCTTTGATATTGGACATCCATGTTATGAGTAATTGACACCTGTCAAAAAAGGTATCTGCTGACTAGTATCACGTGACCATATCGCGAGTTCAAGTCTACAACTTATCGAGGTCACGTGTTTTTTTGAAGTTCACCGCTGGCCAAATGCTGGTTTTTGATTGGATCGCGGGTTCATGTCAGGTTAATTTGTTGAAAACAGTTCAGGATTGTTCGGAAGCCAGCTAACGCTAGCCTAGGATTAAAATTTATCCGAATTATAACGTTTTCTTTATACAAATTTTTTTTCCTGCTTTGTTTTGTGTTTATAAAACTCAAAACAGAAAACTTCAACGCAAAGGTACAGAACTCAAATCAAAATTGTACTTTTTCCTGGGTCAGCTTAATCGGGTTCTTAACATCGTGGCCAAGGAGCTACGCTTTTAGGCTGGCCTAAATCTATATTTCGAATTTGGTCTATTCAGTTTATTGAATTCTTCGACTGTTGTTTGCTTCTTGTAATATCTCCTTATCGACCTATGTGAATTCAGAGACAAATTAAAGGAGAGGGATATTTTTTCTCAACGTGGGGTGGTTGAATTGGTGTCGCCAAATGTCCAGCACAAAAACAGCGCGCCCTTCCTTGTTAAATGTCTTTTTATCCTAGTACCAGGAGCCCTAGTAATGGGCTCTTGCTAGTGCCCAGTGCCGGCGGTACTTTTCGTCCACAATGTGTAATGGCGGGAATTTCAAATTGATATTTGACTTTGGGGAGCTGCTAATTCCTTACAGAAGCAAGATACGTGCATATTTATTTTACACAAACGTTGCCGACCTCTTGCACTATATGGGCGACGAAGAAGAATGTCAGTTGAAGCGGTGTTAAGATTCGAGCAATTTCCGAGGTGCGTTGAACGCCGAAGCCTCGTGCTGTTGATCGTTCTCTTTCTTATACAAATGTATCGAGCTTTTACGAAACACAGCGCAACGTTGGCAATCAACACCAGATATTGCTGCAACAACTCTATTTTATTATTACAAAATTATTTTTGGCAAGAAGTGTAAGCTTTAAACTATTAAATAAACTATTGATTCAAATTCCTACAATTTCAAAATGTCATTGATATGTAAATATTATGCTGCAAGAAAGGCTTTCACCGCAGGCTTTCCTGATTTGTTTAAACCAGTGATGAAAGAAAACTGTGACACCTCTGATTCACATTCTTGAATATCTTTACTGTTTAATGATATCCTCCAGAAAGAAAAGTTTTAAAAAAACGATTTAGTAAGCATCTAAAAGAATTCAAATCATTCTCGCGCTTTGAATTGTTGTTACTCAGGATCTCTTGAAGGACAGAAGCATACATGACGTCATTAACGAGAGTAATGTCCAGGATTGAACGCAGCTACGAAAACTGCGAAATTTAAGAAAATTCGCAAGATCATTGACAAAATCAACAAAATGTATTCATAAGGTTGCAGGGAAGCCCTGTCTAAAGTTACAAGAATTGCAAAAATTACGAAATTTAAGAAAACTGCGAAGTTTACGAAAATTCGTCATACCACTTACAAAATCAACAAAAAATTTATTCAATAGGTTGCAGGGAAGCCCTGTCCAAAGTTACGAAAATTGCAAAATTTACATAATTTACAAAAACTTAGAAATTTACGATAATTCACCATACCACTTTCAAGATAAACGAAATATATTCAAAAGGTTGCAAGAAAGGCCCATCGAAAGTTGCAAAAATTGCGAAAATTACGAAATTTACGATAATTCACCATACCACTTACAAAATCAACGAAATTTATTCATAGGGTTGCAGGGAAGCCCATCGAAAGTTACGAAAATTGCGAAAATTACGTAATTTACGGAAACTTCGAAATTTACAATAATTCGCCATACCACTTACAAAATCAACGAAATTTATTTAAAGGGTTCCAGGGAAGGCCCGTCCAAAGTTACGAAAATTCAGAAATTTACGAAAACTGCAAATTTACGATCATTCCCCAAACCACTTACAAAATCAACGAAGACCATTCAAAGGGTTGCAGGGAAGGTCCATTGAAAGTTATCATCGAAAATTGCGAAAATTACGAAAACTGCGAAATTTGCTATAATTCGCCATACCATTTACAAATAAACTATAAAATGAAAAATCGTAAAATTTGCAAAATTTGTAACTGCGTTCAATCCTGGACGAAAGTGATTAACGATGTCGTTATTAACGATTGGTTACAAATTTGCTAAAACGTCATTTCCTATTTGTAAAAAGGATCGCTATTTCAGTTGAGCAAACATCGTGAAGTCGAAATTTCTATCATATGATTTATAGCGTCAATAATAGTATCTGAAAGGTAGAATTGTAGCAATTCTTTTTACCTCACCTAAGTTAATTTAACAATCTTTCATTGCGATCTAATATTATTTAAGGCTGCAGTGAGGTACAAAAAGCTAACCATTAAACTATAAAAGAAATGTATTACAAAAATAATGATTGAGGTTTTTTTGGATCAATAATTAAAGGCTATGACGAGTGTAGATCAGTGACATGTTGGTGATCCCGTCATTAAGCAGTTAACAGGATCAAACCTGTTACTACTACATTTTTTACGATAACGGTCTCAGTTTCATTTCAGGGAATTTCAGTTTACAGTTTATTGTCTTACATATTACATATTCTGTACAATGTAGTCTGTCTCCGCCCACAAATAGCAAAGGCTAATCGTGGTGGGCGGAGCTACACGCAGTCCGTGGTTACAATGTTAGATTAAAGAAAACAAACGAAATTCAACAAAAATAAATCATAATAATCATAATCGAAGCTCTTACCTTACCTTTGGCTTTCAGTGACAAATTATGTCTGAAGTAGTACCACCTGGCCCCTCGGTAATTGTTTCCCAGGTATTGCCCGTTTAGATTGGAGTTATGACACCAGTTGTACCACCATGCTCCTGTATATTCTACAGCACTGTTCACTCTCTCCTTCTCATTATCTCTGTCTTTTGTGCTAAACGCCATGTTATTATGATATGCTAAGGAATCTCCCGCTATACCTGAATGTGAACTCATTTCAAGTTGATATTGCGCCTGCTCACTGACCAATGTTGAACTTGCCATATTTGGCGTACACTTTAACTTCGTTCCAGTCCTCCGGCTCCGCTTGTAAAGAGCGCGGTCTAGATGCTCTCAGTCGGTGAATCTTGTCGTTTCCTAACCAAAACTCCACAGTCAGCTGACCAAAGCCTGCTTTGTAATCGTTCCTTCCCCGATAGAAGTCTACCGAGCCATCTTGTCTTCTCTGAATGACGATCCAGCCTCCATCGACAATGTGCATGTCACAGTAGACAGTAAAGTGTCCTCTACCCTCTGGGTTGACTGAGTACAATCCACTTTGACTATGGCCTGATTTCAGCAGATGATAACAATCTGACATCCTCTGTGGGCATACAGCAGAGTCATTTATCACTTATCTCTGGCTTCTCCAATTTCAACATGACTTACTGCCTCGATGTGAAACACTCCTTGACTTGTAGCCGAGCACATATAGTTCCCAGAATCCTTTTCTCTTATGGTAAGCACCTTGTTTGTCTGGTCAATCCTCCCCACGGGTAGTGCTGCTCCTTTTCTTTAACAGCTCATCACTGGTCGTTGATCACCAGTAGCGCTTCTGTTTAACGTTGAGGTGAACCCACAACTAAGAGAGTTTTCCCTTCAGCATTTCCTAAAAGGTTGACGCTGAACAGAAGTATTCGTCGGAGACACTTTTACGGACATCGGAAATTTGTGAGACACTGTTGTTACAGTGCGCTATCCCCTGGGATAACTGACCAAAGGACTTCCTCCAGGTCACCACTGGTTCTGGGTATTCAGTCACGTGACATACTGGAAAAGTACCATCGCTTCCTTCTGTGACGTAAAAAGGTTCGGGATGAAGAGTGACGCCAGGTTGAACTGCAACCATGCAAGTAATCATAATTCAAATTAAGTTCAAAACTTAACCTAACGATTGCGTTGTTGGGTTCAGTCATCACTGCGATAATAGCAAAGTGAAAAAAAGAAAGATAGATTGGAAAACCTTTTAAACTCCTTGGAATGTTTTCTTTCCTTCTTTCTTTCTTTCTTTCTTTTTTTCTTTCATTCTTTATTTCTTTCTTTCTTTCTTCCTTTCTTTCTTTCTTCCTTTCTTTCTTTCTTTCTTCATTTCTTCCTTTCTTCCTTTCTTTCTTTCTCTCTCTCTTTTTTTCTTTCTTTCCTCCTTTCTTTCTTTCACTCTTTCTCTCTCTCTCTCTCTTTCTTTCTTTCTTTCATTTTTTCTGTCTTTCTCTCTTTCGTTCTTCGTTCTTTCTTTCTCTTTCTTTCTTTCCTATTTAACGAGAGACATGAAGACATTAAAAACAGCACCGTATGTGTGATGGAGGTTGTCCTCCAGGCCATTCTTCACCTACATAAGAGTGAGGATATGGACATTGTCTGAAGGGGAAACGCCGTGCTTTTTGCTACTAAACTCTTTGCTGAATGTTTTTCCATGTTTTGATTTATGAAGCAGTTCCATAGAAAACATGCAAAATGCCTTTTCCGAGACCCTCATGCTCAAGGTAAGCATTTCTTGGAGACCTCTTAGACAAGCATGCCGCAAACCCACCGGGGGCTCGCGCGTTCGGAGCATAAAAGCATTTTTCTTCAGTGCTTATTCCATTAAAATAAGACCTTTTTCGCTTGGGCGGTTTGTTTTAGGGGTGTCCACAAGTTGCACCAATTTTCTCAAAAAGTTGCTCAAAAGTTGCTCCAAAACTCTAAAAGGTTCTCAAAAGTTGTCCCAAAATCCAAAAGTTGCTCAAAAGTTGCTTTCAATTTTTTAGTGTAAGAGATTGATTAATAACTAAAATAAAGAAAATAGATTTCACTTTGCATAGATATTCTATACATAATAATATCATACTGACTCATCAATATTGTAAGACTGAGTCTCTCTCGACCCAAATCATAAAAATCTGATTCTCTGTATTGGCTTTTTATTACGATAACCAAGTGATTGTATTCGATCAAAACAATCTTTGCTAATATGCTTATTAATCTAGCTACAGCACTCGCTACTACTTCTAAAGGATCTGAATATTCATCATCTTCACTCGAGCATGGATTATCACTCGGCTCCGCCATTTTGAATTTTTGAGCATATCCGCTGACCACCTTAGGCTGCTACCACAGGCAGACCACCAGGGGAATAGTGTTTTTTGTTTACAAATGGTATTTTACGCAAAATCATGCATAAAAGCAACCGATGCTTTAAATTAGAACTTGAATGGGCGGTTTTTAGTTACAAATTGCCTTTAAAAAGCAAGAAAGTTATTTAAGAAAGAAAAAAGTTGCACGAAATCCGAAAAGTTGCTCGAAGGACTAAAAGTTGCTCCAAATCTGAAAAGTTGCTCAAAAGTTGCCGAGCAACTTTTGTACAACCCTATTTGTTTCCCATTACAGACCACGTGCTATTCTCCTAAGAATTGTTCTTTCGTCCATCTAATAATTATTCATTCATATACACTTGACTATTTGAAAATTTGAAAGCAAGAACTCTCAAGAGTACAACCACATGGTCTGTAATGGGGCAACAAACAACCCAGTCGAAAAGGATCTATTCACGCTACGTCCCTCCGTTGTCTTTTGTTGGTTTTAAAAGCAACTCCCAGCCGCATGTATCATACATACAGTGTTCTAAAGTCTGAGGCTTAAACATACTTACATACAACCTTTATTTATACACGATAAAATGCTAAAGCTAACAAGCTTGTGGGGTCGTGTACTAATAAGATACCTAAAAAACTACAATTGATAGATAATTCTTATAAAATATAATTTTGCTAAAAAACGAATGAAGTCAATCTAAGATAAAAATAAATAAAATTCTCCGATCTTTTTTTGATTATTTCTGGGGCTAAAACATTAGAATTAAAATCTCTAAAATTGTGACAATTAACAACATTTTTCAAAAAAGATTTTAGGTCTGTGCACTCTAGTATCGATCTATTAGATCGCCCTATAGCGTTCCAGAGGACAGCCCCTCTATAGGAAATGGAATTTTGAACGTATTTAGAGGCGAAACTCGGTACTATCAGCCCATGCTTCAGTCGTGAAGAAGGTCTGTCGCCATGGATAATCAATATCTTCAGCTAAAGTGTTAGGGAGCATGCTATTATTACCATTGAAAAAGAGTTTAATTAAAGAACGTTTATACATATATGTTAGTGTTCCACTTAAAGGTAGCTAAAACGTGAACTGTTGGCATGTCCGGTGGAAAATTTTACGTAAAATGACTCGCACACATGTCTGGGTAGGAACTTGGCCGATTTCTTCAGGAGGCTCAATTTGTTTGCAAAGTTTTTAATGACTTCTTTCAGATGAGGGATCCAGCTCGGGTTTTGACCCAAGGTAACACGCAGAAGCCTGGTCATAGCCATGTATTCATTGATGACTTGCCAATGTAAATGACAGGCAGTGGACAAATAAGCCGAGCTTTGGAGAGTAACATTACCTCGCACTTGCCAGGATGTGGAGTAAGGCGGTTGTTAACGTACACACCAGGTGAAAAGTTCTTCCAGGGCACAATTAAGTAAATTGCCAGCGACGTCTTGCGAGGAGCCTATACCGAAAACCGTAGTATCATCAGCGTACATAAAAGTATCTCCAGATTTAATAGATAAAGATAAATCGTTCGTAAAAAGCGTAAACAAAGTAGGACTCAACACCGAGCCCTGTGGTACTCCGCACCTAACGTACATTTTCGAGGATTCTTTTCCATTTATGGACATGAACTGTTTTCGATTCGAAAGGTAGCTGTCCAGTCATGCATAGAGTTCGCCATCAATGCCGAACTGTCCATGTAATTTATCGTAGGCGGTCGTGTCGGCTCACGAAACTGATGAACTAATGTTAATAACTTGGCTCTGAAAAGCAAGTAAACCGCGGGATATCTCGATTGTTAAAAAAAACTAACAATTGAGTAAAAACAAATTATTATTATTACAAATCAGAGATATAGTAGTCAGAAGTGATCTATTTTATCATTTTACGCTTTGGAATAATTTGCCCGAAGAGAAGTTTTCGTTAAGGCCGATTGAAGATACACTCAGACTAGAACTCACTTATTCTGTTTTAACAGTCTAACAAATATGACAAATAAAGATACGCTATCACTCTATTATCCTGGCATTTAAATATGAGCCGAATTTACTCTAGAAAATGAAAATCAGCTATGGGTTGTTCTTTCTGTTCATGTATGTCTCAAGAACTAGAAGAATCAACCTCTCCAAAGAACTCCAGATCTAGATGAACGGCCGATTTGAGCCTGCTATGTCTCATACTTAGGTGTTTAAGGTTATTCCCTTGAAATTGTTCTACTAGCAAACTTTAACATTCATGATAAGAACATTAAAAAATGCAATAAAAAATGGGGTGACCGCGTCCGCTTACGCGTCAGTAGGCTCTTAAAATGGGGTATTATAACTGGTTGCGCGTTAAAAATTTGAATCACCTTCATACAGAATTAAGTCAGTCTTGGTTACTTGGAAGACGCAAAGTTTTATTTGAAAGCAAAGCTTTATTTATTAATTTTCCTAAAACAAAACCGTGTTCCACTATCAAACGTTTTTTCTTCTTCAAATATGTTCTTTATTAGACTATTCTTAACAAATACCTGAAAAAATATCGGGGATCACCATGCTCGTTTAAGATAGAAGGAGAATTTATTTCGCTATCGGGCTCAGTTTGATGGAAATCTCTTGAGTTTCGTACGTGCGCGCGCTAATGACGCGAAAATCGTGCGCAGTAGGGATGCGAAATGCAATACTAAGGATTTAACTCAAGGTGGCTCCCTATAGTTTTACCATTGCACGCGCACTGATGACAAAAGCTCAAGTAATCTGCGCGCGCTCAAAGGAAAACATCAGTGTTTCTCGATGTTTATGACGTCAACATGAGCACAAAAAGCAAAATTGACAGTAAATTTTCTCGCGTTTTCTTCGGTGAATTTTGTTAAAATCTGTCAGAGCTAAACTAATATATTTAGAAAAATGACAAATTAAAGAATATTCGAAAAACCGTCTGAACAACCTTGACTTTTTACCGATTCAAAATGTTAGGCAATATTATTTCCATGGTGTGGCAAAGTATGAAGAAATTTCACCGAAGGCAAGTGTAGATATTAAGGAGTCTTGGCCAAAATGAGGAATATGCCTGCCTATCATTAGATGAGATGTTGCCATGGTAACGGCCTTAATCGAAAAATTGACAACCAAAAATTAAGCCTTATTTCAACATTATTCATACTGGTAAATCTCTATAAGATACTAAATTAACTAACTTTCCTTTTCTAACTCGCGCTCTATTGCCACCTTAAGGTGATTCCCACCATAGATTTCCGATGAAACTTGGTATGTTGCTACAAGACAAGGAGATATTAAAAACGTAATAAAAAGAGGGCGTCACCGTGCTTGTTTTCACTCCACAATGCTGACCAATACGGTTATTAAGGTGATAAGCTTAATTAGCATATTTCGCAATGTGCAAGATCGCAAACTTGTTTGAGATACAGTTGACACATTTTTTAATGGTCTCTTTCTTAATTTACTCTACTAAAAAGCGAGGTCTTGTCATAGTCGAGACTGTGTGATCAACTTGATTTTCATAACATGCTTTTAAAGTCATCGTTCGCCGGCGAACGATAATTCAACAGAAAAAAATTAAAGGGTTAATAGATCTCGACTTAGCTGTGCTGAACTGTCACTAATATTAATGCCGCTTCCTTCACATAATTGCTGACAACTGCAATCTAAGATCGTTTAGAAATAATGAAAGCTTTGAAGACATGACTGATCACCACGGTTAATCATTTTGTGAGTATTTGGGAAAAAAAAGGCGTGTTCACATATTGCTGTCTATTGAGAATCGTACTTGGGGCACGACGGTCAGTTACAAAGCCTGAACATTGCCCAAGTTCAATTTGCAATAAGCCCAATATGCAGCTGAACTCGGAAATTGCTTATTATAGTCCGCTGTTTTCGTCTTTTCCGTCATATCCACAGTCACATAATGTCCAATCCGCTGGCTCGATAGTGAACTCTGAGCGTAGTTAACGAAGAGGTCAAGACGTTTGGAAACGGAACCCTTACGATCCCAAAGGAAACCCACAAGATTAATCCGCACAGGTTAACAAGATTAGTGTGCCCGTGTGTGACGTGCAAAATTCACTACATCCACAAGACATGTTTACAAGCATGTACATGGCAGACTGTACAGGATGTGGAATCTGCTACTGTTAATCTCTTCTGAAATCAGCAAAGAATCGACAATTGTGGCCGCTTGTTACCAATAAGGACTAAAGTAATTAAAGTAAACAACGCGTGAAAATCGGGCTGAGAATCACTGAACTAGAAGTCAGCTTGCCATGAGACGACAGTTAAGGAACAGAAAACATTTTCTGTGTTCCTATCAAATTACAGAGTGAAAGTTTGGGAGAACGAGAAACTGGGACCACCATCCGCATGTGAATATTTTAGTCAGTTACCTGCCGTTTCTTCGATCGTTCTCTCAAACTTTCACGAGTATTTCCATGACTCGATAGGAACACGGAAATTTTTTCTGTTTATTTACGAAGCACTGCGACAAAAAAAAAGGAAAATGCCTCGTTTACTTCCATGATCACCAAAACTTAAATTCTCCTTTCGCTCACTGTCATTACATCCTCAGCTCGTGCTCGTTTCGTGATTCTATTGAACAGAGACGCACGGTTTTACCTTTGAGCTAAAACATATGCGCATGACATATCAATGAGTCTAATGAGAGATCATTCTCAATACGAACTTTGTGAAATATTTTTATTTAATAAATTGCACTGGTACTTTGAACAGCTCAGCTCATTCGATTATTAGAAAAGGTAACGAAATCCTTTGAAACTATGCTTCCAAACCCATTACCTAAGTTCAGATATACTGATAAAAGTTGCGGAATTCATTCTTCATCTTTTGACGTTCAGTAATAGAAAAGTTAGAGCTATCGTGGAAGTATTTTCCATACACAGGTCTACACAGTGGAAAACCCCTCGCCTCCTTGAACGGCATATAAAGAAGGTACAAAATGAAACAACTGCTCAATAGCTTCCAGGGATTCATCCAGAAATTTAAGATTCTTCATGCATCATAACAAACTGCGCGCAGTCCAATTTTCCTAAGTACTACTAAGCTGAGGTCAATGTCCTGTGGCTTTTAGTCATCACTTAATCATTCCTCATGGATCGATTTACCACGTCCGGTGTCTACGAATCAGTGAAGGGACAAAATGAGATGTCATTAGGTGAACAGCGATAAACCTAAGAGCCGCAGGAAAACGTTTCCGCAGCAAAAGACTGGTACGACTTGCCGCGACGAGACGAGACACTCAAACAACAGTAAGTGATATTCAACAATTACATGCTCAGACGTAAATAGCTGGTATGATGATACATACGCTGACACGCTCGAATAAATTAATCTATATTATTAATAATGCATTTGAAATACCCAAATGAGCAGGTAAAAACTAACAATATAATGTCCCGACGTTTCGGCGACCTCAGGACGCCATTATCAAGGAATGAACAAATGAAGTTAAGTTAGACAAAGACTTAAGCGGGTCGGATCTGTTCGTGCATTCAAACGTGGTGTTGATTGTTTGATGTGCCATATTTCGTTAATTAAACACTATTGGTCGGTATAGTTTACTCTAAACATCGTAGAGGTTAATACAGGTTGCTATTAAATATAGGTACACATGATAATGACAATTTTCCTATGTAGTACGTAACGCTTTCACATCAGAAGATTGTTGTTTATAGCCAAGGCGTAACTCGACAGGATAATCACAGGCGTTCTGTTTACTTTCAACTGCAACCAAGACACCATGAGCCTCATTTTCTCTTGCTGCAACCCTGTGCCGTCGAACTATTTTGAAACGCATCCTTCATCAGAGATGCTTGCTAAATCAACTTAGATTTATTTCTTACCAAGTGAGGGATTGTTCTGAATGAACTTGCTAGACTTTGGCCGTTTAAAATTGCTCTGGGATGCGTGAAAATGTTTTGCTGGGTTGATAGATTGGGTGCTCTGTCGTCTGCAATGATATGGAAAGGCGGCTACCGGTCACGTAAACACGGCAAAATATCTGAAGAAAAAGAGAATCCTCAAACATGGTTTATTTAAAAGATTAGGAAACACTAACAATTTTTGAGGAAATCGATAAATGTCACATTGTTATACATAGATCAAAATAGAAAAAGTCT
>CM042752.1:20042947-20059295 GCA_022496165.2 Catalaphyllia jardinei
CATCATTTGTGTTCATAGTGCTACGCGGCACAACATTCATATGTTTTATTCACATATTCTTAACATGAACAGAGGTTTTCTTCACACCGTCGCAAGACATTTCAGGCGTATACACTTCTGTTTTAGATACATATTATTTAAAAATGGCTTTATAGAATCAAATAATTGCCGGGCTTTCGAAAAACAAGCTCCTGAACCCATTTTTTTCAGAAGACACTAAATACCGTAAAAAAACAATAACATTGGTATAATATTAGACCCAGTAACAATAAACGTACAACGTAAACTGAAGGAAATTATGGAACAGAAAACCGACCCAATTTCGACGCTGAACATGTTGAAACAATGCTATTTGAAAATCTACCCAGCGGGACATGAAACATATGGAGTGGTGTGAGGTTCACAATAATGGGTTCAGGAGCTTGTTTCTCGAAAGCGTGTACGTACCCGCATATTTCATTTTCATTTTTAGGACAAAGCTGGCCTGGGTTGTTTGAACGGTGGTGGCGCTATCGTCGCCGCATAAATCACTATCCTCCAATCGGAAAGCGTAGTTTCAAGTGTAATTTTGCTTTTTTATTCGAAGTTGACCCTAAAAAGGTTAAATTGGGCGGAACTTAAAAAGATACTCGGTGACTTTGTTTTGCAAACATGGCCTTCGAGGAGATCAATCAATATTCATTGCATTCGCCGAGTTGCAAATTCACTGAAACGTCATAAAACCGCTAGTTTTTAGCCTTAACTCAAGAAAATCTTGCACTGATTTTCACTTATGTCACGGTGGTTTGTTGTCTTCTATTTGATTTATTTTACCTCGAATGGCCACGACACTGCACATTTCTGCATATCAAAAATTTATAAAACGTGCGATAGCTTCCCCACAGTTTCCCCAAAACATGCTAAAATCTGCAGAGTTTGCATTACAATATAACAATGATATCACATTATTATTCTGGCCGTACTCTAATCGCTCAAAGCTGAACAATATCGTTATTAAAAAATCACATGAAGGTACTTCTCGATAGCTATAGCACACACCAGGCTTTCACGTCTTTGACCTGGGAAATTTAAAGTTTAAACCACCTTGTACAGCAAAATAAACAGCAATAAATAACCAAATGAAAATGCTGCTCAATAGCTTTTACTTTAATGGCCAGTTTCATCTATGTACAGATTTAAAAGCCCAAGTCATTTTGTACAGCAACACAAGTTTATTCCAACTCTCTTCATTCTAATAATCACAAGATAGTTGGCAACACCCTGCAAAACAGTGACGGTACCACAAACAAAATTACCTCCTAACGGCTACCAGCTCTATTGTACACAACATTAAAAAAAACTATGCAACGTGAATGTTCCACTTAATAGCTTTCACCCGAAGATTTCGGCATCCAAAACTTAAAGTAAAAACCTTTTACAAGTATAGTGATTAATGTATCCAAGCCTTTAAGTCTTTCCTACTATCTAATGGATTTCTGTCACTTGTATTAACATTTATTTACAGTTGGACAAATTAAAATGAAACCCCCTTTGTTCGATTTCCTGAAAGAGAGCTTTGTTTTTAAGGTTTCTGAAATCAAGCTTATATACTGGTTACAGTATCTTCTTAAATGACTTGTCAAGGCTTTCACGAAATCCTTTAGAACTTCAAAAGGAAATTGTATTGACAGAGGGCCCGCCAATTTCCACTCCTTAAGAAAATTATGGAGCAAAATTAAAAGAAATTTGGAATATTGTACTTTTATCCGTTTCAAGCCTGTCGCGCCACCATGTAGTTCTATCACTTTTCTGCTGGAGATAACCATCTGTTATTCAGATCAATAGCATCATTACTAACATTTTCCACTTGTCCACCGGCTACCGCAACCATAAGCCAAACCTACTATCTATCAAAAGTCTGCCAAAGGCGTGACAAAACCTCTGTGAATTTCCATATATCCTGTTAGCTGTCATCAACGTGAAGGCGAGGTTGTATATTGTGTTTGGCTTTGTGTCTCTACATTAAAAAGAAAGGATATTGCCTAAAAATAATGAAAATCGGGCTCTAAGCTACCGATTTACAGGAAAATACGATATTTGAATTTATTACATTTTCTGAAGAATTATTGCACAAATCTGCTAGATTTTCTACAATGTTCCATTATCATCGATCTGTTGGTTTCGCTTCATCATTTTTGTGTTGTCGTCGCGATAATGCAGCTTATTAAGAATTTCTTCGAGCCGCAGATTTATCAAATTGCGACATGTCGTTTTTAATTGGGTAGATGTCCATTTGTTTGACAGCCTTGTTGTAGATCAATATTCAAATATCTGCAGAAACAAACGTTGAAACCATACGACTAATTCTCATTTAAGCTCAAAGACCGTTCGGGAAAGATTTTCAACTGCGATAAGGCATTAACAATCCTCAGTGTTCGTTTTCAACTCTATGTCACCGTTACATTAGCGCAAATGGCACTAAACAAAAATGGCCTTTTGGGAAAAAAGAACTTTTGAACAGAGAATAAATAAGCGGCCTGTTAAACGTTTTGAACTATTTAATGAGTTGCTCACAAGACGACTATATCCGCGAAGATAATTTTCTTCAAGAGAACCTAAACTTTATATCTAGCTAATTCACATCCTACCGTGCAAAGCACTTCCTACATCCCTATATCTTAAGTTCACACGCTGAGGCAAGAAGAATACAAAATACCCAATTCAAAGACAATTTCTCTTAAATCTGTGAATGCTTTTTCTTCTCAAGCCATCTGCTGCTTGAATATCGCAGATTTCATCAAATGAACGAAATCAATTGTCAATAACAAAAAAACGTAATTGATGTTAATAAAGATATGAATAGTTGTCAGTTAATGAAGCATCAGAAATGGCAAAAAAGTTCATTTTCATCGAGCCTTCCCACTGACATCGACCAAACGTGATTTACAAGGTAAGGTTTCTGAAATTCCCTAGAGATTCCTTTCGTGCCTTTTTTCTCAAAAGCTTTAAAAAATGTGGTAGGTTAATTTAGAACCTTCGTTTCAAATATACCTTGTTGTTTAACTATACTTTTACTAGCGTCTTGCCTTTAAGTTCCTCGGTGTAATACTTTGAGAATCCTACGAAGCGATAAAACCAAAGCAGCCCAAGGAGCCATTTTACCTTTTAAACAAGAGCACAATAGCGGCTATAAACACCAATCTAAGAATTCGTTTCCGCCAAAGGATACATGTTCTAAAGGGAGAATTGCTTCGAATAGGAATCATTATATTTATCAGTACTCAATTGAAGATTTTTTTCCACTCGAGCGGAACACAACTCTAATTCCGAATCTGTGAACTAAAAAGCTGAACTATTTGATTTCTTAAGGACCTTGTCAAATATCGCCGACTTCCTTAAATTTGCACATGAGGATCAAAGGTTTGCTCAATTTGAAGTAATTATCATTTGGGCAGCTTAAGAATGTTTCCACGAACCGGATTGCAGATGCACTCATTGGAACATTTTCGCCACCTATAAAGCGGATGTGGCAAAAACCAAGGAAAGTGGGACCTGAGAGTCGAGAAAAATTGCACATGAAAAACAAACCTCGTTTACAAAAGGCTGGGTAATATAAAAGAAATTTAAGAGCAAAGTATAATACCATATTTAGTTTGCATCTTTAAGGATGTGTAGAATTATGAAGGTATTTATTTAGCACGGATGACTTCCCAGCGATAAATGCTAGGCAAAACTGTAATGTGCTGTGCGCATGCAACGCAAATTCACGACACGGCGAACTCACAACTTTAACAAAGTCGGGCTTGCCATTTTACTATGTGTAACGTTTTTATCAACTCCAAATTTCAACCGACTTCCAATGCAGCTTCTTGATATATATTAAGCTTTCTTTGGAAAAAGAGAAACACCTTAACACAGCAAAATTTTTGTTGAATATTGATGTGTTTTTCAGAAAACTGTATGTATCGACCATATTTAATGTACATGTACCCCCTTGCTAAATATCATTAATCCAACCGGGGTATTTCTTGGTTTTAATTGTAATACTTTCACGGAAGAAAGACACGACGCTGAATACTAATGATCGTGAACGCTTGACAACTATTTTTAAAACTCCGCTAGTCGTTTTTACGGCTGTACAGTTGCAATCACATTTTTTTGACGTTAGGCTCAATTTTATAGGTTCACAATCTTCTACAATTTTCTTTCGTGACAGATATATACCTCACGCGTAAATATATTGAATAAGGTAATTAAATTTGACTGCTTCTGACTCTACTTATTTTGAAACATGTCTTTGATAAACTGAGAAAAATGTCAAGGAGGAGAATCCACTGACAAGTTGACAAGGCACTTTTATGAGTGCAAACATTTAATGCCTGATGACGTTTGCGGTTTAAAAGGCGTCAGAGAGTACCCACAGCAGCTGAGGACAAAATTCCGTGTCCAAAAAAACACTAGGCCACGGATCGTGTAACCAGGGTGGCCCAGAAGCTTGAAGTCAGGGAATGCTTTAGGAAGTGACGTTGGTTATCACTTTGTTCGGGAATACTTATGAGTTCTCGCGTTATTTCTGTTTGATTAGACAATGGAACATTGGAAACTCATATAAAGAACTTTGTGAAATTCCGAGCAGATTGACGGATTGATTCAAAACCACAGGAGCATGGTGTAACGGGTTGTCCAGTAGATATGAACAACCATAGTAGAGAATTTGATAAATCTCTTGATAAATCCGTGATCTACCTTTGCGGCAAACAAAAAAAACCATGAGGTAGTCGAGATGGCGATTTCAATTGTTGAATGGTAGTTTTGTAAAGAAAATGAATATGAGAAATGATATTTTTACTTATTTCTTTACCTGTCACACCTGTCAATAGCGGGGTAGACTGCCGATGGAAAGATCCGACGTCAAGGCGTCGGGGTCTCGATATGTGCTGTTTCCTTGAGATGACCAATTTTCAGTCACATAGCGTCTCATGCAGGGAAAAAAGAAATCTTTCTAAGTTCTTCCCTACTAAGGAGGGTAATAGAGATAAACGCCAGATGTTTTATCTTTGGAGTGCTGCTTACTCCAGTTATTTGGCATATATTCTACAAGCCAATCTCTTTGTAACCAGGATCTCATGACCCGAAGCCTGCTAGCTGAAAAACACGAACTCAACGAAACTAAAAATACCTTGAAGACGCGAACATAAAATCCGTGTCACGTTTAAGCCAGATCAAGACCATTTAGGAAGCGTAACTGGGTTGCATTTATAATAGTAAATATTTTAGTTGAATTTGAAAAAGGAAAGCATAGGAGAAATGGTGAATATTACTTAGCTCTTATTAACCGAGCAGGAGGTCTGTATGGGAGAATCTTGACCGAGGTCGTAAGTACAGACCGAACGCAGTGAGGTCTGTACACACGACCGAGGTCAAGATCCCCCATACAGACCGACTTAGCTCGGTTAATAAGATGTTTATTATATGGCAAAAACAAAAACAGTTTAACTCGTTTAATGTAACTGTTTGTACTAACTTACATTTTGCTTGCGAACGGCGATGAGCCGAATTTAATTCTTCCAACTTTGCTCTTCCTCTTTACTTTTTTTTCTTATTAGCTTTTTGGCACTTACAGCAAAAAATATTGTTAGATGAAAACAGTGAATGATTTTGCATTTTAGTTTGAAACTTTCTCACTTCAAAACATTACCGGTCTAGATGCCGGTCTAGATGGGAAAATCTAGACCGCGGTCAATATCCATTTCAGCCAATCAAATTCGTGAATTTGGTAGTTCTCAGTCCTTGTGAAACAGAGCCATATAATAAAAGGGTACATTTAGTTTAAATGATGTTAGACACAGTGAAATTTGTGCAAAATAGAAGATGTAAAAAATGTGAAAGAACCAGGGAAAACGTTACACACTTCGAATTCACGGGCACGTGGGCCATCATATACGTACTTTGCCTTACAATTGTGTCAATTCGGCCTCTTCTAAGCTCTGCCACTGTGATCGCGAACAGTACACTAAATAGTACTAAGTTTCAAACGAGTTTCAAATGACAACCGATAAAAATACATAATTAATGAAATGCAAGGCAAAGCTGTAAATTACCAGGGAAAACATAAAGCTCACTTCAATGATTGCCTTCATGTTATCTGGTTTCAGTTCCTTCGGGAAGGTATTGCTGCTCACATCAGGCAGTGGATTGAAATTATCACCCTACTCCTCCGATTCCACGCTTTTCCAGGTTTCATTCTAAAGGTTTGCAACATAAACTCTTCCAATTGATAAGTTCACTCTGCAAGCACTTGGTTCACTATAAAGTCAACGTGAAGTTTCCACTCTAAAAGCTGACACTATACAAACAGCTTCCAATCGACAAAGAAAAAATTCTTCGAACGTTCGAAAACGAAGCACACACACAGAGCCTTTTGGGTAGCGATTGCGCAAAAAATTCGGCCATTGTTCGAAGTAGGAGACAGCATCGTTCGCATTTTATGACTGGGTTTGCTTACGGCAACCCAGTAAAAATTCGTTTTTAACCGCCGAAAACTGTGAATTTTTCAGCTCCTGCTAAAAATAGCCATGTTAACGAGCTCCAACGCTTTACAATTACCCAGCTATTGTACGATATGTCCTCGTCATGAAAGATGCATCCAAAAGGACTGTGCATGCGCCTGGTCAGATGATGTTTCATACCAAACAACAGACCGCACTGTGCACATGGTGATTTCGCAAACTGGAGAACGAAGAATTGAAGGAGGTGGTAGAGAGCGGGGGGCGGGCGGGGGAAAAAAATCGAGTTAGGGGATGTGTTATCTAAATATACCCGCTTTTACGTGAAAGAAGTCGAGAGGAGATGTTTGGCCAAAGTCATCGCTTGTATGACTAGATACAATAGTGAAAAAGTATTCTGTTCTTGCATTTGTTATTTTTTATATTTGTTTCTTTGTTTCAGTGGCATGTCTGTAAACTAGCTAAGCTTAGGGCTTGTATAGCTAAGTGCATGACCACTGTAAATGATATATATATTTTTTATATTGTTCAATATAGCAACATCTCTAGTTATGGCTAGTACAGAATCTCCCCACCTTAGTCGTAAGTACATGTATGAACGAAAAACAAAAATGAATTTTGAATTTGCTGTAAAAATTTTTTTGTATTATTGACAAAATTTCTACTACTACTACCAAGACTTAGCCAGCAGATGCAAATTTAGATGTTTGTGTTGACTAACCGTCTTTTGCTGCTGTCCTTCAGGAAGGATTACTTCCTTGTATGGAGTATTTTTAACCAAGCAGTGTAAATTATATATCATTAGAAAGATCAAAGATCACAAAATTATTTCACGTTATTTATTCATTCAAGATGCTTGAGACTTTTGATATTACTTTTGCTGCCGGGATTGTCAATGCCTGAGCCACAAATATGTTTGCCAATGCCTTACAGTAAATATTTGGAGGAAGTTCTACCAAAGAAGGGGAATAAACTAATAAAACAAGAAGTGTGTCTGTCTACAAGATAATTTTGTCTCGCGGTGTAATTTAATTTTGTGACAAATGTGATTTGGCTCTTCCTTGCAAATGGAAGTCTTTATAAGGACAATTCACAATCACTCTTACTTTTCGACATTCTTCATTTAATGTTCAATGCGCCTGAACAACAAAACAGAGGTTCTGGAAGCTTTGCACTTTTTTCTGTCGTTTTTTGTTGTAATGTTTGTTCTGCCAGTTGACTGTACGTGTCAGAGGCCAACTTTGGTCATTGAACACAAATTAATTTAGAACATTTTTCTTTTTTTTTTTCCTTGTGTAGAATTTCCTTGTTGATTTTGTAATTTAATTATTGTAAAATTCGTAAATAGTGCAAATAATAATAAGCTGAAATATTCAAAACGCCACTGACATTGCATGCGAAGTCATTGTTCGTATTTCTTTTAAAACTAATCATCTATAACAAGCCCTATGTTAAGATTGAGCATGCGATGAAAAATCTGAGATCAATTTGAGAAAGACTTAGCCGTATAACAAATTACGTAATTTAGAGTCCCGTTTATTTCTTGGTACCTATCCAACTTGGGGCTCAAGCGTCGGTATATCCAAAGAAAGAGGAACCTAATTATGTCTTCCACCTAACATTGCAATATTCGTCTCTTTGCACAAGAAGGGTCTTAATTTAAGCAAACAGGAAATATTGCTGTTGTGAAATTGTGTGGGTCTATTGTATATACACGTGTACGAGTGAGGTGAACAGAAAACTTTGCTTTTGGCAACTTTTGGCTTATCTCAGAAATTTAACTGTTGTCAGCTGAAAAGCTAAAAACATTATTTTGCTAATAGAAAAACGTGTTTGTAACGAATGGGTTTTGCAGTGAGAAAACTGTTAGACAAATCCCAGGAACACAAAGAACCAATTTTTGCATTTATACAAGTTTTTAAGGCTGGAGCAAACAAAACTTACCGATATTTTATGCCAAATGCAGATGAATGCAAGAACTCAACTGGCAGGGCAGCGTTCGTTTTAAAAGTACATTTTACTTCGAACCAATCTACCTATTTAAAAAATTAGAATTTCGCTTAAAAACGATAAAAAGACAAACTAATAATTCGACTTCACTCCCAAATGCAGAATTATTGAAATTAATAATCAAACGAAGCTTTTAGGTGCTGTACAGCTCGAAAATAGCGAGTGATAATGTCAGGGAGAATAAGTCATCGTCTTGTGTCCGTTTTATAGAAAGAAAAAACCAAAAACAAAAAACAAAATAAAACAATCAGAGGATTGAGGAAAAGGGAAATACGCATTTCAGTGCAGCTGCCAGCTTTTGTAAACGTTTGACACTTTCGATAAGACAGGAAATTAAGAAAGCCAAAATATAAATTAAGTACAGGTATTTTCGCCTTGCCATTGGTCAAGTTAGAGTCCTCTGTTTCATTCACTATGTGAAAAATGTTGTCTACTCAACGTCTTGGATTTGTTGCTGACGGTAGTTATCGGCGCCTTTAGCACCGAGGAGCTTAAACAAGTAAAAAAAAGCCTGCTCGCCTGACTAATTGATGAAAATAACTGTGTCAAATTATTCCTCAACAAAACGCTTGGGTGAAAACCAGATCACAAAACTTATCAGGTTAGTGGTTATCACGGATTTAAGGTACAAAACAGAACAATCTAACTTGAATTATTTGTCTATAAAACGCGGCGAAAAAGCGTTTTGGTAAATAAAGCTGAGAATCAGAAGTTGTCACGTGACGCTAAACCTTTCTTGTTCTGGACGCGTGCCCCAATAGAGTTTGATCAAACCACTAAATTCTAAAATAATTCTCGGGCGACGAGTTGAGAGGGTAATTGCACTGACTGCCAAATCTCACTCGCTGTGGAAACTGCAGAAACTGCGTTGACAACGTGAGGAATAAAATAACAGTATTGTTTTCTAGCCAGGCCCAGGGACATCCGAACTGGCCATATTATTTGACTCGCGACGAACTTCTGCAAGGAAATTGTCGAGTTGAGAGGTAAGGAAGTAGAGCAAACTGAGACTGGGGTACTTTGAAGGGGTTAGTTTGTGAATGAGACTATTTTAACATTTATCTTAACCGTAGCTTCAGGGTTTGAAGTTTTCTAAAAATAATATAGAAACTGGCAGTGGTACCTCTTATCAACATACATGGCCGAAGACAGTGTGTGCATGTATAGTATACTAGTGTGGTGTATTCGAATTCCCAGTGATTTAAATTGAACCCACTGAAAGAGACGGTTTTGTGCTCCAGCGTCGATCAGTTTGTTATCGCTAAGGGGACACAATAATCCGTTTAACAAGACTCAGGGGACTTCGGTAAAGATGTAAAGATAGATTTCAACATGTTCCAGTTTTAATTGCGAAAACTGTTTCTGATCCTTAAAATTACAAACTGTTGACAAAACGGTTTCGCTCTTTTGTCTTAGATGTCGTGTTACATCAATTTTCCAATCAATCTTTCTGTAGATCCAAAAAATCTACAGCAAAGTAGACCTACACGGACTGCTATAATATTATGATGTTATGATATATCTCAGTTATTGTGAGGCAAAGGTATTTTTCTATTACGTTATGTTTTCGATACCACGCACTCATTAGATATCTGCTCGAACGACAACTGAGAAAACTGAATCTTAGAAAAATCTGATTCTAAACAAATAGGTTATAACTTTATAGATAATTGAAGTAATTTATACCATCAACCAACTATATGAGTATGAAATATGGAACGTCTCTGCGTAAACAGCAGCAAAAGCTGGCAGCTCAGCAAATATTCAAAGAAGATTGCGCAGTCGAATAGTTTTAAAAACATAATACATCTCCATTTACTTTACTACTTTACGTATCTGTTCACTTTATTTTGAGTTGCAAGGTAGCCGCAAATTTGTTTAAGCCAGATTTCTATACCTTTTAAATTTTCATTCGTTAAGTCAGGAGAGACTTTAGCAATATATTGAAAAATGTTTACGGCATTCGCATCCCGTCTATCAGTAATAAATTAAAGTTGCTTGCTAATACGGATGTGTTGTCGTGCTAGACGCCCCCAAGGTGAAGCGGCGTGCGATCCAACGCGGCGAGTGGCAAATATGTCATGGGCAAATGTTTCCTTCGACGATGCAAATGTAGAATTTAATATTGTGGCAAACAGACTTGGAAGCAAAATAAAACATCGTTAGGTAAATATTTAGTATACCTTCGAGGTGGGTTTTGGAAAAGCAAACAGACCACAGTTAAGTAAACAAACCGAGATTAATATCAGAAAAGAGGCTAGAAACAATACATACATTCATCCACATATTATTTTAATTCAAATGCTAATCCAAGCCGTTACAAGATTTCTATTCAGTATTTTATGTCGGGGGTTTTGCTTCGACGAAAATGATTTCATTCCACTTCAGCACCAGCTCGACGACCGAGCTTGATTCATGATTGGTTTTAAAGAGCCTTTCTGTAGTTCATACAATAAGTAGTCGATGGCAGTGCGTACGCACGTCTCAGATGTAGCTGAATATGATTTAAATTATAGCGCGACAAAATTAGCCGAACGCTACCTAGAAATTCTCGAGTCGCAAAAACGTTTGATGTGATCTCATCTCCAAATTTGGAAATCCTTTTTTGACAAGTCAACCTCGTCTTTTGCGTTTGTTTCTGCGACAGGATGTAAAATAGTTCCTTACAGCCTTAGAATTTGAAGGATCTCGGCGTCTCTAGCGAGACTCCGATTTTACCATTTGTCAGCCCTTAAAGTTATGATGGTCATGTTGGACATCCAGAAGAATTTTATTTCATTTTTCTGATGCCAGCAGCTACTGCAAACCTTGACTACAGAGACACTCAAGATGGTCAGTGACTTCGTATGTCTTAAATTGATTGTTCAGTTGTTTTCGTCTGCGATGATCGATATCTCATCAAGATTTGTTTTGTATAATTTCAGCTTTAACTTCGCTCTCTGAAGCATAAGATACTAGACTGTAAATGAGAAAAAAGGAGTGTTTTACAATATGCTGGAATGATAAATATGGTTCCAATACCGTTTAACCAGCCTTAATTTTTTCAAGGTTCATTATGATCTGCACTTAGTTCCTGTCTATCTCTTTCTTTGTGTCTTTCGGACTGATAAAATTGTGAAAATTGAAAAGTTCGTCTGCGTTTTAGGCTAATCCAGCCGTATTAACATATCGTCTTACTGCATCGTACTTCTCTGAAACAAAACACGTTCGGGACAAATTATTCGTCAACCATATAAACTTGATAATGGGACAAGAGATTATTGGCAACTCGCAAGAGTTTAGCCAGAATGTTACTCTGTGCATGTTGCTTAAATGCCCGGGATTGGGGGGGGGGGGGGGGGCCCAACCCCCAGAAAAATGGGGGGGGGGTGTGCAGCCCGCTTTCCAAAACTCTCACCCTATTTATGACCAAAATCGGCAATATTCTCTACCCTGTTTATGACCTGACCAAAAATTTGAAACCCTATTTATGCCCTGGCCCTTACTAGTACATCCAAACTCTGTTTCAGATATGCGTTATATTAATTAGCTCCCGAGTTCAGATCAATGTTAAATTACCGTAAACATAATTTGTGAAGGGCTTTTCTTGATTTTGTTTTCGGTAATGAGGAAAAAGGGGCTTTTTCTTAAAAACATACCCACATTAAGGCTAGAGTACAATAACCATATTTTATCAATGACCAAAATAAGCTAAAATCGATACCCATTTTAAGACCCGAAACGGCTGAAAAACCATACCCTTTGGGGCCACACATATAGGGGAGTCCTCCCCCCCCCCCTCCTCCTCCCAGTTTAAATGTCGGAAAGTTGTTCTAACATAGAAGAGAAAATTCATTGCCGTAAAATTAGACTGCAACTCAACGTCTTCGGCAAACTGAAATGTGAACAGAAACTGAAAACCTGGCAATTCATCGGTTATTTCCCAAGAACAAAATAACGACGAGACAAATAATTTTCCCACAAACATCTAATGTAAATGGTGTCGAGGAAAAAATAACATAAACTCATCTGGCACGTCAACGGACTTAACGTGGCAAACGGCCCTGCGCTTGGGGTAAGAGAGACATTTCTGTTCACGTTAGCATAGTGCCAGTTTCAAATGTGACGGTTTTGTTAAGAGCTCACACTATAAACAGAACATTTACTACGAAAATTCGCTGAGATGAACGAGCTAGCCTGCTGTAATTTTGTTTTAAGATTTCAGAACGTGACAAAAATATCAGCAAATTAAACAGAGTTAGCAATAACGAAATTAAATACTCAGCTGCCAGATCATTCGGGACAGACATGTTTACTAATGATTCTAGAATGTCTCCACAACCTACTGACAGCTGACAATAATATCTTTATTGCAAACGCTCCTGTTAACATTTACACCTGACGGGCAAACTCAGCATCACCGAAGGAAAGTTTTACAAAGCAAAGGTAAGGTTATCCTCTCAGCGGAGGAGCGCTTTTTCCCGGTTACACGGCATAAAGCGACTGCGAACAAATTGATTCGCCCCTGAATAGGGTGCTGGTTCATTGTAAGGTTGACCCCAGCGTTTAATTCTTGGGACCCAGGCTAGGATTGAAAGAGGCACTTTGAGTGAAATAACTTGTACAACTGCAAAACGCAACGACGTGAACACGGACAGTTCAGCTCACTTACCATCATGCCAACGTGACTCCACAAGCTACCTCATTACACTCCTTTTTATATTTCACAATTATTCGCGGAAGGCGAAGTGAACATTGTTGAATATTCACCAATGTTCACTGAACCTGAGGCGCTTAATTGTCTTAGTATAATCTTCATAGGTGAATATCAAGGACCACAAAATAACGGCCTAAAACATAAAATACAGACGCAATTGTTCCTGTGCATACACGTATGCAGCTGTAGTTTTAATAATAACCTCACATGTACTCGATTGTCCATCAATTTACTTATCGAGTTCGGCGGTAAAACGAGCGAAACACTGTGAAAAATAAATTCATCCGGTACCCTCGTTTTCTAATTGTTGACTTCATTCACAGATCATGCCATCATCGCCAAAACTTCGGTCAATCGACCTGACCTACTGCGTTTCGAAGAATATCAAAGTCCATCTAGAACAGACACAAGTCTAAGAATGAAATGTCATACGCTATAATTCAGGAATATTCACAAGAATATTTTCAGCCTTAAATAGACAAGAAAAATAAGAATATTCAGCCAGGGCCAGAAAAACAATATTGAAAAAAACAGAGGGTAGTCGGGATGCCAAGAAAGCGCTCTGCAAGAAAATTTTTCGGAGATGATTTTGGTCCAGAGGTTATTCTTTTTTAATAAGCCCAAACGTTCACTGATTTCCACGTACGCAAACAGAAATTTGCAGATACTTCTGGCCAAAGCTTGCGGCTGTAAAAAAAAAAAAGGAAAAAAAGAACTGAAAAAAAAAACAAAAAAAACAAAATAACAAAATAACAAGGTAGTCGCTAGCGATAAATATTTTAAGACGTCATAAAGATAAGGTCTCCACAGGCTCCCAGCATGGAATAGCATGCTTCGCGGGTACGGTAAGTTATTCCGGAGCATTGTATCTGGTTTTGACAATTGAAAGTGAAGTGTTTTTAGACCGAGTCCCCGACTCACAACTGCAGAACTAGATGACCGAACCATCACAAATTGTCTTTAGACCAAAGTGCTTTCGACTAATGAATAGGGCACTGAATACAGTAACTCATATTCCGCCGCTTTACCACACAAATACAGGGGATTGTATGTTCATAACAGGAAATATATGAATCAACTGTGTATGTAAATTACGCATGGGAAGCGCGATTATTTCCTTTTTTTCTCACGAAGTAAGGATTGACAGGGAAAAGACTGGTTGGAAATTAATCGGACATTCATCTGGTCCCATCGAGATAAAATAATTTCACAGCATTTTAGGCTAACACCTAAGACTGCAAATAACTTTTTTTCAAATAAAAATGAATGTTCTTCCGCATCAACTTGACATAAAGTTAGTGTTTGTCTCGCCTTTCAACGCCTACACTCTGCAGCACATAAGTTTAAACTGAGTAAATTTCAATTTCTTGAGCAACCAATTCTAGATAAAGGGAGAGCGGTTTATGTAAACGATGTCAATTGTTATCTCATCGGAAAAGATAAAATTTCCCTCTTAGTGATATTTATCTCTGGACCTCGCAGAAACAAAAACACATTTCACTCACACTTGTGAAACGATCCGTGAAGGCTCACGTACTTTTTGAGGAGATCAAGCATATGTTTCCTTGAGACACAAACTGGGTTGAGTGACCGGATTACAAGTGAGTAGTGCCAAGCATTGCAGTACATATTTCAGCCAGTACTTGAGAGTTAAAAGGGTATTTACACCCAAGATTCAATGTTATATTTTCTGAACAGATTTGCGTAAAGATCTCCGAATGCTAACCTATTCCAGCTATTTGAGTGAAGAAAATAATTCAGGTTAAAGTCAAGTCACTTAGTTACACCGAATATTTCCTCTCGGATATCACAGGTCTGTAAACTGACTGTTCGCAGTGCACTAAGGTTCATCTCATAAAGAGCAAAGTTTCAAAGAACGACAATGTAAGGTGAGCTTTTTACCAATAATTACTACGGTACAGTTTATGGCGATATGCTTTCCTCTAGTATGGCCTGATAAGCAGGCCGCTTCGGCAGCCTCCCCTCGTTAACCCGTTTTCCTTGAATCATTTACTTAGCTCCTGCTCGCGGGTTTTGCTTGAGCATTACCAAGAACAATGACTGCTTGTTACACACTCCCGTCCGGCCATTCAGCCCTGAAACAAGATGGTGATTTAGTGTTTACTTTCACCGGAAAATTCAGGTCCTGACAGTTTTAGAGCTAGCGGACTCAGTGAGTTTTTCTGACGTGTTGGAAGAGATCTTATTTTATGTAAATAAGAAGTTTAGAGCTGTAAGATCTTTGTTATTAGATCAACTAAGATTTGAAGAGGATGCACGACTTGTCAAACTTGTTCTATATTTTTCTCTTTTGATTTGTTCATTCGTTGCTTTCCTTTTCCGTCATAACGAGAGCAAATAAAAAGCCGTATACTAGTTTGTTTTTTTTTCTTTAAAAAAACGTGTTTCCTCACTGGAGAATGTGTCTTGGGATAGGACGAGTAAAATGCAGTTAATCAAAAAGAAATTTTAGTCCAATCTTCCCCGAAATCTTGTAATGTATAACGTGATACTATTATAAAAGGTTTCATAAACAGAAATGAATATGCATTGTTTATACTGTAACAAATACGTCTGTGATTTCGTTTAATAAATTCCGGCTCGAGGAAGTAACAAGCTCCTAAAAATCTTTCAAAGATGCGAAAATTTAAAAGCTATGTTTTAGAGATAGAACCGATTTTTTTAAAGCTGTCACCACTTAGGATTAAATTGCACTGTGACCGGTTGTTATCAACAAGATGACCTAAAGTAAAATCCGACTTTCACCTGTAAAAATGTTAAAAGTGTTTCTCGAAATGAGTAAGAGCAGTCATGAGAAAAAGCACGCTTCACGCGGAGCTACTTTGTAATGTATATTCTACTTCAATCTTTGCCATTGTTTACCACGACGATGTCTTGTCGACATCTTAACAATTCAGTCTGTAATTGCTGGATTCCTACAATGATCTCGGAATGACTCGTTTTAATCATTCATGTTAAAAATATGAGGTAGGGTGCGTTTAGAATCGTGAGAAATGGAACACCTTCAAACTATCATCTAATTTGAATATCTACAACGAAAAGTGCATCATTTTAGTTAGAAACGAATCAGCAAGGCACTATTATTATTGTTATTATTATTATTATTATTATTATTATTATTATTATTATTATTATT
>CM042752.1:20064305-20071963 GCA_022496165.2 Catalaphyllia jardinei
ATAGAAGACAAAAGGACAAAAGAACGAAGAAAACAATAGAGACAATAGGTTTGTTTAGCGTCGTTCTTTTGTTTGGTGTACTGTGTCTTCTACCCGAAGTAAGAACCAGAAGATGTAACAGAGAATTAACTCTGAAGTGTAAATTTTAGTGCTAATGAAACCCATGAATAACCCACTGGGCGTTAGCCCTAGTAAAGGGAATAAGGGAACCACACGAGGTAAAGAAAAAATCTTTTGACCTCGGTGGGAATCGAACCCACGACCTCCGGAATAGATCTACCGTCACTCTGCCGACTGAGCTACGAGGTCGGACAGAGAAAGTCGGGGTCGATCTAATTCTCTGTTACATCATTTGTGTTCATAGTGCTACGCGGCACAACATTCATAAGAACCAGAAGAGCCAGCACTTATATTTTGTGATACTAATTCTCACCCCCCTCCCCCTGGGGGAGAGAGTGGAATGAAAAACTGGGCCGCCCTCTAACTTCATTTATTTCCCCAAATTCCTCTCGATGTGCATCCACTGTGCGTCAAGGAGAACAATAAACATAATTACAAACCCGACTGTCTTCTTTTAGGAATAATTTCCTATTATCTGAGTATTAGCATGAACAACTGTTTTAAATAACCCAAACATTTGGTTAAGTTATCGACAGTGTCTGTGTTCAGTAAAGGCACCGACATTTTAAAAGTTCCGCTGCCCTTAGGCACAGACTTATACTGATTTTGGAGGCAGATAAACACCTATCAACCGATAACAACACACAAGCAAAGCCTAATGGACTATTTCATCAATTGCCAAGATGCCAAGCTAGTACATGCCAAAGTATACAAAATATATTGACTGAAAGCATCATAAAAATGGACAAAATACAAAGTTGCTTTAGCAAACACCGTGCCACCCTAGACTATAAATGTGTAAACGACAAATTGTTCAGTCGAACATAATGGCCGTCTCAGTAAAAAGAAGCAGTAAAAATAAATATTTATCAAAGCGATTCTTTCGTCATAACATGCAGAGCGTACGCTATGATGTGTACCGAGGAATACGGACGAGAGAATACGACAGCGCTGTACGCTTCCAAAGCTGGCTTGTGGTAAATATAAGGAGTTCAGTGTGTGAGAACTACAATAGCAGCTTTGAGCTCCACTGTTATTTATAACACACTCAAGTGTTCCCATTAGTCTATGTAAATATATAAAAGGTAACAATTGTAACATGACGTCATAACCGTTTTCATAGACGGAGACAATTAGGGAAAATGAGAAGAGGACCAAACACAACGGATCTAGCAAGTTGCGTTTGCGAAAAACAAAATTGTTTTTGAGTACTTGAAAAGGAAAACTTGGTTCACTTTTCGCTGGCCTTTGATTAACATGACCACAACACCATTTGCGAAGATGTGTCCTTGGATAGCAGCCTCTGATTCGTTAACGGCAGATAAAGATGTTCGATAGGCACGCGCAAAAACTGCACTAATCTATAAAGGTTTCTTTGAAAAATTGAGGAAATCATTTAACTTCGCCCTGATCTCGAGATTGACGGCTTTTAGCTCAAACGCGCTGAGCTTCATCATGGGAAATCACGGTCGATCGTTATCTACTGTCGAGCAAACTGCTTTGTCTTGACGACTGATACAAGCTTTTAAGAGACCAGGCGTTCCACATTTGACCTCTGTATGTAAGTCAATCCTTTTAATTTTATCCTAGATAAGAAAGACAAGCATTTTTACTTGAACTAATATACATAAACAGAAAGGATATATGTACGAGTAAAGAGCTTTTGCTTTAAATATGCACACTGCCCAACGCAAACCAGTCTAGATGTTAGTTAAAAATGTAGCTTTTCAGGAGCAGTCAGTGGAAAGGAAATGTGTTCTTCATTCCATACAATGTTTATGCGGAAGGAAGCTTTTTATTAGTGGAGCCAAAGACACTTTCTTGCATTCGCAGACTCAAGCCGTATTTTGAAAAAAAATCTGATAACTTTTCGCTTCGTGCGCAGCTCATCGACTAAGGACTGATAACATTCACTTTTAGAATGAAACGAAGCCATATATCAGTTGGGTGGGATGTCGGATGAAATATCGTGTTACCTCAGTAATTTTCTAATAAGAACGTTTCAATCTCTCTTTTCATTGAAAATGCTAATAAGTTTGTAATTTAGCAGAAACCGTAAGATAAACATTGAAATCTAACATGGGCAAACTTCACGAAACATGTAGCTTGTTTAAAGAACATAAAGGCCGCCAACTGGGACAGAGTCGCTTGAAAAGCATCACAACTGCACAAGTGTGGTTGATACTGGTCTTTGAGGCGTCAAAAAGAAATAACAAGCCACATGTATGAGTTACGGCTCAGCTGGAGAGCTCGTAGAAAAGAAAAGGTGTGCTAAACAAAGACTATCGGTTATCGCTGCTTAACCCTGAAAACCAGAGCTGATTTTAATTCTGAAGTCAAGACGCAAAGTAAGAGAAATTAAGTTACATTTTATTTGTTTCAGCCATTCATTGTTAAAGATTGGTTCATATATAGACAACTAAATAGCTTATTTGTTTTTTCCTTGCTCATTTTTCCAATATCCGAATAGTTAAAAAAAATGTTAAAAATCGGATTTATGAAATGCTATAAGTAGAAAGTGCGACCTTGATTGTGTGGACTGAATATTCGTCAATTATTCTCCGACTTAATCGGTGAATCAGGGGACAAATTTTAATCCGTGATCTGTTTGCACGAAATCTGTCTTAAACTCTAATCTGGAAATATATATACGTAAATGTATTGCAAACGGAAACATTCATCATCTTCGAACAAATACAACTGAAGAAACCCCGACAAGAATGCGTGGGAGATCCGGAAAAAAAGATGTTGAAGCAAACTGCAGCCTGTTTATGGAAGAGCATTCATGTAGATCTGTTTCTGATTTTCTTTTTTTTATCAAACATACATGGGGATTGTTTGTCTCATAGTCAGGATATCATCATAATTTGTTTTGTAAAATATGTTTTTTTCGACGCCTGTAGATCTATTCATTTGTGTAGGCAACTGGTCAGCTTCGTTACAAGCTCGAAATGCTACTTTTGGTAAGTGATTCCATAACCCAGTTACCTTTCTTTTATGTCGATGGTAAACCAGGAAAATATCCCGTAGTTAAGCGTTATATTTTCCACGTTACATGTCTGATTGACAGTATCTACGTGAGACAGTTCTTGTACTTGAAAAAATGGTGTGAGCATGGCCAGAAGAAGCTCATGACAACCATAACCATCTGTCTGAAGTGTAAGTAGGCCTGCGCGGATCTTTGCTGACATCAATGTTGACGTTTAGCCTCATTAGCATTTGACTTTGCGTATATAAAGCATTAATCACTCATCATACGTAAGAGCTTGAGGAAATCGGGAATTTGTGGTCTCAGAATCTATGGCTCCTCGGGTTGCGACGCTGAGGACAACGTCGCGTTAAAAAAAATGAATTTATATTTTACAAAACGAATCTTGCGATACTATAAAGTCATTTACTCTGTTTATCACTGTCAAAACTATTTCAAAACTTAATCCGAAACAACGCGAAAAATTTAACACTTTGTCGCCGTGGTTCACGTTCTCCAAACACGGCAGAACTTGGTCATTTCACGTTGTTGTGTTGCAGAGGGCGGCAAAGAAATGTACCAAGATTCAAAACGCACGTACACAGACATTGTTCTACTCGTTAATTACTTTGTTTGGTGACTTTCCCGTTTCTGTTGCCGTCGTGGTTTCGTAAACTCCCTATTAGGGAGCTGAAGCAACCACGACGACGACAGGGCGGACGACGTCCGAAAGTAACGTGATTTAGTTTTAATACAACCAAATGTATGGTCAGATCAAAAGTGAAATAGTTGATTTGTAGCACTACGCCGGCGTCGCTACATTTGGCCGACACGAAAATAAGCATGATATGTTAATGTGCTGAGGTGGTGCAACTACGGTTCTAATTTAACAACATGCAGAAGTCCAAGATGACCTCAGTATTCTAGTCGATCAAAATATTTTTATAAACCATGCTGAATAGGGGAACCAGGTTAGCAAATCTTTTAACCATGTATTTTGTAATTCGGCGAGACACTTAAGTACTCGGAGTTTTCATCAAAGTCAAATTCTGGGTTAGCTTCGTTTTTAAGGAAAACGAAAAGCCTGGATTTTGTTTTTTGCTCTAATGTTACCAGAATAACCAATTCCATATCGCCAATAAAACTATGACCATGACTGAGATGAACAAAGCGATGTCCACGCTAGATAAGGAGCGAATCTGAACGAAGTTCTTTAGTCGTCGTCATTGAGCATCCTCCCTGCTTAAGTTTCTTTTTGCCGACGAAAACGACGTTCTCATCCCAGTCCCTCCGCGCATACTTAACGTCGTCGTCGTCTCTTTCGTCGTGGTTGCTTAAGCTCCCTATTGTAAGAGATGCTAGTTTTCAAAAAGTGCAAAATTTCTTGGTAGCCCATACACTCTTCGACAAAGTTTGAGTTTCAAAAGAGTAATGTTATGCCATATTTCAAGCGATTTTCTCGTTCACTTTCAAATTGAAGGGAAGTCACCTCAAAAAGGTCTTCGTAAATACCTCTTACTAACCGAGTTCGAGGTCCGTACCGTAAGTTACGATCCGTAACTTCGTAACTTGAGATACTTATATCTCTATTGTGTGTCTGACAAGTTCTGGAACGATTTTTATCCATGAGGAACGGCTTCAAATTTCTGAAGCAGGTGGAAAGCAAAACGAGTCAATTTGAAATCATTTTTAAGTCGTTACTACGCATTAGCACACAATTTAGAGTAATAGAAAGGTTTAAACCTTTACTAGCTAAATAAGTTAAGAAATTTGGGCGATAAATCACGCAACAGTTTGGCAACACAAACAACTTTAAATTTTAGCAGGCCGTGCGGTAGTACGGTCCGCTAAATTGACCAATCACAGCGCGCGTACTAACTTAGAGATAAAATAATTACAGGTTAACGCACTCAGCGAGTGAATTATCAGGATTTACCTGCTCGAGTTCACTAACAATGAATGAGAAATTTCAATACCTCGTGCGATATTGCAAATTTCTCGTTTATTGTTAGTGAACGAGTGCAGGAAAATCCCGATAATTCACGAGCAATGAGCGTGTTAACATTTTTATTATTCAAATTGAATACACTGCAAACAAAAATCGTCAAACTCTGAGTCAGCCGAAGCCACCGTGTATAATGACAGTGGTGTATAGAATTTACACCACGGCTATTACACCACGATAATGACGTCAAGGAGGTTGTCTTGTCACAACCCAGTGTCACGTGGTGCAAATCAACCAATCAGAAATGAAAGTTGAATAACAATGTCAAATAATGAACACCACGGAAGCAATTAAAAGAACCAAGTGATGAACTGCCGTAACACCAAGATCAAAGTAATCAGTTTAATCACTGTGGGCGGCAACCATAAGATACCCCGGGAGTCTTTTCTCTCAGCGTCACTCAGTTTATAACTTGAGGGACTCAGGGGAAACTGATCTTACCCAAACCAAGTACTAACTATCTGAAACGCAGCTTCTCTTACAGCTTTACTATGCCCAAAAGCTTAAAAAACGCTGTATTTTAACAACTTATTGAGAAGGTAGCTTTAGCTGATATATCAGATTCCCACACGACAATCATGTAAAACAGTTATACCTAGTTTTAGCTTTTAACTGATGATTTTCCGTGTTTAAATAAAGTTTTTACATTACATTTACATTACATCTACATTACATTACATTACATTAACATTACATTTACATTACATTTACATTACATTTAAATTACATTTACCTTACATTTACCTCACATTTACATTACATTTACATTTACATTTACATTACATTACATTACATTACATTACATTACATTACATTACATTTACATTACATTACATTACCTTACATTACGTTACGTTACGTTACATTACATCACACAAATTACACAGACAATCATGTAAACCAGTCCAAACTGGAAGCAAATACATGTGATTGACAGGAAGCGGAGAAAAACAGTGTAACTCTTATGCAAATGAAGCAAATGCTGTGAAAAAACATCTCATCAACATGGGATAAATTAGTTATCCTTTTGCAAGAGCTACCATTTTACGGGACACATTTTCTGATAACAAAAAGTTTAAAATTAATCCTTAGCAAAGCCAGAAAAACTGTACTGAATGCATTGGACAGCGAAATCCAAAAAACCGCAATCATTGTCAACAAAAACCGAAAACCAAAGACTAAATTGGAGAAAACCCGCAAACCGCACAACACACCAAAACCGAAAAAATTGCAGTTTTTAAGAGCGAAAACCGAAAAACCGAACCGAAAATTGACCAAATCCGCAAAACCGAAAATCCCAACGCCCCTCTCCTTCATAGATACATGTAATGTACCAGTCAATTCCAAAACCGCCCATCCCCCCCTCCGGGCAATCCCCGGGCATTTGACTCGCGTTAAGCTCCGCACAGTGGGAAATTTGACCCAAATTGAGGCCCGCCCAGTGGGGCATTTGACTTCTGTGTCAAAACATCTGTCAGCGGTCGGAAGCAAAAGGATTTCGCAATTCTTTGATTCAGCACGTGAGCCGCGTTCACGGGTCATTGCTCTTGTCGATTCCACGCGGATCTTTCTGTTGTTGTCGTGGAATATGCCTTTGTTTAAAGTGTGGAGCGAAGACAAGCTGAACAAAAAATTCGTATTGGCTGAAAATTTTGCAGAACTTGTTTCCACAGTTCCTTTAACATGCCTGGAGGGTGGGTGATTTGACTCTTTTGAAGCTCCAACGGGTGAGGCATTTGACCGTCTAAACTGGCAACATAGCGGGGAATTTGACCAAAATTTTTCAAAAACGTCAAATGCCCCGGGGTTTGCCCGGGGAGGGGGGGCATGGGCGGTTTTGGAATTGACCGGTACATAAATTGTGAAAACAAAACTGCATTTAGATGCAATCTTTCTGGATAATGAAATGCCAATATTATTACAGCAAGATGACTAGACCCGACTCACTTCTGAACAGTTTCAGCTTAGCTGTCTTACTGATAGACAGGAAAGACTTTGAAGTATGATATATAAAGATATCTTCAGTTCATTTCCAACTATTAAAGATATGAGTCGAACGCTTGAGCAACAATAACAACTGATTATTCACTCTCTCATTCAGTCATTGTACACACAAGGTAGCTCCATCGCATGACAGAGAAACACAAGAAATGTTTTGAAAACAGTGAAACAACATTTTGATGAAACCAATGACCACCCTCACACTTTTTTACAGACCTGCTGATTGACATTGTGCATTTTGTTTGATCATACGTGTAAACACAAAGGCAGGTTATTCAGTTATGCAAACATTCTCAGTTTTTTGTTTGAAGGTTTGCGTTTACTAACAAATAGACGAAATCTTTAAAATAATTATTTCTTTTGATTCTGCATTTTATTAGCTTCTCTATGGTTTCGTTAAAACCGATGCAATTACGATAGATTTTCTGAAAGATACCCCTGAAGGCCTACAGTAACCTTAATTTAAAGATGTAATCAATAATATAATATTCGTGGCCGAGTAAGTATTCACTATTCACCTCAGCAGTAAATAGTGATCATTACTCTCACAAACTAGAGATATAC
>CM042752.1:20072063-20142965 GCA_022496165.2 Catalaphyllia jardinei
CACACTGAGTTATACAGAGAGTACTCACCAGATTGTCACCTGAATATTGTAGGCTGTTTGCTAACAAAGGGGGGGGGGGGGTCACGGGCACCTGGTTACGCCTTTGTCATATGCTGCCTCGGTTTGCTAGCAGCAAGCATTAGAAACGACCGTGTTTAGATCTGTTTAACTTTTGCACTAGCTTCAGGACAGCACTATTTTTAGTAAGCCTATCAAACTGCTAATACGTATGCTAATGTGAACTGTATAAATAAAAGGCTCTTACTCAATTGGAGATCCCGGCACAGGATGTTGTTTTAGTTGTTAGTATAACAATGATAGCAAATATTAATTTCCCTAACCACAAGTGTCTCATTCAGATGACTGTCTTTATTCTCAATACCTGTCCATTTGGACTATGAGTGATACTGAAAGGTGTAAGTCGATTTTGGTCACTCTTAGAGTTGAGTCACCACTTAACACTTGGTATTCTTGTGATTTGAATTGCGGTATCAGCCCTACAAACTTTGATGAATATCTCTAATGCAATCAGTTAATAGTAAAATAACTGGTTTCTTTAATTAAAATATTCGATTTCTACAAAAACAATCGAAGAATTTTCATCCGGTCACAGCGAAGGGTCAGTAAACATCTCTTTCACATCACCTGACATTGCTTTGAGTCAGCTTACAGGTATTTATTGGCGCGTATTTCGCATGCCCTGAAATGAGATAATCTGGCTGGAGAAAAAATTACGGTGTCCGTATTTTTTGTACACATACAGAATCGCAGAATATATCATAGCAGTTACTTTGAGTGTAAAATGAGCAGTATGAGTAATTAAGGTTTCGCACACGTTATAATTACAAACACTAACAATATCGATTATCGCCCTGCCTGCTGTGTTTATCTTCACACTGATATCTTGTGTTGTGCAAACATAACGCGATTAACACTTGTTATTTCTGTGTAAAACAAATATTGCCGTAGCATGAGTAACTCGAAAATGCACCTCGAGTTACAAGATTTCTTTGGGAATTAGGTGTCTGCATTCTTGCAGGACAGAGTGCTACAAACAGATAAAAGCATCCTTTACCGCTCAAATTTATAAACTCATCACTTTGCGGTAAGTTTAATCGCTTAAATAACTGTGTTGCCGGTGATATTTAAGATAATGTGAAGAACGTTACGGTGTAAATACAGTGTGAAATGATAAGAGGATTGTAGTGCAAGAGAAACGTATCGGACAACAAGATAACTTGGTGACGATATGATATCAGTTACGTATCACCGCAGATTTCATATCTGCATACACTTGACTCAATCTTTGCAGTTAACAATCGCCCTTGGAGTAACCCTAGAGGTAAATTTAAAATATTCTGCTCATCGACTAAAAAATAGCAACGAGTAAGTCGAAATTGTGGAACTCTTTCGGAGGTCGCCGACCTTCAACGTTGCCAATTCGCCTCGTTTTCAAATGGACCTAGACTTTCGCAATTAAAAACTGGTGTTGAATGGCGAACTAACTCGTCCTTACTGGTAGAACTCAGTCGGTGATCTAAATGAAACTGCGCACACTATGATAAAGGTGTTACAGTCAACGATATTTTTACAATTCATTGAGCTTACCTAGGCTAAGCAAATAGGAGACATTCTAACATTATTCTTACACCCTTAGAGACTATAGTGCTCATAATCGTTAGTTTTGAAAGAATCTTTGAAAAAAAGGTATCCACCTCTAAATATAGTTCTATACGACCACAGAGATTTTGATAAGAAATATCCTGTATCAAACTAATATCTTCATTTAAAATGAATCGTTTGTTTCATGGAAAATGAGTGAAAATGGTGTGCTCCCTGGGTGTCGATGACAGCTTCGTGGCAGCAGCTTCCAAACAAAGCGGACTACAGAGAAATGCATGATAGCCGGCATTGCCAGCAAGACTCAGTGCATGATATCGATCAGTTGCTATCTGTCTTACCAGGGTTATTGATACTGAACCAGCTGAGGTGTCTGCATCTACCAGCTGAGCATAGGAGAGCAATGAAGACACCATGCACAAATTGTTATGGAAATCAAATTCCACTATGCAGTTTTGCTTTCAATTGGAAAGAAACATTAGGAGAGAAACATTATCAAGAAATCGAGATATACTTCAGAGCAAGATATTTTCGTGCTCAGTAAGCGATTTTGAATGCGTTCACCTATCCAATCTTATGGTGTCAAATCCTAATGTTCTGAGTGATTTTGTGAATTTATACAAAGTACGCTTCTTTTTCAACAGAAGGAAAGAACGTCCAATGGTGGTGAAGCGCTACAGTAAATGCCTTTAGTGAGGTAAGTGGATTTCGCTTGTAGAAACTGATGAAAGACGCCACGAGCGCAACCATAGCCACAAGATGGCGCGGCTTAATTCTTCAAAGAATTTACACGGGAAAATAAGTATCGCCTGGCTTGAGATATCAGCCGCTATTCTTTCTTAAAGGTTCACACTACGGTCATGAAAAGATGATTATTAACTCTTGGTTTAACTTCGAAAGAAATTGTACAATTTCCCGGGCGGTACACGATATCTAGTACATGTAAGATTCATTTATGCAACATTGTTACCTGAGTGACGAGTAACATAACCTGCGGATCACAATAAATTTTCTTGCCAATTATTTACAGTAACTAATAAATGGAAGCCGGGCCCGAAAATAGAAATAAAACATGGGTTTCAAAATGAATCAAAGTTTTAAAAAAATCGGATTAAAAGGGAACAATGGTGACCATTGGTGAGAAAAGTGAGCTGTCTGTGTAACTCTGTCTTTTTCACCTGAAAACCCCAACATTATTGTGATTAAAATAGAACTTGTCTCTCCCGACTGGCATTCGTCTAGTACAACGTCAGATATAGTAATATATGTTAGGTAGTACCGACTCACTAGATGATGATTATCAAAGTTTTTTCCCTTACCAACCTCCTTGAAAATGCATGGAGATTGCTAGGAGAAAATTGGTCTCACTCATTGCAACGGAGACACTTTCAAGACAATTTTGACAGGCGGCCAAGCCGTGGGCGGCTATTTTTGTTTTTTATTCTATTTTTCGTTTAAACAGCAGTGGTCATTTCCGTAAGAATAATGCACGCTGTAAGAGTGATTTTTCACATTAATTAGTCAAACAGGTCAAACTGAAGCGAACACGCTTAAATAAGCGATGCTATACGTGACGGAACTTGCGTCATGGAAGAGATAGTTGTTCAAAGAAGTTTGCTTTACAACGGCTCTGTGAGTTCTTAGATGTAAAGGGTCATCAGCCTCCATGGTGATTCCCACTAATGTTAAATCCAGCTGTCTTCGGCAAAATTTTACTACTTTTGCCCAAACGATTTAATGTTAATGTCTTCGGCTTTTTCTTTGTTGTTTACACCAGTATGGAAACCATGATGACAAATACATCACTGCAATCAATGAAAGCATAAAATTAGTTATCTTGTACAGTCTTGTTACACAAGTAGTCTGCAGAAGAAATTGGTCTGAGAAATCAAATGAATCCATAAGATTCTAGTGGTACTTCTTGCTAGGTACAGATTGGAGTACTTTACTATTCAATGTCAAAAGTGTTACTTGTTTGCTTTGATTTTCTCAGTTTCAATAAGTATGTGTCTTGTGACAACTTGAGTTTCGTCCTTGAAAGAAAACGTCAAAAACATACCTTTAAAAAGAAATAGTTTTCTTTGGTAACTGTCAGCTGTCTTCTGCTGTATTTTATTAATATAGCTAGAAGAGTGCAGAATTTGATAATTATTGGGAACTGTAGGATTAAACTATCCTCTTTTTGAATTGGAGGAGAAACATTGCTAAGTTCTAGTAACTGTTGATAACTGACGTGCCTGGATACCGATTGTGACTTCAATCTGTTGCCATATTATCTGCACAAGTACTGTGTTTTCGGTGACCATGACAACACTTTGTGAACAAAATAATCTTAGCAGCCTCCTGTTAACAAATTGTAAATTAAACACTGGGTGTAAAGTGAATGTTTTGCACTACACACGGACAGAAACACGCGTCAGGTAAGCTAGATTAAACTTGGTTGAAGTGAGAAAAGGACATACAATACGTCAACTTCTAAACTAAAGGTTAGATTCTGAGATCTTTGTGGTTTGGGATATTTTATTTTACGTTTAGTGTTTGATCCAGTTTGCTATGCAACCGTTCTTTAAGTAATAACATTTTCAAATAGCATTTTGTCTAGTGAGTGAGTCATAAGGACGGAGACATGTTTTACCAAAAAAAGCTCAGAAACCGCCACATTTTTCATCAATAAAACTGTTCTTCCTGAAAACTTCAGTTTCTGCTAACGCAAAGGTTTCTTTAAGAAATTCAGCATGGGTTTCAGAATTAATGACACAAATTACAATGTCTAGTATACACCTTGATTTAGAAACAAATATCTTATTTCAAACAATAGCCAAGGTGGTGATTATGACACAACAAGACACGTATTCAACTATGCTTTTAAATTTGTGAAGTCAATTCTCTGTTTTCAAAAAGAAAAAGAAACTGACAAGAAAGTACACAAACAGCATCTGCCCTTCTATTGCCGTATTTGAAACATTGGTTAGCCCTAAGCGGGATAATTTCATTCTGAGTTTTTGTACAAAATTTCAGCAGGAAATTAATCATATTTTCTGAGTGTATGAATTCAAATTGGCATTTTTTTGGCGGAAATATGGGATCAGTTTAACATTTCGTGTTACGAGGTAAGATATTCGAAGAAGCTGCCGGACTTATTGACACAGGGTGCATACAAATGAACAAAACCAACACTTACAGGCAGTGATATATATTAGCCGAGGTGAAATATAAAAAAGCTACTTTTTTGAATACAAATAAACGTAATCTTTCTTGAGAAGGGCAATGGCAATTAAGTGCAATGTATTCTCAGGAGGACGTACTGAATGTTTCATGGTAAAATATTTAAATCCAATTGTTTATGGCTTCTTATAGGAAAATTGGTAAAAATAAAGAGGTGTATCTTTAATGAATTATTACAACGAAAACAGATGCTGGCTTTCGACAAACATCGTGTCCAAGCGTATTCTATCGTACCGAAATATTCGAATTCTCTTCGGAATTACCATTTCAAAACAGAATTTTAATTTACCACCACTGAATCAAAATACATAAATCACGTAATAAACAAAAACACTTTTCAACGGTTTACTGTTAATTCAAAGAAACATCAGCTAAACAAGATGGTTCAGTTAAAATCACTGATAGCATTACATGGTACTCGTAAAATAAAAGAAAACCGAGTAGGTATTCAATATTCAATTCAATCTTCCATGTTTATCATTAATAGCAAAGGCAAGAAATAGAAGCTGAATAATGTAAATTTAGTAAAACAAAAATCACCCTCGAAAGCAATATGTTGCTTTTGGTTTTGTCTGTGCCAAGTAGCAGATAGGTCAAAAAAGTCGTACAGTTCTGTCTAATTGAAAAAACGTAAATTTCCTAAAGTGAGTCTTGGACTTGTATTTGCTCAAAACACTTTTTCGGTCGGCTTATTTTCTGAAGGACCTGTTATCGGAAGGAATTTGGCGTTTCATTGAGAATTGGTTTTATATTTTGGAAGTCATGGCGTGTGTGAAGAAAATCACCCGCGTAAAAGTAAAACGTAGTCTCCGGATCGAGCGGTCTGGGTTCGAGCCCTGGCCGGGAACATTGTGTTGTGTTCTTGGACGAGACACGTTACTCTGACAGTGCCTCTCCCAAATCAGGTGTAAAAATGGGTAGTGGCAACGCTGATGCTCGGGGTAGCCCTGTGACGGTTTTGCAGGTATTTAGTGGCGAACATTATAATATTTAACTTTGAACGTATTTTAGGAATATTTACTTCGAAACATTCCTTTTCTTTATTTTTTAAAACTTTTTAGTTATACACGACCCCACAAGCTTTTTAATCTCGAAATTTTAGCCAGGATGAATAATGTTGATTGACTGACTGATTGTTCTTGCAAGGTTGTCATATGAACCTTACTTGTAATGAACCTTGTGATTGGCTCCTTGAATTATTTTACTGAGTTGTGATTGGCTAGGTAATGGCTCACGGTTGTCACCTTATTAGCTTTTGCTTAAAACAAATTTTACAAGAAATTAATCTCAAAACAATTCTTGAATGCAACTGATGCGTAAAATCTCTAAAAATCCATCAAACTAGCAATTACTGTCTCGTTAGATCCTGTTCATTTGTAAAATAAATAATTGTTTTTCACTTTGTATGAATTATGGCAAGGTTCAATCCACAAATTACGATCCGCACAAGGCTTTATTGCCCAATTACTGGTTTGAGTAAATCGCTTTTGCTGTTAACGTCAGCTTGAGAAAGTGAGGGCATGTAGAGAGTATATTTCCTAAAAATAGAAGATGACACATGCCTTCAGAAATTGACATATCGAGGTAGGCCTAGTGCGACATTAATAAATTAACAGATAACAGATTCAAGTGATGAGATGAAGCTTAGGCTCAAACCATTATGTTAATTTCGTGAGCACAACTCCAATTGACAATTTATTTCATTCTCTTCAGGTTATATTTGGCAAATGTGTAAAAACGCCATATACCGAAAAGCTATTGGTCACGTTTTGTTAGAACGTTTTTTGAACCAGCCATAGAAGAGAACTGACAAGTCGTAAATATTTTCCATTGTGAAGCTTGTCACAAAAGAAGTAATTTTTACGCCATTAGCGACGGAGTTCACACGTAGGCAATCTCAACTGCGCAAGCTAGAACGTATTATTACAAAACAGTGTGCGTGCTTTGCTTTCGATGGCAATACTAACAAACGTCTGCCGACATTGTTTACAAGGTAATTCCGCCAACCAGGAGGACTGAGAATTCTTTTCCGCAGTACGTCTACCATTCTTTCACTCGTACGCAGTCAGCGACATAAAGAAAGTAAGTTAAGAATTTTGCAACTACAAAAGAACTCTTAGATCAAACAGCACAAAGTCAAAAACCGGGAAAAAAGTGTCAACTGAAATCCTTTCTGCAAGCGGTTTCTCAAGTCTGGAACCAATTTCTATCTATATACAGCAAATTTTACCAATGCTCTCCCAAGCATTACTCTCTAGCAGGATTTTGTGATTATATTTTTACACGTGCACACGAGAATTTCCCGTAGTCCAAGTTTTAAAGTCAGCCCTCGAAAAGGAAGGGAATCCCGCCTTGTATGAAGAGTTGAGAAAAGTAATTTTCCAGACTGAAAAATAATACGAAAAAATCATTCAAAGCCATTATAATGTACACTTAAATTCTTCTTTCTTTTAACAGAACAAGTTTTAAAAGGATAAATTTACAATGGCAAGGATGCAATATTTTCTCGGAGTTTAGTAGCTAACCGATAAATTCGGTAGTAATAACACCGTTATTTACTTTTTTCAGCTCCTTTTGGGGTCTATTAGTGTTCTCTTTTCAAAAGTTTCTTTCATTCCTGCAAATACTTTCTAAATTTCACGTTGTCTAATAACAATATAACATCTGGTTTGGTAAAATTCTGAGCAAGAAGCTTATATATAACCATTTTGTTGGCTTGCCAAAATTAAAATCTCCCTCTGACTTACCGTCGCTAGAATCAACAAAAAACTGAAGAGCCTTGAAGTACGTTCAAAATTCAAACCGAATTGGCAATGCTGTTGGCGTCGATTTGCTAAAAAAAACAATTTAAGTTCTGGCTATCGCTTTCGAATAGCTGTTGTGTTAAATTGGCCCAAGTAAAGTGCTTTTCACTGAGCCCTATTGTTTTGCCAGATGGACTAAGGTGCGAGAGATTCAGAGAATTCCGACTGCGCCGACATAATGCAAAAACAACTCGCCAAGATTTTGTTGTGTATCATGTGCTGTTATTACGCGGTCTTGGTTGATCTGTCTCGAGGGCTCTGATTTCCAAGAAAGAAACTGAGATTATTGGAAACTGTATTCTCCTAAGTATGGTAGGACATGCAAATACTACGCAAGGTGGTGAGAAAGATGAGGAAGCCAATTTCGGGATTGGGCTGAATTTTCTGAATTATTTTTATGATTTGTTTTTTCTTTCTTGTTTCGCGAGTGCGAATTTCTGTGAAAATTGAACAATTTCCATCAAATTTGTCGGTTCATTTAATTCTTATTAGCGCATTTTGCAGGTGTTTTGTTAAGATAATTAAAACGTGAGCCACAAGTCGAATCTCATTTTTGGCGTAAAGCACGTAAAGGATATTGAATTTACCGTAAATAGCGGCATCTGACATGTCTTTCTGTTTTATCAAGCAGATCTCTTTTTTTAATTGTCATTTTTTGGAGCATGTGCTTTCCAATACCCCACCCTATTTCTGTTAATCAAACATTTTTTGAAGGACTCTTCAAACAAAATTTAACATATTGCCTTTCAAAATACAGGAAGGAAGCAGTAAATACTGAGCGAAATATAAAAGCCTTCCAAGGAAATGGGAATTAAAATATGCACTGCATTTAAGATAGTCATTATTAAAGTAGCCTTATTCAAAACAATGTCATCGATTTTACGAAAAACGTGCCATCTCCAACATGCTTGCATAGTAAAATGACGGCAAACGTCTGTAATGTGGATCACTTCTTCAAAAAAACAGGGCAAATATGGAAGTAATTTTAGTAATGAAAATTATTTGAGTAGCGCGCGATTTGTTAATGAAAGATACGCAAGTACATTTCTTTTGCAAACAAAGATCTAATTCAACAAAACGTTTACAATTTTCGTCACACAAAATAATCAGTCTGGCGTTCTGCATGGAGCAGGTCTTACAGAAAAAAGAAAGAAACGCCGCAAGCCTGGAACAGCTGAAAGGGCAGTCAACCAATCAGAATGCTTTATTGCCGGTTCAATAGTCACTTCACCCCCCCCCCCCCCTCCGCACCATGTTATAGCTCCAGAAAGCAAAGTGAAGGGGCGCCAGTCTCCTTTTATAATCTAAATCTTTTCTTCTGCATCTTTCTCTGCCTACATGCAAACGAATAATATTTTCATCATATGCATGAAAAAAGAATTATAAGAAAACCTTGTTCCCTTTGTTTCACCCTCGTTGTTTTATGGTCATTTCTTGTTTGCTGTTTTTCGTGTTTTCAATCCCCCCACAGATACGTTTTCCGAAGCTCTTAACAGCAAAAACAGCAACTCGTTTCAATTTTCTGGTTATTTTTTAAACGTTCTTAAAAGCTCGTTTGCAATTCAAATCGAAATATATTATTGGGATATCTTTATTAAATTGCTTTAGAAAAGTGAGAAGCTCTTTGTGCAATGTGCCAGAAAACATTAAAAGGCGCTAACAGTTGTCTACATTGAGAAGTGTGTGGGAGAAGGCTCCTTCAAGGTCCCTCATTTAGCAACCATTTATCTGCATTAACAGCGAGTGTGCCAGCTGAAGCACTTAAAACATATAGCAAACGTCTTTAATTAACAACTCTATGGACAAAAAGGTACGGATATGTGGGATTCTGGTGTTGTCTTTTACACCATTCTTTGAGCGATTGTGGGTTGATAATTTTTCACTCCAGCTTAACCTCCCAAACGCACTGCTGTTATAGAAGTTTCGTCAGGTAAGTATAAAATGCCACACTGGAAAATTTCAAGGAGCTTCTTTCTCGGAACACAGAGCCAAAATTGGACACGAGGTGATAGGGAGAAAGCTAGCTAAAACTGTGCCCACTGACGAGGGCAAATGGAATGACTGCTTTATTAAATTTTCCAGTCGAATTGGTCAAAGCGAAGGGATTGTATAAAAGGACGGCAACATTTGTAAAGCTGGGTTCACTTTTGAGTCGAATGAAATGCGTAGGAAGCAAGTGAAAACATTTGTCCGCGGACATTATCTGTTCCGAGAAGCGATCAGTTTTCATTGTCTAAAGAAAAATAGCTAAGCGTATTTTCAAAGCCAAAGTGATGGACTATTTTTCGAAGACGCGGGATTTGAAAATTGGGGAATATTACTTGGATATTCCTCAGCCCCAGCTGGGGAATATTAAGTCACGTGAGGGGCTCAGACCAGTCGCGAGCGAGCAAAAAGATTTGATGGATTATAATGACCGCGATTCAGTGAACCAATCAGGTAGCTAGAAATGCATTATCTGGCATCACATTAATCAGATGCAAGCAAAGTTGAAGTTTTCAGTTGATACTTTAGATGGTTATACAGGTAAGAGCGTACCAATATGCCAGGTTTTCAGGGCAACAAATAGTAACGTAATAAAAAAAAAAGCCTTTAAAAGCTATAAACTACGAAACGTAGTTACAACATAAACATACTTGACAACAGCAGTGCATGAGAGCAAGACAGCTTATTAACCAAAGCGTTACTTTAAAAGGAAACAATTTCTCAAAGCCACGAAAGGAGTAAAGGACCGCCGAGCTTGAATGATGTTCACCCGCTGTAAGCATAGCAGACAACACACGGATGACTTAGTGTGTTTGTAAGAAAATCTAAATCAAAAGCTTTTTTGGCGGAGCTCAAAAAAGGTTTAACTGTAATTGTATTTAATCTAAAAGAGCTCCGGGCTTTTTGAAATCGAATAAGCCCTTTTCAGAAATAAGGAATGCACTTTAAATAGTATTTTACTCTACCCAGGATCAATTTATACCTCTTTAACTCATATCCAAATGGCGAAAAAAAACTGTACACTTAACGAATGTACAATAAAATGAATACATCACTACAGGGTAGCTAGAAACTTTTGGAAAAAGAAATTAAGCTCTAAAATGAACATCGCCCAAATAGTGTTTAAAAGCAATATAGCCCGTGTTTTTTTTTATGGTATCTGGGACAATAAAGTTCAAGAAAAGTGCTATCGTCCGAAATCGAGGGCTGACTACACTTAAAATTAACTGTGTTTGTTATCACTTGCAAAACACAATAAAAATACTTTTATTATGCTAATATACATGAAAAATTTCTCGATTCTGATTGGCTCAGAGCAGTGCAGTCTAAGTGTAACACCAGTGCAAATCATCGTAATTCTGGATTATGATTGGCTGAAAGACTAAACCAGTGATATCACATGAAATGATGACGAACATTTTGTGCGACAACTTTGAAAAATGTTTTATAGAATGAGAAAAAATGTCTTCAAGAAAGATCTTCCGACACTTCCTCCACGCGAATTTTTTCATGATTTGATTGATAATTAAGTATTGATATGGTTTTTCTCGTTCAACTTTGAATTAACTTGCACTTGTGAGTTTTTCAAAAAGCTGAAACTGCACTCCCCGAAGCGGCTAGTCCAATTTTCGCGTTTTAAAAAACTCACTCGCACAAAAAATTCCAAATTGACTCGAAACATACCGTTTAATATCCTATACATAAATGACCATAAAGCGGACATAAATATTATACATTTATTTTCAGAATCTCACTTTTGAAACATACTTTAAATTAGAAAATAGTTAACGCGTCCAACTGCATAGCAACTGGGCGTTCGGATATTCACTGTAGAATTAAAGAGTCTTTTTTGATCAAGGATTTAAAATCATCTTTAAGCGAAAATGTGGGTAGCGAGAAACTTTTTCTTTACAAGCCTTTTCATGACATACTTTCCAGCAGACTTTAGATAGGTCTGTATATTATCAGTTTTTCACAGTTATCTTTATTAGGCTCTAGTCTTCTCTTAAGCATTTAAATCTTATTGTATTTTATCCAACCGTCATTTCTGAGGATGTATGTTGAGGCATAAGAAACGTCATTAACCAAAGTTTTTTTTACAACATGCGTAACTGCAGTTTGTATATTATTTCTGTTTAAAGCTGAAATGAATAAGAGTTTTTACGATTTGGTTTAAACTGGTTTAAATTTCCGGAAAAAAAAATACAAAATAGTCCCATTTAATATTGTGTCCAGTCAGGAGCCCATCACCCGGAGCCTCCATCTCCCATACAAACCCTATGAGATAAGCTTTGCGCTTATCTTTTCATATTTAGAAACTGCGGGGCTCTTAGATTCGCGCACACTATATGCCATACAGTGCAATATAATATAATACAACGCAGCACAACACAGAGCAATACAATGCAATACATATGCTTTCTTGGGAATTTAAGCCAGCCTGGGGTGATAACTGTTCTAAAAATTGAAAGATACGCGCAAAGGTTGACTCAAGGATATATGGGAGATGGAGGCTCCAGGTGATGGGCTCCTGACCGTCCAGTTGAAGTAATATGATCCGCAATGGCTGATGCATGACAACTCTTCGTGAGTGCTTTGAAATGTTCAGTTTTGTTGAAGCATACGAAACGATAAGTCATTACTCAATGTGTTTTTACGACATGTGTTGTTTTGTCAAGTTTGTAACCGCAGTTTGTGTATTATTTCAGTTTAGACCAGTTTCATACCTAATTGGACGCTATCTAACAATCCGCTACTCCGCTCTGTCCAGCTTCGCTCCCAGGGTCTCTCATCTTACCGCCCCCTGGGAGACCCTGGGAACGAAGTTGCGCGAACTGAGTTACGTGAAGTGTGTATGCAGTAATTGATAATGCACCCTATGCTGTGAAATCGGTGTTTTACAGTGTTTTATTGGCTGTGGGCAATTTCGGGATTTGCTGGAGCTAGCTTTTGCGATTCGGCAACAGTGATCATCTGTGGAACGGGAAAAATTTATGATTTGCGTATCAGGAAAAAGTAAATTATATATAACAAGAACATAGAACAAATTTTAACCGTATTTCACGAAATAAAAATAACAGCAAACAACGTAACATGGCAAATAACGGTTCTCTCACACGAAGTTAACATGATTACGCTATTACAGAGTTACACTGTTGCTGTGCGGTGGAAACATCACACATTTCCGATATTAATACATACACTGACAGAAGGAAGGTACAAGCAACGAGGTTAGTGATTTTTATAACTTTGCATTTTAGTTTGAGGATTCTCCTAATGCACATGGTTGGTAAATGTTAAATTGCTTTCGAAGTGTTTAAAAGCACTTTATCAGTATAAAAAAAGTTACAGCCATTAAAAATTTTAGTTCAAGCAAATAAAATTGTCACCTGTAAAATCTCCTTTGTGACTGTGTATGAATTAAGGCGCCATTTTGATGATATACAAGTCCGGCAGAATTTGACAGGGCAATTAAAAGGTAATCAATTTACAAGACACTTTTCGGTACCTGGCAAAGAGAAGCCGAAATGAAGAAAACCATTAATGGTATAACAAAGGACGCTGACTAAATTCTGATAGGTTGTTTGCACTTTCAAAGTTTTCATTAACTACACAATTTAACACCTTCGGTGTGATTTGTAAACCCGAACGTGTCCGTAATAGCTCAATCCCTGAGTTTCACTGAGTAGGTCTGTGCTTCTGGCTTTACATTGTTTTTAAGTTTTTTTTTACAGCAGACACCAGACACCAACGGTGTGCCTTAAAATTAACCTATTGTTGTACGTTTATAAGCATTGCATTAAAAATCATCGGTGCGAATAGACCATATTTTCTATCGTGAATCACTTGTTTTGGTGAAAGGAAAGATCCTGTGCTATATTCACAACGACATATCACAGGTAACAGTTGGCTAACGTTGATCACTATTAGAAAGAGCAGAAGGTAGGAAGAAAAGTGTTTTCCTTGTTTAAAGCGAAATGGTAGCCTTTTTAGAGAACATATGTAAATTGCACCACAACACGACCATGCAATGTTGATCTCGCCTAATTCATCAGCGCTTGTTTTAAAATGCAATGATAAAGCGTTAATATTGATCTTACCAGTGTGGGTAGCAAACTTTCCTAACGTTTACAAATCGACAATCAAGTTATTTGCGTTGTTCGCCTGTCGTTACCCAGCTTACGTGATGTACCGTCTCTGATTCGCTTCAGCGAGATTAAGAATTGACCAGAAACCTTACAGTAACTGACACCTTGAAGTGTTTTCTTACCTGTTGTTTTGTTGATGCCGTGTGTAATTCCTATAACTACTCGGGGCAGAATCAAATCCAAATTGCCGGTATATCACACAAGTGATGCTATAAAGTTAACCTGAAATTATGCAGCACAAAATTCATTCAGACAAAACGAAAATATTTTCACTCGGTCATTGACTCATTGAGGCTGAAAAACGGCTTTACTTGCTCGTCTTGTCAATGTGACGTCCTAAAAGAGATCGCTAACATCGTCACATGCGCCCCTAATATATACAGTCGTTCCAAACGTCCAAAATCTAACGCTATCAGTCCTTCCAGTAAATGTACTTGACTCCACACACTCGACTTGCTACAGACTTCGGACTCTAAGTCAACTTACAATTCAACATTTATCTCAGTGTTTAATACCAGAGTGTACATTAGATCTCTGTCAACCGACGTTTCTTTTACTGAGCTGGAAATCAGACTAGATCAATCAGAGCAAAATGGTATGCATGCGTAAAATAAAAGCACGCCTTTAATAATCTTTTTTCTTTCTTTTCTCGCGTCAAGCATGCATGTCTGGAGAATCGTGGGCTCAAAAAGCATGTGATGTTTCTTTTCTGTTTTGCATAATTTTCTAGGTGTTAAGCAAGGAATATGGTTATATTGTATGTTTATAAAGAAGGCTAAAACTTTCTAAAATTTTTAAAATCAAAACGTTTTCGACCGTACGGTCATCATTAATGGTATATGGCGGAAATTTACATACAACTTGATTTTTGTTCGATTAAGTTATTCCCGAGGGGAACATGGGCTCGTTTCTTGGAGCTCCCGGTAATTACCGGGCCCGTTAAGCTGTTTTGTTTTCCATTCCAGATGGGAGTTTCAAACGTTTTGAAAATCATACAGTAAAGTTATCAGCTAAAGAAACAAAAAGGACTTCATTAGAGGTCAGCAAATACCCTACTTTTCTTGAGATTGATTTCAAAATATGATTTCGGGCCCGTTAAAAAAAAAAAGTTACCGGGACTTTCCAGAAACGGGCCCCAATTTCGCAATGAAAGAATGTACTTGTTTGTTCAGGGCTGGTTTCTCGCCAGCAATTAACAGGCCCTGCTTTATTTTCCTCCGAAAGGTGGTTTACTCGATGCACGCAATATTCCATGTATATGTGTGGGTTGGGTGTTTTGCGAGGTGACATGCTGATTCGGAGTTGTAGGACTCTTTTAGAATGTCGTTACTTAATAGGTTGAAATCTTAACTGAAGTGATTTTTAATTTTTACTTCCATTTTTAGTAGTACTTGGATTTGATTTTGATTAGTATTTGATTCCCTTTTTGACTCTGTTTACCTTAGTTGCTGAGGACCTCCCTCAAAACCACGACATGTGACGGGAGCTTCCTCCATGACGATTATTTATGTATTTTTATTTATTTATTTATTTATATTACACTATTCATATACAATAAGCCTTCTACTCAACTATTTGTTTAGCTTGTAGCATGTTTTTATTTTAACTTTTTTCTTAAGAACTATTGTTTTTCCTGTGTTTATAAAATATTCATACTGTTTTTTTTTTACTTTATACTGACGTCTGGGAACGTTGAAACATCCTGTATTTTTTAACCGTAAAACCTCTTAAGTGCTTTTAAAAAACGTTTTTTCGCAATTTTTTTAAAGCTAAATGTTTTTTTCCTTAATCGATTGCTATCTGGCTTCTAGTCTTCTGTCACAATATATTAATGAACGTTTTAAAGAAAACCCGTTTGTTGATATATGATATGATATGATATGGCAGATTGTAAAGCGAAATAAGTCAACGTGTTTAAGATGTAACGCCTTCGCGCAGTTGGCATGCAAACATATAATCAGTTTTTTACTATATTTTTATTTCAACCTTGTAACTGATGTTTTAACCGTGTATAACTAAAGTGTTTGTATGTACGCATGAGGACTTTTTGAAACTGAATAGAAAGAGTATGTTAGATATTACATGATCGACCTATGTCTTATAACCATGCATGGAAATTGCCCTTAAAGTGTTTCATTGTGCAGCAAGACAATCTTCTTACTAAAACATGTATTGTCTCTTTGTTTAGGATCAATTCTACTATTTTCATTAGTTTCGGTAACCATTGACAAATAGTCATTAACACGAATAGTATATAAATGGTTTTGGAAAATTATATTATTTCCATAGGAATCCCTGTTATTAATAAGTTTAGGTCCCATTAACACGTTCAAATTGACAACCAACTCACAGTCGACATAAGCAGCTTTTGTTTCCGATTTCAGCGTCGACTTCAAGTTGCTGTAAACTGTTCACGACAAAATTTACCCGAGCATCATCATTGGATAAGCCAAGACAGGATTCTTCAAAGGTATCGTATTTTGCTTTTTCTTTGCTCCTTAACATGTCTCTACCCTAATAAACAATCTGAAAATGTGAAAACCTTGCCAAGGAATAGCAACGAAAACTGATTCTTGCTTTGCATTTAGCAGACCTGTGCGCCAGTTAAAACAGACCTCGCGGCAACCAATATTCTTCGGTCTGAAATCTATTTACTGTAAAGGATGTAAATCGGAAATTTGCTTGATATCGTCATCTTTTAAGTAAAATAATCCATTGCTTGATATTTAGTGAGATTACGCTTGGTCAAACAACTATTTAGCCAAGGCAACGTGATTTCGCATGGTACTTTTTTGGACGCAACGTGATCCTACATTACGGCAACTCGAGGTTTCACTATGATCATAACAATAATTAAGAAATAGAAAACATGTACTGTGTCTCTATCGAGGTATAGAAACACGATTGGAAGTTTGGGAGAACGGGAAATGCTGTGGGAACACGAGCCACAGATTTTTCGAGTTCTCCCAAACTTTCACGAGTGCTATTAAACCTCGGTAGAAACATGGAGAACATGATTTCTATTTCTTTTAGAAAACACCGCCACGAAAAAACGAAAACAACTGGTCAACTTTGATCATCAAAATGTAAATTCTCTTTGCTCGCGCCATCATTACATCAACAGCCCGTGCTAGGTCTTTCGAGTTATAGAAACACGATTTTTAACCAATCAGCGTGCGTATTTTGTTGGGACTGTTTCCTAAACTACATTGAATTACGCGAAAAAAGTATAATATAGATTATTAGGGTCAATATACAATCTATCTATTTAAATTCACAATATCACCCCAGTACTCAAAAACGCATTACTTGCAGAAAATTCTTACACTGTTTACGTTCTTGTTATCGAAAATTTAGGTTTAATAAAGTCTTTGACACCTTTAATTTACGAGCTCGAGAATAACGGCAAAAGACGATATTACTGGTCAACTGTTAAGTTCAGTGATTTCTTTAAAAAATATAAAAGTAAAGGGAAAAAGTGTGAAAATATCGACGATTAATTTCGACCAATTTACTACTAACATAATTGCACGTCCTTTATTCACGACCGTTGAAATTTCATTGAGAATTTTAGTAATACAATTCTCAAATCTGATTGGTGAGTAGCACGAGCAACTAGGATGTTCAATAATTTACCAAACAGCTGTAATTGGCTGGCAGTTCACTCGAATATTTTCCCTCAGTTAAGGACGTTCGCGCCCATTGCTACTGCGCATCTCTAGTGCGCACGCCATTCATTGGTCACGAGCGTGCCACGTCATTTTCAAGCGAGCGCACCGAGTCAAAAACGCGGCAAAATATAGAGCTAATGACCTTTGCGTTAACTTGGTGTGGGAATATTTCTGTTGGATGCTCGGTGACCCCCACTTTTTTTTCGGCTTTCCATTATACTAAGAAACAAAAAAATCTGTGCGTGGGAAGTTTTAATTATTTCTCATATACTGTTCAAATAGGGTCGAATTGGTACAAGAATACAGGTATGCGTGACTTATAAGTTGTGGTTTTTAAGGCTAATTTTAGCTGATTTAATGTCATATGTAGCAAAGATCTATAAAATAGGCTTATATATGCTGTGTTAAACACATAACTTAAATATGATTCTTCAAATAAATATATGCCCATAGTAATGAATCCGACCAGAATCGCCTCGAATGACTGGAAATCCTAGAAATGCTATGGTCTGTGCTACGCCTTATCTTCAAAACGAGTTCGGTGACCCCCGATTGTTTTTTTACGTTTTTAATCTAATCTTATAATTTTCTACCTGTAGTCAAAGTTTTAAAAAAATCTGTGCGTGGGACGTTTTTAGGCGCGAACGTCCTTAAACAACCTATAAAGACAGATACCTTAAAAATCCAAAAGGTGAATCTGGGAGGAGTGACTGTTATAATGTAATTATGTTACTCTTTTAATATAAATATTTTTACGAGCAAAGGAAAACTTAAATACAATTTATCCAAGGTCTTGTGGTCGAGCGAAGATCGTTGGTTTTAGGCAGTCACATGATAGTCTGTCTTTCAACAAGTTATAGTGCAATATTCACCTTCATGTCTCTCATGATCAGTTGACCAACACTGTATATAGAGCTTATACCTTATTGTCCGAGCCAACAGCCTGTCGAAAACGTTAAAATAAGCTTCTATATCCTGAACATTATTTCTGCATTTAAATGATTTTTTTGGAAGGGCGAGGACTTAAATACACACGTACATACGTACTTAATTTGATAAAATAGGTTTGAGTAAAGGCAGTCATAAATAACTTATAAATACTTTACTACTATAAATAACTTATAAGCTAAAAATACGAGCATGAAGGAGTAAGAGGAATATAAAGATGGGGAAAATGAAGCATTTAGCTGAGGCATTTTGAATAAAGGCAAACGCATACTGATGATAGCGTGCGAACGTATAGGTTAGAGGATATGATAATACATGATATCTCCATTACCGTCTCCTATGTGATAGACGATACATTGGCCATTGTGACTCGACGAGATAAAAACTTTCACTGAACCATTTCAATAAAACACCACTTAACCGATATGTTTAGCAGTCCAACCACATTTGAGCTTGGTCTGCGCATATTTAGATGCAAAGGCCACGAAAAATCTTCATGTATGCCTTTCTAAAAATCTACACAAACCCACCTTTTCCATGATTGCATGTATTACAAAAACTTCTAGTATTAAAAAAGTAGTTTTACTTCCAAACACTTACAGACTTAGCAAGCTTGCTGACATTTAGGCGTTCGTTCATTGGAATTTCCTCATTGTAAACGGAAATGACACTATTCGACCCCAGTCCTCTCGATGACATTGGTCTCTCAAAATGAAAAAAAAAAAAAAACGTTGAAACGTGACTTTTGACAGTATGCAGCGCTGAAGATTCCGAATATTCAACAATTCAAAACAAACTCAGCAAGTCTGCCGGAAACCCACGACGCAACTAATATCAAAATAACAGATTTATCATTTACCGCATGTTTTCCGTAAAGATAAACCAAATCTAAAAAACACGTGTTGACGTTAAATAGTGGTGACCTCAAGCATGTACACTGACAGAATAAAAGACCGTAACTGCGTCTACTGGAGGGACAAATATGACCAACGTTTCCTTCAAGAATACACCCTGGCATAAGACTTCTGCATTCCTTATCTTTCGAATTTCTAAATTATTCTAAAAATATCAAGCTTTTTCCGTACCAAAACAACACTGAAAGAGACTGATATTTTTAGCCTCCTGATCTACTGTAAATATTTATGATATGGCTACACGCACGTAAGAGATTACTCATTCCAAAGCCATTCCTTTTACTTCTAGTACGAGAGGAAATGTGACCTAAAACTTTTCTTTCTTTTTTGTTCTCGTTCAATACCCACTTTTCATTGATTAGAGCATCTTTGTCTCTATAACGTTTACACTATAAGATTCAATCAAAAAAGCAAATATTTGACTTTCATTCTGTTAATATATTTCAAAACTGATACTACTAAATGGTGAATTTTGACAAGAATGGATGGGAAAACCGAAAAAGCCACAGTACATGTTGGTGTACGAGAAACTGAGCTGTGCTTTTAATCCCACTTAACTTCCGATTCCAGAAAAGACTCAAACACCCTCTGCTCACGTTGCTTTTTAAACTAACTTTCATCTACAGCAATGTGATTTACGCATTGTTCCCAGGCCGTATCAAAAGGATAAATTCGTAAAACCTGACAAACATACTATCAGAAGCCATGCTGTGAAGAACGGAAATATTCTGAAGATACCACAGTAGGAAACCAATTTGGTCACGGAATGTTCATTACGAAAAAAAAATCACATTTAATACATCATTACACACTATGAATCAAATTTAACCATTGACTGTCTCTGCTTTATTTTTAAGTCCTAGGAGCACTTTGTTTATCGTTAACATTTCTGATGTTGAACCGAGCAATCTGCTTTGCTTCGGAATCCAAAAGTTAGTTTTGAAAAAAATCGTGACTCGATCGCTTAAATGATGTTTCTACGTGACGTGTGTGATTCGTAAATCTTTTTCTTGTACAATCTCCTTATGATGTTATTAAAAGCTGAACCCACATTTATACAAGTATTTAAGAGAAACAAATTCGCGCAAGACTTGGCTTGTGCTTCATACGAAAGAATATTTAAAAACCAAAAGCGGGTTAAGTTTGCTCGACACTCGAAGAATAATTCTTTAAAGAAAACACGATATAAAGCCGCTTAATGAAGCGCACCTGTCCATGCGTGACGGGAGAGTGACGTCACAGAGGCGACGGAAGCGATTGTCGCCTATTCAAGTGACGCAGGTAAAATGAGATAAAAAAAGACTTTCGGTAGTTTTGACAAGATCTTACAAGATTAAGGATTTGGTGATTTCAGTTTCGATCAAATCATCGCTCGCACGAGAACAAACAGTGGAGTAATAGCTATGTCGGGTTGACGTTAAGCTGTGACACCTACTTTTAAAAGATCTTAGAAGGTACCACAATACCTGAATTTTCGGTAAGTTGCTTTCTTACTTTAGTTTAATTTAGCCTGCCGTGCTGCTATGATATGGCCATAATTCTAAACAAAAACGCTTCAGGCTGAATACGAGTTAAAATTGTATTAAGGTTGCCTTTAACAGCTCCATGGCATTTGGAACTAAATGGTATTATTATAAACATTGTTTATACATAATTGAATTGAAAGCTTAGTCTTTTTTATCAAATTCTGGGCAGCTCAGTTTACTTTGCAAGCACTGTTCCACAAGTGAAAATAAATACCAATGTCAATAAGGCATGATTTTCTCCTAGCAGAAATCTATTTTTCGTTATAACTATTCCTGACATAGAATAACTCATATACGATCAGTGATATTCGAATCTAATTTTATCAAGATTCCTCTATTCTTAATTTAAACCTGCACTTTAAAAGAGAGGTTTCAAATTGATTTGCGTTTTTTTTTCGCTGCGGTTGTAACCGACATACCACACACAGTTATAGCGGAGAAGGTAATTTCTACTTTAATTGACTGCAGTATTTACCTCTTGCTGTCGGTACGCGGTGCGTTTTACATGTAAACCGGAAATAACGACAAAAGCCTGTGCACAGGCACTCAAAGTTCTTCAGCATATTTTTTTCTTCATTTCATTTTCTATAATGGACAGTTGAATCCAGAATAGCATAGAATTTATGGCTTTTACCATCATTTTGCAAATGACAATAAAGTTTTCAACGACATTTAGTACAATTCAAGTGTTTAACAGATGTTTGATATCCTTCATTCAGTGAAACAATTTCAATAGAGAGATGACTCCACGACACTCTTATGATCGCGTGACAAAACGTGACTCTAATTTACTCCTTAGCACGCGAAGTTTTTTCGTTGTCATCTCACCTAATTACTAAAAAGATACTTGCTTTTGCAAATGAACACAAACGAACAGATGAGAAAAGAATGGGAAAATAACGGCCTGTTTTCGCTCCTGACGTTTCAAGAGAAATATTTAGCCACAAAGGATGGGTGCGATCCGCGAGGGGTAAGAAGTGATCGTTGATTAATGGCATGAGGGGGAGATAAGAAGAAATCTTTGGAGAAAGGAAACTGAAAATATTTGGGGGTCGAAGGGCGAGGGGAGAAAAGATCGTTTTACCCATCTATCGTCCGGCCTTTGTTATCCATGCCTTCAATTAACTGAATTTGTCTTAATCATCACGCACGGTCAAACAAACACGTTCCCTTTTCCTTGTCCTCCAGCAAGATCTTCCAACTAGTTTCGAAAAGGGCTGGGACACTAGTAAATCATGCTCAATTTGAAAATTCTGTTTACTCGTTTTAGGAGTGGCATGGTAGCTATCGTTCAAGTTAGTTGGTCGTTATAAATGTCAGTGTTTCCAGTCTTGACTACAACTTTTTTCGCACTTTCAAGTTTCTTATCGCTTCAGTAAAAATAGTCGTTCCACTGTTTTCCACCATGCGAAGGGAACTTTGTTCAATTGCACGTCACGAAAGCGGCAATGCCTTTCCAACATTCATAGACAGTGAGTTTTTTTTATAGAGGCGGGGGGGGGGGGGGGGTGGGGGGAAAGCGAAAATCTAAAAATACGGATTTCTGTTGTAACTGCTGAAGACGACAATGCCACCCTCCCCTCCTCACTGGGGTTTTGTCAATCATCGCTCATCTCACGCAATGCCAGTGACCTGTACACACATCATATCTATCATGATTTCATGTCAAATGCCTGCGACCTTTAGTGAAGTCCAATATGAAGTATGCGATTAGGATGTGTCGCACTGCGCATGGTCAATATCAGATACAAATCTACATGCCTTAAATCACAAGTCTGGCTTAAATAATACCCAAGGCGCCTACTGCAACTGACATCTATCTCGTCTCCCAAAGATATAGGCACAGAATTAGGCATAGAGGTCATGGGTCTGAAAAAAATTGATCACTTAAGGAAAATTGTCTAAATATACCATCATATTCTCCCAACTAGGCGAAGAAGAAACATGTGAACACAGGTAAGGAGAATTTGCATTCTGGCATCCGGCCGAAGGTGTTATATCCTCTGAATAGGAGAGCTAGAGTACTATGATTATACCAGAAATGTTAAACAAAATCCCGAGAAACAAAAATTATCACTTCCTACTCAGCAGCTAAAGTTTATTTCCCAGTGAAAAGTAATGTTAGGACTTTGATGAATCCATGAAAAACTATTGGTGTAATTTCGTGATCACTGAAGCTTCAACTGTTTTAGTGATTGCATTACTGATCGAACTGAACCTTGAATCAGGAAACTAGTTTTAAAAGGGTAACGGTGAAAAACTCATGATACTCTTACGTCTGTATAGATTATTTCCAGTCGACCCAGCAAATTATTGAAATTGTGAAGAAAAGCTTTGAAGGCGTCTCTTCGCCACTTATTTTATGCTACGGTAGAAATGAAGGAGGGGTACTATTTCAATATCATTTTATACTAACGTAATGAACACAGTTACCATCCTTTATTGTGCAGAAAATAAATACCAATTAGACATTTGCCTCACAAACCAAAATTCAAATTAATTGAAAAGAGTAAAGTTCGTCTGAGTGAATCGAATAGAGAGGGTATGCTGATTTATTGTAAACCCTTCTTCAATACAACACTTGCAATAAGTAACTTAAATGACAAAGCAAAGCCATGATTCGTCCATGGTTTAGAAACGTTAAAGCGTCTTGTGTTTCAATCGGGAACTGAGGAAAGTGATTTGTTTTCTCCCATTAGAGTCAGCAAGCCAGGATCTGAAATCTTAAATAGAAAGAGTAAACTCTTCATATTAGTTGTCAGCTACATTTGAGGCCTTGTGCCACAAGTCGCAGAAAATACTATTAAATTCTTTCTTAGAAACTTGCGGAAAGCAAGAATTTTTAACAAAAGCAAAATCAAATCAACAAGCTTCGCTCGAGTCTGACCTTGACATCGTATGATCACACGCATTTCTGTCACTTGGTAATTTGTACTTGATTATCATGATTAGAAGAGCAAGTTTCCTGCGACCTCTCCACTCAGCAAGAAGATGCGAGTGTCAGCAAAAGCTTCTGCGATGTTGTCGCGTTGTTCAGAATGACATTGCTCTGGATTTAAGATGATATGAGCTAAGAAGACTAATGAAACGTGATTTCCAGATCGCTGGTTTTCAACAATAAAAATGCGAGTGTTTTCGCTTCTGCAGATAACTCTCTGAGCTGAGTGCTGGCCAATCAGACAGCTGCAATTAGCGACCTCTCGATTCGCAGGGGACTAATCAATACATAGCCTAAAGGCCTTGAAACTCTTTCAACTGACATCTGTTTATAGGAATAACGACATCTGCTTGGCCTTAATGAACCTCTCTATTTAATTTTCGGTATTAGAGTTGTCTAAAGTCTTTGATTAGACACTGAGCACGGTTGCCGAGTTCAGAAGGAGAACTGTTCGTTTGATAACCAGGAGAACAGCTTGTCTGAGTAACTCGTTTGCTTTGCGAAAAGAGAAAGGAAAGAAACGAGCCAAAGACTTTGCCAGGTAGGTTGTTATGTTAATCCGCTCTTTGTTAGCCAATAACTCACAGCAAGTTCTCGGTATTGTGCTATACATGTTCGAAAAGCACAGAAGTAATTAAAATCAATATAAGTGTGCTTTAAACGCCCGCATTTTAAATGACCGTGCACTCTGTAAGTCTTTGTGGCACGAAAACAAAGTAGCAAGACCACCAAAAACTTCGGTGAAAATAATTGTTTATTGGAGCATAACACGAAGAAGATGGTAAACATCGTTTTATTTCACTTAATTCAGTATTAACGAAACCTTCTGTACTGCAGAGTGTCTCGCAAAACTTTATGAATTGATTCAGCGAAGAACTGATCGAAACAAAAACAAGTAAAAAGCCAAACAGCGCGCCAGCTTCAGCAAACTTTCCGGTGTAATGGAGTGGAAACTAAAACTCATTCGAACTTCATGAAAAATCTGCAAATATTAATTGCTCGTTTGCATTTTCAATACAAGTCTAAATCTCTCTCAAATGAATATTTCCGGAGACGCAACCCCTCTGCTTAATCGCCTCTTTACCTTGCGCACAGTACAATTTGCATGGGAAAACTGAACACAGTAGGTTTCGCCGTGATTAAAACAGTTAACCATTAAAGCAATTAAGAAACAATCTGGAGTGCTAATAAATTAGCAGCTTGCCAATGCGGAGTTAACGCTCAGCTGAGCTTATTGTTGACGAGTGAGGCACCAATAATAAAACAAACAAATTCGTAGACACAGTGACGAGTTACAAGAACAGGCGAACAATTTATCGTCACCTGAGCGAGTCCGCCTGTCGATGAAAAGCGATTTCAACGAGGTCGTTTACCATATTACGGATTCCTTAAACGACTGCTCCGCCTGGCTGGACTGTTTCGTTTGTTTTGGAGTGGGACGAACTTTACGGCCGTGGACTAACTATAACAGCGTCATCGAAGGAGGCCGAAATTCCAAACGTATGTATCAGTGATCCCTACTCAGTCCTCAAATTCAATCATTCATTATGTATTGACCAGGAGAATATATGTTCCAGCGCTTGATTGTACAGTCATCTAACGATGCATACGTACTGGTCAATAACCAAGTTATTTCGTTGTCAACAATCAAGTTATTTCATTGTCTTCCACAAAAGGCGGCTAACACTACAGCTATATAAATTAATTCAAACAATTTCGTTCACAAAACGAAAAGGGCAAATCAAACATAGGATACTTCAAAAGTCAACGTTAGAAACTAGGCTCATTCAGACAGCGTTCCACTTACAGTTTATTAACATTGGTGGATACAGGATTTGAAGTTACTTACCAAAACACAGTTGATAAAGTGTTGCAAGGATTTACTAACCTGTTTTTACTAATCTTCAGTTAAACTAAATAAATTTCTCTAAATTGGTTTTCGATTTCCAATTTAGCACGCTTCATTTACAGAAAGGATTAGAAAAGCTAATAACTTTATCACGGCTGCTTAATAAAAGTATCAAATTTTGGCAAGGCCCCCTAATGCTAAGGGTATGAACAAATAAATTAAGATGACAACGTATTAACATTTTTAAGCCTCTTGTTCGGTAACTTTGGCTTAGCTCACGTTTATCAGCAGAAACAGCTCTCGAAGCAATTTATTTCATTTACAAATAAAATGGTTATTTGGCGTTTATCTTTTTCAGAACTCCAAAAAGTATAATAGAAAATCTCGCATCTTTTTTTGACAAATATAAATTGTCTATTTTATAATTTCGATGATCAATAGGTGAAGACATCGGGACTATATGTACATTATTGAGTTGCAAGATCCTATAAACGACGGTCGATAAGTTTGATAACTTCTTTAAATATCGCTTACTTAAACTGCACTACAGCATTTACTTCATGCACAAAGCGTTTTGATGATTCTTAGCTTTTAGCAGTGCTCATCGCAAGGAGTAGCCTAGACATTATTTCCAACAGCATGGTTATCAGATTTTTTAAAATGTATACATGCAGTTCTTCATGAAATCGTAACAGAGACACAAAGTGCAGTTAGATGACGAACGAAAACATCCATAGTCGCCCCACTATATTCCCTTCATCTTCACAACAGAGAAATGAAAAACATATCAGTACTATATCAGAGAAAAGTCTCAAACAGTCGTAGTAAGAGCCGCTTAAGCCAATATCCACGCATAACATAGTTATCCTATTTCACTTTTAATTGCGAAGCAATCCATGAAAGTAGCGACATGTTTATTAAAATGTAATATTTTATCCCCCTTTTTAGTTAATAAAGTCAATGGTAGAATACAATCGCGATTTACAGCATTGCACCAAAAAAGCGTACATGAATGACTGAAAACTCCCCTAAAGATGGCGCGATTTCCCATGGAAAATCTGCTTAAACGTGTCGTTTTTATAAATAAGCGAAATTATTCTGCGTTTAAAGATTCACTCTGTTCAGAAACAGAAACCCTCCTGAGTTTTCTGTTACATGTCTTGATGGCCTTAATGGCCTTTAACTTGCATGGCAGATTTCAGAGCTTTTTGGATTAAGTCTACTTACGTTATGAAGTTTCCTAAGCTGACGCAGTTCAAGAGGAAATTATGAACTGTTTATTCTAAGTTGCAGAATACGTTATAAATATGTTATAGTTAAACTATAGGGATTTTGAATATAGTTTATAATTTCAAGGTGTATCCATATCTTGTAGCAAAAGAGACTGATACGAAATGTTCTCTTCTCTTCCCGATGATCATAAACTTACTCGAAACCTTCGCATCCAAAGTCGGCAGAGATTGAAACACCTGAGTCAAATGGTAAATTTGTATTTTTGTTTTTATCTATGCGCGGTATATATATCATGCAAGCTTGCTTTTGTCAAGAAAGACTCTCGCATGTACAGCGAAAGCGTCCATTAATAGAGACGTAACCAATGTTATCGGTATCTGAGTAGTTGAACTTTGCTAATCAGAGGCCTGCTCTGGTGCCTAAAAGAACTCTGCAATATCAGTAAGGACAGAATTCATCAGATGTTTGGTCTCTAGGAAACCCTGAAGTAAACCGCAGTCATTGAAAGAAGTGTAGGTTTACAATGGAGTGCCTGTAAAGTGTGACTTAAGTGAAGTCTCCTTGAAGTATCTTTCGAAAAGAAATTCATACCATAAAAGGTTGGCATCTTTCCGACAACTTTTGGTTGTTTGTACGAGTGAGCTGAGAGCGGCGAAGGAACCGAAGCAGAAAACGACCAATACTAACCGTGGCAGGTTATATGTAATCTAAAAAAAACTCTAATCGCCTCGTTTATTCTAAATTGTGCTGCGTAATGCTCCCTACTATAGGGTCATTTTATACCGGCGTTCAAAACTCTTCCGTGTAGGAGTTGTTCGGAGAAAAGGTTGGAAGTCAACACAACATACGAAACAAAGAGCCACTAATGAAAACAGGAATTTGCATGCGTTATGTTGAATAATATTGTTCGTGCTAGAACTGAACCATGACTACAATTGTCAATAACACCACGAAGATTTATTTATCATTTCTAAGAATTCAACAGGTTATTTAGCTTAAGGAAAGTCCAGATTACAACCATGACTATGTACAGAAAAGCCTGTTTTCTGGTTTGCACCTTCACTTACAAGATACGATACGTAACGGATTTTGCATGAAATCTTTAAATGCTATATTCATTCGTTTAAGTCAATCGAGGGCTCAGGAAGTTTAATTCAGAGTTTTTTTTCTTGAAAGTAGGCGTATGAATGAAATAAGCAGCTTTCTTGACGTGCAATTCTAGCAAGGTCATCGTGATATTAATTCGTTATGCTTAACTGAGAATACCCCGCGCTTTCATTAAGATGTTTTGCTGGACTTCTTTGTAAGTGCATCCACTTGGCGGTTTTCTATCGACATGACAAAAATAATAAGTCATTCAAGCTTCAAAACAATCCTTCAAGAAAGTTAATTACAATTAAATGTGGGCGGTGTTAAATCGCTGAATCATCTCTCGTAAGGGAACTCGACTCACGGTAAATGAGTTTGAAGGGTTTCCGACTATGTTTCGAGAATTCTTGTCCAAATTTTGGATTTTGGGAAAATTTCTGCAGGTCCGCTTTGTACCTCCTTTTTTCCTCTAGTGACTGAAAACACAGACGCACTCATTCTCCAAGGCAACAGGTTTTGTTGATGTTTTTCTTGTGCGTAACGGATTTGCATCATTGATCTCACACGACAACAGAGCTCAAATATAAAGGTGCACTGATACAGAGAGAGAATGAAAGATATTATTGTGCATATAAGCAATCTGGAATAAAAAGCGTGACTATTGCCTGAATTGCAGAGTTTTTTTTCGCATAGAACTATGGGTTTAATCCAAACGGTATTTATAAAACAGATATTGACCAGAATAAGTAATTCAGGGTGAAGGGTCAGGGAGACTCGATTTGTTGTTAATTATCTTGGGCTTCGATTATACAAGGATGTAAAATTATGCAAAAAGATAAGACTTTTCATAGTCATGTATTAGTGATCACGAGCTGTATATTCAATTTGTGTTTATCATTTAATTATTGTCGCCCTGGTGTAACGACTTCACTTCATATCACGGAAAGGCGTATATAAAACATTGTCAATTTTCGTCGTTCGACGTCGGTTCGTGACCCCGTGCAATCCGCTCTCTCCAACTGCTCTTGTTTTTGGAGGTTTAGTAATTGTAAAAACCTATTAGTTGTTTTCAACCTCAGTTAACTATGATTTAAAGTTCTTTCTGGTTTCAAAAGGTAGTTTGGTGTATCACAAAAAGATTTAGTTCTGTCTGTACTGTATATCGTGACTTACGTGTTGCAATCACAGGTGTTATACTGAAGGTGCAGCATTATGAGTACTTGATGACTTCCGAAGAAACAGACACATTAACGGAGACCTGCAAGTAACGGGCTGGTTTTGTTTCGATAAGTAAATCAATGCAAAAAATACCGAAGGATTGCTAACATGGGTCAGGTAAGGGTTCTTGCAATAACTATGCCAGACAGTATGGAAGCAGTGTTATCATGGGTCAGGCATATTCATGGTTTTGATTCCGGCAGGCTTTTTCGTACTGCGGTCTCGTGTCTTGAACTGAAACATTTCAAGCAACAGTAAGTAATTTCACCTTGCTATTCAGTGATCAATTCACCTAACATCTACATTCATGATTTTAGCACCGTCTGGACAAAAAAATGCACCACAATGTCCGCGATAATTCTCTTCAAAAGTTGGAAGTTCCTTTTTTAAGTGAAGTTCAGTTAAAGGTTTAAGTGCATTTTAACTGGCGATCCTACCGATTGTTCTTTTAAAAATTATATCAGTTCAGATGTCAATACTGTGCTTTGTATTGGAGAGGAGTCAACGCTGTTTGAAATTCTTTCCGGTTCAACTCGGAAAAAGAAAGAAAAAATGTTTTGGGGCTATTTTTAAATTTTAAGATATGATAGGAATGTTCGTTAAAATATCATTTTCGTCCCGATTTATAGCGCTACCAAGTTGTGATGAAGCGATCGTTTAGTTTCTGTTCAGAATGCTACATTTATCAACCTGCCAGTGGGCCATGCATAAAGTACTGTAGTTTTATAACAGAACAAAGACAACTAGTTTTATAAAAATAGGTAATTACAGTTTTTTACTTTTTTACTTTTTTACATCATTTCCAACCAAGTACATAACTTAACTTGACCCTTGCTACGTGAAATTTAAACGAAAGTGAATTTTTCTTTAAGTGAAGCCGCACCTCGATCTACAATATGCAAGCTTAAAGCAAATAAAACAACCCTGACCTGAAATGTCTAAAATACCGGTACTTCATATTACAAGCAAACTAACAGATGTTGTCCCATTGACGTAAACATGCGAGATCGTAAAGCTATATTGCACCGTGTGTCAAGTCAATGCAGTCATTAAAATATACCCTGATATTTAACAACACGGGTATGCAAATCACATTGATTCTGTCCATAGACATTGTAAACATGATATTTTACTTAGTACCGGACCAAGAATGTAAATGTTTACGGTGCATGACTGACGCCCTTAGAAATGTAAGCAAACGGCGAGTCGTGCATACAGTCGAGGAGCCAATGCGAGTTCCGGCTCAGCAAATGTTTCAGCAAATGCAACAGAGAAGATATGGATACCGGATTCCAAACAAACTGGAACTAAGGCAAGTCATAGTCATGTCATAGTTTCGGATTTTCTAGTGACAGCTATTTACTTAATTTCTTTCTTAGTTTGTAGAAGATACTTAGAGATTTTATGTCTTATTTTTTCAAAACGGTTGCTTAACGCTTAATTTGCAGAACTTTCAATTCAGTCTTTGTATACCGATTTTGAGCTTGCTTGGTTTACTTCTCCGCGCGAATTCAGTGTAGTCTACTTTAAACAACCGTCTATGGTTTGCCGAGTAATTTAGAGTATGTGCTCAAAAGACTTGTTATTTAATGATTACATTTTGTCTAGAGCATTGTAGCAGATGTAACGAGGTTTCCAAATTAATAATAGCTGTACAATCAGACCTGTTTCAACACAATCACGTATAAATTCCCGCTTGTATGCTCAAGAGGTTTCTACATCCGCGTGTCGAAGGCAAAGTAAAGGTACAATATTTTCTGAGCAAAAGAAGCTTAAAACCGAATTGCTTCAAACAAATATAAATCCTGCATGCAGAGTTCATTCAAATCAAATTGTCAGGAATGTAGCATGTTCCGCCGCTCTCAATCTTAGCCAATATCATAAAGGTCTCAAAGCAACATAACAGGACAAACTCTGAAGTTCACATAGCATAATACTAACATCACGATCCCTGCCCTCGAAGCTCCTCTATACATATTGTTTCGTTCTTGCTAGAAAAATTTGGTATTCAGTAATGTGCTTTATTGATCAATTCACCATTTTGTTTTTTCCCTGGTGAATTTTTTACAAGGAGATAATGAACAGTTAAGGTTTAATCTCCCTGGATTAAAGAATGACCCTAGGGCAATCCATTTCGTTGAGAATAAATTAATTTGGCGCAATGAAGCCGGAGTGAACATTGCGCGGGAAAACTCTCGCGATTTTCTGCGAACAAAGAAATGAAAGTTCAGTTAGAAGAGCGAGGCTCTCCTTGAAAACCGCAACTTGGTGTGTGAGTTACGAGATCAAAAGAACGGATCACCAATGAGAAGCTGTCTCGATGCGTGAATCTATCTCAGCTGTAGTAGAGGAAATATGTGGACGTCGATAAGGAGAATTTATTTGAAATCAGGGAGGAATGCTGTGGTTTTCACTTAGAAGATAGACAGGGCAAGGTGCAGCAGCGCTGAAAACAAGATATATAGTTGGTTTAACCTAATGACAAATACCGTATGGACTTACCGGTTCCTAGGAGCTAGAGTGCTTTATAATGTGATATTGCCCGCTTGGAATCCACTGACGCTCGCTCGGTCATCTAAAAAGCCTAAAAAGAAAACCACTCACTGAGGAGAATAATAAAACAAATTCGCTGACAAGAACGAAGTGGATTAATTTCAAAAAAAAAAAAGAGATTAAATGACTGTCTAAAAGTAACGTGGTCGGTTGTACAATTGGGTCTTTGTAACTATTAATTTTTTTGGTACTTCAGTGTGGAGACCGTGATTTTTGGAAAAAATTAATTTGCATCAAACTGTGAGTCAAGACGGCAATATATTGATTTTATTCAGGAAGGTTTTCTTGCCAGTAATGGCACAAAAAGGTTAAAGTGCACAGGGCACACAGAGTTTTTTTGTCTTACTGTTGTTTTTTTTTCCTTTCACGTAAATCCGTTTTAAACCGGAGGCAGGGTGGGGGAGTCCGCTGGGGGCGTCTGCTGGGGGCGTCTGCTGGTTACGTAGTGCACCGGACATTGCTCAGATATCAAAGTTGTTTTCAGTTTTCACGTAAGACGAAAATACATTCCACGACGTTACTCTCCTTGTTCAGTGATGCAAGAATGCCTGAAAAGGCGACCCGTCAAATGCTGGTAAGAAATACGGAGAGAATTAAGTTTTGCTTCGAAATGCTCACACGGAAAATTAATCATTCTAATTGCCGAAGCCTTTGAAAAGAGTTTTGTATTGTTATTTGGATTTTGTTTTTTATTTTTATTTTCTCTTAGGATAACGAAGGTTTTGCTGGTATTGGCGCAATTCCTGCAGGTTCATTATGCAAGGAAATCTTTAAAAATTAGCATTAATAGCCAGCCTTCTTGATTCTACCCGTTTTTATTTTCAAATGATACTTATCCGGAACGTACTTAAAAGCATAAACGCCCACGGAAAGGAGTGGAGATCAAACAGCAAAAAAAAATTGTCATTATCCAGACAAGGGGCAAACAAATAAACGTTGAAAACTCAGACAAAATTGTGACAAAAAACAGCAGTGTTTTTGCGGTCGTGTAGGCGGTGCTCAAAAGATTTTTGATCCAGTAACAAATTAAATATAACAACTGTATCCATGTAAACACACTTTGTAGCTAAAAGCACGTGAGCTGTGGAAAACTGTGAGTTTCAAGATGCCGAGGACGATCCCAAAAAATTATAAACTTAGATTACACTATGGAATTTCGTACGTGTATCGGTCGAAAACTTTTGCGCAAGTTTAAGTAATAAAAGCATCCAATCTTCTACACGGAAATACGAAAAATTAATATCTGTAGTAGTCACTTCTTGGATTCGCGGAGGATGGTCATGAAATCGTGTTCCAAAATTTATAACGCACGTGCACACGGAACCCTAGTTCCGCTCAAAAGACCTGTGGTTTGGTGACTGGTGTGAAATTCAGACTACAGTCGTGGTTTGCTCAAAGTTCCCTCTATATCGTTCACTGCAAGCCTCGCTTTCAATAAGTGGAAATTTTATTAGTTTTTCAGTCTTAATTTGACAATTTTTCAGTCTTGTATACTAAAGTTGGAATTTCTTAAAAGTACATTAAAAAAGAACGAATGGTTTTCTATGCAATATTTATTGCATTCACTAAGCTTCATTCAGCTACATCATATTTATAACGAGGTCTCTTTTCTTCCTTGATGAAAAAAAAAACCAAAGAAATCCTCGAAACACTACAAAATCTGCGGCTAATCTGCTTGAGCTATCAACGATTTAGCAGCTTAGCTGCGAAAACACAGGCGTCTTCTAATGGCATTAACCCGAACCATGAAAATTCTACAAGTGCATTAGGGACGGTTTAGCAGTCTGTTCTAACGGTACTTAATCCTTGTAAACCCAAAAAATGAGAATTCTGAAAATGCATTTGGTTTTCAGTTCATGTCTTTATTTTAAATCATATTGAATGTTATCACTTCTAGCCGAAGCTAGCATAAAACCATATTATCAACGCGAAATTAAAAATATTATCCGGTAAACACCGACAAAGAAGTCCGCTCATTATTTTATATCCCCTTGCCATCCCTTACACAAATTATAAGGACTTATTCGCTTTGAGATGATTTCCTTAATTATTCTTCGAGCAATTTAGCTTCGTTTGCAGCACCGCCGTGGTCGCTATGTATGAGGTTAAACTGAATCAACGTCACAAAAGGCAAAATGGAAGGGAGAAATCACATCAACCTAACAGGAAATCCTTTCACGGCCATTAACCTACGCAAATCTCGCGAATGGGATTCTTTTGTATAAAAGCTAAGCCGCGGGTCGAAGAGTTGGCTAATGTAACTGTCAATCGGAAGAAACAATAAGAACACTTACACATTTATTCTGATACATATGAATCAAAAGATACTTATCAACTGGAAGAATCACATCTGCATCGCTCTCTGAGTCACGTCCAATACCGTGAAAAAATAACTCTTCGCCGACGGCGCGAAGATTTGGGGCCGCAGTTTGGAAGATAAGCAAGGCTGGTAAAATATTCCACAAGGTAAATATTTTAAGATCCTTCTTCCGCGTTTGTGCGCTGACATAGTCATTTTTCAAAAAATCCAAAGCTTTGGCTAAATTTTGCGGTTGGGAAGATTAGCGAAGATGATAAAATATTCCTCAAGGTAAACAAGGCGAGATTTGTTCCCAGAAACCAGGGATGATCAGATTTTCACACTTTTGGCAATTTTTTAAAAGGTTGGAAAAGTCGGAAAATTTTTTTATATTAGAAACGCACCGTCTATCTACTGCAACTACTGCGAGAAGACTCAGTGAAGCGATCACTGAATGGTCCGGACAGATTTCTGCGGCTAGAGTGACTTAAATTTTAATCGATAACCAACAAAATTAGAAAACGTTTGACACCTTCGAAAGGGAGTCAGGTATTTAAGTAAAATGTGAGAAAATTCAAATGTCTGTCGCAAAATTAGAGTAATGATTTAGATAAGGGCGTCAAGAAACCAGTGATGAACAGTCAACGTTCAAAGCTGACAGAGTGGCTATTAGGTCTCTTAGCAACACTGCGTGCACTTCACACCAATTTAATATACGTTTTCATTTTTCAATACAGTTCTCAACTACTTCAAAATTCAGTAAAATTAGACTTTTTCACACGAAATGTCTAACTCTCAACACCCGTGTTGTTTCTAAAGTTTCAAAAATTTACGTGATAAAAAATGCGGCGGGCATGCGGCCGGGCCGCTGTTCCTATTTTTGGTTTCACCCGCTCGTGCTGAAAAACATGTTGATAATCCACTTCAAACGTTTTTGTTACGTCAGTCACATTTAGAAGTATCTAAGCAGAAATATCGGATTTGTAATGACTTAAAATAACTTTTGGCAATATTTATTAAAAAAGGAACCGTCCAAGATGCACCCAGAGAAAATGTTGTTTTATAATTAAACGAGATTAAACACGAAAACTACTGGCTCACTGAAAACCAATACGATGTATGATGTAAAGGGAATACTGGAGACTCAAACAGAAACACCATGCAATATAAGGTTAGGAAAATGTAACGGGTTTCACAAGTTATGGTTGAGGATTCAACGCTAAACATTGCATAAATCTAATAATACGCTTACAACAAAATTATATTTTTCTTTCAGAAAAATCTAAATTGTCAAATCCAATTTCCCAAACCGTATATTGTGTAAGGTCCTGCTGTAAACAATTTAACTGACTCAAAAAAGAGCCAGTCACATCCAGTCCTATTTTGCGGTTTTTCACAATTCAGAAATGATCTTCACTCACTTTCCATTAAAAATTTGAAAGATTGGCACCAAATTTCAGATTATTTTTTCGTCAAAAGATAACAACTTAATCCTGTTGTCGATGCGATCCCGAACGCGTTCGGCAAAATATAAATTAAGGTTTTTAAGGCGGGGGCTGATATTCGAAAAAAGCCATCGAAGTAAAGGTTTTATTACTTTACTGTACAATGTGTATATCAAAATAATTTTTGTTTAATTTTTTGTTGTTGTTGTTTTTGCTGAATCGAATGATTGCACTTCCTTCCCGAGAATCGTTTTTAATTTTTCTTCTTTTGGCGCAAACCAAACAAGCGTGTTGCTACCCTTACAGTGGCAAGGAAAAGGGCGAGGTTTGCAACTGACCACTGACAAATGGGTCAGTTGTTTAACAGAAAAAAAAATGATCATCCCATTCGCTCGCTAAACCTGCATCTTGGCAACGACTAAGTTGTGTGACGGACAACGGATGAATAACAAAACGGATTTGAAATGACACCTGACATTTTAGTCCCCTATCGATGTCCCTGCAGTAAGGAAATTATCTCACTATCACGTCTTTGAGATTTGTGTCAGGAAAACCCATGATCGGATCATGCATCGAACACGGATGCAAATCTCATCTTGCGGGCGAATCGATGTATTTTGTTTATAAATATAAACGTAATTTCTTTTGTTTTTCTTCGCAGGCAACCAGTGAGTGAGAATCAAGGATCAATATTTTTGGGTTCACAAGCTACACAAGACAGAGTCTTCCCTGAAAGAGAGGCTCAAGATCAAAGTTACGGTGTTGTTAATAAAGTCATGGTTTGACAAGAAAACTCGACAAGGCAAAGAAAAACCAGACAAAACTTTGGCATCACTTGATTGCACAAACAACAACAGAACGCTTACTTCCGAGAAAACTCCGTTAGCAAGGAAAGTGTCAGGCCATCAGTATTCTCTGATTTTTTGTAAAAATTTGGCTGGTGAAATATGAACAACACAGCTGAGCCCAATTTTACCATAGACTTGGAGAAAAAACTTTTTCTGGCCTATTACGTCATTTTGATCGTTTTTACAGTAGCCGGAAACACATTGGTGTGTGTAGCCATCTATGCGGACGTGCGCCTGCGCAGTCCCACCAACTGGTTCATTGCGTCACTGGCGGTCAGTGACTTGTTTTACGGGCTCGCTGGCCTACCGTTCCGAATTGCCTCGAATGTGACGCCGATGACGAGCGTCGCGGTGTGTTCAGCTTGGATTTGGATGGACATGGTGTGTGCTGCTGCCTCTATGGCAAATCTAGCAGTCATATCCGTGGACAGATACATGAAAATAACCAAGCCTTTCTGTTACCATAGAAACATGACCAAGAAGCGTTCTCTGTTGGCTATATGTGGAGTGTGGGTGTACGCAGCTACTTTGGCCACATTCGCGATCATTAAGTGGCCTGGGGCAACAGGAGTGGTCATCGACCCTGTTGAACACTTTTGCCGCAATGACAACAAAGTCTTCTACACAGTAGCTAACATAGTGGCTTTTCTGTCGCCGCTTGTAGTGGTGATCGCTTGTTACTCGCTGATCTTCCGCACGGCATTGATACAGTTCAACAAAATGAAACACTTGATTGTCAGCACTAGCAGTAAAGAAGACAGGCGGAAGCAGAAGAGCGTAGTACGCGACTTCAAAGCCACCAAGACGCTAGCTGTGGTGCTCGGTACGTTCACCGTCTGCTGGGCGCCGTTTTTCATTATGTTCACAATTTCTCAATACGATCCGAATTACCTGATGCCCCCAGTTCCGGAAAAAGTTGGCAAGGCGCTTGTTTACCTGTTTTTCTTTATTTTACCAAACCTCAACAGTGCTTGCAATCCCGTGATTTACGCGTACTTTAACGCCGAATTTCGGCGCTCGTTTAGAAAGATCATGTGGTCCTCTTGTGATGGACAAAACCAGGACCAGGGTAGCCTTAAAAAGAGAAGACGAAGTTCAGCAACGAGCTTTTTTCAAATGACTTTCGCTCGACGCAACAGTCCTCAAACGGACGGAAAAGACGAGAAAAATCACAACTCTCCCGACGATGAGAAAGTTTTCCTCAATGGGGACACCACAATTACGCAAGTGTGACGTGATTACAAAGTGATTGCTTGAGGTGTAACGCACTAACGTGAATGGTCACGCATGTAGCGATGATTTTTCATTCAAGGGTAACGCAGTACCAGGAACAGAATTGCTAGACGTGTAACGCAACACCTCAAACGGTTACACAAAGGGCGTTTTCCACTCGATGAAAAATTCTGGTTTGACTTCATGGAAATTTTCAGAGATGAATGACACAAGATTTTCCAGAATTTTCTGAACAGAGGGCAACCTCACGACATGTACCAAAGTTTTTGGAAATTTCTTACCGGAAATTTCCAGAATCTCTCTGTACAATTTTCCCGTTTCGAAATTTTCGGAATATTTGGTTGAATGGAAAACATTTAGAGATTACTTTAACATGGGGTTGCCATAATATTTAACGTGTATGCATTATCAATACACCATTTTGCTAATGATCAGTTCCTTTTGAATTGTGGGTAGATCCAGTCCTTTGTGGGAGCAAACGGCCAGTTTAGGACATAATTTGAAATTGTAATTTTGCCTGTTTGCCCCCACAATGGACTGGATCTACCCACAATTCACCAGGAACTGATCATTAGCAAAATGGTGTATTGACTACAAAAGAATAGTGATTGCGTTACAATGCCTATGTAACACAATAATACAAACTTATTGGCGTAATAAATTGACTTAGCACCCAGCGTACTAACTGACCTGCGATAGCACATTAAAGACAGGGGCTTAAATGGACGCTCTGATAGACGATTATGTTCAACATCATGTTCACATGAAATAGCGCACCTCATAAGGGATGTGCTATTATTTTTTTGAGGGGGGAGCAGATTGGGCAATTTTCTTGGCATGATTTTTTTTCTCACCTTAACCTTGTACATAAGTTTTTTTCTCACCTCAAGGTTGTACTTGATTCTTTTTGGTGGGAATTAACTGTTGCTCGATTTTTTGCCCCATGGCTCCCCTTGGAGAAATGTTTTTCCAGCAGTGGGAAATTTACTTGGGAAATTGCCCAACCTCTCCCCCTCAAAATACAATGGTCCATCCCTTACTATCAGACTTGAATGTCATTTTCACTATGGGGTCGCCTATTGGAATTGGCGACTAATTCTTTGGGAACCACTTGTTAGAAAGAGGGAGCTTATTGGAAGTGGGGTGCTAAATCAAAACATTACAGTAGGATAAGATTTGGTTTTAACTAGGTGCAGTTAAGGGTCTTAAAGTATTCAAGGGCTTTAAATTGATAACAGTTTTTTGGTAGGGCTTTGGTAGTTCAATAGTGCTTCCATAGTTAACAATCCTGACATCATGCATCTGTGTGCGTATACAGTCAATCTTAGCTTGTACAATTTTTTTCAAAAACATTCTGTACAAATATTACTCATGAAACGTTCTAGCAACATACATGTATTGTGACATACACAAAGAATTGAATCTTTTGTGTTCTCAAATGAACTTGATGACACTTTTGGTGAAAATAGAAGTTCTGTACAAAGATGAAGGAATAAATTTTGTTGTCAAATCCTTTGGTTGTTTCCCTTTTTGTGCCTCTGTTTAATTGGTCAAATATAATTTTTTCTAGAATAGTCTCTTAAGAATGACAACGAAATATGGTTCTGGTATCTCCCACCTCAAACCCCGGCACCCATAAGGTAAAGGTAAAATCCGCATACAAACCAAGTGGCCAATCAGGCCGGAGCTTATCGCGGTTTCTATAGCACGAAGCAACTATGAGTATTTGTACCTCCTGGATGGGATGCTAGTCCATAACGGCTTTAAATTTGCCAGTGCCCCTGGATGGAGAGAGGCACTGTGAGAGTAGTGTCTTGCCCAAGAACACAACACAATTTCCCCGGCCAGGGATCGAACCCACACCATTTAATCTGAACAATCTGGAGTCAAGTGCACTACCCGTGAAGCCATCATGCCTCCAGAGAAACCTCACCCATAAAAACCTTGAAAATTCCTTGATATTTAAAACAGTTTTTCTTTTTCATATTCCACTTGGAATTTTATATGAGCTCACTCGGGGTGGGTATAGATACTCCTGGGACTGCATAGATATTTAAAGGTACCACATATATAAGGGTATATTAAGGATAATTATAAAAAAACTAACAGCAATGGCCAACAGAAAAGGACCTTTGGTTAAACCAGCATATATTAATTCCCACTTTACCCGCAGACCTGCATGATGTTCAGTTCAAAACATATGAAGCCGATGTAAACTTATAGGCAATATCTGAAACCCTTTTCCCAACCAAAATGGATCGACTAAACATCTTTGGCCTAGCAGATGATTCGCATCTGGCATGAAAACTTCAGCCTCTTTTCTACTTCTCCTACGAGGATTTCAGGAAATGTCACGACGCCTGAGAAAACTGCCATGTAAATATGGAAGTAATCTCAATGTCTTGGGCAAATGCGAGTTCATCGCCAAACCACAGATCTAATTTGCCAATTTCCTCCTTTAATTAAGCGAATACAATTAAGCTTACAGAAAAAGACTAGCCTTGCCACTTACCTGGTTCTCTTATCTTCTCGCTTTTATCGCCGCTTTGATCAGCATTCTGGATTTTTCCCGCCAAAACTTTAACAGACGTCAAGTTACTTTTGTTGAGGCTACCTCAAACCGAGGTGCAGTAATTAGCGAACAAACAGGAAAAAAATACAGTGAGTGGAAGAAAAAAGGAAGGGGAAAACACAATGCAAGGTTTTTGAAAATAAAAATGGTCGTCAAGGTAACACCTATTGTCCCCAGGGCCCGCGCAAAGAAATACCAGGTCCCGGATGGTCTCATTTGAATTATTTCAAACGTTTTGCACCCAGAAGCTGTTTGGCGATGTTTTGGGGGAAATTTGCCTGGAAGACCCTGAAAATAGTAGGACGCTACCAAGATAATCATCTCCGGCTTATGGCTCATGGTATAGCCTCCTTCGCAGACTCTTTTCGGCCTTGTCACGCAATCTTTTTGGGGTAAGGAAAATTGTGTGACGAACCCAAAGAGTGTCTGCGTATAAGGCTAGCTTATTTGTGAAGTCCCTCAGTCTACTGAAGTCCATCCCTGCAGCTGCAATTACCGTAATCCACATAGCACTTCCAAGCAATGAGAGACGGCAAACCTCTTGGCAGGAAACCATAGCTAGCTTTTTGCCTTGAATAACCAGGCCTGCGAGCAAGCTCTTCGCGTGACAGTCTTTCCCTTCGATGAGCCTGCCGGCAAGCTAAGAATAACCGTCCAGAGGAACAAAATGAATTTAGCAGTCCCATACATTTCCTTTTTTATTTTGGTGTAGTTGTCCATCCGTTATTTTTTTTGAAAGTCTCCGCATTACTAACGATAACTAGCTGCATGATTGGAAGGTTTTATTGTTGCCTGGTGGCAGCCATTTTGACACCCTTGCACCTCATTTACTTGACAATCACACTGGTATGGGCTTTTGCTTGGGCTTGTCACGCAATTTTCTTAGGCTCGATTACCAGCCGCTGTCCAGGAAAGGAGCCCGCGCTCCTTCCCCGGCTACTTACCACTAGGCCACGGAAGAACAAGACGACGGAAAGAAATTTAACTAAATATTTAATAGCGTTTTGCATAGAATATCACTGATGTACAATGATTAGGCTTAAGCGCAGATATTAAATGGTTAGCTTTTTGTTAAGGATTGGTGATCGACCTTTTCCATTCACTTTCTGAAATTATTTTTTAGCGAGTAATTATATATACTTACTACAGGGTGTAGAATAAGTGTATGAATTATGATGTGAAGTATATATGAAATAATTCATATATTTGAACTGCGGTTGTAGATCAAAGTGAAGAATGATCATCGCAGAAAATTTTCTAATTTAAGCAATTGGAAAGAAGAAGCCTGAAAAAATCAAGGCTTCAACGGGATTCGAACCCGTGACCTCCGCGAATACTGGTGCGATGCTCTACCAACTGAGCTATGAAGCCACACACAGGGGTTTTTTGTGGCAGGTTTTTTCTGGCCTCCATTCAAACCGCATTTGCTTTGTTAGCGGTTGCTCAGCTCAACTAGGTTTTTGTTCGTTTTCTTTTTTTGTTCTTTAACTTGTTTACATTGTACGTACGTAGGAGTTGTTGATCCCCAGCCTAACTGGCACAAAGCTTGAGAGCTGATATGGGGATGTAGGCCAAGATGGCCTGTTTATATTTTAGTCTGATGTTATGTCGGAGTTGATGTTCCCCAGCCTAACTGGCAGTGTAACTGGCTCAAAGCTTGAGAGCTGATATGGGGATGTATGCCAAGATTGGCTCTTGATATTATAGTCTGAGTTTATGTCGGAATTGATGTTCCCCAGCCTAACTGGCAGTGTAACTGGCTCAAAGCTTGAGAGCTGATATGGGGATGTAGGCCAACATGGCCTGTTTATATTATAGTCTGATGTTATGTCGGAATTGATGTTACCCAGCCTAACTGGCACAAAGCTTGTAATGAGAACTGTTTTGGGGAAGTAGACCAAGATGACATGTTTATCTTACAGTCGAATGCAATGTCGGAGCTGTCCTCCAGCCTAACTGGTATCAAGACTGCTGAGTGCTTATCTGGAGAAAAGGCCAAGTATTTTGTGTGTAGTAGTGTTGTAGCTTACCAGCCTTACTGGCACTAGCAAATGACTTATAAGTGTGGAAATTGCTTTATCTTTGCTAGCTTTCCTAGGTTAAGTCATGATGTTATGTCGGAGTTGATGTTTTCCAGCCCAACTGACATAAAGCTTGAGAGCTGATACGGGGATGTAAGCCAAGATGGCTTGTCTATATTATAGTTTAATGAAAATGTCGGAGTTGTTGTGGCCTAGCCTAACTGGCACAAAGATTGTAACGAGAGCGCTTTTAGAGACGTAGACCAAGATGGCATGGTTATCTTAACGTCAAATGCAGTGTCGGAGCTTATGTCCTACAGCCTAACTGGTACCAAGACTGCCGAGTGCTTATCTGTAGAAATAGGTCAAATAATTGGTTTATTCAGTAATAAGAGTGTTTTCGCTCACCAGCCCTTGATTGGCTCTAGCAAATGGCTTGTAAGTGCGGAGAGAGACTGCTTTATCCTTGCTTGCAGGGCTAAGTCATGTAAATTGTAAATTGTTTGTATTATACAGTGTTCGGGTTGGTTCTCGCCAAGCCGTCCCCAAATAAACTTGTTTGGTTCAGCGATGCTGTGTTGTTATTTGTTGTGGAGTGGAGACAAAATAATTCTTGTTTTTCGGCCATTTCAATTTAAGGGGAAAGAGAGAAAACAAACAGCGGTTACAAACATAACAAGGAAGTTTCACGTGGTATATTGAACTTGCCTTTTCGTATGCAACAACATACATCTTCAGAAGCGACGGTTACTAAATATGACAAGATTTAAAAAGACCAAGACTAAAGCGAGGTATTGGTAACTAGCTAGACAACAATGAACAAAAGAACTCCGGTGCGAATTAATAGAGTTTTTCACTACCGACGTTTTCATTACGGGCGGGTTCCAGTATAAGTGTTTCCTTAGTATTACACTGTAAACCACTTTGACCACTTGCAAGGATCTCGAAATGGTCCCATTTGAAAATCCACTTGTTCATAGCCCGAGTATCAGGCTTTCTTCCGTGTGGGGTAGGAGGAAGCACCCAACAATTCTCCCCTTCCCCTACGCCCTTGCTAAGAAAGACCTGGTACTCAGCTTACCTTGTCCACAAATATTTGAATGAGAGAGAGGAGGGCGACAAAAAACCAAGATATGCCTTTTTAATAAATAAATGCATTTCTAGGGGCATTTCAGAATGACTGCTATATTACAGAACTTTCTCCTGCACCCAGTTCATGTTAGTTGGTTGAACACTGCTCTAAACAGTAGCTCTTCAGTGGCCCACACAATAGCCCACATAGAAGCTCTACACAGTAGGGCACACAGTAGCCTTAAGTCTCTTCACCAATCTGTAAGTTCATAAGGTGAGATCTATTAGGTAACTTTTAATCATCATGTTTTGTTTAAGGATGTTTCAAGCACCTATAACGAAACACTAGTACCATGAGAGAAAGCCTAAAAAGATATTTACAACGTGTTGGCCTCGAAACTAAAGTTCTTACCCCTCTCTATTGCCGCAGCACAATTTGCCACTGTTTTGACAGCGGAAACTACGCTATTCTCACCACCCGACGGTTCCATTTATAAGGGTACCTATTCTTGGTAAAATTCCGATTAATATTTTCCAATGAGGGACAACCATGTCAGCTTAAAGGTGACGTGGCAATCCCTCATTGGATATTAGGAATTTTATCGTCACCAGGATACGCTTCGTGTCACGTTCCTTATTTTTTGCAACATTCTGCAACCAAAACAATCGCAGGCTCCGTTCCCACCAAACAATCTACTTGTACACAGAACCCTTTCACAATTTCTCCCTTTGTTTATATCGTGACGTTCAAAATAAAAACTGTGAAGGAGACCACCCGTTCCCCAGAAGGGCAGTGTGCTACAAAACGTTACCATGCATCTCCTTGCAAGGCACAAAGCCTGCGACTAGAGTTAAACTACTTGTACACCGCACTGCTGTACAATAACTTTCTTTTTTATTCTGTCACACAATGCTTCACGCAGTGTTACTACATGTGCAGGTGACCTTCAAAGACCCCTCGTTCCTCAAAAGGGCGTAGTGTTACAAAAAGTTGCTATGTATCTCCCTGCGAGGCATTGCGTCTCCAAATAATTGACGATCAGCTTGCTACAAAACGAAGCCTGCGGCCAGAGTCAACTTGTGACTGATTATCATTTGCTTTCCGCCGGGGAAGGCTGGCTGCCATTGCTCTTGCCGGCAACCACTTCGTTCAAATTCGTCTCGTTCTCACTTGGAGGTTCACACAGCTATTGGAAACAGAAATATATGTTACTTGATAAAGGACAGGTGTCCCGACAACCTCGTTCCCAAGGTATCTCATCTTACTGCCCCCCTGGGAACGAGGTTAGTCCCCAGATGACGTCCATGTGCGACTATGAGCGACACTGGAAGGTCCACTGAAGAACCACTGAAGGATTTCATAGTACGACTCAGTACCACCACCCAACCTGGATAATTTGTGCCATTCTTGCGCGGCTGTGTAATTAACGTGTCTTTGAAGAACCCATCTTCCCCCACCTTTAACAAGTTGTATGAAACGAGCCGCTCTGTATACTGTACCTTTAACAGAAGACACCAGTTATGTTCTACGAACTTCACACAAATAATTACAAACCGATACAAAATATGTTTCGAAATCTGTCCTCAAATGACAAATAACACCGTTACTTTTACAATTTTCACAAGATCGACAGAAAAAGAGGTCACCTTGCCAAACCTTTAGTCTCGCGATCCTAGTGGACACAAAGTGTTTTCTGCTTTGGTACTCTTTTGAGTCGTAGGGAGGTTCGAAAAAGTTACTGTTACCGTTTTTTGTTTTTGTCTTTGATGCTATAATTGGTAAAATTCTATTCTGTTCATAAAGCTCTACTATTGTACCTTTTTAAGGGCGTCGTTAAACTTCTCGCTGTCGTCAATAAACTTCCGCTTTTTGCTTTCAAACTTTTCTTCAATCTGTTGCAGCTCACTTTCAAGCTTTTTCTGGCAACAAATAAAAAAAACATGACACACAAACAAAATTAACGAGACAAAAGGCACTTTTAAAAAGTCATCTTTTATTTGTTGATATTGTTCTGTGTGGGAATTTAAATTGAAACTCTTAAGCTACGACTTTATGTGAGCTTCGAGGTTAACTGATGTACCTCTGCTCCTTGACCTCGGTGGGATTCAATTTTACGGCCTCCACGTAAGATCGCCGTTCCTCTACCGTCTGAGCTAATAGATGAGGCCAAACAGGAGCCGGTTGTGGTTACCGTAGTAATTCGTGAAAGTAAATTACAAGGATGCAATGAGTAGTATAATAACATTGACAATTGTTCAATTACGTTCGGTCCTTCCCAAATAACCAGTACGCTATCTACGCAGAATGAGCGAGTATTGTACGTCATTGGAAATGAAAACTTTTCTTCCATCTACAAAAAAGCTAAAACAAGCAGAGCAACAGAAGTCACAATGAGTTACCTGATGTGCTATGAGTGACTGTACTTGGCGCTTTAGTACTCCCAGCCGAGACTTTGTCACAACTAAAACAAAACAAGAAAAGGTCTCAAAAACAATCTTCAACAAGGAAATAAAATCTACAGTAAATTTGTAGTAGGCGCATGTACCCAGGGTGTTCATGTATCTAACCTGTTCTGACGTCTCTGACCACTGTATCGCTGAATATTTCCGACATCAACTTGTGGTTTCGATGAAACCGAGCGGCGGATATGTGCTTGACAGAGAAGGCGTCATCTTCGTCTGGAAAAATAAAAAAATGTATAAATTTACATAAGACATATCAAGTCTGTGCCGTGGAGATATCATAGAAAGTTAACAATTTAAGGCATTGGAATGTGGTGGAGAGAATAACAAAAAGAAAGGGAAGGTATAAAAAAATCTTCCCATATATGAAGACTCTGTCTGAAAATCCTCCATATAAAAAAGGTGCCTTCTCTTTATCTTACCATCTACATCCACATTTCCACATTTCCACATTTACAGTACTGAGTCACCAAAAACTATATACAGTTACCACACTAACTTAAACATACCATGCCAACCTTGCACAGCCCATGAAGTATGTGTACAAGGAAAGCCATATTTTTGCAATATTTGTCCTTGTGCTAAAGGCATTGTGTATGCTATGTTTGAAGGTTCTGAAACTTCTCTGGACGTCTTTATGAGCGTTTTTACAGTTTTATTAGAAGATAATTCCACTTATTGTTCTTAAGTGGCCTTTTACAAATTTCCGCATATTGCTTCTCCTGCATATTTAGAGAAGTAAACAATGTGGTTATAGCTTAATTACCATCATCATCGTCTACTGGTTGAATGCCAAACCTTGCATCGTCTAGTTTCTGTCAACAAAAAAATGTTCAAAGACGTCATTAAAATAGAATTATCAACGAGAGAATAAAGTAACAATGGCGAATCATTAGGAAGAGTGTCCAATTATCTTTGCCCAATCAGAATTACATGTACATACCAAAGTTGTCTGGTTGGGGTGGCGTCAACATGAAATGTCATTTCCAAGATGGATATCAGATCAATTGTGATAAAGCAAGACACTCAGCTCCAAACATCTGCCCCACTCCACCCCCCAGACAATGGAATGCTACGTACATATAGTCCATCACGTCACTCCCCTCTCCTCCCCTCACCAAACACTTGAATACTCTTGTTTTCATGTGGAGGACTTGGTGGTCCCATCATGCATTGCACTTCCAAAGTAGTGAATCAAGTTCAGTAGTTTTCATTGCTGACCACTCTTTGAAGGTTATTTATGCAAAATGACTCACCCCAAAAGGCATAGAGCCCATCATGGCTCTTTCCATCGCTTGCTGTTCTTGAAGAGCAGCTTGTGCTGTAAGAAACAGAGACCTAGATCACTGAACTTATCTGTTATTCAAAACTTTCATATATTTGTTTGCACAGGGAAGTGAGATGGGGAGAGACTTCTAAAAAGATACTTATGTTTGTTGTTTGTTTTTTTGGTTGTTTCTATGGTCTTCACTAAACCAAAATATATCAATATCCATATCTTAATTATTGACCACTCCCCAAATGGGGCACTGAAATCAAATGATGAAACAAATGATGCAAATAAAATACATTATAACTTGGTTAAAAACCAAACTGGCAGGAGGCAGAACAGTAAAAAGGTGATGAAAAACTCCTTGAAGTGTCAATGAACACTACAAAAAGTACAAACACTTCGGGCAGAGCCCTTCATCTGTGTAAAAAAGCCCAATTTTTTCAGGAGGCAGAACAGTTGGCTATTTACAAGCATGACCATGTTAAACTAGGGTCTACAGAGAAACAACTCCACCTACATATAAGTGGTCAGAGTAGGAGTTAAACCCAAGACCTCTTGTGCCCTAACCACTCAGCCATGCTGCTTGCAAGTATGGTAAAGATATCACAAACATTTCAGTGGTCTACTGTAACATTTTGACATTTTATTTTGATGTTTGAAGGTCAGGTAACCAGATGTCAAAATTTGGAGTAGGACAATTTTTTTAAAATAAATAAATTGAGAGCAACTGAAGTAAAAGCAGCAATGATTTCCATGTCTGATTTTTCTGAATGGGTATAGTTCTAAAGTGCCTAGATATTAACTGCTTATTAACCAAGAGTGAGGTCTTTATGACAAAATCTCAGATCAAAACCTTACAGTATTGACCAAGGGATACTGTCGCTCAGTCAATACGGCAAGGCCATTGAAGGTTTCAGACTTGCCCTCAAAGACAGAATGTTTGAGGTTAATAAGTAGTTTATTATGCAGCTTTTTGAATGGATTTTGCCCAATGGGCCCATGGGCATTGCAGGTGAAAAATGCCCTACTTCTAGCCAATCAGAGCATGGATGGGCTACAAATGCAAGTGATAAAATGAAGTACATGAAATGCACAGCCAAATAAATACCAAAAACAGTTTAAAACATGAAGTACCTCTTCCTTTTGCCACAATCCATGCTTGATAAGCTGGAGAGTTGTGGTAAGCTTTCATTGCTTCATTGTACTCTTGCTAAAATAACAGCAGAGAAAAAAAACTCATCTTACAACAATGACTATTCCAAGGAGAGGCATCATCAGCCATCACCTCTCCTGTTTAGTTTATGAATGATATGATTCCATATTTTCATCAATGCCAGGTAAGTGGTATACAGTACTTGCAGACAAACAGCTGAAATAAATGAATTAAAATCAGCACCAATACAAGAAGAAACCTCACCTTTTCAACTTCGTATTCATCCAAGTGTTCCTAGGGATGACGGAAATTATTACCGATATTGAAAGGACTCGTGCATTTGAATGTATTTTCTGTTGTATATGTATATCAAAAAAGGTGCTCATGGCCGAACAGTTTTAAAACACGTTGGTCTTACAGTATAGTCCAGAGATCCACAGTTCCTGAGTTCCACTTCACCACTTGCTACATGTAGATCTGTTTTCAGACTCAGTAGTCCAACGTTCAACAACAATATACTCCTTTACACTTTATAAAAAGCCAACTGGTTGCCTTCTGCCAGTTGGAATTTCTAATCATGTTGTGTTCATTAGCTAATATTTTTCCCCTGTTTGATTAGGACTTCATGAATTATACTTCTAGCTGTAGCTAAAGCTAATGACAACTCTTTAAACCTGCAGGTACATTTACAATTTTTTACACAAAATCATACCCTAACTGATAATTTTAAGTTCTTCAGTAGATCGCAAACTTTATAAAACCAAACAAAAAATTCTTATGTTGTTTATCAAACTATGTGCACACATTCATTTATGTCAGGTAACAGAACTGTCACTTAGAATTTGCAACAGACTGCATTCTAAATATACCTGTTTTTCTGGGTCGCTAAGATCTCTCCACATTTGCCCAATGATTCTCCCAATTTCCCACAATTTTGACTCTGGATTTTGGAGCTTTACTTGATCCCACACCTGCATAGAAAAAAAAAGAATCAAAACATCCTTTCGCTGTTTGAAGCATTTTTTGAAGAAATATATGGAGAATACAACAAGGTACAACTGTAGACAATTCTGTTTAACTGTACAAACAACAAGATGCAAACAACAAGTAAAACTCAAATACTTCATGACATCCATTTTGCAAATTGTGCTTTTTCAACACACTGAACAGAAAAAGTATTTGGTTCTTTTGACTCTAAAGTTACAAATTCAGCTTCAAAAAATGTCCAAACTCCTTCTACATGAGGGATAGTATGAGCTATGTCAAAATTTGGCTTACCCCTTTTGAAATCCTGGCTATCAGTTCTGTGTTATCAAGCCTAAATCCTTGCAACACATCAAAAAGATAACAAAACAAAGATTTTACTTGTGCTCACCTTCCTACTAAACCTCATGTAAGGCATCAATGGTTTCTCTGGAGGCTTTGGTGGCTTTGGAATGCGAATATCAGTTGCCTTTAAATGAACAAACCTTTCAATGTTACCTTGTTTATCAGTAATCTTATAACAAAAGTTATGTGACCCTGACTCAGGGATGAACATGTAGCTAAGACTAAGCTGGCTCACAAACAGGCCCAGGTGGCATTTCTGAACTTTGTGCAGCTCCAAAGATATACCTCAAGTCTTGGTTTCATGTGAAATTTCAACCTGATTCAAGTGTTTTTCAGCCAGAGAAATTAACAGGCAGCTGAATCTTAAAGAACTACATCCTAGCTGTCTCCTGATCCTATATCAAGACAGAGTCAGACACTGAGTATGGTTGTACTGCTAAGCTCAGCGGGTTCATTAAGGGCCCGGCACCAGGCAAATTGACCGGCTGTGAACGAGACTTGGCCATCAATTTGCCCAGCTGTTTTCGTCTTCTCTTCTTACTTTCTTTCATAAGAAAAACTAAAAATGGCTGGCTGAAACACCCCACTGACCTCCTGCACAAAAACTTAATGAGACCACTGTGCCAGCTGGTGAATGTTTTGGGGTGGAAGGGGGTGGGGTCATTTGATATTACTTTAAAGACCATGACAGGTCAAGAAAAGGATGAAGATTTAACAACTTTCCTTCATGCTGGTTTTTAATTTGGGTCCTGTCCATACCAACAAAGTTTCTGTTTTCATTTGGCAAAAACATAGTCCCGTTTTTCATTCCCAAAAGTTATCACTTCATAGTCAGAGTTCTTATCCTATTTCTACGTTGCCACAGTGAAATGTTCCAAAACAAATAAGAGAGACCATTAGGAATGAGATAATTTTTTTTATCACCTGTCCACAACAGAGCAGAGCAACTTAAGCACTGTCCATTACAAAGTATGTGCATTCTCAATAAATGTACCAGTATTCACGGAGTTCTTTTCTCAGTAATAAAAGGAATTGTTAGATAAATGTAAGCTTACAGTATTCATAATTTGCTTTTATCCAATGTACAGCAATGATATTTACAATATATAATGCAAATAAGCTAGTACAAGACAGAATTATTAAGCTGACAGAGTCTGTAGTTTTCCAAGAAAGATGTGCATCTAGACTAAAATCATCAGGCCACAAGCCACACTGAAAACAAAAAAGGTAAAAGTAAAGATTATCCTTCACTACTACTGACCTGTGAAATGAGTCTCTGGGTTGCAAATCTTGGCTGCCCATAGCTCATCTGTCCCCATTGGTTTGGAGCCTACAAGTAAAAAGAATTTGTTTCAATGACACACCATCAGAGATCACAAAATAAATGCAAAGTACACAATACTGTTTATGAGTGTTCACAATACTGTTTATGAGTTTACTAATAGCGATTAAAAAAAGTTACTTTCACAGGAGAATAACAGACTAGAACTTTCACGTGACAAAACTTGATCAACAGAGAGGGGAAAGATACAGACCTGTGCCATCATTGCCTGAGCACCAGTGTGGTAAGGTGGACGAAATCGTGCTGCAAGGAAAGAAGTTCACCAACAGAAAATTTAATATTACAGGTGGCTAATATTACAGGTGGCTAGGTTTTTAGCCAGAATTTCAAAAGTGGCTGTCCAAAATGTGCTACAGGACCTGCTCAAATGAGCAATTTATAAGGCAACATATGAGAAATAAAACAATAAATTCTCTTTAGAAAGGAGCCGTCCACAGAATGCCTGGACATCCGTCTGGTGCAGAAGGTTTCTACAAGGATAACTATCCCAATTATACATCAGCAATTTTTGTCCTGTACAGTTACTTTGTAATAGGATAAATAGAACATGATTTCATTTTTCTGACAAGTAAGAAAAAAGAACATTTATTGTTAAAAATAAACATCCTGAAGAATTATCTAATGATAGCAAAGTTTAACTTAAACTTGAATTTACATTGTTGTCAAAACAAGCTACATGACATGGAGCTGAAACCAATTGTGGAATTGCACACATTTTAAGCATCCTACTGATGAACAGTTACAACCCGTAGATACCTTTTTAGCAACTACTACAATTTGCAGTCCGTTCACTTTGAATACACATGTAGCCTAGCAATTGACCTTCAGGTGCAACACAATATGCTCTGATACACCTCCCAACTAAAACATGTTTATACATTTTCCAATTGAAGGAGAATGTGTCACATCTTCTGGGTCAAACCTCACCAACTTCCTAAAATGAACAAACTCACTAACTCCCTAGGGAAACAACAACTTGAACTTTTGACTTGCAGGTTATCAGGTTGTGCCCCTTGAGACCACAGCAAATTTGCATGTCAGCTGGCATCAAGCAAATAACGTTTTTCACAGTTGAGTTGGGAGGAACATGTATAACAAAAACACTTTTAAATGACTGGTCCCAAGGGGAATAGTGAGTTTTATTTCCCCTCATCCCTCAATGTTCCCCTCAGCTTTAGTTGGGGAAACAATGAGGGTCTCACTGGCTTGAAAAAAATATGCACAATTCCTAGCAATATTAGATTTGCAGAAACAGCCTCCACCACTGCCAACTCTCTACAATGCAAAATTATGGCTCCGGTGTGTAACGGAGATGCCAGGTGTTTGTTTTCATACTACAAAAACGAAGACTGTGCATTAGCAAAAAGAACTGCTTACTTTTTAACAAGAATTTTCCAGTAGAGAAGGCTTATTGCCTGTTAGAATCTATTTTAGCTACAAAATACAGTACACATAAATTACTTACTGACAGAACCCAAGAGTCATTTCCTGTAAAGAATGCATTCTTTGTTATTCTGTCATGCAATTTTAACTATAAATCAAAGGCAGCTAACATTTGAATCCTGCCTGCTGTTCCAGAATAACATGTGTGGTAACTTTTCCTGAGGAGACCCTCAAGAATTTCACCACCAAATTAGCTCACATAGCAAAACAGAGCAGATAAGATAGGCCACTAGTACTAGCAGTATAATAATGGGAAGAAACACTTAAAGTGTAATGTCGTATTACATTACTAAGGGTTGTTGCTGCTTAATGTGTATTTAGCTTGAGTAATTTCAATGGTTTTCTGTTTTACAGGGTCTCAGTTTTCATACTACGAAAACTAAATTCGGGGGTGTTTGTTTTCGTAGTCACGAAGACTGGGTCTTAGGTCTTCGTTTTCAAGGTCTTCGCTTCCGAAATACCCACTCCGGTGTTATTGTCTGAAAAAATCCCCCAGCCCTGGGCTATCGAATATGACTTCAGCATGCAGATTGGGCAGCCTGTCAAAGTCAAGTTTCAATATTAGAAAATGTTTGCTTTCAAGACTGTAGTTTGTGTTACAACACTGTGAATCTGATATTGTACACATGGTCTAACAACATAAATTCTTCTCTACGAATTTGACTTGTGTGTAATAAGTACACCTTGCTATGTACATTGCCTATTTTAGTTTCTAAAAGGCCCTACCTCATATACTTTGATTTCTCAAGCTAAGCTCTGAACTGACAAACGACCTACCTCGCTCGCTACATGTATGCACACTTCAGCAACACTTTAAAATGGCTACCGATCGAACTCAAGCCCACGCTTAAACAAAAGCAACCTGCTCTAAAATTAGGAATCCATGCCTTTTAAGAAAAGCCTACATATTGAAAACATCAAATTTTGTGTCGAGAGTCAAACCAGGAAAACAAACTGAACGAAAACAAAAGTGTTTATACGATAAATTCAAGTCAACTCTTACCAGTTTGGGCCATAGCGGCCGCTGAACCTCCTTGAAATGGCTGTGACAAAGGGCTCTGGCTAAACTGTCGGTAGTCTCGGGCGACACGCGGCGATGCCCCTAATGGTAAAGACATGTGTCTTGAGCTTTTGTTGTGTCTAACGTTTCAGTGCTTTTCGCGCAGGTCAGTCTGTCACGCGGTGCGTATTAAAAAGTAATCTTCTTTCTGACGGTCTCTTTGTCTTCCTGTCTGACTCAGCTTCCACGGTGGTGCTCCAGATATTAAAACAAACCCTGCCGGTGAGGATAATTGGGAAAATTTACACAAATTTTAGACGCCAGGCGTGAAAGCCTCGTCCGCCATATTTGTATTCCATGAAGAGGAGCATGCGCTGAAATGCCGAAGCTCGATCGCTGAGCAATGTCGCGGGCTCACAACCCGCCTTGCGATTTTTGCTCCCCGTCCTTCTCCCCGTCCGTCTTAAAATACGGCGAACGGCCATATTAATTCTGTAATCCAAACCCGTATAATCCTTTATAATTTGACCCCTTCTTATACAGCCACTCAAACCAGCTACATTCATCATTCCATTATTAATATCTTACCCACTGATTCAACCCCCATTTTTTTTTAAATTATATCTGCATTCCAGATATTTATTTAAAAGAGCGATTCTGAAATATCTGTAAAGACTTCCCTCAGTTCAGATGGCCGTATTACACTGTACACTGTAACTTGGTTCTTCTGTACTTTCTTTTTAAAGTAGAACCTGCACTAACAGCTCTGTCTAAATCTATAACCTCTCGACAGCGGCCCTTAAATCATTGTCTGCAGAACGGTGTATTCAAAACCCCATTTCTTTTATTGAAGAAGGTCACCAAACTTGATCCGCACCGCGCGACGGTAATCTCTTTTGATTGTGTTAAGCCCTGACAAAAGGGAGTCACGAGTAGACACAATTTGAAAACTTGGGTCTACTTGCGACTCCGTTTGGCCAGGCCTTGCATACCCTTGCGTTGACTTGCGATGACTTGCGCTCGCCTTGGTCGAAATCAAATTTGCACACAAATCAAAGCAAGTCAAAGCAAGTTTTTCACCGTTTGGCCAACGCAAGTTGAGTGACGTCCATTAACCTATTATTAGCCAATGAAATAGGGGATAACCTGCCTTAAACGTTTTTTTTTTTTTTGCGACTTACGTGTACTTGTGAGGAAACTTTCGAGTCCGTTTGGCCACCCAAACACAAGTTCAACTCGCGGCCACTTGCGACTACTTGCAGGTCCGTTTGGCCAGGGCTTTAGGTATACAAATGCTAAATTCCGAAAACAGGTCCATGTCCATAATACACCGCTACCCCCCCCCCCCCCCCCCCAAATACGGCCCTGAAAAACCCCCTTCCCCCCCCCCCTTCCCCCCCCCCCCCCCCCAAGGTGGCTATTGCAGAGAGGTTCCACTGGATTAGTCCGCAATACTGTATGGAGAGCGCATTTTGTCTGTATCGTGCACATGGTGGATTTGAAAATCAAAAGATATACTATACGGGGTAATGGGCTCGACGGGATGTGTTTTTTCTGGCCAAAATGTGAGTTGTCGTTGCAGGGAGTACGGCCTCCAGAGTCTTTGTTTTCGGAATGTTCTACATTTTACCCGACAACGCAAATTAACAATGAATCAAGGTTTCAAAGTCTATCTCCACCAATCAAAATTACGTAATTTTCTCAGTCAATTTTTAATCAGCTAGGTAACAAGTCGGAGTCTAAGTCTGAAGCCTATCATGCATAGCTAGCGTCCAGAGATTCTTGCCAGCGGGTCGCGCGAAAAACGGGTCGAGAGAACAAATCGACAGACGGACACGGTCTTTCAAAACCATTTAAATTTGTATCAATTGAGTCTTGCGAAGTTTATGATAACACTTTACCACTCCGACAGTAACAATACATTCCCGGTGCATGATCTGTATTTAAGAAATAGAAAACATGTACCGTGTTTGTATCGAGTTATACAAACACGAGTGGAAGTTTGGGAGAACGAGAAATGCTGTGGGAACACGAGCCGCAAACTCCCAAACTTTCACGAGTGTTTGTATAACTCGATACAAACACGGAGTACATGTTTTCTATTTCTTTTAGAAAACACCACGACGAGAAAAAGGAAAACAACTTGTTAACTTTGATTATCAAAATGTAAATTCTCTTTGCTCGCGTTATCACTACGTCAACAGCGCGCGCTAGTTCTGTGTCTACATCGAGTTATACAAACAGGATTTTTAACCAATCAGCGCGCGTGCTTTCTTAGGACTGTTTTCTAATTACTAATAAAAACCGCGAAAGGTAACGAAAATTTTTTTTGGAAAGCACGATTTAATATAGAACGTAACTTTGTCCGGTCTTAAAGGTGTTTGGTGTTAAACACGATAGTGGAGTCGCGGAGGCGTCGTGGTCAGTGTGCTCGTCTCCGGATCTAGCGGTCCGGGTTGGAGTCCTAACCGAGGACATTGTGTTCTTGAATAAAACACTTCACTCTCATAGTGGCCTGCGTAGCTGGCGGTTCAAGTGATTTAATTGCTGCCAACATCCTTCCCAGGGTCCCTCATCTTACCGTTCCCAGGAGCGAGCGAGGACAAACCCTAGTTGGGTCTGGTCATGTGCCACTTTGACAATTGAGAGCTCTGTAATCAGGCAATTTGTCGCGTCAAGCTTTGTCGAATTTTTCTCTCCTCGCTCGCTCCAGGGGGCGTAACATGAGGTTAGATTGGAGCATCCCATCCAGGGAGGAGTTGAATTACTCCACAAGCTTTATGCTACAGGAACCGGAGATAGGCGACGTCCTGATTCGTATTCAGACTTTAACTATTAAAGGGAGAAACTGAAGTAAATCAGTAGCGGCATAGTCCAGTTCTAGTCTATCGCAACCCAGACGCTCTATATTGTTTTGAGTTCGTCGAGATCGCAAGCTAAAGGAATTGCTTTCGCTTCGCGGCCGCTCTCTCGAGTTCTCATCGCTCACGCGCTTAAAAAGAATAACTTGTAGTAAAAAAAAAACGAAGAAGTGGACAGATTAGTGCGGTCCCTAAAGTACCTTTCTTCGACTTTATATTGGGATTGACCTCAAATTAGACCTGTTAGTCTACAAACGGGGGAAAGGACAGTTCAAGGGCTGCACTATCAACGGCACAGCCGAGGAAGTGAGTATACAGGCCCAATGCAAAAATGGCTACCGTTATGTGATTCTTTTGTTCGTATTCAAAACAGCCTCACTATAACCTCGTTCGGGATAATGAGTTCTTTACAATTTTTGTCTCAAAAGCGAGGTTAGTGAGGCTATTTTAAATACGAACAAAAGAATAATATAAAGGCAGCCATATTTGCATAGGGTCTATTAATTTCTCCTCATCCATAACACTATTTCCAGTTTTATTGTTTCCGGAAAACTGAATTAACTTATACAAAGTATATTATATAACCGAAGTAAAATTTTTTACGCCAGTTTTCCATTGGTAAAATGTAAAAAAACTCATCTCGTATACAATACAAGTAACTTAGACAAAGTACTTTATATACAGTACATCGATGTAGAACACTGTGATGTCGAAGACGTTGTATTCCTAATTATTCCGATAGAGCGGTTATATTACTTGAGTGTCGAAACGAAATGGTTATGTACAAACTGCAATACACGTTTGGCTTGGAAAACGTGCGTCACTTTTTCATCTAATCAGAAAACTAAAATTAATCAACGTTTTCCCTCGCTGTGCGTCAGCTACGTGAATTAACTTCAAGTTTTAATTGGTCCCCGGTGGTCACTGTGCCATTTGCATGTGATTGCCTAGAGTGATTTCTGAGGTTTTGGTATCATGACACTCAATTAAAAACCGCTCTATGTTACAAAGATTACTTCGAGCGCAGTCGCCATAAACAATCTTAAAAATTATTGATTTTCAATGTTAAATAAACATCATAATGAATCCCATATACAACTCATATATTACAAAAATGATCTCCTTACTGCTAAACCCTTTACAATATAGTTTTTAAAATCTCAGCAGTATTAAAATCGGCACAACTTTTGTTTACCATTTTATACTGACATTGACTGAGCACTGACTTGTTATCAGATTAACCTGATCAGTGTCCTTCAAAAAGTAAATTCTTCCAAAAAATGTATAAGAAATGTATAAAAACCTGTGAGGATAGATTCTAAATGATTCAGCTCATTTTATGTCTCAAACATTAACCTTAAATGTCCAACATCGGGATGTTTGATTAATTTTCCAGGTATTTCGGAAAAAAGATCCGGTTAACTTCGTCTTTTACCTGCAAAAATAGTTCTCATTATTTAACCTTAAATGTCCAACATCGGGATGTTTGATTAATTTTCCAGGTATTTCGGAAAAAAGATCCGGTTAACTTCGTCTTTTACCTGCAAAAATAGTTCTCATTATTTCATGTTTACAGAGTGTCTCGTCAAGTTTTCACAGTATTCCTAAAAATGTCTGGTCCCTTTTGGACTACGAACTACAACACACTGAAAGTTTTTAAATCAGTATTGGCCGCTCAAACACTTGTGATTTTTAAACCCCATTGCTCTGAATTTGATGCCGTTCCAGCACAAAAATCAAATTGTTTCCGCGGTCACTGTGCACAGAGAAATAAAATTCTTTATAGTATTTTGCTATAACCAACGAGGTTGACTTTTAGTAGACGCCAAGTTTCATTAGTTGTCAATGACTACAAACACTAACACATAAATGTCTTCAGGGAGAGTTTTGCCGAAGCTGTGGTTGCTGTCATTCTCCGATTCATAACACTGGGATGTAATTCCCTGAGATACTAGTTTCCAATTTCCCTTGGCCACCAGCTCTTCGCATTTTAATCTGTAGCTGTTTTGAGCGTCGTCGAATTGAGCAGCGTCCATCGTGAAGCAAACAATGCCTCCTGAAACACACACAAACGAGATAGGTTATAAAAAGACAACCAGGCTAGAACCCAAGGTGTTCTTTTTCCATTCACCTCCTTTGGCGCGAAACCTTATGACGTCGCCGTATGATAAAACCCGACTTCTGTGTACCTCGCGCTTAAGGACTAGTTTGACAAGATCTCGAAACAACGAGTAAAAACTTGAACAGAGGAACTAAATGCGAATCATCACGAAGCAATAAATTTCTCCACACGTGACACCACAAATAACGGCTGCGGAGCCAGTTTCTAACATTTGGAAAATATAAATAATTGTAGGACCTTTCAGATGTACTTAAACACTCTTGGAGCCTTCTTAAGCCAAAATTGGTGACGGGAATTATGATTGAATTCGCGTGAAGGAATTTGAATTTGAATTTGCATTTTTGTGGGAAAGGAAATAACTACCCAAGCAAACTGTCGAGGCTTTTCCAATCAAAACAACGCCAAAAAAAAAAAACAACAACAACATCAAAAACGCTACCTGGTTTAACAAGGCGCAACATCTCGTCCAATGCATCAGGATCCGCTTCGTCCGGAAAAACGCCATCCGCGCAGATTACGGCGTCAAACGCGCCAGTGGCGTACAAAGTGGATTCTGCTTTTAATGCAGTAAAAAGAAAATTTCTGTAGAGTCCGCTTCTCTCTGCACGGTCCAATCTCTCTTTAGATACTGTTAAGGCATCGATGTTATTGTATCCCAGAGACCGCAGGTAGGACGCGGTTGAACCGCGCCCTGCACCTGCGTCCAGTATACGGACTGTCGATCTGTTCCTCGGAAACGCGTCCGTCACAGCAGCATCGAAGTACTCTGTGCAACTGGAGGAAACAAAAATTTAGTTTAACTGAAAACCTGAGTGTAGTCAGTGAGGAAACTTACACAAATAAACTAATGGGTGAGTAACGTTAGCTTTCTGGACCGCTTCAAAACCATCTTAGAAGCGGGCAAACAACAAAGAAACACGGTAGCAAGGTAAGTTTATTTACTCACAAAACGTTGTTTTGAAATGGCGTTAGCCTGCTCTTGCATGCACCCAAAAATGAGTAACCGCTTTCTAATGTACTGGTTAAAATCGTGTCCTTGTACACGCATTTTACGATACGGCTAATAAACCAGAGTTTTATCGTTTCAAAATACCAAGTTCAGACTGGACGACGAATAGCGAAGCGCACGAGGTCTAAAAATAGAATGCAAAACACTGAATTCCCCGGGAGACTCAGTCAACATAAGCGTGTTCTGAGGGAATGTAGGCCAAGTTTTTGTTTCACAAGTGCTTTAGGATCGAACACCGGCTTCAAAATCATCCACCATTCCAGAGTCTTGCCTGAGTCATGACGTCACTCTTGAGCGACGTAGACGTCTTAGTAGATACCATTCTAGTCCCCAGAGCCCACGATTCTTCTGGCCTGCGGCAGGGATCGAGAACTCTTATTTGGTCCAGTACCGGAGGTCTGCGATTCGCGGACTTATTGTTAAATCTAGCAAATCCGATTGGTTGAGAATTCGAAATGAATACTCTGGGCATGCTCAGAAAATTGGGTCCGGCCAAAACTCTCGATCCCTGCCACAGGCCAGAAGGATCGTGGGCTCTGGGGACGAGAATGAGTAGATACATCACAATGGCACTTCTAAGCAGCTGTCCTTTAATAAGCATTCGGAATGCAGATACACTTTTTACACAATTGAAACTTCAACCAGTTTATACAACATAACATCGGAAAGATCAACATAACTCGTTTGATTGGCCGTGTAAAAGGGATTTTAAAATGAGGCCGTCATTTGGCCGTATTAACTGGGCTTTCACATAAGAAAATTTGTATGAGCGTTTCGGCGGGGCAAAAAAGTGCCCATAACAAAGAGGTGACTGTAAAACCAGGTTCCACTCCATGTACTGAATACTAAATATTCCATAAATTTCGACATTTAGAGGTTAATAAAAGTAAAAATAAAATCTTGGAATCATGACTCGTTAATCATATCAGCAAATACACTGGCGTCGCGTATTCACAACTACAACTTAAGCGCACTTTTTGCAATCCGCAATCCGGGCTTTGCCAGTGGTCCAGTCCGGTAGCATAACATCACGATGCAGACTCCAGGACGAACAAGTAAATATAAATTCAACTAATCACGTTCTGTGATGCAAAACAGTTTATTTCGATGGGATTCAAATTAAGTATGGCTAAAATTATATAAGGTCAGAATTTTTAAAAACTTTCCTGTACCGCTGTCGTTGAAACACGCCACGAGTATTCGTTGCAATGGAAAGTGTTCTATTCACCAACATTCATATTTATGCTCTGTTGTAATAAGGTGTGGAAAAAATGATTGATCAGAGGAGTAAGCCAAGCTGGGACAGCTTGGCTTAGAAACTAGTGCTTAAGATAGGACCCCACGCGAGTTTTGGGAGGGAGGGTGGGCCGTTCACCTCTTTGTAGCTCCGCTGAAAACTGAGCTAGAATGAATTATATTCGCGCCAAACGAGAATTTATCATCAGCGATTACATAATTGCACGTGAAACTGCCCATCCAGCCATGAAAACTCTATTATTAGATGTTATCATTATGAGTGTTATGAATAGGTCGACCTTTTACGCGAGCTCGTCTCGCAACGCGGAGAAGGATATGACAAGAATAGATCGAAATAATATAGTAATGTACGTATAAACCTCATTGTCGTCATTAAAAAAAAAAACACCAAAAAGCAGTCTTCCGGTGGCTGAACCGCAAGAACACTTCAAAAGCTAATAATAGCAATTTACTTTGTAATAATCAGGTTAGGACCGTGCAATAAAAACAATATAGGTTATTTTGCAGGTCAAGAAGTCGTCGACTCCTATATAAAACTCAACACTGCGCATCTGCTTTGAACTACATTTTTAATTTGAAAAGCCCACATATTGCAGCCCAGAGGAAAGTGTGATTGATGTTTCAAAGTAAATACTACTTCAAATTTTGACGCGAAGGAGAAAAATATTTTAATAACGTTGTACCATGGTCACTGATTCATGTCTGGTCCGATTTATACCACGGGTTTTCTCTATAGTGAACAAGAAAAAACTTTCTGTCCTTTTTAATGGCCATAACGATTGCTATTGGGTTGTTTGGTCGGTGTTTTGCAGCCGGCTTGATATCGAAATACCTGCCGCGTTGTACAGATCGATCTTGTACAGTACTATTGCACAGTTAGTAACAACGGACAAACTCGATTTCCTCCCTTTTCTTTAAAAACGTTTAACGAGTTATTTCACATAATTGTTTTTACACAGCTATACGTTTCCACTAGCTGTTACAAATAAATCGAGTTAAACAACACCCGTATTCATTTGAATGATTCAAACAAACCTGAACCGTCCTCTCGATCTTGTGTTGGTCATATTTCGTCAAACTCCCCAGAGAAAGCTTGCGATGTGTTTGATCTGTTTCCTGCCCAGACAATGTCCTCAACCTCACGAACGTAATGCAATAAGCAAAACAAATCGCTGGCAAGCCTACAACGACTTCGGGTTCTGAGTGCTTTTCGTTTTCGCTTACCCTCTTTCGTAAACAAACCGTGAATAATTAATCTGTCTGAGTTGCACGCGCGTGACGTCATATTTAAAATCCTTGACGTCTCGAAGGTTGTCAGTCGATTTTCTATTTTTATATTAACCTTTTTTAATCCACTGTCTGCCTGGATGTCTCTGAAATTGCAACGCGACTATTTCATCGAAACATTGCGCTGCATTGAAAGGCAGCTAGTCACTTGTAAACGGGACCTTGCATGTTCGCAGATGTTCGATCGATCGAGCAGCTGGTCGGAAAATGTATAAGCTTGGCACATGATCATGATCCAAGTATGATCATACGAACCAAAAAAAAACAAATTTATATTATATCTACCAAAGAAACGTTAAAGGCAAGTCTTCAGTTTCTAACAGCAATATAAAATAATTCAATATTTCAATGCCACAAGTTTATTTTAGATGCGCCATCATGTTACTTCACGTGTGACACACGTGCACTGTTTATTCACTAGACTCCGTGCCGAATTTAAAATCGAGAAGGCCAGCTGTTGAATTTATATTTCGCCTTTGAAATGAATGGATTAATTTTTGCATGTCGAGTTGAAAGAAGTGAACTGCCTTCAGGATAAGAAAGACCAACCGCTTAAATCAAGGCCATTTCCGAGACGTCACGCAACGCTTCCGCCGTAATTGGAATAGAGCTGCGCGACGCCTGAAATAATCCTTTGTTTGATCGACCAACGTGAAAGATTTTTTTAAAACCATTGTCCCTTAGGGAAGATTTTCCTTAAAAAGTTTTATTAACTTACCAACATGATTTGGAAGGATTTAGAACTCTTGTCAGCATCGTAGACTGAGCGTTCTTGGCAATCTCCAACAGAGCAGGCGAGTCTTCTCTTCTGATAGGTCTGTTTCTCAATAGCAGCAAGATCCTCCCCGAAAAACCCCAGCAACTGTAACTGTCTTGTCTTTCAACTAAAGAGACCTACAGCCTAATTCTTCACCAGTTCTTACCTAAGCAAAGGCATGCGATAGATCATTAGGAAAATTACTTTACCTGAATGACTCACTGAATTATGCAAGGTAAGTTTGCACAACTAGTACTTTGTACTTTCCCAATTGATATACACAGACGTAATTCAGGGAACAGGTCAAGGGTCATGCCAGAGAACTCGCGAATGGCACGCGAAATCATTTAGTAGATCAGCACGCTATTCAATTCAACAGAGCGGAGCAGCAGGAGGACCAAGGAGGAGAGGAGAGTATATTGATCTCACTTTAATTTAAAAAAAATCAGCTTTGTTGAATGTAAAAGTTTGGTTTCGTGCAAATTTGAGCCGAAATGTCTATAAGACAGTTGAAGAAGCATCCAATTTTTACCAAGAAATAAACTGGTTAAAACAGAACAAACGCAAGTGATGACATAATGCTGCTAAAAATAAAACGATTGATAAAAGAGGTTTGTTTACCCGGTGTTGATTAGCATAGATTCTGACCATTTTACTTCTCCCTTTACTCCTTAGTTTTCTTTCGATTGAGAAGATATATCAAATTCTCGAGACAGTGTTTCATCGGCTATCCAAACACCTCGAATTTCGATGAAACACTGTCTCTCGTGTTTGATTTATTACTTCAAATGTATGATCTTTCGTACATTCACCGTTTCCATTGCTTTTTCTCTCTCCCCCTCGTGGTTACTCCGTATAATGCCGGCCCACACGGGACGGCTCCAACCTAAAGAGGTACGTTTTTCAGGCTTCAGATTTATTAAAAGGTAAGGCATTTCGTAGCGAAATCTCTCATTTTGTCATTTAAAGGGAATTAATTAAGATATTTCGAACAGACGCACCTTATGGCTTATGGGCTGTGTCATTGCAACATGTCCAGGTTGTGTTGCAACATGTCCAGGTTGCATTGGGGCCATGGCCAGAGTGGCCAAGTTTCTTCTTTTTCGTTGCCGGCTACCAAATTTACGCGTGCTCAATAAATTAACGTTATGTATGAATTAGGTTCCACCCCGGGGGTTCCACACGGCAGAAATTCGACGTTTCAATCGGCGTCGCATTTCGGTCGGATAATGCACAGGCGGCCCAAGCGCGAGATGAGAGAAATAATTATGTAAATGAAACGTATGCGAACGTGACTCTTGCCTTCGAGCGGTGTTGTGTTACAAAGATGCGATTTACAAGGGTTTGTATGGGAAGTTTACGGGTTTGCTTTAAATACCTAACATCTAGCGTTCTGTGAATAAAACTAACTTACCTTGCTTTCCTGTCGTATTCTTTGTTGTTTCACGGTGTTTGAGGCCATTCTGAAGCGTTTTCAGCGAGTTAACGCTGGTGGCGTCCCATAAATTATTCCTCTCATCTCGCGCTTGGCCTGCCTGTGGATAATGTGACATGACCAGTCGAACGTGTGGCAGAAATGCGGCAGCCGATTCAGACGTCGAATTCGTTGAATTGAATTCGACACGGCAGAAATGCGACGCATGGACTGGGCTTAAGCGACCCCTATGTTAATTACAGTTAATTACTTCCCCGTCTGACCATTTCACCATGGCGAAGCTAAAATAAAAAAGTAGTTTCAACTAAAATTTGGTCAAGCTGCATTTAACTACTCTTCCTTAAAATTTGGTCTTACATGTAAAAAAACTCTAAACATGAAAATGCTTAAGAAAAGAACCAACTTTTGCCACATATGAATATAAATGAATTGAAGCTTCGCGATCTTAAGAATCGCCTCCTTTTTAGACCTGCAACAAAATTAAAGCCTATGGGAAAATATTCAGGGTCTGATTGTGTTATTAGGGTCTTCTGAGTTTTTTGGTTGGCGACCAGGGTGGGGAGCAGCCAGGGGCGTGGAAGGGAGGGTACCTCAGGAAAATTTATTTTAATAAATTGTTTAATCTGCCAACCACACAAAAATCATTGCAACACAAAAAGGTATCATAGAAATTCACTTTAATTTTCTTAAAAGCACGAAAGCTTAACACTAATTTTACAGTTGTTTCCAGGACGCAAAATGTACACTTAATACTTTTCTGCGATCAAAGAAAAGAAAAATTATGCCTAGCTCGTTTTTAACGTACAAGCGAAAAACACAAGAATATTAACAATACGGATTTAAATTATTAATGATGCTTCACTCGCCGTAGCTGCTTAGTCCGTCGCGCAACAGTTCTCTGCGTGACAATACAAACCTGCAAACAACAATTCTATTCTTGACTTGCATTGTCACGTAATAGAAAAATAATTCGAAAACTATTCAGTCGATAAAGTCAAGAAATTGTGATGTTATAGGAAATTTATAGACATTTCTCCAAGTTTTAAGTCTTTGCGTTTTCCTAAACCTCAGATGCTCGTTGAAATATTTTGGACAAATTTACAGAGTCTAGTATGGAGCCGCCATGTTAGTGTACCTCTGTGGTACACCATCTAGAACGTACTTTGGCTATCTAGGCGACTGATTATCTGCACTGAACAAACAAGCATTTACATAAGCAGTTTTCCTTATACTTTAACTTCTGAATAGGCTAAAAATCACGAGATAAGTATACATTGTTCGACACAAATGCGCTGGTATCCGGACGAAGCAAGCTACTGAGCTGAAAAGTCGTAAACGGACATAAATTTACCCCGTCTTTTGCTTGATGAGGATAAAAACTGTGCTGGCTCTTTAGTTTTAGATTTTAGACAAATGATGACGTCACGTGCAAGCCAAGAATATAAAAGCTATGAATACATAGCTGAAGGTTGTAATAACACTAACGCAAGATGTCATAGATCATTACAACGCGTTTTTTTCTTTTCAAAGGAGAAATAGTATTTTGTCTCCAATAATTACGGACAAGTTACATTTTTAAATGTCACCTACTGGTAAACCTACGCGTTGGCCCTCGTTCTCAGGGTCTCTCATCTTCCCGCCCCACCGCTAGGACGGGAAGATGAGAGACCCTGGGAACGAGGTTGCTCATCAACACGCCCACGGCCATGAGGACATAACCTCACACTACAAAGAAGTTAGCTATAGCTGTTGACCATGCAGGGTTTAAAGGGGTTTTATGTTCCTTTGATGGGACCATGGGACAAAAATCTAAACGTTTGACCTTGAAATAATAAAAAAAGAAAATTACTAAAAATAACCGGAAAAATCTGTTACTTAGAAACTTTTCAAAGGAGCAGTTTAATCCTAACAACTCATGGCTCTAGAGAAGGCTTTTGTGTAATTTAAAGTAAATCCTGTCAGCAAAATTCTGTGTAACAAATTCCATTTCTTTTTTCAACCAAAAGCAATAAAATAAAATGTAATTTCAAACCAACTCTGAGGACATTTTAACTTAGAAGACAATGTTCTACATTTCAACATTCTTGGCTAGTTCCGAGTCTTTTTGGTCACGCTCAATGCTCCTCGAGCGTTGAGCGACAACGTTAATGACAGACTGCGAGCAGTCCCTCTTCCGCCCAATCCGAAAGAAAAGCGCGAGAAGAAAATGGCCGCGTGAAATCCAGGATTTCTCACAGCCATTTTTTTCTCGCGGTTTTCTTTCGCGTCACACACGACGGACTAAGCGAAGGAGGGATGCTCGCAGTCTAATAAATCCCAAAAACACACAAAAAAACTGTTTTAAATGTGGGAGTCTGTTAAACACATGCAGTTTAGTTTAGAGTTGAATTTGGAGAATACCGTGTCGTCTAGGGCACTGCGAATTGTGGCCTTATTTCTAATTTTTTACGCGAACTTACAAGTCAAATTCGTCGAATTTTAATAGTTTATACAGCCTAACGAGTCTTATGACAACCGCAATCTGCAACGCAATCTTTTTAAATAGCACGACAGTGTCATGCATGAGGAAGCACAGTGGAACCTCTTAATACGGGACACAAAGGGACTGGGCTGGGTGTAGGTATTATGGACATATCCGTGTGAATGCGACTTTCTCTACACCCTCTAGGACCAAGTGAATGTCCGCCGCAATATAGAGATGTCTGTATTCAATATGGAGGTTTCCGTAACGAGAGGTTCGACCGTACAAACAAACTACTGATACACCTAAACTGACATACTAAAACAATTTCAACCTAATACCGGAGTCTACGAACTTTCGCGCGCGATTTGCTGAGTACGGAAAACATCCGTTGTGTTTTATATGACTGGGTGACTTAATCATGCGCTTCTCTTGGCTTTCTTGGCTTTGCTCTTCTTTTTGCCTTTTTGTTGAACTCTCTTGCCTTGAATGACGTTAAGTTTGTGTTTAATGTATCCTTTCCTATTGTTCTGAAAAGCAAACGTTGAAGGGAAAAAATAATTTTAGCGACATGTTTCGACGAAGCTCTAGACGTCATCCGCTTATTATTCCTCTGGGGTAGAGCCCAAAGGAAACCAGGGATATATGGAGGTCGGCCCCAGGGGAAAGCGGGGATATATGGGGGCCGACCCCAGGGGAAAGCAGGCATATATGGGGGCCGACCCCAGGGGAAAGCTAGGATGTACGGGGGAAAGACACGAAGAAAAGCAGGGATATATGGGGAAAAGACTCGAGGAAAAGTAGGAATATATGGGGGCAGACCCCAGGGGGAGGCAGGGATTTATGGGGGAAAGACACAGGGAAAAGCAGAGATCTATGGGGAAAAGACACAAGGAAAGGCAGGGATATATGGGGTAGACCCCAGGGGAAAGCAGGGATATATGGGAGAAAGAGTCAAGGGGAAAGCAGGGATATATGCTATAGGAATACCAGGGAATTAAAAGTAATTCCCACGAAAAGGAAAACCCCGCTATTCCAAATGTTGTTTGTGAGGATTAAAAGGGGCTGTGGGCATGCGTAAAATATCCACACATCAGATTAAACCTACCCGCCGAGGAATATACTTGTTTCTTGGCTTTAAATTTGTTATCCTCATAGGTACACCGCTCTTAACTCGATTCGCGTAATCTTTAACCCTGCAAATACAAAACGATTCACTAGTTAATTGCTTAAATTGGAAACTGATTTGCAGTAAAGAAAAGTAGAGAAATTTGGTAATACATCGACCATAGTACCACGCGAATAGCCTTTAAAATGAACCTAAAAGTTTATATACTGTTTTGCGGCAATTTGCGGTTGGGGATTTTTTGTACCAATTTTCGCAGTTGGGGGGGGGGGGGGGGCAATGGGCGACTTCAACGTTTTATTTAAAAATACATTGTAAATAAATGGCATCAACAAGATTCTACATGTGAGGTTTGCGTGTATGATTTTTTGACGAAGGAAATTTTTGCGGAAACGTTTTTCTTTTGCGGATCGTGAAAAAAAAAATTCGTGCCACATGGTATGTGCAATATTGTGACTAAGAGATGTAACAGAAGTTGATAGACAAAGCATTGTTTGTTAAAGCCAGCTTACCTGTAAATTCTAACTAGCCAATGTTCAGAAGTGAAAGCTTCCTCTAAATGCTCTAACTGGAAGTTTTTATTTCCAATCTCTACGTTACGAGTTCGGTCGAAACCTGACGGAGACCGAAAGTCCAGCTGGAAAAGAACACGGAATTTCAGTCAGACTAGTTTTCAAAGCAAGTAAATGATTTTTCAACCCTCGATCGGACCTAAAGTGTTGGTAATTCTTGAATTTCATACCAGAATTAAGACCCATCGCGGAAGTATAAGTTGAAAAGATTTTATTGGTCTCCTCAAGGAGTTCAGTTTGTTTGGAAGCAGAGGTAACCTGCATAGCAAGCGTTCCCGTACGATACTGTCCGCGTGAACACTGGAGCGAGCGAGAGGAAAAAAGACGAAGTAGGGGGTGGTGGGGCCAGCAGCACCACCCCCTGCTTCGTCGATTGTTGTTGTTTTGTTCTTGCTCCAAATCGTCGCGCGGTCAGAATGCGAAAAAAGGCTCTGCGCACAGGAACGCTTGCTTTCGCAAACTAGAACAGAACAAAAATGATAATAAAAAGGCCAAGATATCACAGATTATAAAAACTGAACAAAGTTGCTTGCACACACTATTATTCAGTGTTCTGAAAACACGAATGTCAAGGACTTCAACTTCAAGTTCTCTTGTGCCTCTGTTTCAAAACGATTCTAAGTGCGAAACCTTTCATATGAAAATGAGTTTTGCATGCAGTTTCATTTTCATGCAAATCTAAGTCATTTCATAATGGTTTCACACTTCGACTCGCTTTGAAACAGAGGCACAAGGGAACTCGGAAATGACCTGTTTACGACACCTACAGGTGAACAACGATGAAAATGATATTTGGCATGTTTAGATCTTCAGTACAAGGTGTCACAACGTGCACTATGTATTTCGTGAGACAAAGTGTAACAACAAGTTGAAGCGGATTACCTGCATCTCTCCAAAGCGATAATAACACATCTTGTACATGAGGCAATTCAACAAGATGGGTGAACCAGCAGAGTCCACACGAAACTCGCCTTGTGGAGTGAAGTAGTCTGACTCCTACAATAAACCAAGCAATAGTTTTGTCAAACGAGTAGCTAGTAAAGTGAGGAGAAGGAGCGGAGATAAAAATCGGGGAAGAGAGGGAGAAGGTGGATAGGAGAAATGAGGAGGGACAGTGAAGAGAATATAGACAATAAAGGAAAGAGGGCCATTCAATTTCTCTTTCACTTAAACTCATATTTGCACAACTAAAATGTCCTTAAATGCGATAGCAATTTGGCCGTGGATTGAACTGAATTAATGTCATTTTACTGAGCTCCAATTTCTGCATACAAAATGACATAACAATTCCAGACATTTCCCCAAACATGTTTTTTTCGTTGGCTCAAACGTTGCATTAACATGAAAATTTGCCAAGTGACACGGATTTCGATTAACAATTACGAAGTTGCCATCGTTTGAGCAAAATCGGAGAATAATGCTACGGGATGAACGTCACTTTATACTTCTTCCAGATCTACAGAACCAGTCGGAAAATATTCAAACTTTTTGTCGCTCGTGATAACCTCGAATATATACACCTTTCTCCTGCATGCGTGACAACCTCAATAAAGTCATTAAGCAAAATATATGTTCTCCCAGAGTGAATCACCAAAGTCTATGGTAAGCTATTAAGAGAATTGACATGTTGAACGACTAACCTTAATTTCTTGAGGATGTTCACCCTCTGCGATCCTAACCATCCACAGAAACTTGTTGATATCGTCACCAGAGTAACCAATCACGCCACCGAATATAACCAGCACATAATCCACATCCAGCATCTTCATGATCTTGTACGCCGCTGTCTCGTTGGATGACATGGCTTTTCCAACCTGAAGATGAAAAGGGGAAAGATTACTATCCACAGCCACCTAACAAAAGGCCATATTCATATCCTCGGTATTCAGGTACTGGAAACTAGCTTGAAATAGAGGCTCAGGTGGCAAAATATCATAAAAAAGAGATAAATGTAATTTGCATTTAAAAAGCCTCCCCGCATTTGCCTCACTTGCACGCTAGTTCCAGTCCAATACCGAATATGGGTCATTGACCGACACCATTTGAGTGTAGTCACATTTAAGAAATAGAAAACATGTACCGTGTTTCCATCGAGATATAGAAACACGAGTGAAACTGGGAGAACGAGAAATGATGTGGAAGTTTTCGAGTTCTCCTAAACTTTCACGAGTGTTTTTATAACTCGATAGAAACACAGAGTACATGTTTTCTATTTCTTTTAGAAAACACCGCGACGAGAAAAAGGAAAACAACTTGTTAACTTTCATTATCAAAATGTAAATTCTCTTTGCTCGCGCCATCATTACGTCAACAGGCCGTGCTAGTTCTGTGTCTCCATCGAGTTAAACACGATTTTTAACCAATCAGCACGCGTATTTTCTTAGGACTCTTTTTTCTAACTATTTATGGATATTGCAGTGCGCAAGCTTGCCTAGATCTATAATTTCCTAGCAGTGTCTTGCTAAGAAGGTTTTACTGGGTTTATAATATGTTTTCACTTTGTTTTCTCTAAACATATTCACTTGGTGTGTGATTTGGTGTGGTCTAGTAGCAACACCCTGAGAAAGTTATCAACTTTGTTCAAGTAATTTCTGTGTTCATACCAGGGCTATATGACTGTTATTCCACGTGTTATTGTCCACAAGTGTCGTTCTGTTGGCCATGCCGGCAATCTGATATCCATAATCCCACCAAGACATAACACTACAATAAACAAAATGATCATAACGGAGAGATATCATGAGATGGTCTACTTCTCTCTCTCTCTCTCTCTCTCTCTCTCTCTCTCTCTCTCTCTCTCT
>CM042752.1:20174792-20193007 GCA_022496165.2 Catalaphyllia jardinei
GCCTCCAAAAAAACATTGGGACATGGCGGAGATGCCTGAAAGACGGGCGGAAAATTGCAGATGAAAGGGAAGGAAATAGTGGGAACTAGTTTGGTCTACATTCGACCGCTTTTAAGAAGAAAATGTATGTGCCAGTAACGCATGAGGCTAAGTGCCACTCGTGGCGTGTTATGCATTCTAACGCGTGAGGCGCCAAGGGTAAACGAATTCCCCCAAATGTGTGTGGCCATGTTGCGCACAGGTACACTTTTTTCTTTCACGCGAAAAAAAAGGTTGCCAGAATACTCCTGCCGTTGCCTAGGCTTCAGTTTTTTCCAATAATCGGCGGATTCCTCTGAATATCCCTAAGAAAACCAACCAGTCTTAACAAAACAATGCGAAGCACAAAACTAAGTCAGGGCCCGCGCTAACCTGCATAGCTTGGTGGTTCAAGCAATTTGAACGCGAACACACAGTTGTCTCAGTTGTCTCTCTCCCAAGCTCCTCTAGGCTTTGGTAGATTGTGCTTACATAATTTAAGCATAATTTAGGAAAACGAGCATTATTTTAAGCTTATATTTCAGTTTAACACTGCTGGCATTATCCGAGCTTTTATGAGTTGAAAACAAAAAAAAACCATCACAATTCTAGAATAATTCAGTTTGTATTTTATTTCTTTATTGTTTTTTTTAAAATAGTGAGGTCTGTGCTAAGGCCCATGGTCAAATATAGTCCGGCAGACTGCAGGTTAGCCTGTGGTCAGCATATCTGAGAGACCGAGACTCTCGTCAGGCCACCACGCTTATGGTTCGGCGGCTCGGCCCCTCAGGCCTCAGATCAAAGTTGGCGTCGTCCTTGAGTACATCCACTTCCAGCACTTCCAGCCCTTTCAGTTCTTCCAGTGCCATACCGAGAGCTTCAATCTCTAGAGAACGGACTCAGAACCCAGAAACGGTTGATTTTGATATCATTTGTTAATCATTTGGCTTTTCGAGGTGCGCACATGCGTATTTGCAAAGTTAAAGACTGTTAAGACTGGAAGGTGGACTATATGAATGTTCATTGAACATATAATTGATAGAGTTAAGCTACTGGCGATCTTTATTTTCGTTAAAATCTAAGTAGCAGAATTTCGGTGACAGAGAGCATAATTTTCAAAAAGTAGCATAATTTTGGAATTAGTTCTAACAAATATGAGCACTGCTAAAAGCATAATATGCTTTTTTTCGGGCACAATCTACGGCTTTGGTGCTCTTGATCGCGGCTTTCCCGCTTTCCTAGCGCCCTCAAATTGCTTAAAAACCGCCAAGCTGCGTAGGCTAGGCCCGTGCAGCAACCTTTTGAGTTGGGGTGGCAGGAGGAGGGCTTAGACACGTTGCTTGAGCATGAACCAAGTAGAATGGACCTAAAAATATCTTGTACTTTAAATGGCCACGCTCCTTTTGGTCAGCGGTGACCAAAAGGAGCACGGCCGACCAATGGGGAGGGACGATCGAGAGTGGGTGCTTAACAATTACAGACTTTTAGCACTCACAATGCGATGCTATTTTTTAAAGACAAATCCTGAAAAAGATCTGCGTAATCCTTTTACTTTTTTTAGCTAAAATGTCCCATGCCCCTTCGCGTTCCCTAAAGGTCTATAGTTTCCAAATGAACATTAAAAAAAATGTCAGTGTCATATACTAAATGACACTCTGTTGAAAATCGATCCAACTAGATCAAAAGAAGCCGTCAAAACCATAAATAAACAGACACAATTAGCTGGCTTGGCTCGGAAGGTGACATTAGCCCAGAAAACATCACGAGATCACTCATCCTGAAATGGGTGAAGCCACGCAAAAATGGATTCTGGTACTTTTCATTGTTTCGGATCAGCAATTTTAAAACATAACTTATACCAAAACAGAAGTATTGTGTTTCTTTTTGGTATAAAAATTCTTTTTTTTTGCCTTTTATTTTAAGGTCGCTTTGATTTAAGGTTTGTAAAGGCGTGAAAAACTTCATTCAATCTTGTTACTGACATTTGAGCCGCTAGAACAAACTGTCCACTTTGCTTACATATCCGAAGTGGGAACACCTCATTTTCAGCAGATTGTTGGACGATTTTCATGTTATACGGTGATCTGGTCGAGTTTATCTGTCTAGTATTGCCTTCAGTTATCGCGGGGAAGTCTCCTGCGCCCGGAGACGGTGACAAACGGAGGCCAAGGAAAAAGGAAACATCAAGATAAAAAAAACAATAACAACAACAACACGGAAGGCGATCGAAAAAGTGAACAATAATGTTTTGGGATGACTCTCAGAAGGTGAGTCAAAGTTCAGTACATATATACTAGGATATGTCTACTTAGGGACTTACAAATCAAACTATATAACCCACCGAATCAGTAAAAAGAACTGGAATTCCTTGAGAATAGGAGCTGTGTAAATGTTGCCAAGAATTCAGAATTGTTTCGGAGTACCTCAAAACTTTTACATGAAAGTTGCGGAATCTAAACTGGCACAGAGCTGTAGTTAAAACTATATAGAGAGAGATTTTATAATATGACCAGGTCACCATTTACATTCTTGGGAGAAAACCTAAAAGCGAATTAAGCAGAAGTTGCCACTTCCGGTTGCCTTTATGACGTACAAAGCTGCGCTATCAACACGAAAGGAGGGTTAAATGATGGATCATGTTTTTCTTTTGCGGAGATTATCTGAAAATTACACGGAATTCCCAAAGTCGGTCCCAAAAAGTCTCCATTTGGCACGATAAACTTGGAATATTAAATTTGACGTCCTCACTAATTCCCACGCCCTTGAGGAGATCAAATATGCCGAATACAGAAGAAGCTTTGCTGTATCGTGCCTGGACAGAACTTCCTGTGTAGCTTCCCAGACTTGCAAATTTGAACTGTTTCTACTTACGCAATTCATAGTTAGCAATTTTAACCCTTCTGAAAACGGACAATCTTTTATGGAATCACCCCACCCCTCCCTCGCCAGTGGTTGCGAAGCGACCTGAAGCCAGCATCGTGATACTCGACGTGCAGTGTATCTCTGTGTTCATCGAAATGGTAAGTTCTGTAAAGTTTAGCTGAACTTTTATAAAAAGTTTGCGTTTGATTTGAGAATTACCACTACCCCTTCAATGAAGTATGAACCAACACAAAGCAAACTGGCTTGCTTTTGCCTGAAAAGCCAATTTCATGTTGGCATTCTTCTTTCAGACTTCTGTCTCTAACTGCATGTCAGTAGTTTACAATCACAAAAGCGAAACATATAGTGTTCCTTCGCGCACGAGCTATATTTGATTATCCGAATGATCCGGCTATTTTCGTGGTTTTAAAGGTGTCACGTCCTGTAGCAATCAAGAAGAAAATGGACGATCATTTTGATGAGTAGGAGTATGTTAATTTCAAATTCATTGTGACAGCTTTAAAATAATGTTAACATTGTGTTGGTATTTTAACTTACTTTAAGAACGCCCTCGGGATAGTTTTGAAGACATTAAAAATTTAATCCTTACCAAACCGCAGCAAATCTAATGTTCTTTACTTCAACTACACAGGCCTACGTATCGACAGACAGTGCCAGTAGAAACAGTTCAACTTTTCATCAAGGTGGCTTAGTTAAGATTCCATACCGAATTTTTGTTGGTGGAATTGCGTTTAATGTAAGTAGCTGCTGAAGCTCTTTTATGTCTTTTATGAAACTTAGTTAAATGTTTCCTTGCAGATGTGACAAGATCGGGTTTGCGAAATGCAACGCTTTTACATGAAAGTTGAGTTTACCGAACCGGCGCACAATTTTAGCGGTAACAACGTTCGAGAGGTTTCTTTAACTTTTATTAGACCTTATAGTTAACAGATGACGTTGTGTCACTTTGTTATTCACGGTTTATTTTTAGACAACGAAAGAAGAACTCAAAGAGTTCTTTAGCAGATATGGTGCCGTTAGGGACACCAAAATAATCAGAGACCAAGAAGGATTAAGTAAGGGGTAAGTCGTTTTGAAAGTACTTGTTGCTTAGTAAAAGAAACGTGTGTCAATCACAATGTCCAAAATATTTGTGGGTTTCTTTTTACGCGGGTTCCGTCTCAGTAAAAAGCAGCTCGTTTTCTTTCCAACGTCTTATCAGTGCGATCTCAATGTGCAGGAAATGCGGCAAAAAACATCGTAACTAACTATATACCACTCAATCAAGTAATTAATCTCTGAATTTCCCCGAAACAATGGGTTCAAACTTTCCAACTCTTACAACTAACAAAAATAAACCTTAAACGACTTCCCAACCAACAAAACGATAGTTTTCTGCTTTGCGTGCAGTCGTTTACAAGTTGCAATACCGCCTCAGTTTTTGTGGAATGTAGATAAGATACTCCTTTTACAAATTAATCAGCGGTGAATAGAAACACCACTGTCGAATACTTGAGGGCATATCAAGTGTCTGCCCCGAAAAAATCTCATTATCAAACTTATTTAACATTTAAAGTTAAAACACAGCAGTTGTTTTTCGTATAGCCTAAAATCTAATTACTAGAGAAGACAAATTGGCATGGGGTATTATAAATCAAAGCTGGTCTGAAACCTTCAATATCTTCCAACGTTTAACTCCGTAGATACGGGTTTGTAACATTTTACAGAGAAGAAGACGCCCAAAAAGTGATGAGTATGGTAAGCCGCCTGAGTGTAAATGTTTTGAGAACAAATCGGACCTCAGCGGAGATGCCAATTTATCAATTATGTTTTGGATTCTTTGTTTATGTTTCTCGCAATCAGTGCGGAAGTGCCATTGCTCGAGAGACCTATCAAGTATGCATGCTTTTAAAAGTCTTTCATGGAAAAAAGATACAAAATTCTTTTTCATTCTCTCTGTAGTAAACTTTTCCATCTCCTGAGAGTAGCTGAATTACGCAATGTGAAGTCAAATTTTCGTTATGTCTGTAACGAAGGAAAATAGTATCTTTTGGTTCTTTTCTTTTCATGTCGACTGGGTCAACAAAAAGAATCCTTCCGTTACAAGTTGGCCACAAATTATCACCAACCATACCCCTGAAGAAATTGCTTACATGCGATTCCAACCGTGCAAATCAAGTTTTCTTTGGTGCATTATTACGATATCACACAGTAACATTGGCAATATAAAACCAATTGTACTTGCCACACGTAACTAAAGTAACATTCCTAACCTTTTTGGAGGATTGAACTGACTAGTGTAACACTGCAAATCTGCAAAAAAAAACCGAGGTCTAATTTGCTTTTACTGCTAATGAACATGGAAAAAGCGTATCACCGATTAAACGGGATGGAAACTTGTTAAATGGTTTGAACCCAGCAATGTCGCCAGTTCTAGTTTGGTCCGTCAGATAAAGATAGTTCTGAAAAGAATTTTGTTTCGAACAAAGAAACCGGCAATTTTCGAAAGTCATCTACAGAGTCAGGTAAAGGGCCTGTAGACTAGAGTATTATGATTTCCATGCCGTTTAAAATCACCCCCTTCTTCTTTTTTTCACAACTTGCCTACTAGATTCGGCATCCCAGATGAGAGAAGCCAAAAAACAGGGAGAGAGTATAATGCCAGTGCACATAGAGATGCAAAAACACTACTGAATAGGAAGCTTGCCTACTAATTCATTTTTTTATCTTACATGTTTTAGGGAACAATTTTTTTCAAAGAGAAACGCTTGAACATATCGGAGGCTTACCGCAAACACACGGTGGTAAGTTATGACTAGCGGGCGAGATCAATTTCAGGCGTGAGACCAGGCAAACCGTCGAACTTCGCTTGAGAAGAACTAAATTGCGGTTTGGGTTGATTCAAACGGGTAAAGCTCTACCATTGGGTCAAGCTTCGAACTCAATTCGAACTAAGATCTACCTACACGTTTTATGGGTGTGCTTCATACCGAGAGAACGTTGGTTGATGTAAACTCGGTCGAACGAGCTCATTTGAGTCAAACTTCCAACATCACCTTCATTCAACATCAATTCGCTCAATTAACTTCGTCTCATATAAAGCTCAACGTTTGGCCTGGACGTGGCGTTTTCTTTCACTGCTATCTGTGCAGCTTGGGATACTGACATGATCAGTAGGTGAGGGTGTTCTACCGACCGGAGGGAATGGTTGGGTAAAAAATAATAACATTATTGTGTTCTTGTGTATCAGTGTGTTCTATCATGAGATGCTAAGGAAAAGAAATGACTTGTTTTATATTTTCAGCCAAATCAACAGGTGATGACGATGCCCGTGGCAGGTAATATGTTTGAAAAAAAAGTAAATGAAAGAACTGCCAGGAAAAGTAACTACTTTTTGTGTGAACTGAGCTTATATCGATCAATCAGCCTTCCTTTTCAATCCTTTCAAACTTTAGTCCTAGAAGTGTAAATTCTTTGATTCTAAAGTACTTAGCATGCGTAATTTGAAATAGACTTATACATTTTCCCTTAAAAGTCCAGAGAGGTTTTACCATAGCAAGATATAAACACTTGTTTGAGAAGCCAGGGCACATTATCATTAAGCCATACCTTTAGATGTGTTGATTTTGAGCCTTCTTGCTTCTTCTCTCTCAGCCCCTCCATCTTGGCCAGCTGCGTCTAGTGCACCAGTGTATTACACTACCCTAAACCAGGTAAGTGTGCGCCAATGATCCATAGATTTTCACACCATGTATATCAACAAACATAGCGTATAAGACGCGCGTAACTTGTCCAGCTCTAACACGGGTAGAACTTGGCTTGTTGAACAGCAAAACGTGAATTTTATTTGCGGGAAAAAATCGTTCTAAAACTGTGTGTACGCAAAACCGATCAAAACTGATCCGCTTCCATTTTTTGAGGGAATTATGCGCCAATTGTTGGGCCCCGTTCTTCAAAAAACGCTAATCTGGGATTAAAACCTGAGTTAGCCAGTTTACGCCACGCAGCTTAATCCGGTTTTAGTCAGGTTTTTAAGACCGCAGCCAAAAATCCCAAAAATCTTTGTGACCCTCCTTTTTAAAACTTGTGTTCCTTACCTTTGCAGGCGCCCCTGATACCAGCGCCAACGCAGATTCCAACGATACAGTTACCTTCGGAGAGAACTATCTCTGTGATACCAGGAGGAGGAGCGCCCCAGTACTATTATTTATATTACTAGTGTCGTGCGTGACATACAGTTAAACGTCTTAAAGGGTAGAATACTGACAGAAATTTCTTTCACCATTTTCTGTCACTTCTGGGTCTGTCGTTTTCCGACTGCAAACTGAGGAGATTTATTTATTCTTGTACTTCTTAACAGCTTTACTCTCTTTCAAGCATGTACAAACGATAGTGGAGAAGTCATACTGTGTAGTTACTCATGTTGGTGAAGCTATTTGTTTGGCTTTCTTTGTGAACAACTATTGAATTACAAAGATCTAGGTTGTTTAAAAGCGTGATTCTATCGCTTTGTTTTCAGCCGGTATGTGCGAAACATCAATTTACGTACAAAATCTTCGTTTAGTCTTTGACTAATTTCCTTAGACTCTTATTGGATGTTATTAGAGAACTTGATTTCGCTCGTGAGTAAAGTTTGTCTAGGTGCAGATGGAGAGGCTGAAGAGGCTGTAAGCTGATAACATAATTAACCTCTTGATTTACTGAGTTGGAGGTTAATTCAACCTATCGCGCTAGTTTTAACTCTGAAAGCATCACAAAGTAAAACTTGAGGAGAAAAAAAACTATCGTATTTAAGAGGCAGAGATATACATACAGTATAAATGTTCCAATTTCCAATGTGTGTCCCTCTTCCTCGTAGACCTTGTAAAATGTCAAAAGATACATTTGGTACCATCCTTGTAACTTTATCGGTAGCTTATGATTTTCCTGGTAGTATGTTATAAGTGATACAATATAAAACTGTAATGACTTTTTTTACAAGAGATTATTAAGGTGCTTTTTTACTATTTAATTGAGACAACGACATACATGTCAGTGTGTTCGCAGTGCGTTCGTACGTTTTTTATTGCATGGTCTTGTGATACGAAATGTTTTTATGAAAAATGTGATTTATTTCATGGTAGTAGTATTGTAGTGTAGTCAGGTTAGGTAGGATCTCTAAATAGGATTATGAAGATGATTTTTAATTGTTATTCAGTGTATATATAGACTACTACTTTGCTCAGCTCCTTTAAGTCGCTTGAGATACAAGGCAGTTCGTTTGGTTGCGTTTCTATTTTTAAAGAAGATTTAATAAAGGTAAAGATATTTTTGTAACACGCAAATTCTGTTGTTTTTAACAAACGCTACCTGTCCCAGATTATCCAGGACCAAATCTCTCTCATTTAGTGCGTTGTCGTTGATTGGACGGAGTCTTTCTGGCCATAACTCGGCCTTAGTAACCGGTGACGTGGCGCAGTAACATTCCACGTAGGCAACGTTTGTTCGTTGGGCATAAGTTGCGACATCGGGCGTTCTTTTTAAAGTTGAGGGGAGTTGAAGGGGATAATTGTGAGAGCTATCTAGGCTTTGGTAGATTGCGCTTGCATACTTTTGAGCATAATTTAGCAAAACGAGCATTATTTTAAGCTTTTATTTTAGTTAAGCACTGCTAGTATAATCCGAACTTTTATGCGTTGAAAACAAAAAAAAACATAGTTCTGGAATAATTCAGTTTGTATTTTATTTCTGCCAGAAATAAATTGGAAAATATTGAGATCTGAGCTGGCTAAAGCCCATGGTCAAATATGGTCCGGCGGACTCCGGGTTACCTTGTAGTCGGCATATCTGAGAGGCCGAGACTCACGTCAGGCCACCACGCTTATGGCTCGGTGACTCGGCCCCTCGAGCCTCAGATCAAAGATAGCGTTCTCCTCGAGTACATGCACTGCTTAAGACTGGAAGGTGGACTATATGAATGTTCATTAAAGTTAAAATTGATAGAGTTAAGCGGCTACTGATGATCTTTATTTTCCTTAAAATCTAAGCATAATTTCGGTGACAGAGAGCATAATTTTCAGAAATAAGCATAATTTTGACATAATTTCTAAAAAGAATGAGCACTGCCGTAAAAGCGCAATCTACCAAAGCCTAAAGTAATCTCTCTCAAGTCGTTTATCATGCGTGTTGTTCTCGCGTAACTGACTTGCATCGAGGGGATTCTTTCCACCATGCAAAAATGACCAACAGGGCAAAAATTGCATAAACGGGTATCTGGACATGGATTATCAAGGCGGTTTTCGAAAACGTTTTAAGGAAAACCGGAAAACTGATTTAGTGAGGCCCTTGTCGATGACGTTCTCTGAAGCTGTAGGCAAGAGATATAGACATTAAAACGTTTTCTCAATTCCAATTTCAAAGAGCGTTTTCGGAAAGGTTTCTCGCCATTGAAAGATTGTCATCAGTTTCGTCTCTCATTTTAAGGACTTAAGGAAGTGGAGACACATGACTTGTGGCACGATGCTAAAAACGTTACTTATAAGGGGGGTGCCAGAGCAATTTTTTGTGACATCATCAGAAAGGCTGCAAACCAACTTGCGGACAGCGAGGAACCCATAAGCTAGACTACCCAAATAAAAGCTCCTCTTGGTGCAAACCTTCTTCAATCGCAGACCCTTCGTCTTACTGGTAAGAGGGCCGTGGCGTAGGTGGAGTTTCCTCGTAAAATAATATTTGGGCGTATTTTGCGGAAAGACGAACATGTGGATACAAACTTGAAAATCTACTAGTGGATAAGTCTATTGTCAACGGGGAGGAAACAGCTTCTCCCTTTTTCTTTTTAACCAATACACTAGGCATTTTCCTTATTAACGAGACAACGGAATGCGATGTAACTACGATCAATATGGCGAGTTTGATCATACGGTTTCAACATTCCAACTCAGAGCCAGAGCCAGCAGGCTTTTCGATTTTCCAACCAAGTTGACAACGTGACTTATTTTTCAAACAAAACCATGTAATATCACGCGTCTGGCACTAGAGATATGAAGTAGGATTTTGAAGCCTTGTAATTAATTATGGTACGAAGACAAAGTAGAAGGGATTATACCTGGGATATACTACGCGCAAGAACTCGATGGCACAAGCACGGTGAAAAGAATTGCAAGTATTTCTTAGATCTTGATAAACTCAGTATGTTAAAAAGCACGTCAGAAAGCTGAACATTAGCGTTGTTATTTCTAGTGACCCCTTTATGATTATGGATTCACAACGCAAATGTTATATGAACTTATATCGTAGAGATGTTATTCTAGATAAATGCAGAATCACCGATATTCTTCGATAGTCCAAATTACCCAGTATTTCACATGAGTCGAGAATAGTATCATTACGTAAAGGTAGAATAACTGCGGAAGAGTGCCAGAAAGAAGTCAAGACATTTCGATTTCCATCTGCAAACACGCCAGGCAACGACGGGATGCCCATTGAATTTTATAACATTGATATTTTGATTGATTCCGTTAATGAAACTCAAGTTTATGAAGAAGAAATGTCCCCATCTCAAAGACAAGCAGTGATTACAGTGATTAGATAGAACACACTGTTCCCAAATTGGTAAAGTAGGTCTGTTTTGTTCCGAGTTCCTATCTGTAAATGGAACACATTGGTCCGATATTGGTCATTTAGGACTGTTTTGTTCCGAGTTCCTATCTGTAAATGGAACACATTGGTCCGATATTGGTCATTTAGGATTGTTTTGTTCCGAGTTCCTATCTGTGAATGGAACGTATGGTTCCTAAATTAGTGATTGGGGAACACGTATCGAACCATTTTGTTTCACATTCCTATTTGAAGCAAACAATAGGGCGCGCACAGCCCTGCTTGGGCAAGTTTGATTGCATCTAACTGTCATGAATTTTGCACAATAGTAATGAGGGCGGGTAAGTAAGGGCATGTCTTGGTAAATACAAACATATACGCAGTTCCATTATTCGTCATCGGTTCCTGTTGGCCAAATGTTCTTAAAACGGCAAAATGAGCAAAGGATGAAACTGACAGTTTGTATCACTGCCCAGTACAAGAGTGTGACCATGATGGGTTTCACAGTCAGAGGGGCTCCAGAAAACATATTTACACCAAGCACAGTTGGTTCTTTTACTTTGACGAAAAACCCAATTCGGCAGAAATCACAGGTTCGCTAAAAGGAGCAAGCAATTTTTCAATAGAGAGCACAATTCAAGATCAAACAAGTGAGACCACAAAGCATGCCGTAAAGTTACTCCCCTCATTTTAATTATCGTGCGACATTGGCGAAGTATTTACGAAATGGCTGACTGGAAGTGGTGGCGGTTACAAGAAAGATCGTGCGGCACAACAAATAGTTACAAGATGCTTTAGGTTTCTTAGATTTTGTTGTGAAGACGAGGAAGAGTCTACTTTTGACGTGGTGGACTTTAGTTTGTGTTCTCCAAATTTGTTGTTTAAGTTTGTCGACTACTTACAAGACGAATGGAAGCTCGGCCATCCAGCTCAAGTGAACCCCTCAGACCTGACATTTGCCACGAAATTTGTGGCCGTGTATCTGTTCATCAAAGTGAAGGGGTCACGTCCCATGACTTATCAATATTTGACGGTTGACATGATTGCTACAGCTAAGGAAAAGGGTGGATTCATTGATCAGAAAACGTTCAAGACTGCTGGAAAGTATGGCTTTGATTCTTTGATTCTGACCGATGCAAACATGCAAGTGCTCAATGGTTACATCTCGTACGTTAGACCTTTGCTGAAACCCCAGTGCGATTTTGTTCTCGTCAACAGAAATGGCGACCAACATGGTAAATTGGGCGAGATCATGAGCAAACTGGTGGTTGATGCAATTGAAAAGTACATCCATCCCACGCACTATCGCCAAATTGTTGAAACGCAGAGTCTCAATCAGCTCACTAGCGAGGAGCAGAGAATTTTGTCGGAAGACCAAAAGCACAGCTCTGCTGTTGCTAAAGTACACTATCAAAAGAGCCGATCCCGAGAAGTTGCTTTGAAGGGTCACGAGCGCCTACAAACTTCAAGGTGCCAAGGGCTCAGAAGTGGACGAGGACGTCCACGCGGGAGATCCAACTTCCAACTTCGGAGATCCAACTTCCAACGCCGTGCCCTCTGTTGAAACAGTGCAAAATATCGTCTCCTCCCCGAAAAAGGACGCCCTGCCTAAAAGAATCTTGCGCTCTCAGAAGAACCTTCGTCATGTTTTGAAATTCACTAAAGAAGAGGACGATTTTCTAAGGGAAAGGATAAATAAGCATTGGTTGGACAGTGGACTACTATTTTGAGAGACCTTGGTTTTCAATTTGAGGACGGAAGAACCGCGGACTCTCTAAAGAAAAGAGCTGGAATGAAAACGGCTCTAGCATAAGGTGGATCGAGACAGTTTAAACATCCTCATCGTAATATATATCTGGCATTGAATCATTTATACAAGATTCGATAAGGAAAAGACTTTGAGGACACATCTTAAACAAAACCAAATAACTTATAAAACAACAAGTGAGACCACAAAGCATGCCGTAAAGTTACTTTCTTCATTTTCATTATCGTGCGACAGTATTTACGAAGTGGCTGACTGGAAGTGATAAAGGGAAGGGATAAATAAGCACGGGTTTGGACAGTGGACTGCTATTTTTGAGAGATCCCGACTACCAATTTCAGGAAGGACGAATGGCGGATTCTTTGAAGATTGTGTTTCGATCTTTTGTTGGGTTTCTGGCTCTGCGAACGACATCTTCGCCTTTTCGTGCTGTGCATGCGCGGTCATCCGGGATACTCGCAGGAACGTCTCTAGTTGGCAACGGGGCAGTGCTGGGAATCGGAGTAACAAACATGCTTTCGTCGTCGCTACTTTCAGCTACAGCAGACGGTCTGGTGTGTCCGCTTTCTGTGGCTGCCCCAATCTGAGTCACTTCCGCCAGTTCCGATTTCGCCGGCAACGGCCCCTGGACACTTTTCACCAAGTGTTGGCCCTGCTGGCGAAGAATTCCAAGGTCAACATATGACCTCCTCCGCTCCTCTATCGCCTCGACTGTGTTGTAGGTGCCGAGCGATTTATGATGGTTCTTGAGCTTGTCACAGAGTATTTCGATATGGGCTTTCATGTTTGAACTGAGATAGGGATCGCGAATGTGGTGGTGTTTTTCGACACAGTCCTGTAGCTCCTTTTCCGTTTCTCTCAACCACCTGCCCTCGAATGCTTTGCGTGCTTTGTGGCGTCGTTCCTGTTCCTGGCGCGCGTTTCGGTCATCAATGTATCTCTGCAACTCTCATTGAATTGGACTTGGCGTAGCTGAGTCGGGATTCGTTGGAAGCAATTCAGCACTCTGGCTACTGACCCCCTTCTCTCGCAGCGCAGCCTTTCTTGCTTCATGTCGTTTCTTGGCGCGCTCACGTATCGCGAATCGCTTCTGCTCCTCCTCGCCAAGCATGTGTTTCAGCTGCCAGTGCCGAAGGCTATCTGGATGCAGACGTTTGAGCGAATCTCTCAAGATAGCAAGCACATCATCCGCTGAGCCAGCCTCTTTTGTGCTATCCTGTGACGTGTCCGCGTCACTCGAGTCAACAACCGTGATCTTCTGCACCAGGGGACTTGAAAGTGACAGCGACCTGATGGCCTCCTTCTCGTCTTCTTTCAAAGTGCCCTCCAGGCCTTCCAGTGTGCGTTCTTCATCACTGTCGGTGTCGTCCTGTTGATTGTCAGTATCGCCCTCACACTCGTTTGCTTTCTTGGCTGCCCACACAACGCATTCCATGGCATGCTTTCGCAGCCAAGCTGCTGCCCTTTTCTTCGGATTTTGAAGGCTCTTGAAATGATACTTTAGCAGGCGTCTGGCCATGGCTGGTTGATGTGTGGCACCGAATTCCAACTTGCGCTGTGCCGTTATTAGCATTGGGCATCTGTTCAGTCATGAATGGTTTTACGGTTTGGAACTTGACGTCGTGGGCAGTATATCCCCCCAGTGTGTGGATCTTCCAATCCGAAATGTCTAGGACACTCATCTGCTTCGTCGATGAAAATGACGTCTGTAAAGTGCGTTATCATGGCTTTATTGAACGCACGTTGCTTTGTGACCGTTGCAATGTTTCCATGGTGGACGAGCCCTTGGACAGGGAAGAATAAGCTCGTCTTGCGACTGTTTGCAGCTCCTGACTCTGTCCTTGTGCTTCTTCGCGTTGTAGTTTAAAAGCTTCAGGTAGTCTTCACAAAACGTGGCTACTTCATTTGCAGAAAAGCTATTCTCCAAGATCTCCCGAAAATACGTAGGGTCAGCTCCTTTGGAGGGATCGTACGCGCAAAAGCACCTGAGTGATAGTTTTCCTATTTGGCGGGCTTCGATGGGGTTTTCTACGAATGCACGTCTTCTCACGGACCAACAAACACCATCGTTGACTTCTATAAGGTCGTGGTTGATCACCAGAGGCTGGAAGAGTTCACAGCATGGATCTCCTAACAAGTCGATCACCTTTCTCATATCTCGTACGAGTCTGGTTTTGAACTGTTCGTTGGTTGCGAGACTGTTCAAACCTCGGATCCCTTTTGTAAACTTTGCCTCGATAGCCTGTGTATTCAAGCTTTTTCATGGCGATGGTTATGTCGTTCACAAGGATCGTCAACTTGTCGGACAGACGTTCCCAGTCACATCCAGAAGCTGGCACGGCTGCGTTGGGCACGTTGAAGCCAAACTGGTCGACATGCAATCTTGCCTCGATCATTCTGGTCATAGCATTTGTTAAGGATGGTTGGAAACTTGGGCCAATCAATGTTACGCGCACAACGTTTTCGGTGCCGCAGTTTTCTAATTCCTGTGAGTCCATTTCGGCAATCCCAAGCGCATTTGACATTTCTTCTCGATAACTGTGCTGATAGGAAGCTGTTACGAGATCTTGCATATATGGGTTTTTGTGATCTTTTAAGCAGGTTGTGGAGTTCCTTGATCGCACTGCACTCCTGGCCGTCTCGAAATTGAACCTGCATGGAATAAACACCTGAATTAAGTGCTCGCAAAAACACATTTCTAGCGTGTGTTGTGAACCATGAGACAAAACGTAGCTTTGCCATGAAACAGCTCGATTTTTATGGATTCATTTTACTTAGCCTTTGACGCTGCATTTTATGCAATAATCTGTCTTCAAATTGAATTTAAAAACTGCACAATCGATCGACTTAGGTCTTAACATCAGTCTAAAACGTCGGTATTACCTGAGTTGCCGTGACACCCATTCCACACTCCAGCAATGCTCGATGGACTACCAGCGGATTGGCTGGAGCTCCGTTAGGGGTGGTTAGTGCAAGGCAGTAGGTCAGTGATCGCCGGCCACAGCGATTTGTTGATCAACGTTGGATTTCCGTCGAGCCATTGTTGAGATATGACGTGCTAGGTGCGGAGCTCTGATCGTGCTCTTGTTCGCTCTCCTCGTCAATGCTTAATGCTCCGTTCTTTTTTTTCTTGCGTCGATATCGCACTGAAGAAGAACGCTGTGTTTGGTATAGCTGTGGAAATACAACAAAACGTTTTTTACGACCGTTTAACTTTGATAAAGAGTAATCTTAGGCAAGTGTCTTGAGAAAACAAACCTGAAATGGCTTTGCCGCAAATATCCCGCTTCTTGCATATGGAATTCCAGGATCTTTGGAGGTCCCTTTCTTTGACATTCCAGACACATTTTGCGCTGATAATGCTGCACTGGCCAGCGATTACGGGACTCATATAGCATAGCGTTGCTCCTCGTATGGCCTCACTATTTAATTGCCTGCTTGGCGTCTTCGCACGACGCATCTTCGGCGAATTTAGAGACAAAGATGCAATGAAACGGCTGCTTAAATAGCGGTTGTAAACTTGAGAATCTGATACGAATAAATCTGATGAACTGTAAGGTCACAAAGAAATAATAGTGTTTGAAGGTTTTTTCCCCTCAAGAGATTGTACACTTTTGTCCTCAACGGAGCCTTTCACAACGAGAACCTTTGGTATAGCACGGCTTCATTTGTACCCTTAAGATTCGAATACAATATGAAATATATCTCACGGAAATGTCCTAAACTTTCGCCTCGCCGTTTCGCATTATTCATGGGTTTATTTCGCCTTTTCTTGTGATCTTTGCGGCAGGAAACAAAGGGTAAGGTGTAGGCATTAATTGGACTTCGGAACGCTTGTAGCTAGCGTTACGCAACCTTATCTCGCACTTTCCTCGCTGCGGCTAATATACAAAGGAAACCAAGTTGGCAGAAAGCGTATCAGAAAAAACGCCGAACAAGAAGTCGTCAAAGCATTAACACGTTTCACTACCGAGAAATCGATCGCGCACGGGTCGAACTAAAAAAATCGAAACGACCAAAAGTAGAGAAAACGTCAACACTAAATGAGAATTGTACAGACAAACACAGGGAGCCCTCACATCCGTTTAGAATATGAATAAAAGATCAAATTACCTTTATCGCGCGAGTTTTATGTTTTGTGGCCGCCATTTTGAATTTTTATACCCGCGCGCGATAAATTGGGCGGTTTGCTAGTGCGAGGTCTGGAACCGAGATTACGGAAATCGCTCGGAGCCTGCTCGGAGATCTAATAAAGTCACTTAATTATTTTCGGTGAGCGATCGGATCCTCCGAGAATTTGCGAGTCCCAGACGTCTAAGATCTCGGTTCTAGACCTCGCACGAGCAGACGGCGCAATTTACCCCGCGCGCGCGTATTAAAAATTCAAAATGGCTGCCACAAAACGCAAAACACGAGCGATAAAGGTAGTTTGATCTTTTATTTATATTCTAAACGGATGTGAGAGCTCCCTGTGGACAAACCAGCGCGTTCGACGCCAGCTGCAAACACTGATGTAACAATCACGAACGTTAAAGAAATTGCTTCGAACATCCAGGCTAGTATCACCCAGTTCAGCAAAATGATGGAAATATTAGGGGATACTGAGAATAAACAAGCTGAAAAGTACAAATGTGTATTCTCTGACTCCCATTACAATAACAGGGCCAAAGATAATGCAAAAAATAATGTAACAAACGGAAAGCGCAAAGAGCGCAGAAAAATCAAACAAATGAAGCAATCAAACATACAAATAGAGGCAAACAAAAAGCACATAAAAAACCTCTCAAACATAGAACTCTCAAATGACCAGATCAATTTACCGGCAAAAGGGCTCAAATTCATCCTAACACCCATTACAAAACAAACACAAATTAAACGTCGGATCTTGCGTGACTTTGATCAGTTCGCAAGAAGAATGCGCCTTACGTACATATTTCACGCGCAAGACAGCGAACCACATCCTTTCCATATAAAATCTGCATGGGAACCACCAATACAACGATCAGTTGCCCTTGAGAGCTACCTTGAAGAGGTTAAGAACGAACTCGCAGACTTAAAACTCGCAAAGCCTAGAAATAATCTGCAACCCGCGGAGCGTGAGGCCCTCAAAGCCTTGAAGCATAACAACAAGATAAATGTTAAGAAAGCAGATAAAGGAACAACCATTGTAGTGATGAACACGCAAGACAAAAAACACGAAGGCCAAATACAGTTAGACATCATGAACCACTACAGGCCTCTTGAAACCCCTATGGTAGCGGAGACTAAACACAGAGTTAAACAACTCATCAACGATCTCTACCATGGAAACCACATAGACAAAATCACTAAAACATGGCTTTGCCAAACACAAAACCAGCCTCGCATTCCGGAGTTCTACACCCTCACAAAAATACACAAACCGACTCCTGTCGGTAGACCAATAATATCAGGGTGTGATGGCCCAACAGAGAAACTGTCATCATTTGTTGACAAACTCCTTCAGCCTATTGCACAACAGCAAAAGTCTTACATTGTGTATCTCAAAGATTCAACAGACTTCATCAATTTCATTGAAAAAACGAAAGTCCCAGCGGACGTTATTCTTGTTTCAATGGATGTAACGAGCCTGTATACGAACATACCACAAAGGGGGGGGGGGGGGGAATCCAAACAGTATGCAAGGCATACGAAACATTCTACCTAAACAAACCTCCAATCCCAAAACCACTACTGGAACAAGCGCTAAGGCTGATTCTCCAAAAAAACTCATTCCAGTTTAATGGAAAAAACTACCTCCAAACACATGGCACAGCCATGGGCACAAAGGTGGCAGTAGCCTTTGCAAGCATCTTCATGAGTAAGGTGGAAACAGACATTCTTAGCCAAAGCGCATTTCAATCGCTCGTTTGGAAACGATATATAGACGACATATTTTCACTCTGGACTATAAACAGAGTAGAAATATGCAAGTGAAGTATGATCCTCGCAGTAAATTTTCCAATTTAAGCAA
>CM042752.1:20205206-20225206 GCA_022496165.2 Catalaphyllia jardinei
CAAAAAAGTGTGAAATAATAAATGTTAAATGCTTTAAACATAAACCTACTGGATATGATTTTTATTGTCTTTTGATCTGTGGAGCATACATTTCTCTTTAATAGAGCTTCACTGCTGTTTACGGTGCTTAACTTTCGTTTTCATCGAACGATTACTGTAGCTTAGTGACCTGGCAAACTTCAGAAAGCATGTGGAGTTATCTTAGTTTCCAGTACTCGTCAAATTTGTAGTTTGGTTACCAAGTTTTCCAAGATGGCGTTGTTTTTATTGAGTGATCTTTCAAAGCTCTTCTGCGTTGCTTTGGTCTTCTTATCTAATCTCCTTTTAAACTCAACATTGAGATCAAGGTTAGTTAAATGCAATGTGATTTACTCCCAAACACCATAAGTCTTGATAAACTTCACAGCGTAAGATTACACCTCTGCTTTTTTTAATTCACAGTGGTTTCAATACATTCGAACATACGAATAGGTTTAGGAACCACGTTGGAAAACCGTCGTGTCCAGGACATGTTGATAACTGTAAACGCTTGTTTTCAAGGCACCGCCCCCACATGCATTATGGAACCCGTTAAAATGAGAAATAACAAGTATGATCTAAGGGGCAATAATACGCTATCACTGCCAAAAGTAAACACCACAAAGCATGGCTTAAATTCCTTCAGATATTTCACCGCAAGACAATGGAACAGTGTTCCAAATGAATTGCGTTTAAAAGCTGGAGGTCTAGAATTTAATAAACAAACAAGTGAGGAATATTGAATTTTAATTACTTAAGGTTTGTAACCATAGATGCATGATATTTTATATTCTTACATTTTTATGTACACATTTCTTTTTTTTTTGTTAATATTAATTTGTGGAAAACTTGCAAAATAGCTATAGCTAAGCGTTTCTCCCACGCTAAATAAAGATTATGTATGTATGTATGTATGTATGTTCTCAGGAAGAAAAGATTGACATTTTGGAAAATTTCTATTGGTCTGAATTTTATTTCTTTAACCATAAATGCTGAAAAATCTGATTTTTGACCTGGAAAATGAGGGGTCGACTTATACACGAGTAAATACGGTAAGCAACTGAAAGATATTGGCTTGATAGGTAGATTTTACCACTACAGTTAATAATAAATAAATAAATAAATAACTGTCAATCTTCCATTCAATTAAGAAGTGAAAGGGAGGTAAGAGGTTATCCCTTTCTAGTTTATCTCCTCCTAAAAGAAGTTAAAACATATGTACATCTGATTTAAAGATAGAAATAGATAACTTATTGTTCACGTAAAACACTCGCAGGATCATATTTGAGTCTGTTCTTAAAAATGTTCAAATTATTCGCCTCAGTAATTTTTAAGTTCTTAGAATCCTCTGTAGGAAAAAGATGAGGGCTGGCCACTTTTATCCATAGTTCTCAGCACAGAAATTAAAACTTTAAATAAACGTCCTTCATAAAATGTGCAGAAAAGATGTGAAACCTTCAAGCCCGACATACACAATGTCATTAGAACCATGACAAGTATTGCAAAAAATGCCTTCTTTTTACTTCATGGGCTGTTTGCTGTATAAGGCTGTGTAAGGCTCACATGGTATATATGCACAGCCATGACTTTTCTTACAGAGGACCCACATTGTTGCAAGTTCAATGTTTGAAGTGGTAGGTAGTTTTTAGTCTAATCAGAATGCAGGATTTTTGGAACAGCAACAAGGTTATTTATTCCACACAAATGCAGTAATTCCCCACAAGACTTCACAACAAGCACATGCTAGGCTTGTAAACCATACTTCGACTTCCGTCACTATAAACACGGCCTCCGCCAGATATCCATGTAACCTCTCTGTTAGACTTCAACAAACACGACCTCTGTCGACACTTTACATGCGACCTTCGTCACACTTTAATAAACACTACTGACTCACAAGATAATTCTCTCTAAACACTCCTGAGAAAAAAACCTAAGAACTACAACGATTCACTAATATACATGTACTTTACAGCATAAGATTCTAGAACTTTTCAGCTCTACTAAATAAAGTAACATATTACAATGTACAAGTATTTACAGCATCAGATGAAAAGGACTGAAATAAATTTCTTAGTCACCGTGACACAAAACTAATTAAATATGCATGAAACTTCTAGGAGAAATTAGCATATACGCGAACCTTCCAAGTCACCCATCGGCAATTATTTTTCGTAACACACATATATATGGCAAGCTGCAAAACAGGAAAAATTTGTATAATTCAGGTTACTTTTTCATTGATTTTGAAATTTTTTTTGGAATTTTTTTTTCTTTTTGCATATTCTTCCCACTCACCCCATTTTTTAAAAAGCAAATTTCATCTTGCATCTTTGTAATTATTACTTTGTAATCTTAAAATCCTGAACAAGTGCACTTCTGCTGTGTTACAGGCATCTTTTCAGTCATCACCTTTGGTCATTCCCTCACCTGGCCGCAGTGGTGCAAAGTTTTTTATCTCCAAAAACAGGAAGTTCTATGTCAAAACAATAGAGGGTGAAGATATTGAAAGACTTCACAACATTCTTCCACAGTATCACCATGTGAGTTGATCAGTGTTTGTGTAGTGTAGCTGAGAGGAAAAGGCAGATGCTGTCCTCAATTCTGTTAATAACTTTGAAGTAAATTTGCATTTTCCTCCCTCTAGAAATTCAATACATTGTTCTTTTAGTGTTAAAAGTTCAAACCAGTAATTAAGAAATAGAAACATTATTTTGCTGTGTTTCTATCGAGATGGGAATTTAGGAGAACAAATACTGTGGGGACATGAGCCAATAGGTGAGTGTTTCCATGACTTTTTGGAGTTCTCCCAAACTTTCACAAGTGTTTCCATAACACAAGAAAAATGTTATATAATATCTCTTTTAGAAAACAGCCTGCGGGAAATAATAAAGAATGTGACAACTCCAACTTGTCAGTGTTTTTATATATATTTATATTATGTTGTTGTTCCTTGGAGGTACACCAACATGGCAGCCCCTATGCTGGGCTCTGTAAATTTGTGCAAAATATTTTGCCAAATATTTGAAGTTTGAGAAAACGTACAGACCTAAAACTTGGAGAAGTGTGTTTATTCATCTCCTATAACATTATATTTCCTTGACTTTATACACTGAAGGGTTTTCGAAGTATTTTTTAATTGCAAGACAGTGCAACCCAAGAATAGAAACAGGACTTTTAAGCACGCAGCACACCTATTTTCTTGGGGCTATTTTTTAAAACAATGATACTCCAGTACATAATTTCAGCTGCATTCTCTTTCAGTACATTGTAGAAAAGCATGCAAAGACATTGTTACCACACTACTTGGGTGTGTATCGCATTACTGTGGATAACAAGGAGACCTACCTTTTAGTAATGAAGAGTGTATTCAGCTCCAAGTTGAAGATACACAAGAAGTACGACTTGAAGGGCTCAACAGTAGACAGACAAGCAAGCAACAAGGAAAAGGTGAGTGTCGCTTTGATTTTAAAAATAATTCCTATTTACAAGGCTAAAAAATGTTAAAAACTAAAAAACACCAAATATTTTCCATACTAGGCCATCTTCAGGGTAAGTTGGGGTAACTTACCCTGGGGATGACCCAGTGTTGAAAACATTCTGCGTCTTTTACCTTTTAAAGTGCCTAGTATGAAGTAAAAAATAATTGCTGCTTATTTGAAAGGCTTTTCAAAGTAAAGAAGAATGGCATTTTCTTTTTGGGAATATCTTTTTTCTTTTTAGAGATATTTACCTTTTTGTATTATGCAAATTAGGAAAGTGATGACGTCATAGGTGGTGCCATTAAATAGTACAGCACCTCCTATGTTGTTGCCATGGCAACACTTGGCTCCAATCTCTTTCTGTGAAAAACCAAATATCTCCATTTGTAATCATTTAAAGTGGGACAGAGGGTCTAGCTCAGCACACAAATGGTTCCCATATTGTCTTAACTCTCCCCTTTAGATTGTTGTAAGTGGATGATCCTTGTTTAGGATAAAATCTGGGAATTTTAGTCTTAATTAAATCAGGACCAACAGCATAACTGTTGTCATGGCAATGGCACGACAGGTGTCATTTTGCTTCTTTTGTGATGTACAGTCCTGATGCCAAGTTTGAAGAACACTGCTTTAATATTTCTAGAGATATTCTTGATTGAGTGTTGTACTGTTTTAGTGAAACCACCTATGATGTCATCACTTTACTCACAAAATCGTAAATATTCTAAAAAGAAAAACGCCATTCTTCTATACTTTGAAAGGCCTTTCAAATAAGCATCAATTATTTTTTACTTCGTAGTCACTTTAACTTTTTTTATAGCAAAATACAAATTAGTATTTAAGTTTACAAGAAAAATACATGTAACATTTATTGGTTTCTGAAAATAAATCACAAAGCCTGTCATTGTCACTGCTGGATGTTACATGGAAAATCTCATTCATTCGCTGCTTGACTATGGCTTCTCAGAGCTCAAAGTTCAGACTCATCTCCTTGGTTGGTGGTTTAGCCCTTTTAAATGCAGTGCCATAACAAAAACCTTGTTTATATTTAACATCTGTGTTTTTAAGTCTGGTGACTATTTGAAGATGGCCCTTAGGGATCCATTCTGATAAATCAACAGGTGAGCTTGTTAGGAGGGGCTGAAAACAGAATAATCTGTATGGTACTAAAGAGAATTGCTCTGTTGTATGGTACTCTTTCAGGGGTTTCATTTATGTTTTACACAGGAGAGCAACTGGTTTTCAAAGCAGGCAAAACTAAGTATCAGAATTTTTTCATAAGAAAAGCTTTCCAGTACAGTAGGTGGGCAAAATTGTCTCCACAGCCAGTCCATTTGCTTGGTGCTAGGTCCTTAATGAAATCCCTGCTCTTTACCAAGTACCAAATTCTGCATGACTTGTTTTAAATATTCCTGACTATGGACAGAGTCATTGACACTATTTTTTGTCTTCAATTGTTAATTTTGCTAAAAATAATTCAGTGAAATTGATATGTTTGTGCCAAAAGGGTTAATTGACATAATTGATGAAGAGAGACTCTTGTTTAATAAATGAATTGAGAATCAGTGAAGCGTATATTTTGGAATCAATTACAAGCAATTGGCTTGCAAGGGAATGATTTAAAATTTCTCGCGATGCGGTTGTTGCAATGTTTGCTTCGAGAAGTTCCTGCTAACACAGCACGAAGAGGTCTTAAATTGAAACTTGCTTCGCTAGATTCTACACTGTCATTACAAGCAAAGAACTTTAATGGAATTGGAGTTATGAAGAAAAGAAGTTACATGTATGTGAACGCCAACATGTTAGCGAACTCTTGTGTAACATTATTGCATCACACCAGTCGGTGAAATGTTCTATATGTAGTTTTAGGCTTTTAGTATGTTACACATGTGCAAGGGAGTTGAAACAAAACTTTTTTCACAAGATCGGCTCTATTGCCAGAATTAAAGAAGCTGATCCATGATGGAAAGCGATTGGTTAAGTTTCAATCTTTCTCCAATTATTCAGAGTTACATGTGTATTTGTCAGTGTATTGAATTTGCATTTCGTGCTGCAAGTCCATTGAACTGGAACTCATTGTTTTCATTATCAAGGAAAAGACTTAAACTTGAACTTATATGTTGTTATTACAGACAAAAAAGTTTTGAATGTGATAAAATCACTTGGGAAATTTACTGCGAAACTTTCAACTAGGATGACATAACGAATCGAAAATGTGACTACACATTGTCTCATAACTAAGGCACGTGCATGTTCGGGAAAAACGCATCAAAAGAAAAAGTCATTACGGTGACTAGACTTGCCACAAGTCCAGGGTTGGCGGTTGGCGCAGAAACAAACACATTTCTTCCTGACAGATATGCTTCCACTGTTTTTTTTTCTGGTAGTCAAGATATATGCAATATATGATATCCCGTGCGCGTGGCCTTTGGTTTTGCAATCAACCCCATATCGAATTTAACCGCAAGTCACGTTTGGTTGAGCATAGTTTGACAGTTCGGTTCCTAAGGGATATCTAGGCAACCTCTGATTAAAGCGCAGCGACCCGTTTTTAGGTCGCTAAAATTGGTGCCAGGAAAAGTCCTTCGTCCTGCAGGTACTGAATAAACAAGGACTTCAGAAAGTCTATACAGTGACCAGAAAATTTGTGTTTCTCGCCAAGCTAGGTCACAGGTGACAAGTGGAATGGGCTCTTCATATAAACGGATTAGCCAGGAAATATAGTTCGAAAACTGAGCAAATCAACAGGAAATGGCAAATAATTTATTAAGAAAACGTTGGACCAGTTCAGTCGATCGATTGAAACTCTAGAAACGATTGACGCTTTTAAACATGATCTAGATTTGAAAGAGTTTTAAGCAAATGTTTAAGAAGCACGGTAAAAAAAGCACATTGTACCCGTCGATGTAGATTTGAAAGAGTTTTAAGCAAATGTTTAAGAAGCACTGAGTAAAAAAAGCACATTGTACCCGCCAATCGTCGATTTCGTTGACCTTGAAAATGACACTTGCGAATGACACAAGCCAAGAACTGATACGTACATTGTATCTGCTGTCAAACATGAAACTGTTAAATCTTTTCATCACTGCTTTCTGCCAGGTCTACAAACCTTTCTAAATGACTGGTAAAAGTGAAGTTAATAACTTCAATATCCACGACTTTCACTTTATGTAATTGGCAAAAGTGGACGATACAATTGATTGGCAAACTTTCATCGTACAGGTTTAAGCAACCTCGTTCCCAGGGCCTTTTCCCTGGCTTGGGGGCGGGGCGGGGCGGGAAAAGGCCCTGGCATCGGCTGGTCACGTGTCCACCTTATACCCTGAAATCCTGGGTGTAATAAATTAGCGAGGTTAGCATAATCAACAGTGCCAAAATCATGATGGCAGATAAAATGTCTGTGCTATTCGATTTAGATCTGCTTTTAGTCATAGAAACTTTCCGTTGTTTTGTTTACGTATCACGTATTTGAATATTTACTGAAAGGCAAAGATATTGTTGCTGTTCTACCGACTGGCTTTGGCAAATCTCTGCTGTTTCAGCTTCTACGGGATTTTGTGCGTGCCAACGCGGACAAAATTATATTGTGTTACACTCAACCTTTTGTAGCTTCAATTGCGTTTATGAAGGGCACTGCATATTGGGTTCTAAGAAGGAATTTTAAGTAGAGTTGAGCTGTTAGACTGTGCTGCGGCAAATTTTTAGAAGTCGTCCTAAGTCTGTATGATTTCCGCTGTTGTCTGCATGTTGCTTCATTCAGTTTGACACCTCTGTAATTTGCCATGTGTAAACTGGTAAATGCATTATTTAGGCTCATTTCCATTCCAAGATATGTTTTTAAGTCTCCAAGTATTTGTTTTTTTTGTGGGAAAAATATGTCGATTAAGTGAGTTTACCGTGAACATATTGCTTACTCGCATTCTATATTGTGACGCCCTGGCGGTAATTAGAACTGTTTGCAAGTACAGCACAGGGTAGTTTCTTGTCACGGATATCATATTTGCCCTCCTGCAGATATCTTGGGAAATGCCATAGCTTTACTTGTAGAAAAATTCTTATGTTTCTTGCAGCTATCTGATCGAGCATATGCTTCTGGAGCCCGAAGCAGTGTAGGTTTACTCCTCCTTTGATCGTTCTTGCACCACAGGATTCAAATGTAGCTAATTACGTGCAAGTCTGTTGACTGTTGTATATGCCATTGTTTGGCCTAGTTCAAAAGATTTACCATAGCACACTCTAATGCCTTAACTCTACTTAACATCACTCCTTAGAAGACAGTATAAAGTGCCCTTCATAAACACGAGTGAAGCTAAAAAAGGTTTAGTGACCGAACAGAAAATGGCAAATGTCTAGATGTCACAAACCTTAGAAGTCGTGTAACACAATATTATTGTCTGCGTTGGCAGGCACGAAATCCCGTAGAAGCTGAAACAGCAGAGATTTGCCAAAGCCAGTCGGTAGAACGGCAACAATATCTTTCCCTTTCATTAAATATTCAAAACATTTTACTTGAGCATGTAAACTAAATGATGGACGGTTTCAACGATTAGAAGCAGATCTAAATCAAATAGCGCAGACAGTTTATCCGTCATCGTGATTTTGCCACTGTTGATTATGCTAACCTCCCTAATTTATTACACCCAGGTTTTCAGGGTGTAAGGTGGACACGTGACCAGCTCATACCAGGGCCTTTTCCCACCCCTCCCCCAAGCCAGGGAAAAGGCCCTGGGAACCAGGTTGAGGTTTAAGCACTTTCCCTTAAACTTATGAACGACGTGAATTCCATTTAAAGTAGAAAGCTTTACAGCCTTTTTTGAGCAGAGTAAATTTGAAAAGTTTAAGAGTCAAATCTCAAATGAACGTGATAAACAAACAGCAGAGTTGAGCAAACGTTTCGTTCAAGTCTGCGAAGTTATGTTAGACTTCTCTGCGTGCTTTTCAGTTCGCATTACAATAGGCTATTAAAGTCGCGTGAGAAATTCAAGCAGTTGCACTTACAGTTTTTTTAAGCTCTTGCGAGACGAGAGTCTCGTATCACGAGACGAGAATCTGGTATCACGAGACGAGACTCTCGAGACAAGATTTTCGTCTCGCGAGAGGGTGGTAACTTACTTTTGAGCGGTGCTGTAATATACACAACTTGGCCAATCAAACAGTCCTAATATGTTTAATCAGGAAAATCTTTACACAGGCTTTTAGCCAGATGGCTGTCCAGGTATCTTGTGGACAGCCACTTGTTGAAGAGAATCGTCTTATTTTTCATGTGTTGCTTTATAAATTGCTTATTTTAGCAGGCCCTATAGCACATTTTGGTCCCCCACTTTTCGAATCCTGGCTAAAAGCCTGTCTTTCCATGTGTACTCACAGGTGAGTAAAGTGATCTAATACAAACTTACTAGAGGAAATCAAAAGTGTGCTATTGACATGTAGTACTGTTAAAACTTGTTTGGGTCTTTTCCAGACAAAGGAGAATCCTACCTTTAAGGACAATGATTTCACAAAAGACAATGCAAAGCTACTCATTGGTGATGATGTCAAGAAAGACTTGCTACAACGAGTCAAGGATGATGTGGAGGTGAGCTTGTCAAAAATAGAACTGTTATTATTATGATACAGCTAGAGAGTATGTGTACTGGTACATAGGGCAGGTTGTATACTTACACAACATGGTTGTCTGTCTGAACTTGTTGTGTAAGCTTCCTTTCTGGTGTACACTCATTGGGCAACTTTTGCTGAGAAGTAAACAGTACGAAAAATAACCAGACTCTTATTGAAAGCCTTGTACTTGTCTCGTCATGCAGTTTTTGACAAGTCTAAACATAATGGACTACAGCCTATTGGTAGGCATTCACGATGCTGATCTTGCTGAAGCTGGGAATGATGTTGATGATGTCTTAGAGGGTATAGACAGTAATGAAGACAGTGAACCTGAATCTCCTCGTGAGGCTGACTCACCGCAAGAATCTGACTCCCCCGGAGAGGCAGAGATGCCACTGTCTGATACTCCTCCCACCACCCCTCCTGCTAATTTTAATGGTGCGCGTGAGAGAAATATCAGTTTTGGTAGCAATGAGCTTGATGAGAGGGATGATGATGATGATACAGAAGGCTTTCAAAGCGTAGATGGTAGGTTTTTGTCAGTGAATAATGAGTTTTTACTTGGGATAAATGGTGACTCGGGCGTTTTCTGCCATAGATGGGAGTCCTGTGGACACCTACTTTGGAGAGTCGTTATTGAAGAGTAATAAGCATTGAATTAGAAATCATCAACTGGATTTGCACTCAAAACTGCAAAAAATTGTACTCATTCTTCAATTTTGCAAACTTTTGTAGTAGTATACCTCCATAACGGTAACCTCCATAGGATGATAAAGTTTTAAATCCCATATGATATTTTGAGACCCTGCTCTTGAAATCCAGGCTAAGAGTGTTCAGAAGATCATGTATGTACAAACCCTTGGGTGACAACAAATTTGGGGAAACTATAAATATAAAGCTCCTTTTGAATTCCCTCCAGTTGCAAATGAGGAGAAAAATGTTCTAATCTTGCTTTAATCTTTCATTATAGAAAAAAGACGAGAGTTATATTATCTTGGAATCATAGATGTGTTGACATTTTATGGAGCTGGAAAGAAGGCTGCGCATGCTGCCAAAACAGTCAAACATGGGGTGAGAAAGTGGTCTTTGTGTGACAAAGTGGTCTTTGTGTGACTGTCTCAATAGATGGAATAACGCATCAGTAAATTACAGTGGAGTATGATATCTTATCACCACATACATGTAATGCTGGATTGTACTGGATACCCCAACCCTTCTTCCCCGACCCCAAAGTGCAGATATGTCCAGAAATGCAGGTTAATGAGATGCATGCTCTTTATGATAAGCACCACAAAGTGTCCTCTTTCCTAAAAGGTCACCAAACCGCAATCATGTAATTCTGTCAAATATGAAGTAATATGAAAATGACACTTTGTAATGCTTATTCTTATATATAATGAGCATTGAATCTCATTAACCTGCATTTCTGGACATAAGTGTCAAGGCTAGGTGTTGGGTATTTGGGAGGTTTTCAAAATTGGGAAATTATGGTCTTATGAAACAAGAGAGAACCTTTTGAACCATTTTAGTTTTGTAAACATTGAGATTTGCAGGAAACAAATCCTTCTTCATGACCAGTCATTTACTTAAGCCAGTGAGAGCATGTGTTGTTGATCAAATTCAGGTACATAGTAATTCCAATAGTTTGGTTATGTACAGGGTTAGAATTCCACAAGATTTGTTTGTCTTGAAATGTGATAATTTACATTATGGCAAACTAGTTGCTAAGACTTTCATTGATGAATTGAATTTCTTAAGTTTCATCCAATTGATTTGAAGTTAATTTTCCTCAATCCAAGTATTTTTAAATTACAGTTTATAGTATTAGTCAACCTAAAGTTAACATAATTGTTATAATTGCATTACTTTTTGTAAGTATTTTGAGAATTATAGTATTATGTCCAGAAGCCCTTGATTTTAAAGTAGTTCAGTTTTGACCTTGCTCCCAAGCTAACTATAGGGGATGGGCAATGGCTTAATGTTCATGCACTGGACTCTGGCTCAAGCAGTATGGGTAAGATCCCTGGCTGTGTTTTGTTCTTGGGCAAAACACTTTACCCTCATAGTGCCTCTCTCCACCCAGGTGTATGAATAGGTTTGTGTGAATTTAATGCTGAGGGATAACCCTCTGATGGAATAGGATCCCATCCAGGGGGATTCAGTAGAAATACTCCTACTCACTTCATATTACAGGTGCACCTTTAATTTGGGCTCGAACCTCAACTTCACCTTACATCTGCCTTGCTTCCCACACAAACCAATTGTTGTTTTATTCAGTAAAATCAAAAATAATTGATAGATGCAGTGAAAATAAAGGAAACTTTAAAAAGACATTTTAAATGCACTGATTAAATAAATGATAATTACAAGCTCTCAGTGAATCAGCAAGCACTAAAAGCTAGCACTTTATGTAATGCAAAATCTTTCATTGTTAATACATTATCATCATTTGCTAGTAAACCTGACTTAACTCAGACTAGTAATAATCAGCTGCTCTACAAAAAATATAATTATTTTATTCTTCTCTCCTGCACCAATTCAGTTCTTGCTTTCATTCATGCTTTAAAATATATGATTAAAACTCTTGCAAATTGTTTTTGAGCAGTATTGAGTTTTAACTGTCAAGAATAACTTTATGGTAACTCATACTTGTAAAGCTGGAATTTTGATAATCCACCATGTCATGATTGAAGTGACATTCCCTGCCTTAGATTGCCGCAGTTCAGTGGCGTGTGAGTGTGAGGCAAACGATGGGGATTGCCGAGCAACCTGAGAATTCCTGGCTAACATCTCCTAGGGTAACATCTCTTTCGAAATCTTGCTAACTTAAAACTTCTTTTGTCTGTCTGGTGCCTAAAACATTTCTTTTATTATCTTATTGATATAATGTTTCTTTTCTTTTATGTGAGAACACATTTGTGTGGTTAAACAACTAATGGTAAATCTTAATAAAGGTCAAATTTTATATTTTAGTGATGTGGTATACTTTTGTTAATTAGATATAGCTCTTAACACCATACTCTTATGATTAAAAATAATCTAATTAACATTAAGTATTTTAACTAGTCTGTTACAGTGAGGACACTCAAACTGCAAACACTTGTCATTTGTGTGTACATTTTTTCATGACCACAGAAGGCAAACTCTTCCTTTAACAAGAGTGTTTGTTTGTTTGCTGTTTTTACACTTATAAATTGCTAACATTATACATTACATGAAGAGCCTCTATTCTATATACTCAACAAAAAATGTACAAAAAATTATGTCAAAAGTTCATGGTTCAAGTGCCCTTTATGTACACCAACAATAAATTTGTCACACAGCTTTTTAATTTTTTTTTAATTTTACTCATGCCAATTAATGATGCATCTGTGACAGACATATATGAGCATAGCTAGTGTACCCCCAAGCCTTAACCATTACTGAGAGTTGCACATGCACTGTGGCTAGAGTGCTATGCAGCTGACTATGGTTCTTTTCAGGCTAAGCAAAGTGCTGCCAATCATAGTGAACTAAAAACTCCACCACTAAATTAGCATTATATGTTACCTAGATGTACGTGTGCAAATGGAGTATTGCTTGTTTTATAACATGCGGCACCACTAAAAGTAGCTATAACTGAAAGCTGGGTTTGGAAGGTGGGAGGTAGGCTGGGGGCATTTACTACTGGATCCTAGAATTTATTATACAAGACTGCAGAATGATTATTTTAGTTACTTAACCATGTGGTAAATTAATGCCTTTGTGTTGACTAAATATGTCAGAGTTCTCTTATCCTGTTCTTGCTTTGCTCGTATATAGGAAGAACCCTGACCAAAATCTATACTTAATTCCTATCATGAAGTTAATTAAACTTCTACCTTAAAAGACTTAAACCAACATCTCTTCTCAAGAGTTTATGATATACCAGACAAATTTTGAGATTCCCAGATTAAAATGCCACAAAACCTTGCTCTCTCCAGCACCAGATAAGTATACCAACTGGAAACTCCTAAGATGATAGTTGTGAATTATAAGGACTTATGATTTGTTTTCTAATTTTTTAGGCAGGGGCTGAAATTTCAACGATAAAACCAGAGAATTACGCCAAGAGATTCCTGGATTTAATGGAAAGAATATTTGCATAGATGTATTTACAGGGATTTTAGAGTATACAGTATGCATTTAAATGTACAATTTACATAAATAAAACAACACACCGACTCTTTGAAATGTCAAAGCTCAAGAAACATGTACATTGAATGACACTTTAATTATGAATTAATATTAATTATTATTTTTAATTTGAGACTACATAAGCATGGTCGCGATTATTTCAAATTCTTTATTACTGTGAATGTTTTGACTTTTCTTTGACACCATTATTTAAAGTAGACTGCATGAGAAGTAAAATGCTGTTTACTTTTTTCAAATATCAGAGATATTCAAGTTTTTAAAATTTGCAAATTAGCCAAGTGATGACGTCATATACTCAATCAGATTTTGTTCAAGTATGATGAAAAGAGATATCACAGCCAGTTTGTAACAGAAATGTTTGATTCTCTGCTGTAAGAATCTACTAAATGTGCTCCACAATATGAAGTTAACAGTTCTGTTACCATGGAAACATACTGGGTTCTAGACCTCCCCGATATTAAAAGCTTTTCTGGCCACCTTTGGTGTTCCATTTTGATATTTCCTAACAGCACTTCATATGCATGATCTAGCAAGCCTATTATGTTAGCTCGACTTTGTGCCCTTGTTCACAGGGAACCCAAACACTTTATCAGCAATAAAAATAAATATACTCTTATTTACCTGTACCCCTGTGTCTTTTTTGAGTCGTTTAAAACGGATTTGAATGACGCGAAGGCGGTTTACATTTTTCATATGCCACTTTGTAATTATGATGCTCCGTTTACGTCTCAAGGGTCTAGTAGCGTCGTTAACTATTAAACTCTCATCGGGGGAGGAGAGAGATTCTCAGGTTTCATAACGACCGTGCGTTAATAGAGAAAAGAGACAAGGGGTGAAACTTGCCAAGAGCTTTCGGCTAGTCTGTGACTACAGTTGAGTGGACCAGTCCGCGTGGTTCCTCGCGTGGATATGTGCGAGGAAACACAACACGAAGGATGGCAGCCTTTGACTGCAATATCCACGCCAATCACAAATACTTCATCAACAGTACGAGGCAATTTCAACGTTGTTTACTAGTGAGCCGATTATACTCTGTATTTTGCCTATTTTTATTATTTTTTTTGGCTCTGTATTTTTTTAAATAGCAAACATTTGCAGGCAACATAAATATATTTTAGCCAGAGAATATGTAAGCTTATGTTTTCAGGGCTCCAGGTCTTGAGTCAGCCAGAGTCAGTAAACATCTTTTTATTTAGCCGTTAAAACCCAGTTTCTTCAAAATTTGAATTTTGGTTTAACGCAGTTCGTATCAGTAGAAACGGATGTCATTTATTTCTTTACACAAGCTTAAAAAAAACCCGTAAACACGGACTGATTTAAAGCAACTTGTTTTAAGGACCGGTAGATTTATCTATTTGGTAAAACATTTGACAATAAAATCTGTGATAAAATATTATGAAACATAGCACCACGTTTCGACGTTTCCACAACCACATTATCAAGTGAGAGTAAAATAATAATTTATTCATCTCTTAACTATATATATATAATAACAGTACATTTATTTTTATTGCTGATTAAGTGTTCAGGTTCCCTGTGCCTTGTTTAACATTTTCAAGCTGAAAATCATCAACATATTGAATTCAAGTGGGTGGGGCCTAGAAAAGAGGGAGTTGCCATGGGAACAGAATTTTTTTGTAGTCATAGGTGTGTTTCCTGTAGATCTATTAGCCTGCCAAGTTTCAAGGTTTTGCACCGCAAATTGGCCAAGATAACTCTATGTATATACTCAATGTAATATTGGGTTGAGTGTATGACATCATCAGTCATCTCATTTGCATATTTTACCCATTTTTCAAACTTAAATATCTCCGGAACTAGTGCAAATATTTGTAAACGGCAAATGGCGTTTTTATTCTTTCATGGAATTCTATGTGATACACTCAAAAATCCAAAGGGTAAAAATTTGATTTGAATAGTACCACTTTAAATTCATTAGAAGCAGCTTCTAGCTGCTGGGAAGTGAAGTTGTCATAATGATATTTGTTACTTCTTAAAAAATGCTTGAATTTGCAATGTAATAAAACAGCTTTTATCATATTTGACAACTTTTATTGTATTGTTTTCTTGTAAACACAAACATTTTGTGAATTCACTTCTCTCTAGCAGGCCCATATATAATGTTGCCCACTAAATTTTCAATGTTTTTAAAGAATGCCCATATCTTCTAAATTTGCTTAATATTAATTTATTTCATTATGGGTGTTGCAAAATTTTTGAAAATCAAGTAATTCATAATAGGAAAGCCTTAACTGGGTTTAACACTAAAACATTTTGTTTTTCTAGAAAGCAAGTTTTCTTTGTGTATTTTCATCTTTGAATTAGTATTTGATTAATTTCTGTTACTTAGTAATTCTAAAGGAAAAATGATTTTTCAGGCTTTCAAGGGTAGTGGTATGCTTATATCGTACTTAGAGCTAGAATTAATAATGTAAAGTCATGGAATTGCTATCTTAGCTGGAAAGATCGAACAGTCTTTGCCAGTCACTCAATGTGCTAAGTTTTTATGTGTTATAAGTTGCTGTTGTCATAAAGCTCTTTAGTACCTCTAATTTCCTTGGATCTTGTTAGCCCAAAGCTCTATTGTTTTAGGACTAGGGTCCATTGCTACTATTGTTTGTATACCATTTTCTCAGCCAATCTTGTGAGACATTCCAAAGATCTTTGTGGAGACCAATAACATAAATTTTTTGGAAGGTCTGCCAGGGAAATGGATGCCTGTATTTTGCTCGTGTTTGCTTCAATTGTTACATTTTTGCAAATGTTGTAAATTAACAGGTCCTGTTGGAGATAAGATGCAATGTTGTTGATGGTCTACAGTTCATGTTAAGCCAGGCTACGTTGTAGGTCTAGTGTCCCTAATGCTCAGTATAATCCTTGCTTGTTCCATATTTAATAGAGGGGAATGGTTATGAAACTCGACAAATTTTGTTGTTGTATGTTTTTGTTTGCTTTTTTGGCCTTGGCAGTGCACAGAACACAATAGTTGTTTACTCTGTACTGAGGAACTAACCAATAGAACCGTATTGGTTTTGTAATTCATGCATAGTGTATGAGAGCAAAACACAAGATTGAGCACTGTCGTGGACCTTCCAACATAAATCTTGGCTCTTGATGTTTGCTGGGCTTCATAACCAGTCCCCTCTATTAACTACACTGGTTCCAATCCATTTTACCCTGGTAGTGTGTACCTTACTGCTCTCTAACAGATTGCAGACATGAACAGCCCAGTTAACCGTTTTTATTTAAAGTAATGTGATTGTAACTTATAAATCAAGTTTTGTAGCCTGCAAAATTTGCAGGCTACAAGTTGTGAAGCTTTTGAATTAGGTATTAATAGTAATAGGTAATACTTTGTACTTGTGTAAATGTTTGCCCTCCTTGAAGAGATTGAAAAGAGAGATTTTGTTTTAAATATAAATATTAGTTTACCCACCCCACCTCACATAAAGTAAGTCAAACAACTGTCAAGACTCACTAATCACTGTATTGCATGCCACCGAAGGAAGTTTTGTCATAGTCTCTTTTTGGAACCTTTTTTTCCTACCAATTTAGTTTTGTGCCAATGATGTTATACGGCCTTCCCCGTTTGAAAGGAAAGATTGCATGGCTAGCTACAAGGATACATGTATTTGTATTGTATGGCTCCGAGACACAGGCTTTTCCCTCATTTTATTCTATGGTAATTTCAAGCCTTTCACTTTCAGATTTAAGTGTTAAATTATGTGCTTATATAACATTTGTGTTCTAGCTGTGAATGTGTTTCTTTAGCTGTAGCCTAACACTTGTGTGTGAGCATTCAATTGAAAGCTGTTGAACAGTAGCTGATTTGGTGTTGTTTGCTTTTCAAAATAAAGCAGTATTTAATTTGATCTTAAAAAACACAGCCTTAAGGTCTTTTGAAAAGGTGTATGAGTGAAAGGGTTAACGACTTGTCCATTAACAGGACCTACGTCCGTTTTTAACAATAATTCCAATGCTTTGTATGAAAAGTTCATTTGCAAAATCTCCCTTTTAGGAAGTAAAATCTTTTGGTAAGGGTTTTAGTCTATAACTAAACAAAGGAAGGCTTCTGCAACTTGGCTTTCAAAGTTCTGGACATTTTTAAGAAGTCCAAGAACATTTTCACTTATCTACTAGTACTGAAGAAAGTTGTCATATAAAATTTGCCATTGTTAATAAATGTAAAAACCTGTCGTATTGAGTGACAATGCTTGTAAACCCTCATTAAAAAGTTTATTGTAATATATATGAAGTTCTTGAGTTATTCATTTTAAGTTTGGAAACCCTAAACGTAGTCCTTACAGTGGCAGACAGACAGACAGACAGACAGACATGTTTATTTGGAGTCTTGTACAATAAATAGTATATATTGACCACAATTTCCAAATAACTAAAAATTACAAACAAGTTATTAATTAAGTCCAGCATTTACTTTTGCTGTCTTCCCCTTTCCTTTTTTAAAGCATTCAAATATATGTTGTGCTATTAGTTTTTGTATTCTAACATTTCTGCTAGGGGGATTTATTAGAAACATGAATATTCTGTTAGGTGACATTCTGCCTTTTTTCAAGGTATGGCGGATCCAGACCTTGAGCTAAGGTGGGGGGGGGGGGGGGGTTGTTTACTTTGCTCCCCTGGCCTTTTTCCTCCATGTCATTTGTTCTTTTTTTACCCAAATTGGGGGGGGGGGGCGGTGGAGGCCCAGGCCCCTCCCCTAGATCTGCCACTGCCTTGGAGGGAATGGTTTTGAAACCTGGCAAAGTTCTTTGTTGTATGTTTTAGTTGCTATTTTGTTACCACAGAACTCCTTACTTTAATAAGCTCTATCTACTTATTGCAACACACATCTTTGTAGTTCTGCTACCAAGCAGTTTGTAATATTTCAGGCTCAATAGAAAAAATCGTGACAATATAATTTGTTAATCTATTTACTTTCTCTTGACAACCACAAGCTTACTATCTCTGACTTTGCATATTTAACCCATTGACTACCACACCTTTTTGCCAAAAACTCATTTTTTAGACATTTTGGAAATATGGGCCACATTAAATCCAATATATTCAAAAAAAAGCATTTGCAATATGAAAGCATGCCTTTCTTTCCACTTGCGTCGCGTTTAAAGACAGTTTGCTCAGGCATTCGCAGAAATCCAAATTTTGAGATACCGTGAATAGGCTTTTCGTTGTTTTTTTGCCTTTCCAATTTTTAAGCACAGTTCAGGCTCCATTGTGCCGATCACTCTGATCTGGGTATCAATGGAAAGGTTTTATCCGCCTGCGGAAGTTGAGTATAGATGATGCCAATTTTGGTCAAAGGTGATGTCAGAAGCGGAGAAAAGGACAAGGCTCGTCACGGGCAGCATAGGAGTCTGCCACATTTGATTTTGAGCTGTCAACAAATGATTTAACCATGCAACCCAGGGTGGATTCTAGTAAAATGAACAAATTTACTCATTATGCCATTTTGCTGTTAAAAAAAGCAGCTTTGGTGCCTCTTAGGGCCTCAAAAGGGCCACAGTGGATGCTTTTGCTATACCTTTTAGAGTACTGAGACAAAAGGACAGGGTACACAATGTGTTGTTTTAGAATTGGTACCACTAAGGAGTAAAAAAACAGTAAACACCCCAAAACAGATCTTTGTTCCTCTTACGGGTTCTTTTCAAAAGTTCTGACACGGAGAACCAGTACAGTAAGAACTCATTAACATATCATATCTGCCCACAGTAATGTTATCTTAGTTTACTTTGAAGCCCCTGTTTGGTGGTCATACATTTCTATTTCTGTTACTTGAAGAGTGAAGACAAAAACTGCTGAACACGACAAATGTAAGTCATGGACCCTTTGCATAAATGGTGCCTAAATTTGAATAACAATACTCAAACATCCTTAGCCTCACATTCATGTTTCAAGACAATGTATGAGTATTGTTCTTCAAATTTAGGCACCATTTATGGAAAGGCTCAATGTTAAGTCTAACCTGCCTTGATGTGATGATTGGGTGTTACAGGTCAGTTGGATAAGGCACTCAGTTCTACACAAGTAGTGAAGTATTTCATTTTTTATTAAATATATATACAAATGGCGGCATTTAAAACAAATATACTTTGCCAGTACAAGTAATTCAGTTACTTTGATTAAAGTAATATTATATTATTTCAATTTATTATTGACATTCAAACATAGCAACCTCTTGTTAAAGCCAAAAGAGTCAGGAGCAATGAAAGGCAGCTATATTCCCAGGTAAATAACTTACATTCTCAGAATTGCTTTACATTAATAATACCCCTTGTATACAAAATGAAAAGGGTTGAGCCTGGTTTACCAAGTTACTATAATTACAATATAATGCAACATGACAAAATATGATAAATAGGCAAGGAGACATTAATTAACTCAAAGTTCAAAATACAACCCTTATTTACATTTCACAGATGGTTCTAGACCAAAGAAACATTCCAGTGTGCATGTTGCACAAAACAGTCATTCGATAATGTAAATTTTCCAAAGGCAAGCAATAACAAGGAATAATGATTCCCAAATATATATTTTTTGCCATAATCACTTCAAGTCTGCAATTCTAGCAAAGATGTTGGAAAGTACATTTAACTTGTTGCACTGCAAGAACCCCTGTCTTCCTTTGTTGTTAAACATAAACCCCTTCATAGAGTCCAAATTCAATGCCAACCTTCTCTGTGGACCTGCCTGCCAAAATTTTCTGGAACCTGC
>CM042752.1:20230206-20235206 GCA_022496165.2 Catalaphyllia jardinei
AAAACTTTTTTACTACTTTTTTGTTCAATATGCTTAACATGTAAACATTCAATCAAATTACCACTAGTTTGCTGCTGCACTGGGAAAAGATCCAGGCAAGTTGTCTATGTGTAAAAAATTAAACTAAGACTTGCACAGGGCAAGCAAAATTAGACAGCTGGTTGACTGAAAGGACAAACTGAAATTTAAGATTTTTTCAAGCCCTGATTTAGGCAGTGGAAACAAGCCAAAATCCCTTGGAATATCATTTCAGATACATGACACAATTACACATTTGTAACTGCATAAGTTCTAACAGTAGCTGCTTCCAGGGCTGTCATTAATTGAATGGCTTGGTGCAAGACGGTCGTGACTTTTTTGGGTAAAAATTTTTTTCCTTCAAAAGTGCCTGAATTTTTGCATGTGCTTTTCAATAAAGCAGAAAAACATTCTCCTGTATCTTTTTTTTGGCTGAAATGCTCTACTTTTTCCACTTTCTTGCGTTCTTTGTGCACGCTTCAATATTTTGACTTTGTTTTTCTCAGAAGCAAAGGGCAAACCACCCAAAAAAATTACATGGGAATCTTTTACTGTCTTGCACAAAGCCATTCAATTGTTTTAGTCACCTGTAGTCTTATTCAGGGATCGAGACTAACTTTTCAGCTTGCTAGCCCAGTGGCTTGTGACAGGTTTTATTCACTAGCCAAAACAAATGTTTCACTAGCCAGATACTCTAATATCCATCACTGCATCAAGTCAAGTAAATGCTAGCCTGTGTAGCTTGCAGTATGCTTTGAATGAACAACTGACAAGTACAAAGTTTTCACGCCCTTGATTCTCACAGATGTGTTGTCACAACTTCGGAACTGGTGACGCTGACAAACATTCTTTTCTTTCAAAATACAAACAAAATAATTTGTTCCACCTGAACTCTATATGTTGCAAACATAGGCATTGATGTTATAGTATGCTTATAGGCATCGCACAACAACGAAAACCAAAGTTTTTGCTTCGGTAAAAAATTCTCACAGAACTTGCAACTTGCCTACGAAAAAACATTCCTATCTTTCAAAATACAGATTCACGATTTCTCATCAACACAATAGTTTGTTCCATCTTAACTTTATTTACAAGTTGCAAACATAGGCATTTATATTATATAGGCATCATTCAAATTTTCAAACAACTGTAAATTTTTTAATTTTTTCAAACCGTATGTGACCTCCAGATGCTGCGCGCACAACACGTGATTCCTTAAGTTCCGCATGATTTCACTAATGGCTAATAGCTGCTACTCATTAGCAGCAAGCAGTTGGTTTGTCGTTCGTTGCCTTTTACAAAAGGAAAAGGCAAACAAAAAACTCAATCATTCTTTTGCATTTTAGCAATTTAAAGTTCTTGTTTGGGTCAACAAATTATATGTGATATTTATTTTAATGTTTCAAATTCTGCACGCTTTGACTCAGTTTCGTTGTGTGAAAAAAAATGAAATTAATTCTACTCTTCTAATTGGTTTTCTTTGGGCCTCCAATGCTCACAAATTTTCACTAGCCAAAATGGCTAGTAAGGTGCAAAAACCACTAGCCAAAATGGAATTTTTACTAGTCTGTGGCTAGTTGGCTACCGTTAGTCTCGAGCGCTGCTTATTCTCCACACTCGTAGCAAATTTGTTACTTTATGGGTGAATTCTCTTGATAACAGGCAATTTTACCCCTGGCATTAAGGGAAAATCAGTCATACTGGGCCATAACAAATGCTATGGGTTACCTACCTTAATTTTTAATGACAGCACTGGATTCTCTCCAGTGAGACAATGACAGTTCTACCGAAATAACAATATCGCTCAGGTCTTGAGTTTCATACCGTTTTCGCACTGTGATTTAGACATAACTTTTTGCATATTATTTAACAATTAGACTACGAGCCCGAGTTTTCTATGAGCAGATAGTTAACGAGGTGCAGCCAAGTTGACTATCGCTTGTAGAAAACGAGGGCGAGCAGTCTAATTGTTTTAGTATAAATTTACCATAGTCTCATTGCATAAAAAGAAAAAATGTCAAGTAACGTGTAGAAAAGAACTGTTCTATTACGTTACCTCAGGCTCAAACGTGATGTGTGATGTGCGCTGATGCGTAACTGTTGACTATCAGCAGATAGAAAATGGTAATTTAGCCAATAAAATTCACGGATTCACAATAGACTACAGTAAATTTATACTAAAATTATATAGACAATAAGCAGTGCCAATATTCTTCAAGCAACAAAACACTTCCTAAAATACCCGTAAGAACCACAAACCTAGATAGCCTAACGTCCAAGTAAAACCCATGAGAACCTTTTGAAGCTAACTTGGAAAATGCATGTGGGTTTTTACTGTACCACATAATTTACGTAGTTTATCCACAGAGTTAGGTTTGGCAGTTTATCTTAATTACCAGCTGTATTTTGCATTGGAATATAGACAGCATATACTTTAGCTTAATATAAATTTGAAACTGGAGTTAATAGATGTTAATACTAAAAACTTGCATCTTTTATCAAGCACAATACTGGACATTTTTGCAAGTCAAATTTACATTTTGAAACCTGAAGGTGAGAAAAAAAATTGGCATATAACTAAAATAGACACCAAAAGGCCATGTTTGATGTATGAATATTCTAACATGAATCGGACATTTTAAAGGACAAAATTGGAAACATGCTGAAGTTTCCTTTTTGACTCTCATTCCCAAGAGACTTGACTACAAAGAAGACACCATCAAATATAGCGGTTTGTCCAGAAAGCCTTGCAGCCAAGTTAGAGTAAATATACCAAATGTGATCTATCTACATTACTCACAACAATTTGCTTATTTCGTAATGATTCACCACAGGGAATTTCATTGCTAAATTACACATGTTGTAACTTTACTGCCATATAAACAGGAAAAACCAAAATTGTCACAAAGGTATTGAAGAAGGCAGCTCCGTTGTTGGACCAATTTATGCAAAGTGACAAATAGGTATTACTTAGGCAACCCTGAAATTTGTGTTCAACTTCACTAGCATGCTATGTTGACTTAAAATTAGGGAGCTTAAGCATGCACGTTTTTGAGACATGGACGGTAACCGGAAGTGAGCTGTTTTCACTTTTAACTTGCCCGCACACAACCACGTTCACATTGCTAAGTATCTTTTCTCCATTAGGAATGAGTAGTATAAAAATCTAGGAGACAATACTTTCCTAGCACGCGAAATGTTCGTCCGTCTCAAAAACGCGCGTGCTTAAGCTCCCTAATATCACTTAACAGAAGTCAAATTTAATTAAAAACTGATAACTATTCCACACTCCTCAATAAGAATTAAAATCAATTTGTAATTTGATTCTTGAAACATGTACAAGTTGAATAATTTTAACTTGTATAGGTCAGTATGAAGACAGTAAGAAAACTACCCTCCCTCATTAAAACCCTACAATCAGATAAGACTCAACAAATTACGTCAAAGAGGTAATTTTAACGAAACGGTACACTGATTACGAAGACGTAGGAAAATTCTCGTAATAATATAACTTCGTGACGTCGACCTTACTATTGCGCAGGCAAAACACATATAGTCAAACAATGAAAGAACAAACTACAGCTAAGCGCATTTTTCCCAACAAGGACAAATTGTTTGCGCGCGCAAAAGTAAACCATATCTGGCGAAATAATTGTTGGGTTATATCTTATAAAATATTTCTTCTTTACTTTTTTGAAATCGAGCGGAAAGCGCCAACGCGACCGGAAATGAACCGGGGCGCTAGCTAGAGGGCACTCGTTTGTACTCTATATAGCTCTCGACGTAAGCTTATACCCAAGATAAATAAAAGTAAATTCTTCAGGCATTTTTTTACTCTCACAGACACAGCTGCACGGTGGAAAGGATACAGCACAAGCATGGCTTATTCCAAGGAAGAACACCACACATTTGAAAACACTTGACCATTCTCTTTCAAGTTTGTGAGGTTTTCCAAGTCGAATGTCGGTGCAAGGGTACATGATTCCCACCAAGGCCGCCGCTGTTCCCGAAGACGGAGCAATCCACCACACAGCACTGAACAAGTTTGCAATTATTCCCAAGTCTACAGCTTGAATTCGCTTTCTCCTCGCTTCAGGTAACACGGAAAACATGAACAATACCATAGCAAAGAAAGCACCAAGGATAAACAACACCATGCCACGAACGAAAACGTTCACGACTGATGGAGCGATTCGACGACATAAGTTCAGGAAAAATTGCCCACTCGAAGGAGAGCGCCTTCCACAAAGTAAACACTGCATTGTGAATCCCATCAGGCGATGATTACGGAGAAAGCTTTTAAAAATGTTCGTAGAATTTATACAAGAAGGAAACCGTCGGGTGAACTGTGTCGATGGTCTGTGAGTGGCCTGATGAAAACTGACCAATCACAGGCCTCCAAATATCTGGTGGGCGAAGGTAGAAATCAGATGACATTTTTGCCACGTATGAGCCAATCAGAACGAGTTTTGCAACCCGCCCGTCTTGTTTCCGACTGACAAAATGTTGGAATTGATTCATTTTTACACCTTCTCTCTGCTGTTAGTCAAAACACTATTAGAATTTTCAGTTTCAGCATGCGGTCACGACATTTACAAAACACCTAAAAACGGTACAAATTTCAACAGTAACTGACAGAAAGTTGTATTTTTTTGCCGCTTTTTAAAGCGGATATGGGTCAACTTTACATCATTCAATTTTGATAAAACAAGAAACATTTTGTTTGTTTTGATTTGGTTTGCATACAAGTTAACGAATTAATGGATTTTTAATAAACTATTCAATTTCAATTTCAATTTCGACAGAAGACTTGATAACATGAAGCTTGGTAAAATTGAATTTTTTTTCCAAGAGTATCAATCGAGGATTTTCAATTGCGTTTATGTCAGTTCTGGTTTAAAAGTTTCTAGAACAATGATAATTTATCGGGCATATCTCATCTGCCGGTTGCTGTTTAGATGTTTCGCATGTGGCAAGTTTTT
>CM042752.1:20240206-20252331 GCA_022496165.2 Catalaphyllia jardinei
TATATTGTCCTCTTCGGGCCCGTGAGGACTCTAGAGGCCACTGAACCAGAAGACTGCGCCATCTATCACGGTCCGACATCGATGCGGCAGCAGCACCCCATGAATGCCATCAATTCAAGCTGGTTTCTCTCCTTCTCAACGGTTCTCCTTTACGTTCGTCTCGGTCGACCTCGCCTCCTCTTTCCTTTAGGTGCCCATGTCAATGCTGACTCATCCCAGTCGTCTTCAGTCATACTATGATGGGTACCATCCGGCTTCTCGCGCGCTTCTGTCCCTTTGCCGTGTGCTATATGAAGATGTTGAATGAGGACGAGTCAGCCAGCGCAGTCCTCGAGATGCTGTTGAGACTTGTCCTCAGTACGTTAGTCAGCAGTTAGTTTAGGTATAATTCTTTGAAAAAAAAAACCTATTCTTATGTTGCAATTCAGCTCTTGAGAATATCGATTTATTTCGAAGTTCAATACGTTTCTCTGGAACTGTTTCCTCTACATATAGTGCGCCAAACGTGTTACTGAATTATTCCCGCAGCGAACACCCATTCAGGTTCATGGGAGACAGGTTTGAACCGATCAGTGGGAAAATTAAATGGAGAGTCGTATTACACTTTGACCTGTTTTGTTACAATGTTCTACTCGGCTATCGGAAAGTGTCATCCATCTTTCCATCCTTCGGGGCCTAATGTCTAAAAGAATCATGTGAAGAGAAAGAATTTCCGGATACTATTGCGAGGTCCCATAAGGGGGAGGGTGTCTGAGTAAACAATATCCCGTTCAGGCTTCGGACAAAATATTTCGTATCCCCGGGTTAACTTACTAATTCAAACGTCTTAAACAGTATTCCTGTCCACATCCCGGGAACTGGGTTTACCCCGGTGTAAGAACCTGTGAACTTTTTCAGGCTTTGTTTTGTAGCTATTGTTAGGGTTAGGGTCTATTAGTGCGCACTACAAACCCACAGATTCTCAGTTATTTGTTGTATTCATCTTCACATCCATCACATGTCAAGAATTCCATTCCTTATTCTCATTTTCTTAGACTTCGTCGCCTTTGTAGTGAAGACTCTGATTTTCCCTTAAAATCAGAGGAAATGTGCGAGTTTTTCGACAAACGTGGCTATCCTGCCTCTGTTGTTGAAGCAGGCCATCATCGCGCCCAACAAATTGATCGGCAGTAAGCTACAAACGTCTCAGAGGAAGAATAACAATAGAATTCCATTCACTCACACATTTCACCCTCACAACCACGCAGTTGAATCCATCATTCTAAAAATCTTTAAATTACTTCAAAATGATCCCGATATTGGCTGAATCTTTTTGAAACTGCCATTAATTTCATTCAAACGCGACAAAAACATAGGTAACTTTTTAGTCAGAAGTGCTTTTCAAACGAGTGAACAACCCGGTACTTTTAAATGTGCACGCGCACAATGCAAAACATGTCCCTTCATTTGCAACGTTGCGATCCATTAAGATCACTGACCATTTTACCTGTACCTCAGCCAATGTCATCTACTGTATAACTTGCACCATTTGCAAAAAGTTATATATCGGCGAAACAGGTAGACGACTAGGCGACCGATTTCGAGAACATCTTCGCGACGTAGAGAAAGACGACAAAAACGCATCTGAACCGGTCACTACTATAGGAGGCTCATAGAGGCAGTAACCAATCAGGAGCCGAGAAAGACAATAGGCTATTGTTTCGAGAACAATAGACTCTATTGTTTTCCAAAAAAAGTTTTCCGGAGGTTATTCTCAGCCAATCAGGAGGTGAATTAAAAATTCAAGATATCGGTAGCGGCTCGGAAACCTGGAAACGAGGTCCCAGGTTTCCATAGGAGTTTGTTTTTGGTCAAAAAATGGTCCACTGGAATCGAAGGTCTGGGATCGGTCTCTCAGACTCGTCCGATATGTCAATTGAGAATTAATCTATACACATGTAAATCAAATGAGAAACAATTGTATTCATTAGTAAATCCTAATTCTTTACAAGAGGGACCTGTGTCCAATTTGCAAACAAGGTGTGCACTACTAATTGAAATACATCAAGTAGAAATACAAAACTAAACTCATTGATCTGAACTGTTCCCTTGAGAAAAGCATCATTCAAAAGAATCTTAAACAAACAAAAGACATTTTAAGCCACCGTTGAAGAATTATCATATTAAGTCAGAGATAAAACGTGAAATGAATTAAAAAACGAGGGCACGCTAAGAAACTAAACATATCATCTAAGGTATTTCAAACAAACGTTCGCACTTGAAGTAAAGATCAAACAAACATTGCAAATTGCATTGCTCCTGATCAGCCGCACAAATTATAGTTCGGTCTAAGCGGTTCTCTAATAGTGCCAAGAATAATTCACTTACATCAACCATAGTCCTTTCAAATTCCTCCAAAGCGATGCTCAGCTCTTGATCACTTAGTTCCATAATCGCCAAGACACGAATGCGAAAAAGTGTGTCCAACTTCGTCACAAGTAAAATGATTTTGCTCAAGTCTGAAAGACTTGTATATAAAAACGTGTATCTAATGAGAAGATGGGGGATAGGGGGTATGCAATATCACATGGTTAAGAACTATTGTGAAGACGGGGGATGGGGGTATACCTATGTCATGAAATTGTTATAAACAAAACAAAGAGTCTGGTGCATAATTTATGACGTTTATTGAATAATAAGAGCATCAATACCAAAGAGAGAACTGATTACACCTTTAAGTCTTGACTGTCGGTACTCCACAAAGTGTATCGCTGGGAACTAGACTCGTTTCCAGTTTCTCAGAATCTTTGTCCTAGGCCCGAAAACGCACGATATTCTGGCCTATTTTTCTTTGCTTTTAGTCACGAAGTCTTTGCCTGATCCGTTCCTTATTCTCCAATATTCGTTGAGCCGCTCCCTGTTGTTTTTACAGTATTGTCTGCGGTAATTTGTGATGTGTTCCTTGTTTTGTTGACAATAGGCTCTCTGGCTGCTGGCGAGTCTTTCCCTGTTGTTTTCATACCATCTTTCTCGATGGGTCTTGAGAATCTCGACATTCTCTGCACGATATCTTTTTTGTCATCAGATCATCTAACACGAGTAAACCACCTTTCGGAAACCACTTTTGCAAATGGAAGGTGGTAGGAACCCCTTCGTGGAATTGTACACCCGCGTCTTTCATGTCTCGGAATCCATCTTGCCACGCCCCGTAGCAATAATGAATCGTTGGGCGAGGGTTTACAAACAGTTCTTCCAAATGATCCAAGAGCAAAGATTCGGTGAAACAAGCCATGCGTACTCCTTCAACAGATATTTTTGGTCCCGTGGAAGAAAATAATGATGAAAACATAGAAGACGAAGACCAAGAAGAAGAAGAAGAAGAAGAAGAGGTAGAAGAGGAACAGGAAGAAGAGGAGCCTGAAGAGGAAGAGACTAGCAGCTCCGAAGAGGAAGAAGAAGTGGACGACGACGATAAACCAGATCCATGGCGCCCGTTACGTCACAAAGTCGGGGAAGATATCAAAGAAACCTACCTGAAAGAAGTGCAACAGCTCCTGGATAGGGGAAAATCCCAAGAGTATGCTGAAAATGCCGCTTTCAATATTCTATTGCCTGTAAGTAGGAGAAGGCTACGAAGGACTTATTTAGAGCGTCTAAAATGGACTCACCATATCAAGCACAATGCAATACACCGTAAAGTCATGAAGACTCTTCGACGTTTTATTGCGGAAGATGACATGGATTTTGACGAGGCTGCCGAGTCGGCAGTGGCAAAGCAGAAATTCCTGTTAAACAGACTAATGCGAAAGAAGTTACTCCCTGAGGATAATGAGGAAGAGGAAGTAGAGGAGGTGGAAACCTGAGTTAGCCATGTGACTCTTATAAGAGTGTGTTTCTAGAGTTTTAGTCATTATTCGTAAGACGCCACACAAGATGAGTTGCTACAATCAACTGCCGGAAAATGACCAGAAGGTTGTATGCAAAAAGGCCTACCACAAAAAATATTATGCAAAGAACAGAGAGCGAATCCTGGCCCGACAAAAAAGATATCGTGCAGAGAATGTCGAGATTCTCAAGACCCGTCGAAAAAGATTGTATGAAAACAACAGGGAAAGACTCGCCAGCAGCCAGAGAGCCTATTGTCAACAAAACAAGGAACACATCACAAATTACCGCTGACAATACTGTAAAAACAACAGGGAACGGCTCAACGAATATTGGAGAAGTTATTATGCCAAGAATAGGGAACGGATCAGGCAAAGACTTCGTGACCAAAAGCAAAGAAAAATAGGCCAGAATATCGTTTATTGAACCGCAGTTCAAATATGAATTATTTCATATACACTTTACATCATTCCACTCCTTACGGGAGATATGAACTCAATAAATTGACCTTGCTCCCGATGTGTGGCTTCATAGCTCAGTTGGTAGAGCATCACACCGGTATCGCGGAGGTCATGGGTTCGAATCCCGTTGAAGCCCTGATTTTTTTCAGGCTTCTTCTTTCCAATTGCTTAAATTGGAAAATTTACTGCGAGGATCATACTTCACTTGCATCTACAACCGCAGTTCAGATATGAATTATTTCATATACACTTTACATCATTTCACTCCTTACGGGAGATATGAACTCAATAAATTGACGTTGCTCCCAATGTGTGGTTTCATAGCTCAGTTAGTAGAGCATCGCACCGGTATCGCGGAGGTCATGGGTTCGAATCCCGTTGAAGCCCTGATTTTTTTCAGGCTTCTTCTTTCCAATTGCTTAAATTGGAAAATTTACTGCGAGGATCATACTTCACTTGCATCTACAACCGCAGTTCAAATATGAATTATTTCATATACACTTTACATCAGTGCACACCTTGTTTGCAAATTGGACACAGGTCCCTCTTGTAAAGAATTAGGATTTACTAATAAATACAATTGTTTCTCATTTGATTAACATGTGTATAGATTGATTCTCAATTGGCATATGTAGCGTTGCAGTTGTGTCCTGCGTGGCAGATATGTCTTAAACGTTTTGACTAATTGTATGTGTCGTTGTTTCCAGTTACCAGTCTTATGACTGCGTATTATTAGATAGAACCCATGATATGATTGGCTCAGTATATCCTATTACGTCAGAGGACATGTCTGCCATATAGGACATAACTGCAACGGTACAGACATATCTGACGAGTCTGAGAGACCGATCCCAGACCTTCGATTCCAGTGGGCTATTTTTTCACCAAAGACAAACTCCTATGGAAACCTGGGACCTCGTTTCCAGGTTTCCGAGCCGCTACCGCCATCTTGAATTCTTAATTCACCTCCTAATGGCTGAAAATAACCTCCGCCATCTTGGATTTGGAAAACAATAGTCTATTGTTCTCGAAAAAATAGCCTATTGTCTTTCTCGGCTCCTGATTGGTTACTGCCCCTATGAGCCTCCTATAGTAGTCCGGTCGCTAGACACTTTAATCTGCCGAATCATTCTACGCAACATATGACAGTCTGCGGCCTCTCCCGACATCAAGGAAGCACAGAAAGTCGCAAAACTCTAGAACAAAAATTTATTTTTCAAATCGGCACTCTTAATCCTCACGGTATCAACGAACGCTTTTCATTCAACTAATTTATTGTTGTTTTTCACGTTGCCAGGCACCATCCAATAGCGTAGCTCCATATTTCTGTATATAAACCACACACAACCCACAATTCCTCGATTCACTCCGGCGAAGGGCTAGCGCTCGAAACATCAGCTTCCGAATCTCTTTACGGTGGCCAATTCACATTATCAACTCAGTTGATAAAACCAAATTATCTTGTAATACTCCCACCGACGCAGCACCAGTTTCTTTAGAAACTTACCCCCTTTAGGGTCTATTATGTTGACTTCTTTGTTTTACGTCAGTTGTGAGTTTCACAGGTTTTTACACCGAGGGAGAGCCCGGGATCTGTTCTGAAATAATATCCCAGTAATTTTGTTTCTCTAAATATCCTGCGTCCCGTTCATTTTTTAACCTACATACTCCGTATCCCGTAGATCCCTAGTGGGGCCTCTACTGTATATCAGTCTTCTACAACCGTTACCCCAGGCCCTCTCTCCCTTTCCTGTTTTTGTCGTGTTCTCCTCCCCTCCCAATAGCCGGATCTGGAGACACCTAATTTGATTGTTTCCATGGTCACCTTTTCCTCATACTATGCCACACCACTAAGAGGGACAAGTAGCTCTGGGTACGAGGATGCCTTTGTTGTTGACCAAGCGAGGACTGGGAAAGAGAACCTAAGATCGCATTCGATCAGATCGGCCACTAATAAGAGCGCAGACACAACTCTGCAATAGATTACTGCAGTCTGTGATAAAAGGACAACGTTTATTCTCATGGTACGAGTCAATGAAATTTCAATAGTTGGTGCTAAAAATCTATCTAGATTATATTAACTTAAATACGTTTCAATGCGAGGAAATAAAAGTTTTCGTTTTCATTTAAATAGGACCAGAAACAACTAATTTTTTGTCCCCTTTGTCTCCTAATTCAAAAGCTAGTCACATAATATAACATCCTATGTAACAAACAATCATAAATCCACCAACATTGACGTTTCCCTCTAAAAAGATAAAATGATTTCCAGCGAAATACGTTTATGACAGAAGTCGATAGGAAAAGAGCTGACTGAGTGAATCAGTGCACGAAGTCGTCTGTTAGCACACCGAGAGTTTTTACATAAAAATGTTGCTCTCGGGAGACGTCATCTGTTTTGGTTAGTGATGCTTGTGGCTAAAAAATATCAGTCCTCCACAGAGTAAAACTACACCATATTGGCATTTATGCAATAAAAGTGCCGCAGATTCATTTAGGCTGACTTTCAGTAAATTGGAACACATTGGAAACTTGCTCCATATTGTACTTAATTTAGTCTAGTATAAATATTGCTTTAAAAGCTAGGTCTATTCTTTTTCATGATGCTATGTTAAGGGAGTTGCCTTATTTTGGATCGAATAAGTTTGAACTGAGGCGGTGTTGGTCCAATGAGGCACGAGCAGCTCTTTTTACCATCTCCTTCAAAGGCAACTGGCCGGCTTTAGCTTCCAACAGACGAGCAAAGTTACTTGTAAAACTTGCTTCACGCTGCATGCCGCTGAATGGAAAAGAAAGAAAGAAAACAAAAATATTAAAATAATTATCGCGACCATTAAAGTACCTTGGATGTAATGGAGAGTTAAGTGGTTTGCAAGTGAACACATGAAACATCATATATTTGAACTGCAGAGAAAGATATGCCGGAAGACACAGATAATCACCACACTTATATAAACAACTTAAGCAACTGTGAAATTAAAACTTGCCTGAACGGGATTCGAACCCACGACCACTGCGATAACTGGTGCAGTTAATGTTTTTAAGGTTTTAATTTAAGTTGCGTATTGGTCAGCTATGTCCATAGTTGAGGATGTTTTTCTACAATTACTGCAGAAATTCTCGCGAAAACATTGGCTAATTTTCATTGTCAATAAGCGACAAGACGCAAAGAATTTATAATTTATAATTTAAGCGATGCGTCAACGCGTGAAAGTGAGCAATACGTAATCAGACGGTTTCGAGTTCAATTTGGAATTAATTTGTAAGAGTGAGTTTTTCAAAAAGCTGAAATTGTACGAGCCGCTTCGGCGAGTGCAATTTCAGCTTTTTGAAAAACTCGCAAGTGCAAAATAATTCCAAATTGAACGAGAAAAACCGTACGATTACTTATTGCTAATACAAACATGAAAAAATTCGCACAGAAGAAGTGCCGCGCATTCCAGAAAACGTTTTTCAGAGCTTCTGTACAAAATGTTTGTCATTGCATTACATGATATCATTGGCCTACAAAATTTCTCATTGTCTTTCTCCCAATCATAATCCAGAATTACGATGTGTAATTTGCACCGGTGTTACACTTTTTGCACTGGTGTTACACTTGAACTGCACTGCTCTCAGCCAATCAGTATCGAGTAATTTTTTCATGTGTATTATTAATCGCGAAAAACAGATCGACGTCAGTTTTTTTATGTGTCTGTCCTGTTATTACTGATCACGAATTTCGTCATAACATTGTCAAAGTAGTCTGCGGATCCACTTAGCTATCGCTTCGTGGATCCATAGCTACTTTGACAATGTTATGACGCAATTCATAATCAACAACAACACAGAAGCCTGAAAAACTGACGTTAATTTATATTTTTGATGAACGCCGGTATTTTCGTAGATTTTATCATCGGGCTGCAAAAATCTGCGTTCCCAGTAAGCTTTACAGCTCTTTTACAAGAAAAAAAATCATGGTGTAACAGGCTGGAGTTGACATTTCTCCAACATTTGAATGTTTTATATATCTTCTCAATCGAAACAAAAACTAAGGAGTAAACGGAGAAGTAAAATCGACAAAATCTATGCCAATTAAGATCAGATATCCAAGCCACCGTCACGGTCAGGATTTCCTTTGTTTAAACTTGATGAATTATTAGTGAGTTTGAGAAAGGTCATAACACAATTCACCGTGGATATGAAAACATGCAGTGCACACTGTTTCAGTCCTGCTTTAGTCCTGTTTCCGTTTTGTTTCAGTCCTGTTTTAGCCCTTCTTTAGTCCTGTTTTAGTCTTGTTTCAGTTCTGTTTCAGTCCTGTTTCAGCTTCTCTCAGCCTCAAATTCACGAACCTGGCATTAGGGTCGCTTCGGGTTCCTTTGGGTAAGCTAATCATGACATCTAAAGGTGCACTCATTTCCGCCAGGCCTTCTCTACTGGATGTGTTCAGATCATCGACTATCAAAATCTTTTTCTGCAAACGAAAAAAACAAAGTCTCATATCTGACGTTAGTGCACTCTGATACCAGAACTTTCCCTTCTCCAACCATGATAGGAGGTTAAACCTGTACCTAGGGGAGACCGGATAAACATATGCAACACTGATACCTCCAAATCAAGCTTTTCTGTGTACCATTCAATTCCTTCGTACATGAGATCGTTTCCAAGAGCACACCAATCTTACTATGCGTTGCAGGCGTAAACAGGGAAGGGGGAAGGAGGAAAACGGTCAAAAATCGCGAGGAGAAGGGGAAGGATTAAGGAACTTCCTCTCTTCCAGGGTCCCAGCCTCCTCAGTCTATCTTCGCTGTCCCTTTTCCTCACCAGCTCCCCCGTTTTACGCCTACCACGCAGGCTAACTAATCCAGATCTGGTACGATTAAACCTACTTCTCGATCGTTCTGAGGAAAAATTCCTACCATACTATCTGGCTCACGTTTTGACAAACACGCTCGAGCGGTGTCCGCTCATTCTCTTGTGGTTTCGTCGCTCGCGCGCGTGATGCCATAAAATGAAAACCAGTTCGTAGGTTACAGAATTCCTCGTCCACTCAGATAACAGCAGCGTAGGGAGGATATACCAGCGCAAGTGAGAAAAAACAAAGGTATAAGTAAATAAAGGGAGCGAATTGAAAGCCGGATCTTTCAAAGAAACAACAACAAGAAAAGGAAAATTACTTACACCCATCAGTTTTTCACACATGAGATCCAACGCCCATTGAAGAGGTACACTCGAGCGGAGAGGTTCGGCTGCAAAAGCCGTGAAATCACTTCCAAAGAAGTAGTTAATGTCCATTATCTGACAAAAAAGAAGAAAAAAATGCATTGCATAAATGTGATTTTGTAACAGAGATTGGACGTTATCAGTCACGAACGGCATTCAATTCACCTACTGCATACAACAAGTTCAAGACTGAAAAGCCGAGCACTTTCGTTGGCCCGAGAACTGACAGCACTGATTTTATCTACTACCTTCCAAGCCAAACAAAACTTGACCTTTACTGAGGAGTTCTTTCTTCGTGGCGGCGAAAAAAGAACGCATGATCTCATATTATGGAAGCTCAGCTTCAGCGTTCCTTCAGGGAAGATCCCAAACATATCTGATCAAAGGTTTTTCGGGTCATGGGATGTCAAAGTAACCGATGAATTCACACTGGGCAAGGATTGATCGGTTCCTCTGATGAACGATGGTCCGAGTGATCTTCGATTAATGATCCTGATCTCGATCTTTCCAAAGGTGGTTCAAAGCCTGAGACACATAAGACACGCCTGCAGGAAATTATGCTGGTTGTAATCATCAAGAGGAATATTGAATATGCAGTCCAGTCCAGTGTCAGCAAGGTGAGAAGCATGAGGCGAGAAGCAAGGAGTGATGGGAGGGATAAGTGTTTCACTCTTCCGCCGTTTTTATCTCAGCTTGCTCTCCCACATCGCGCCGGGGCCGTGCGATGTACGAAGTTTTCTGGGGACGAGTCAGCTCCAAGGTGAGCACGTGATCAGACGAGTCTCGCGCGAATTTCGACTGAGAATAAATGATTGTTGCTCTCCGCTTTGTTTTCAAATTTGTAGCTAAGGTGAATTCGGCACCTTAATATTAACTTTCAAAGATTTCTACCGCAATAAGCGAATTCATTTCAACTGAGATAAAGATGGTACTTTGATTGTCGAGGACGAAAAACGCACTGAAAATCTCCACATTGGACCGAGCAGACAAGCCCACGTTGAGCTGGTAAGCCAAATTAATGTTATTTCATATCAACTTGTTTTATTTGCTCCTGACGATATGGGAACGTAAATGAAACAGAATCGAAGATGGAATTTTCATTTAGATTTGACATAAAACGTATTTGATAACTCCTGGGTATTAACTAAAGGCTACCAGTCGCATTTCAATATTGTGACGTGTTCAAAATATGTGGGGGATATCACGGAAAACATACCATTTTAGTGTAGCCCATGAAATAGACCATCACAACTCTTTTCTTGTCATCAGCTAACTTGTTTAAAACATTTCTCAGCTCTTCGATGATAACTTTTGCTGGTTTGTCACAAGCCTCTAGCTCTGTTAGGGTAGAAAGTATGAAAAAAATGAGCTCTGATATGATTAAGACTCGGTTCAAAAGGATACCTCTCCTAACTTGTTGACATTTATTTCCTCTATGTAAGTTCTGAGAATTTAGTGCCCATCAAGACAACAAACCATAGTTGATAATTTTGCTCACTTTCATTAACTACCTGCTTACAGTGTTTGTAAGGAGAAATAGAAATTGCGATAATTATCAAAATACGTTTCCATCACGACTATTGATTTAACAAGCCTTATATAAATGGACAAAATAGTTCCCCTCCAAGTTTTATATATAGAGGAGATATTTGTTTACAAACATTGCTGTTATTAAACGTTCAAAGTGTTTAAAAAAAGAATTCTTCATTTCACCAGCCAATAGTTCTCTTGTTGACATATTAATAACAACAGGTGATGTCACTGTTTTCTTTGTTCTAGCATGTGTAATAAATTGTGATGTATTTTTAGTTGAAGCTAAGGTTAATTTCCCATTACTTGGAAATAAGCATTGATTCACTGCTTATTTCCACTCAACCTTGAAAACCAACTTATGCATGATCCTGGCTCAAGGTAAAATTTGTGTCCAGTTTTATGGTCACCTAACTGCTCTAAATAAGGTCACCACCTTATTGTGGTGGGGTGGGGTGCATGTCTCTATTAATGACAACTCTAGAGCTATGTCAATGGGAGTCTTGCAATTCTCATAAGGTTATCCATGTCAAAAGGTGGAGACCAGACAAAGTGATCTCCTGGTCCTCCAGGTTGGGGAATTAGAAACAGGACTAATGACCCGGGGGGGGGGGGGGAGGGAGTCTCCCATACATAAAGGTCGGGCATGCTCCTCCCCTGGATTAAAGGTATAAATCAAGAATCTTGGTCTCACTGTACAGGACAGTTTAACAGCACTGCAACATGTATTTTTAGCTGTCAAAGTTTCCTTTATGGTGCACTAAAGAGATAACAATTTATCAAAAAATGCTCTAATTTCCATTTTTTTTTTTAGGCTTCCCTCCCCCTCTCCTCGAAACTGAAGGCGTAGCCTTACTTGCAAGATGAGTGGAGTTGATGATGAGAGACATTAAAAAGTTGCTTTGCACGTCAGTCAGCATTTGGCCAACAATCATCCAACAGATGGCCAAGCCTCAGTTGTTCGAAGGCTGGTTAACCCTATCCATCAGGCCCAGGTTGTTCAAAGGCTGGATAATGTTATCCACCAGGCATGGGTGTAGCCAAGATTTTTCAAAGGGGGGGGGG
>CM042752.1:20252731-20284268 GCA_022496165.2 Catalaphyllia jardinei
CCAGATAAATCACTATATAGTGAATGACGTGGTCTGTTTTGTTAACACTTATCCACTTGAGGCGATTATCTGGTGGATAGGGTTATCCAGCCTTCGAACAACCAGGTCTTGAACTGTATTGACAGCTAAATACCAGATGGTTAACTAAAGGTGGGAGCAATTTTCCTGTAAAACATACCACATTTCCACCCAGTTTTTAACAGTGCCATTCGTAGTTGTTCTCGGTCCTTGATGCACTGCTTTGTGTCAACGGTGCGTCCCTCATAACTGGCGTTTGCAACTATTATCGCATGGCAAGTTATATCTTCAGAAGAATCCACACAAAGACCTAGAGATTAAGAATGATAAAAAAAATTAATGCCAGGATGTGAGTATGGGGATGTGCTGTCTACTATGCAGATATTCTTATGGCTTTTCATATCAGGGCATGTTTAAGACACAAATAGCAAAATGTCGAAATGGTGCTATGGGCAAAAGTTAATGTGCAATACAGGTGCCTGTAAGGGTTGACCTTTACAATTACTGACAGCTAACCACTGACAGGTCAGTGATATTTTAAGAAAAAAGACCACAAGAACAAAGGACAACAACACTATAAATTTTACAAGTGTCAGTAACTGGTCACCCAAAATAGCTATAAAGAGCTCTAATTAAAACTGACTGGGTGACCAATAATACAATAATTAACTTCATGATTACAAAGGTTAAATCAAGCTAAATTTCAACATGTTGCTATTTCATGCTTTAAATAGCCTGCTTGTCATGTGCACTCCTTGAGAGCATGATGAGACTAAAGGATGTCGCATAGGATCGGATGGCTTAACCATTATGTGTAGGTTACTGCAAAATCCACTACAAATGTAATCATTATGTACAGTAAGGCATTGATCATATGGGAATGGATTTTGAAAAGTCAGAATCTTTTCACTTGCAGGATGACATCACTGACCAGCTTGCATATCCTCAGGATTGACACAGATCGGTAGTGGAGATGTGGTGAGAGAAAATTCCACAGGAGAACTGACAGACTGACTTGCCAAATCTGCTCTGACTTTCTCAAAAAGATCAGCTAACATCATGTTTGACTCCTCACTCAAGTTTTTCACCACACTTTTCACATAGGCTCTAAGAAAAAAATAGAAGGCTCAATACAAAAAAAGGACCAAAGGTGTTTTTTTCCAATTAACATTCTAATAAAGTGATGTACTAAATGTTCTTACTTTAGAATACACGGTCTCCATTAAAAGAGCTTTCCCCTTGAACACTTATGATTACATCCAATCAGTTTATGATATATAATGGTGTCCCTTTTGTTTCTGTTTCATACTATTGTTAAAAGTAGCAAACAGGTCAAAGCACTGAAACATCTTTGATATAGAGCTAATATGTACACTGAATCTTTTCAATCAATGAGTTCATAGTTTATCATCAATAAGAAATCAGAACAATAAGCTAAAAAGTGAAACTGAAAAGAAAAAGTAATCATGGTAATGAATCAAAAACAAGAAAAATTGGCGCTGCATTGAATTAATTCAATCAAAAGCAGGAATTTAAGCAAAAGCCAAGTTAATAAACAAGAAAATGTGAAGCTAACCAATCAAAATGCTTCACTAACTGTAACATACTTGGCGATGTAAACACTAGTGTCATGAAGTATCTAACTGCCAGTTCATTCATATATGATACTTACAGTCTTTCTTGCTCTGGACGGATAGTGCCTGGAGGACATGGAAAAGCAATGATTCCATTTGGCGGTGGCTGAATTGGGGCCAATCCTTGTAGAACGCCATTCAGGTTAAGGTCTTTCATGCTGTTCTCATGAGCCCCATCTACAATTACCACTTGCATCTGAAAAACAAACAAATGGTGAATGCAAGGTCAAGGTAAGTGCTGTTCGCAAATTGAGAAGAAAATACTCCTCAGCCCCAAAAGTGATGATCATCTCTTTAATTAATACCCTTAATTATAATACTTCTTTGAACATTGAGAGGTGTTTTTATTGAGGAGAAGATGATTCTTTGAATCTCCAAAGGAAATAAAGGTGAAAAATTGGGCAGTTTGAGAACTTGGGGAAAAACTGTGGTCGACTTGGAGGGAATCAACTTTCAGTTCTTGCATGACTAGATTTTCAGAGGTTTCAAAAATCAGGGGATAGAGAAATTGGGGTCCCACTCTACTATTGATAAATATGAACTAGGTGATTATTCAAAGATCAGAAATGCAATACGAACATAATTTTCACTCAGCTGTTTCACTAGCCAGTTGATGTTCAAGGAACTGTGCATGAGATCAGCCCGAGAAGAAGGACTTTTCAGGTCAGATGGAAGTAGGTAATTCTCACCATTTATCTGCAAGAGAAGCACAATCCAACAATTACAGTTACAATAATAACATCTAGAACTGTATTTGGCGTGTAATCTTTGCACGATCACATGGGTGTCCAATTACAGGTGTCCAACTACCTGGTACCCTTTAATGGCTAAATCACTCTTAATTTTTTATTTTAAAACTTCTGGACAGTATTACTGACTTTTATGCTTAGTAATAATTTGTAAAATATACTTTTTCAAACAACAATTATTTTTTATTCATACAATTAGTTAGTAATCGAATCTCGTGTTTTACAATTCAGTCATGCTAACCTTGTACTTCCAAATCGGCCACAAGGTAAATGCTCCTCCAATTTTGAAATTTAACTTGCATGATTATTCCCTGAATTGCCCTCCACTTGGTCAAGTTACCATTAACAATATTATGTCATTTCTAGACTTTTTTTTACTCTTTACTGCTGCACGGACTCAATCAATCAGATATATTGCAAGCAAATTCTAGCTTAACGTTGAGCCACAACTTAATAATAAATCATTCCTACCTGTACTGTCAGACCTGCCAGGTAAACAAAGGAGACAATTTTTCCGGACTCTCCAGGATTCATCAAAAACGAGTGCACGGTTTGAATCAAATTTGACACTTTGCACTTGGCCTGGCGTTTCACTATAAAATTTAAAATAATAATGTACATACATTATGCAACTGCAGTAACAGTAAGTATCAAAACAACTTACGATAACTATTTTGTGGATAATTATTTGTGGGTATGGATATGCACTCCACAGGCAGGCCAGCATTGGTATGGGTGTCAGGTCTTAATCTGCCCAGGACCAATCCAGTGCCCAACCAGTGGACTTAGACCAATCCTTGCCCAACCAGTGGAGTTAGACATCTAGATTATATAACAATTATTCCATGAGCCCACGTTGGATATGAAGTGATAAAATAACCAACGAGCGCATAGCACAAGTTGGTTATAATCACTTCATATCCAACAAGGGCGAATGGAATAATTGTTTTAGTAAATTCCCAAACCGGGTTTTGCCGCCGATTGTTATTTCCACAATTTTACAAAGCAAAAAATTTTAAACTTGGCGCACTATTTTCCATATGACGTAAAACTCCGACTATTGGCTCATAGTTGGAGTTTTTTAGCCAATAAAAAAGCTAGAAATGCAATAGTTGGAGCTGAGAATTTACTAAAAGGTATTAAAACTCCAAGCACATATGTGTACTCAGTCTTCGCATTGACAAAGCCATGAACTCATGTTGTTTTGTACCCCAAGGGGGGGGGAGTGCTTGACCCATGTTTGGGTATAAGGGTGCCGCTGAGGGTTTGAAATCCTGACCCGCTGTTTAGGACAAAAATAACCTAAAAACCCTACCCTGTGCAGGACAGCAGCCTCCATTTCAAGACCCTGTGACAAAATGCACACTCACTGGTGTTACAGGAATTTAAACTGTTTAATAAGTCCTTTAAGAGAAACTACAATCGACAGAGAACTTTATTGACACTATTAAGACAGTACAGATACCTGATGACTACAAACTTGTGTCTTTTGATGTGAAATCACTGATCACCAGTATTCCACTTCAATTGGCATTACATTGTACTGAGACCGCTGTACAAAAATCCACAGTTAAACTACCGTTACCGACAGAAGACATTATGGACTTACTGAACCTTTGCCTTACATCGACTTACTTTCAGTACAACAGTAAACACTACAAACAGTTGCATGGAACAGCTATGGGGTCGCCCGTTTCTGTTGTTGTCGCAGAAATTGTGATGCAACACGTAGAGGAACGCGCCCTTGCAACTTGCCGACAAACAATACCGCTCTGGTTACGCTACGTTGACGACACCTTTACCGCCATTCACAAAGACGAAATCAACGCTTTCCACGACCACCTTAACGAACAGAACGCCAACATCCAGTTAACCAAAGAAATCGAAGAAAATGGAAAACTTCCTTTTCTAGACTGTTTGGTAAGCCGTGACAACAATGAACTGCGAACAACAGTGTACAGAAAACCGACGCATACCGACAGATTACTTGACGAATCATCCTACAACCCGACTTCACACAAAGCCACGACTATAAAGACTTTGACGAGGCGAACGCAACTAGTTTGCGATAAACCGGACAGCTTACGTGACGAAAACAAATACCTTGAACGTGTTTTTATCAAAAACAACTACAACGCTGACTTTATTAGATGAAACATTTTCCGACCTACTGAAACCAACGCAACGAACGAGAATCCGACACCTGTTACTACAGTGACTATACCTTACATTAAGGGAACTTCTGAGACTATCTCACGGATCTTACAGCCCTGCAACATCCGCGTAGCCCACAAACTTACAACTACGTTACGGCACTTACTGACCAATGTTAAAGACCGAGACGAACCCAACAACAGACAGGGAGCTGTTTACAAGATCAAATGCTCCGACTGCTAGGCCTCCTACATTGGTGAGACTGGCAGAAGCCTTAACACGAGACTGACTGAACACAAATGAGCCACGAGAAATGGTGATGTCAACAATCACATTGCTGTGCATCATCAACTGACAAACCACAACATTGACTGGGACTCTGCTCAATGCTTAACCTACAGTACAAACTATTTTCAATGACTGACTCTGGAAAGCTGGTACACCAACTTAGAACAAACCCTCTTAACAGATGTCAACAACTACCGGCACCTTACAAACGACTTATCCGTGACGAAAACGAAATCGACAAACGGACTTCCAACAGACCGGCTTAATTATTTTGACTTACAATAGACGGACTCTAACAGACCAACTTGACTAACAGAAGACGGGTCGAAACCGACCAATGACTGATGACTAACTTTACATGAGTCTTCCAGCCAATACCATCATGGCTTAACTGACCAATCACTATCAACGGACCAGACTTATAACATCACCGACTGACAAACACTATTCACTTGACTCTGAAGATGACTTCCGCTCAGGTTGTCGAAACGTCAGTCACCAACAACAGTTCTTTTCAGAACTATTCTCACCCGGACAATCACACAATACGAACTACCAAATAATAAATTGTTAATATAAATATATTGCACAGTTGTCAACTATACAAATTGGCAACATAGACAACTACTCTTCAATACATATGTTTTGTCAATGGTTTGTTTAATATGTATGAAGAATATTAGTGGAACTTATGTTTGAGGTTAATTTTATTTTGATTAAAGCACTAACAAAACTTTCACAAAGAAAAATATCCCTAAACAAAAATATACCAGCCGGATCCCTCATGCCTGTGCGACACAATCACATCTTTCTATCATCACATCACTGGTACAATCTGTCAGTGTGCGCTTGTTACATGTATAATACTGATAAGTGGGAAATATTTCACATTACAATACCGACAGCAACAGCATTCTTGTCCAGAAAATGATCTGATGTTGACTGATGACATTGTAATGTCCGGTTAACAGTCGGTTTACTAAGTTGATATAATAAAATCAGGAAAAGAAATGCGTCACTTGTCTGCCACTAGACCACCTGCTCTTTCAACATGACGTAGGACCAGGGTCGCAGGCTAAGAAAAGAAAGAGACTACTCCCAGTCTGAGTTAAAGTCTCTTGGCTCATAATACCATACCCTGTTTAGGACAGGTTTTTAACCTGTTTAGGACAGCAAGGCCAAAACACCATACCCTGTCCAGCAGCACGTCCCCGTATAGCCCAAATAAGGGAGTACTCCTTTGTGTTGTACCTCCCAACTCAAATATGTTTTCCAATTGCAGAAGATTTTCCCAGAAAGAAACAAATCTCACTTGTCTAATTCCCTGGCAAAATAACAACTCAAACTTAATATGACTCACACATGATGATCAAGTTGTGCACCTTGAAACTGCGGCAGTTTTGTTATGCCAGCTAGCATCAAGTAAACCATTTTTTTTGCAGTTTTCTTTTTTTTATTTTTGAGTTGGAAGGTATAACAAAGCACTTAATGAGTGGCCTCACTGGAAACAGTGAGTTTTGCTTCCCCTTGACTTCAATGTTACTCCTGACTCAGTGAACACTGAGAGTGTTGGGAATCAAAACTCACTGTTTGCCTTGGGGCCACTTACCGGTAAGTGCTTAATGTCCTTCACTGGTACCTGTAAATGAGTGGTCATTCTTGGTCATGATAAATTATGCCAATGCCTGATCAATGGGATGGGTTGGGTCTCAATGATCTGGATACACATGTAGCTGTCTGCTAGTTCCTAGCACTGGCATGAAATGTGAATAATCAACTGTACCCATATCAAGGTAATGGGCCAAGCAATTTGTCTAGATGCCAATTATATACACATATGAGGACAGTCTTGCAAAACATACTGGGATGTTCCAGGAAGAATTTGCATAATGATTACTGAAAACTGTGGCTTAGTCTAAATCTGATTTTTTTCTGATATTTGTATGAAATATACTGGGCAGTATAAAGAGTGAACAGTGATGACCTTCATTATATGTACACCTGATTAAATTATTTTTATTTTCTATGAAAGTCTAATGAGATTACACTTGCCTACATCCCATGAGTCTTCAAGCTCTCCCTCCAAGTTTCTCAGTTCAGTGTCATGTTTTTTGTCCTCCTTGTCATTTCCAGTACTGCAGCTGATTAAAAGTGCATGGAAATGCTTTTTCACATTATCTGTTGATTAAACAGAAATTACAGTTAAATTACTCCCAGAATATGGCTAGAGGGATACATGTACTTATGTCAGTCAAAATAACTGCTTGGACATTAAACTTGACTTCTTTGATTCCCTCCCTGCCCATCTCAATCTGTTGAAGGATTTCTTGGGTTACTATTTTCTCTGTCTTAGTCCATTTTTGTACACTGGTAATGCTGATATGAATGATCTACCAGTCGAGGGTATCGATCAACACTCAACAGCAGATCTATGCCTTTAGTAAACATGATCCCATCTCTGCTGTCTGCAATTTTTTTAGCAGTTCCTGTAACCCTCTCCTATCTGCAAATTGGCCACTAGGCTCATATATAGTTGCTACATATCTGTTGACTTAAAAATTAGCCCAAAGTCAAAGAGATCTCAAGGTAACATTTCTAACTGCATCTCTAGATACATGCCTAATATAAGTAGTTCTGAAGTTATTAGCCTATATGAAATAAAGCTTATCTGGACTTAATTTTGCTACACTAGATTGACAACCTATCAAAAAAAGCTAGGATAAACAGTGAAGGAAGTGATAAGTATGGAAGATAAAAAAAGAAAGACTACCTATGCAATCCCAATGTAAGTTAAGCTTGGGATCTCACAATTAATTGTCATGACAGAACACTAACTGGAGTTTCAATTTTTGAACTCACTGTCAGAATCAATAATTTACCTGTGGAGTCAAACACGTCGTCATCATCATAAGAAGCAAAGCTGCCGCTCCCCTCCTCTCGGCAGGGCATCCGATAATCTGGTTTGCTGTCAATATCTAGATTATCAATCTGACTTGTTACACTCAAGTCTTGTTCTGCATGAAGCTTTGTTTGTCCTTTAGGATCATCATCGGATTCTACCTGACTGGGGACACGAGCATCTGGTTTTCCATCAATTTTCTGAGGATCTTGATTGCATTCTTGTTGTGGAATTCTCAGTGATTTTGTTTCTAGGCTGCTGGTTTCTTCAACTGAAGACACCACTGCTGTAGCAGCTGCAGGAGAAAAAGGTGCTCAAATTATTATTTTGACATCTGAGATTACAATGCTGGTGGCACTAATGAAAACCTTACTATTGCACCGAGGGAATCACCGACAAAAGTTTGAATTTGTTCATGCCCTAATTGATGTATGTGCCAGTGGAAAAATTACAAAAAATTTTAATTGAAGTGGTGACAAATATTGGTACAACATTTTCCTGAGATTAACTTTCCCAAAAATCAAGCCATGACAACCAAAAATGCCAAAAAGTATAGGAGGGAAATCAAATGGAATGCAAATTTCTGGTAATAAATTTCTGAAACCTTGCAAGATTATCTTCTTGTCCTGAAATTCTGGAAAATGCTGTTCCAATATCTTATCCAATATTTCTAGAAAATTATGCAAACCTAGAGTTTTTGGTTGAATGGAGAAGTGCCCATGAAGAAACTTCTTTCAAATACTTGCAACAAGTATTTGAAAGCAGTAAGAAACAAGTATTATTAACTAGTGCAAGTTACAAATTTAGCATTAGGCAGACATGTCGCCCTTGGGACCCTCACTAGTGTTTACTCAATTCAGAGTGTCCCCTCAAAACAGTTTCTAATGTATTGTGCAATAACAGTTAATAATTATTATTAATCCAGCGTAACACAGTGTAAGATCAAAGACTGCTCATAGCACAATGTCCAGTTCGTCAATACATCAATCTGGAATAATCTACTTTAAGCTCTAAAACAACATCGCTGAACAATGTTAAAGGAGTCCGAGCTGAGCTTTTAGAAGTAAAACGCCCTTGAAGTGTCTGCTTATTGCAGAATTTGTGTAACAAGATGGCTTCATTGGTGTCCGTGTCCATGTCCCCAGAGGTGTCTGCTGAATGCAGGTTTATTTTACAATAACTGTGGGAAGAAAATTTAGGTACTCAAGGTGGTGTTCCTTTAATAGAAGGTGTCCGCTTAATATAGGGTCTGCTTAATACAGGTTTCACTGTAATCCTCAATTCATTATAAATAATACATTTAAAGAATTTTGGAAATTGGCATTCAGTAAAAAGTAGATGGGAGGGATGTTGCCCACCAATGTGACCCGGGTTCAATTCTGGCCTGGTTTTGAGTTTGTTGTTGGTCCTTGCCTTACTCTGAGGGTTTTTTTGGTTCTCAGGTTTTCCTTTCTCCACAAAAACCAACATCTCCATATTCTAATTCAACTAGGATGGAGCACCTGTATGAAAACCAACTAAGGCCGATGTGGCTCTCTAAATTTTATTCATTTAATTAACTATTTAATTAATTAATTAATCAATCAATTAATTAATTAATTTATTTATTATTTTACTTATTTTATGGCACTACACAAAAAGATCCAAATAGCCTATTAAACCAAGCAAAAATTAAGCAAACCTGATTCCTGGTCTTCAGAACTTTCATCACCTTCTATGAGCAGCAAATTATTAGGAATACTATGACGCTCCTTTTTTATTTCATCTATCACATCCAATCTTTGTACGTCAGGATGCTTCAACCAACCCAAGAGATCATTAACAGTCTTGTGTCGTTGTATCATCCTTTCAACGAGTCCTTTCATTTTCCCATTATCTCGGGCATTTTCCAGTTGTCTTACTTCCTCAGTATTCAGGTTCATGACAGACGCCATTCCACGCCAGTCATGGTGATTTGCATCTGGCAAATCTAACAGCCTCTCAATCCTGTCGCGCAGACGGTAGGGAATGTCTCTGATAAGAGTGCCTAAATTTGCCGTGAAAAGAAGCACAAAGTGAATATATCATGTTGATCCTTTCTGACCCATAAAGGGTAATGAATCCTGTAATATGATTGGTTCTGGGTATGATCCAGATTTTTCTATCCATGCCACAGTCATGGTAATTGCAAGTGTTATGTGTGAAAAGATCAACGATTTGAGAGAGAGAGGAAAAAATAAATAAATTCTTAACTGGCATAGGGTTAGTACATATAATGAAAAACTGTGACCTTGGACTTGCAAATGCTACCAGGCTTTGGGCAGCACATCCTACACTTCTGGTCAAAGTTTTTCACTATGCAAGCTTTCCAGCTAGCAAAGAAGAAGATATTATTTTATCTTAGTGTTAACTAACAATATATGTTTAGGACAAAACCTGCTGAGACAAATTCTCTCTAACTTTCATAATATAGGAAAAATCCCCTTACTTTTGTTGTCTTCTCTAGGCTAAAACATGATTTTACAGACTGAAGCAACATTTATAAACAACACTGGTTAAAAAAGGGATGGAAGGGGGAGTGGAGCTATATCTGTTTCATTGTCATGGCCTCTGTGAAATTAGTGCATCTGTCTAGTAAACAGACACCAACAGTTGTCAAAACCTGGTTAATTGTCAATGAGCTTGTAACAATTAACTTTGCTTTATATACCTGCCAATGTTTTCTGAGAGATAAGCGTGAGATTTTTATCCTGAGAGTGCTGGGATTTTTGAAGACGACACAATCATTTCAGAAGATTTCAGAAGGAGTCTAAAGTCTTCTGAAGAAGTTCGAAGGCTTCCGAAGACGTCCGAAGTTTTCCGAAGTCTTAGGATGCCTATAAACGTGAGCTCGCTCCCAGTGCTTTTCACTTCAAAAATCAGAGATCGCGAGGAAGGTATTGTCATTTATTCATTTTTCACATGGTTTTCGTTCCTTACATGGGTCTGAGTTAATATATTTTTGGAAATTGTGTCAAGCAGGATGGCAACAACTCACTTTTTTCAATCAGGCGTGAGAAATCGGCCCGTAAGCGTGAGCCGGCGTGAGATCGAAGTTTTCAACCCGCAGGCGTGACACTCACGCCTAAGGCGTGAGAGTTGGCAGGTATAGCTTTACCTTCAGTGAGGACCACCTCTGGATTATCTTGACTGCTCACTTCTGGAATCGAGGACTGTTTACTAATGTTAGGTGCCCTATAGTTGAATCTTCCACGGTCATTTCCTGCACTGTAGCTTTGCACAGCGGGTGCTGAATATGGAGGGGGTGGGGAATGGACTTCTTCCTGACCACATGGTTGCACAGCGGGTTCAGCAGATGGTGGCAGACTTTGTGCCCTTCGAATTGGTGGCTCTACCAGAACAGAAAGCGTGAAAACAACATATCATCTAGTTTGATACATCACAAATTCTGCTTGATAGAGACATGCATACTCTGTGGCCTCTGCATAACCTTTTAAAGCTAGGTTGAATGTCATCAGCAGAAAATTTAGGTTTTAAGAACCCCTAGGTATATTTTAGCTCTGGATCAATTCTTCCAGGTTTATGTTTGCCAAGGGCATATTGTGACCCTAGACTTGCAGTTTTCTTTTGGTCACAGTGCCCCTCCCTTAGCCCTGGGAAATTTGAAACAAATGATTGGGGGGGGGGGGAGGTGAAGTATATGAAATAGCTAGGGACTACTGTACATCCTTCAATGAATCGTATCCCTATGGAAACCTCCAGGGTTCATTAGTTTTAATATACTTCTTTGACTCAATTGCTTTCATAACATTTAGGAAACTGTCTCAAATATATTTTGGTAAGAATCAAGTTGTTTTGTGGATAGGAGAAGTCTGCGAAAATGAAGAAATCTTCTGGAGGCCCAACGGTACGAACAACGAAACATGGCGTGACTGTAATTTGAGATTTCGGTCGTGTTCAAAGAGAATAGATCCACAAAAGAAATACCTGTCTTCCCTCTCAGTTTACTCTCTTCGTCCTCTAGCTCATCTGCTAGATCTCCTAAACGAATTTCTGGATCTCGCAAAACGTTTAAAAAAAGTCCATAAGCTTTGGGTCCTCGCTTCTCCAGTATGCTTAGCATAGTCTGTGTTCCATGAGTGGGCCCCTTCTGAGCTTCTTTTGCTTCGATTTCTTCTGTGTCCGCGGCACTAAATATCTCCCTAAGATGCCCCGAAAAAACTTTCGGGCTGGAAATCCTTCCCATGATTTTGATTGTCATCTTTCCTAACACTTCCCTATGAATTTTGTCCATTGTAGCAAATTGTAGCGGAAAATGATGATTTGAAACAACTCGATGTCTTATTGTACTTGCTCCCACGAGCTCAAATAAGATGTAAGAAACAGTCGGCCCACGCACAGGTACAAATAAAGCTCAAAACTTTGTCAAAAGCTAAAAATACAACCTGGGATTTCTCCCAGTAAGACTTCCACTCAGAGGTTCATACTTCCGGCTGCTTTCCGCGAAACGCGGGAAATCGTTAGTACCGAGAACTTTTCTCGTTTTGTTTTCGATCATGGGTTTTCATTGGTTTATTTGCACCGGAAAATGTTCGTGACATATTCGGATATCGTTTCGCTTTCCGATGACACGCGATTAGTTTTTAGTCCTTTTCCACTTTCCGAGTCTCACTTGGGAGCGAGGCGAAGCAAAATCGTCGAGCAAAATATTCTTTTTCAGCTTCATTTTTCGGACGGATGAAAGCATCGCGGTTTCCACTGCTGTAAATGCGGAAACTCCCACAGTGTGAGGTCCTCGATTGTGCAAAGCACTAACCGAAACCTATGTTTGTGGTTTTTGACGTAATACTTGATTGTTTTGCGCGGTAATATTGTTCTTGGACGTTTGAGAACATGGGCCTATTTCCTAGGATGTCGTCTCTGGTTTAATTAAGGTACTTAAATGACAATTTTATAGTTTTGTGGAGATCTCAAAGGTAGTAAACTTCAGCTAATTCATTCATCTAAGAGTCTCTAAACACGATTGGAAATATTGCGTGAAAGCGCTGCTGCCAACATGGCGCTACCATCTTCAATAACATAGGAGAAGTGCTTAACTTTTCAGCGCCGAGTAATGCTTTTTGATGTGGAATAACAGCGAATGAGTCTGTGTTGAGGAGGAAAGCATTTCTACAAAGGCCTCATCATGGCTAATGGGACTGTAGAAGCTCTATATCCCTATTCTTACGAAGCTGGAGACGGACGAACGATTGCATTTTCTACCGGAGATCGTTTCACGTTACTAAACAAGACAAACGGTGATTGGTGGCAGGTTAGGAAGGGTTCCGAGGAAAAGGCCATGTACGTTCCTGCGTCGTACATGAGGGAAATTGTCGAGAGAAACACTGCCCCGATTTACGAAAATGTCGAAAATTTTGAAACTCATCGCCCGTGCAATGGAGAATCTGTGATTAGTGAGGAAAATGGCTCGGAGAGCCGCGAGGAAGTAAACAGTTCGATCAAAGAGAATTCGATACCAAATGGTGACAATCACTTCGATCATCAAAATAACGAAGGAGTTGAAAATTCAGAGGAAAGTTCACCCAGGAATACAACTGAATTTCCTCGTTTTAGAAGTGCCTCGTCCAGTGTCAAGTCACTCGCGAAGACACTGGAATTGGTGAGTAATCAACTTAAAAAGTAATATGTTTACATTTTAGTTTGGTATGAATTCAACTTTATCGATACAAGCTTGCCCTTTGTATGATCTTATATTGTGATTGTGAATCAAAGCAAATTTAACTTGATTGTAACCCTGTTTAATAAATCAACTATATTGATAGCTAAAATTGCAAAACAAACGTTTGCCCAGTTAGATTTGCGAAACTAGCGATAAAACATTTATAATACGGCTTTGCAGAATTTGTACTGTTCACGTTTCGATACTTCGATCGCCAGGGAAATTTTGTTGTTTACATTAACGGTTTTATGAGGTAGCTCTTGCGATCATTCATCACACAACACTGGTTTTCGCTCCTCAAAACCAGTTTTTCACTCTACACTAAGATACTGAACATTAAAAACGTGGCCCATTTGTTTGTGTCGTTAAGGATTTTATTTTTAAAACAATAAATACCTATATCTTTTCGTTATTTACCAGACAATAGTATTAACCAAGCCATAACAATGTTAAACAATACATTGATAAACCAGAGCTTTCGTCATTGTACTGGATGGAAATTCCATAGATGTGGATGGAAAAGTTGAGGTCATAATTTGTTGCTCTTGGCTATAAATTGTTTCCCATTTATATTGCAAATATATTCATGCAATAATTCTCAGCTTCATGATCGTTTCCAAATGCTTGTAAACAGCTGTTCTGTCAGCACCTTGTCTGCCACCAAGAATATTTATTTCTTTTTACAGCTTTGAACTTTTGTCAAGAGTTGTCATTTGTTGTAGAAATCTCTTTTGTGTGTGACAGAAACACCTGCATGTGAACCTGTAAAATGACTTGCCTTCAGTGCCCCAATAAATGAGCTTTGCAAACCCATTTTAATCTTTATAATTTGGTTTTATCAACTGAGTTGATAATGTGAATTAGCCACCGTAAACAGATTCAGAAGCTGACGTTTCGAGCGCTAGCCCTTCGTCGGAGCGAATCGAGGAATTGTGGGTTGTGTGTGGTTTATATACAGAAATATGGAGCTACGCTATTGGTTGGTGCCTGGCAAGGTGAAAAACAGAATAATTTAGTTAAATGAAAAACGTTCGTTGATACCGTGAGGATTAAGAGTGCCGATTTGAAAAATAAATTGTTGTTCTAGAGTTTTGCGGCTTTCTGTGCTTCCTTGATATAGGGAGAGGCTGCAGACTGTCATATGTTGCGTAGAATTCGGCAGATGAAAGTGTCTAGCGACTGGTTTTGATGCGTTTTTGTCATCTTTCTCTACGTCGCGAAGATGTTCTCGAAATCGGTCGCCTAGTCGTCTACCTGTTTCGCCGATATATATAGATGACATTGAAAAATATACCACAGGAAAAATTAATAGTTTCATACCAGTAATAACAGAATGATGGACAAAACCTAGAATAATAATGATCGAGTATCCAGCAGATTTGGACGTGCAGTAGGCAAGCTCCTAGCTTGTCATAGCCATCCATTGTCCCCGAGAAAAAAATCCAAGGGCATTAATTTTTCTTGAGAGTTGGCTGTAGAGACCATCATGGAACTTTGTTACTCCTTGTGAGTGATGTTTTTAGATTTAGAAAAGACAGGCCAACAGATGTAATCAGCATTTTATGACAAGAAAATTATTTTACAAGTGGTCTATTTTTTTATGTGTGAACTTGCAGAAGTCAATAACTATTTCATGCAAACATCACATGTGGAGAACAAGTCCTGTAGTCGTCTCTGCTTGTCGCATCAGCTATTAAGTCACTGGAATGTAGCATTAAATTTTTTGTTTTTCCATCTGATCCTATATTTCACGCAATTAACTTTTGTGATAAAATTTTTCAATTTGGATAAAACGTGATTTTTTAATGAAGCTTTAAAAACCTGAAAATCCTATTTTCTTACAGCCGACACGCACTTCTGACTACAAGATCAACATGCTCAGAGTTGTGACAGAGATTCAAGAACATGTGACTTGAGGCTTGACTCATATCGCTTGTTTAAGCTCTGTAAATTTAGCTTCGTAGCCCGTATAGAATGCTCCTTGCCTGTATTTTGTATGAACTCTTAAGCTAAACTTTTTCGAGGTAAAACAAATGAGATTAGTCTAGCCTGAAGTCATGTGTTCCTGAATCCACGTTGCAACTCCTTACAAACCTAGGGAAGACTGGTAGCAATGGTGGACCAAAATGGCGGCAAATTTCAACCGTTAAAAAAGTATGAAAAATAAAGCATTTTATCTGAATCAAAACCTTTTTTCATAGAAGTTCATTGGGTGATATATAGAATCAGATGAGAACATAAACATTTTGATGTAATGGGAACTTTAAGCATGGATAAAAATTACTTAATATGCAAAGCACAAGATTATCAGTGCCAACACAAAGACTGTGCAATTTTTTTCTTTCAGTTAGGGTAGGTACATGTATAGCACAGGCTAACCCATGCCCACTGTTTTTAACTAGTTAATGCCTGCTTAAGCTGCACTCCATCATGTTCATTTAGTTAACAAAGAAAAACATGTTCCTTGTGTCTATTGATTAAAGAAAGCTCAAGTGGAAAATTGGGAGAACAAGAAATGCTTTGGGAACACGAGTGAAAAAAAAAGGAACAAGAGAAAAAAAGAGCTTGAATGTTTAATTTGATCATCAAAAATAATTCTCTTTACTCAGTCCATCTTGCCAACATCTTGTGCTAGTTCTGTGATTGTTTCCACAATAACATTTATTTATACCAAAAAAAAGGGATAAAGTAATACATTGTTTTGAAACTTGTAAATAAGGTATTAGCTGCCTATTATAACCATTAATAACAGCTAAGATTATTAGGCAGCTATCTATGAAATAAAATAGAGAAAAAATGTCAGTCATGTATATTAGTTATAAAATCAAAAGTAGCCTAAGAATAGAGATACAAATAAATTGTATTTATGACAAAATTACAAACTAACATTACACCAGGGCAAGAGGAAAAAGAAGAGGAAGAAAAAGTAATAATTCTTACAAAAAACAGTGATATTTACAACACAGGAATAGTGACAAGCGATATTAAAGCTATTTACAGTGTATTTATGGACTAAATATTGGGAAGAAAAAGAAACTAAAAATTAATGGATGTCAATATGACTGTATGATTTCTTTTTTTAAGGTTTTCTTGAAAGCTAATCTGTGGAGAGACTTTGTTTCTTCACTTAACCCATTGACGCCTGAATGAAATTGCCCGCGACCCACCCCTTATTCCCTGGCGTTTTTTAAGAGTATTTCAGAGCGAGCGAAAGCACAAAAATAAACCATATGCGCAGTAACCACAGACACAAGATCAGGTTTCAAGATGTCGTTTATTTAGAGTCGAATGAATGAAGGGCCAAAGTATTCAAAAATATTAACAAAAAGACCTCAACTTGATATGTAAAACTAATTAGAAAGCAAGAAATTATAATATTTCTTTACCGCGCGACAAAATGTCCAGCGAAAGCCGAGAAAATTGAATATGCAAAAATGATTTAATTATTGACTTCAGACGACAAAACGAAACCAAATACAACAGAACTTCCTTCCTTTGTACTATTTGGGCTGACATTTGAGAAAAAAACAGAAAATAAAAGCAAAGAACTCATCAAAAAATCAATCCGGAAACAAGAAATCGAATAATTTCTTCGCCGCGTAAAGAAATTCCATTACGGCCGAAGAGAAATAAAATTTGTAAATCAAAAAGACGAAAAAATCAAGCCAGTTATTTTGAGATCAATCGTATTTCAACTGTGTTAAATTAGTGCCCATTTAATTCTTTCCTCATTTGTTTTGTAGTAGCTGAATAAGACTCCAAAACATATTTGAACAAAGCGATTTACGAAATAAACAAACCGCCTCATGGTCGCCGTAAATTAAATATGCAGAAATCCAGCGTGAAAGTTGCTGTTCGCTTTTAAAACCCAAAATTCGCAGATACATGGGACCAAATCAAAGAAATGCAAAAGGAAGTTCAATAACAATAAATTTTCATTCAAGCTGAGGCGAAGAAACCTATTTAAAAGGAAAAAAAACTTCCAAATTCGTAAACGTGCCTTCGATCATGAGCACATGTTCAAATTAATTCTTCACGCTAAAGTGCGAGCTTGAGTTTTTACCGACGGCATTTGCTGTCATTTTAACGCCCGTGGCTTTACCAATCGTTCTAAAAGTTGAATTCAACTTCGAAGTAATAATGTACATTACCATTTTTGTTTCTCAAATCCGAAAAGCTGCTTTAGATATGTGATCTGTTGTCAGAACTTACTTGAAAGCGCTCCGATCTTCATGTTTCGCGGCGATAGTAGGAAGAAAAACTACTTCACCAGAAAGGTTTGAGGACTTTGTAGTCTGTGATTTTCCATTCTGAGGCCACCTAAACATTGATTTGTATTTTTCCTTTCTATTTTGAAAACCAAAGCAGTAATTTCTCCATGTTAAGAATGAAAACAAGACCTTTGAAGTTTAAGATTTGGCCCGCAACGCGCCATGATTTACTGCACTTTTCGAGCGCACGATTTTAAGAAGAAAAACTGTCTTTCTAGGACCCCTAAAGTCCTCTAAAAATATGCTCAGTAGGTCCATTCTGATTGGTTTATTTGTCCTAAAGAACAATAGAACAATAAGAGAACCAAAGAGTCTTCAGGGAGGGTAGGAAAGTCAATTGTCCCCATGTGCATTTTTTCGGGCGGTTACGGGCGGCACAGGGAACTCGAGAGGTTTTTCGCATGGGCGGTTACGGGCGGCACAGGCGTCAATGGGTTAATGAGTTCCAAATTTTTGCACCTTAAAATTCAATACTGAATTTACCATAATTTTGTCCTTATTGGAGGAAGAGCAAAGGAAGACCTGGAAGCAAGTCTTGTTGCTGCCGCAGCGAGTGAGCCTGAAGCGAACGAGCGAGGCAGCTCTCTAATCAGCAGAAGATTACATTATAGGGGCTTGCAATCACTTTTTCTTACCAAACGCAAGGAATTGTGGTTATGCGCAAATGGGAGATTTAGGATGCGCAGTGGTATGCGCAAGGAATTGTGATTATGTGCGAACGGAAATATTTTAGGATGCGCAGTGATATGGCGCAAGGAATTGTGGTTATGCGCGAACAGAAATATTTTAGGATGCACAGTGATATGGCGCAAGGAATTGTGGTTATGCGCCAATGGATGATTTAGGATGCGCAGTGAACCATGTGCTTGCTTGTTTCTAAAAGAGTGTCAAATTGCGGTGTGTAAATTGTATGCATCAACTTCATGCATCATGGCGAATCGATGGCGAGGTGTGACAACGGTTACCGGTACAAAGATTACAGATTACCAATAGTCTAATAACATTGAACCACAAGCCGAAGAGACTGAAATTTGTTCTACCTTGTTTAGTTGTGTAAAACACTCACACAGTCCGTATTACGTTGAACGATGTGCTGCACCGGCGGTAGCTCTAAGATATCAGCTTACTTTGCTTAGTTATGTCCCAAATAAATAAATAAATAAATAATCAGCTACGAAGGCAATGCAAAGACTACTGCACAATCACAACAAGAAAGTAAAAAAAAACAAGAGCGTGACCTGTGTTGTTTTGAAAACCATGCTACAAGAAAAGATACGCGCATTTAATATCACTTGCCCAAGGCAACGGAACATTTATCAAATCACGTCACCTACAACATATAATTTACATACAGACAGGCAAACGAACTTCGTCTGAACAGCTTTTCCATCTCGACTACTTTACTCTCGTTCGAACAGCTTATTCACCTCAACTACTTTACTTGGCGGCGAGTTAGTTGGTGGCGAGATGGTTTCTTGGTGGCGAGATGGTTTCTTGGTGGTGAAACTCCCTGGTGGTGAGATGACCGGATACCGTGACAAGGGATAGAGACAATAAAGCACATACACATACGATTCACATCTTGCTCCCCTTTACCAGAAAATCAAAAGGATGGAAATCGAAAGATGTGGAAATTGAAAGATGTGAAAATTGTAGCCGCAGAAATCGCACTTATAAATTCTGTACCGGTACGCATTAAATGTCTCTGGAGTGTTGACATTGTCAAAGACGCGTCCGGCAGCGCCTGATATGTGAAAATGCTAAAACTTAAGTTTAAATTCATGTTCCGATGAAAAGTAGTAGATCGTAGCATATATGAAATAAATGTGTTCTACACTTTCCGTTTGTTTTAATTATTCTACAAGTTTTAGTAACGGTGATTTCTCTTCATCTGATTGTTGAATGCAACACATTCTGGTAAAAAGTCATGAATTCAAGAATTCGTACTTCTTTTACATATTCTTTTAATTTTAAATCCTGATTATGCTGCTGCTCCGGCGCTCGCTACGCTCACTCCGCAACAATTAACTTGACTTATGTAAAAATTTGCCTTCCCTTTATTTCAGGGTCAATTTCTGCATGCAAAACGTGTATTAAGTTCAAATTCTTGTGAAGAAAAGGGCACTTGCACGCAATATCTATTCACTCCCACAAAGCACCCAACCAAATAACAATTTTAATTGATTTCCCTAGCATGACGATTCAAATCTGTTGTGCAAATGAATTCTTCACAGTTCAGTTCATAGGGTAACTGTTAGCATACTTAAAGTTGTTCTCCCCTTCGGCAGCATTATTACCATTTAGGTATACTAGTATTAGTATAAATCTACTAGCATTCTATTATGTTCTCTGATTGGCTAAGTTACTCCGCATCTATTCTGTTGCAGATAGTGAGTAGGGTGGCAGTGTGCGTTTGTTACCTAAATGAAGTCCACTTTACGTTTACGAGGTGTATGTGAAGAGGATTTTGATAAAGTTATGAATGACAAGTTTATAACATTTCTATGGGTGATAGTTAACTTGGGCATTGCCCTTGTCAACTATTGAGTGTGAATAATTTAATTCATTAGTAGAAACCTGATTTTTAACCAATTAGCATGCATCTTTTCTTTGCCCAGCTATTTTCTTAATAATAATGATTCATTTCACTTGTTTGTTTAGTCCTGCCCCCTTCCAAGAGGAAGTTTTTCAATGCCAAGACCTGAACGACCTAAATCACAGTCACTGCCAGTTGGTTGGGTTATGATGCACGATGAAGCAAGTGGTCGACCATGCTATGTCAACACCAAGACTAGTGAGACAAGCTGGAAACCTCCCAGGGTATCACGGTCCAAGACTCCTCCCTCAAGTCCTGGGGTAAGCTGTACCTGATAAGATATACAACTGTGCTATTTCAATCTACGTTGTACCTGGATATAGGAAGAGAGACCTCCAGGTTTAAGTTATATAAGTGAGTGATTTTCATTCTATAAATTGGGTCACTTCAAAAATAGTCTGGGTCAAACTGATATTGAAACTTTGAAAAACAGATCATCCAAATTATTACCAGAATGTTCTCACAGTGTTACTTGTTGAGCTTGAGGTCATTAACTCTTCAAGTTTTAAAGGTTGACTTGACATAGAACTGACTTGTCCAGCTCCACCATCCTTATCCAGCCCGTCTTCTTAATTTTCTGGTTCAACTGCCGTGTTCTTTTATGTTAAAAAATAAACTTAGCTTTTGTTCTCCTTTCATAAATTCATTGAAATGTAAACAAAAGAAAAAAGGTCAACAAACGAAGTGTGAATCGATCGGTAAAGTAACGTATGCAGCATGCAGAACATCAAAATATAGGTTCCAGTCTCTCAGAACTGTGTTGAACATCTGACACAAAAAGTACTCCTACACATGTAGTCTGAAATCCCACTCATTTCATATGCATTTCAGCCTAGCAAGCACACATATTTGCTTTATTATTGCCTACTGCTTTGGAAGCACTTAATATATATGAAGTAATTTATTTTTTGATTTGTTTTTGTTTTGTTGCATCAGTATGACTTTTCAATCATTTCATTTTGGGTCGAAATAGAATATTCTGCATCAGTGACTCAAGAACGTGGCCTAGATTGAACACTGCACATTAGCTACATGTGACTACTGTTGCTTTTGATTGGCTCAGTCTATGTTGTCTGTGTTTTTTTTTTGTGATTGGGTAGAGTGATAACTTTGGTTGTGGTTTCATAACATTCATTTGAAAACTGCTTGACTTTCAAACCAATTGAAATCAACCCCAGGTGTCTTGATCTCTTGGTCTCTTGGTCAATTCCAGCCCTTCTGTAAAGATGTGTCTGTATATATGGAATCATGGCAGTTGCATTCATCAAAACAAGTATCCAGTACAAGATGATGAGTGCAACTACCATGAATCACTAGTGGTGAGGAAATTAGCCATTGACAACCTTGTTCCAAGGGTTTCTCTTCTTGTGTTATTTTATCTGAAGGTCTTTATGACTATGCAGAGGGACACTTAAGCTAAGTTTGTCTTTGGCTTCATATCGTGAGCACATTAAAGGTAGAGCAGACAAATGCTGTGGTCCAACCGACTGTGAACCAGAAGTTTCATTAGAATTGCAGTTATGTACTATTTGCATAATATTTCACTTATTGTAGTGCACACAGTTTTCATCATGAACCTTTTTTCCACTGAATTAACTTTACAATATCTGCTTTTGCTAAATTCCCATTTACCCTAGTTCCCTTACAAATCCCTTGTATTTGGTAGTTTCTGAAGTTTGTCCTGCAATTAAGTAATTTCCTGTGATTTTTCATCGTGAATCTTTTTCCAATGAAGGAACTTCAGAATGTCTGTTTTATGAAAATCTCAATTTACATAATGCACATAGTTGCATGCAATATTGTGCAACTTAATGTGGCAAGTTATGTTTCATCAGCTACAATTCTTACTAGTAATATTGATTATTGTTTCAGTGGCAGACACCTCCATTGGGATGGCACATTTCATGCAGCAGTTCAACTGATGAGCTTGTTTATGTAAATGAATATAATGAGGAAGAAGTGAGTATGCTATTGGTTTATTTCCAAGAATGTAAAAGTTTTGATTTGACTCTGAGGAAAATTGTGGTTGCAGTTAACTTACAAATCCTTGTAAATTTGTTATTTCTGAAATTGTAATCTTAAGGACTATTTTTGTTAATTAAAATTTTCTGTACAAGCGAAAACCTAATTGCAACATGTACAATTTTTTGTACATGACCATGCAAAAATTTTGACATCATAATACTTTTCATAAGTTATCCATATTTGATGAAATATTATTTAACTGTGATATAAAATCACTGTGTGATTATTCTTTTAGTGGATGCCTTCAAAAGACAATGAAGGACGAGTGTATTATTACCAAGTCAATGGAGAAGCATCTGCTTGGGAACTTCCAGAGGTAAGCTATCAGTGATAGATTCTAACTTCAATTATAGCTCTGCAAAACAAATGTACATAACCAACCAGCCAACTCTGGAATAGATTTTCAGAGGGTTTGGTAATGGTATCTTGTATCAGAACTTAGTTTTTGCTTGAAGGAAGATGAGATGTTGTTTACTTTTGAGCTTTTCTGCAAGGAGGTTCACTGGTTTGTTTGCTATGATTGTTTGGTTGCCATGGTGCTATGTGAATGGTGCAATGTCAAAGTTGTATAAATAGACTTGCTACTATTTGGACTGCAACTTCTGGTTTCCCAACATGAGTTTACACCACTGATCAATCCTTTAGAAATTTATTCCTGTTCTCTTGTTAGCGTGGTTTGTCTGCAGTTAATACTACTTACAGTGTATATAGAAAGTTCATGTTTGCTATGGATGTTGCCATTGATTGTAAAGCATTTCCTTGTTCTGTATGTCATTTTTCTCTGGCGTACATGTAGCTTGTTAAATGTAACTAATGTTTATATAGATGCATTCACTGGCTTTCTGCAGGTAGAACCTGCTACCAGACAGTCTTTTGAAGCACTGGATGTCACCTACAGAAGACGCTCTCCAAATCTCAGTCTTAGAAATTCCAAGTGTCAGTCTATGCTGACATCCAGTCCACGAAACTCACAAACAAACCTCGCTGCCCCCACTCCTTCGTCTGCAACTGCTTATGGTTTTCCCCCACCTCCCCTGGTGAGTCTGTAGCTTCATAGGTGACATTCTAGCATTACATTGCCAGATCTGTTTTTTCCACTCACTTCATACAACCCATATTTCTTGCATTTCTGCACATTTGGTCATACTTCTGACCTTGTATGTGCTTTGTCACTATTATACTCATCCACTGCTAACAGACTTGTAATATGCTGGCCATTCATTACTCACTTGTGTTTCTCTCCAGTGGTTATCGATTGACTGCTATGCACCTTTACTACTGCTAATTGGCATTCTAACATCAGGGCCGTATTTTCTTGCATTCTGCAGATTTTGTTCTTATACATGGTTTTACCCCATCATGTAGATATGTCGTTGTACAAGTCACCTTTGCTTGTGTTTTGCACATTTTGCTTAATGTACACTTGCACTGACATACTTCTTTGTACATCTGTGCTCTGTCATGCCTTATACAGGTAGTCTTCAATTGTGTTGTGTTTATTCAGTCATACTTCATACTTACTCCCTCATCATCATATCTGGTTGAAAAAAAAAACAGATACAAGTTGTGATGTCATATATTTTGTTTTTAGTGTACTAATCTCCAAGCCAGGTTATTTTACATGTAATTATCCTTTGGTTCAGATTATACTTAGAGATGTTTTTATGAAAATTTCAAACTAGAGACTGATTTGAGCTGCAACATGTTATGGCATTACAGGTGTATATTCTTATATCATGTCTAAGTTTAAAGGAAAACAAATACAATCTTCCATTGTGGTGTCAACTTCTAGCAATTGCTAAGCCAGTTTGATTGTTATTTTCTTTCGATTCAGATCATTAACTATAATACTGAAAAGTTTTTACCCGAAACTGAAGACCAGCTTAAGTCACAAGCTGTAGTAGTCTGAAATTGGTGTTAGAAAGAAGATAGCTGCCTGAAAATTGTTTTTTGGATACATGACTAAATTAAAATATCCCTGAGGTAGGTTGTTCCCAGTGCTGCTTGAGTTCTCAGACTGGGCCACTTGGAACAAATTTATTTAACTAATCTAAATGATATCAGTGAAGAGAATAGAATGGTGAGTATTTTTGTAAACATACCAATAAAGTTAAAGAATACACATAAGTTTTAACACATAAAATTTGACACCCGGAATGTCTCTTCTTCACTAAACCTTACCGTATTTGTTTTCACATATCAACCCTAAAATTTATTAGTGGTTTTCAATGGTTTCAGTTTGGTTGTCAATAAATGCAAGCTGAATTTTATACCTCTAGATCTTATTGTGGCAGCAGTTATTTCAATTAGTTTGATAAGTTGCTGTCAAGAATGGAAACTATAGACTTAATTCACTACTGAAGAGTTGGTAGTACATGTAGACAAATATAAATAAAACAGACCTTTTTTGCCTTAATATGAATGAAAGTTCTGAACTGATTCAAGTTTTTGTTGCATTTGAAGGCTTCAATGTCATCGGTCTGTGAAGAAAAGGAGTGCAAACTGTTGTAGATGGAATATACATTTGAGTAGTCAAGTTTCTACCAAGTGGCTCAGTTTAAGTGTTAGCATTGTAAGACATACTGAATAGGCTTATTCTATTGGAACAACACATCCATAGTTGCTTTGTTCATAAAGTTTCTTGTCTAGAGAAATATTTTTTTTAAGATCGAGAAATGCTGCTGAGGCACAAAATTTCTGCTCATAATTAAGGTGATATCTTTTATTAGTTTCATGAGCGATCTGCATCTGTACAATCTCGAGAGAGTGTCTCATCTGGTGGGGAAGACTGGCCAGCACCTCCAACACCTACAACAGATTATAGCGATTTTGTAAGTATTGTCTTTTGAAAAGTTACATGGGTTGACAGCTGAATTTGTCAGTACAAAACTGGGATAAGTCTATTAAAGATCAGGTGTCTTAAATTCAAAGAGCAGGGGCCCCTTCTCTAGAAGTGCGTGTTATCATTTCGTGGTATGTTTAATGTTTGGAGTTCAACACTATTAATATCTCAATCTTGAATATATATGGCAGAAATAAAAGTTTTTTGGACTGGTGTGGTAAGTACTGGGACTAAAGAAAGGAGCACCAGGCCTTCCTTGCCTAAAGGATAGATATAACACCAGCCATCGATTAGAATTAGGTTGCTGGATAGTACAACACATAATTTAATTTATATCACTGGCTAGAATGAGAACTCATCTTCAGGAAAGAACTTATATCTTGTATGGATAACTTGTCAGATTACAGTATTGTGAGAATGAAACATGGTTAATTTTTAATGGGTAACCTGTTGCAATTGAGTCTTCCTTCTATCATGCTTTGGACAGGACTTGACAAGTCCTTGATCTTAGGGTGTTAAAATGTCGGAATTATTTTTAGAATACCTTTTTACATATTATAAAGATACCAAAACTACAAAAACCCTGTTGGCTACTTTAAAATTTCCAAGAATAATCCTTGAAAATATTCAGGTCTGACCTCTGAATTTACAATCAACTTAAACTACTCAAAGTGGATTTTTGTATATCAAGGAAAAATTTTTTCTTACAGTTTCAGGAGATAGAAAAACAAGGAATATTAAATCGAAAGAAAATGATTGAGGGAGGTGGGAAGAAGGTCAAGTAAGTATTGACTTTATAGTTAAAGTGTCTAAGAATGTCATGATTGGAAACTACAATGATTTTTTGTGAGGTGTCATTTCGTGCTTCTAAATTTTTAAAAGCAATCAGCATTAAGCTCAGATTCTGACAGCAATATTGTTGTAAGCGTTCAGGATACCTCAGGTGGATATTTTACATCATTATGATGTACGGCATAGACTGTAATCTATATTCATGTGGTCAAGTTCTTAATTGCAGAGCTTGAGAACTAGTGTACTGGCTAGTGCTATGAGAGATTTTATCAACCAAAACCATTATTTTAGACTGGCCAGATTCTACCAGTTAAGCTTTGTGCAGTACTTTTTTTTGTATGCCTCAATGTACAGCCCTTAAGATCTGGAATAGACACTCCTAACTCTGTTTGTACTCACTCTGGAGAGGGTAAATTAAACAATTTTGAGTTTTGTACTATGTTAGTTAAATCATGTGTGGTGTGATTGCAGAAAAGTGTCCTGGACCCCAACCTTTGTCATACTCTTTTCAGCAAATTTGGTGTTCTACAAGGACCAAAAAGCAGCTACTCCGGTATAGTTATTAGCTGATTACTCACACTATAGGAATTTGTTTTAAAGTGCCACTATGATCAAATTTTTACCTCTTGATTTTTTAGGTGAATTGCATAGAATTCTATAAAAGAATGAAAACGCTGTTTACCGTTTGCAAATACCTGCCTTAGTTCTTGAGATATTAAAGTTTAAAAAATCTGTAAAATATGCAAATGAGAGGACTGATGATGTCATACACTCAACCCAATATTACATCATGTATATAAATAGAGCTATCTTGGCCAATTTGCAGTGCAGATCATTGAAACTTGGTAGGCTAATAGTTCTACAAGAAACACACCCACCACTATAAAATATTTTGTTCCCATGGCAACTCACTCTTTTCCAGTCCCCACCCACTTGAATTCAATATTTAAGTGATTTTCAGCTCGAAAAAAGTTAAACAAGGCCACAAACTCAAGCTATCATATTTATATGCTTGTTGGATCATGTATATGAGGCACCATTTGCTAATATGAAAATGGAATGCCAAAAGTGGCCAGAAATGCCTTTAATATTTGGGAGATCTGGAACCCAGTATGTTGCCATGGTTACAAAATTGTGGAGCACATGTAGTAGAATCTCACTGCAAAGAATCAAACATTTCTGATACAAATTGGCTGAGATATCTTTTTTCATCATATTTGATCAAAGTTTGGTTGAGTATATGACGTCATCACTTGGCTAATTTGCATATTATAAAAACTTGAATATCTCTGGAACAAAAAGAGATATTTGAAAACAGTAAACGGCATTTTTCTTCTCATGCAGGCTACTTTTTTATGTTTTAAAATGGCTTTGATAGAAAAGATGCGATTTTCGTTATAGTGGCACTTTAAAGGTAGGCATTCTGACTTGCCTGCTAATACAGATACTTTTCATAAGTGGTTACCAATTTAAAATTCTTTTGTATGCATCCAAATTAGCCTCCCTAAACTTTTTTGGGATTAGGAAGTCTTTTGAATTATCAACTCAAGTACTAGGTTAGTGTGGGAGGCATGGTGGCCTCATGGTTAGTGCGCTCAACTCTGGAGCAAATGGTCCAGGTTCGAGCCCTGGCCGGGGATATCGTGTTGTGTTCTTGGGCAAGACACTTAACTCTCACAGTGCCTCTCTCCACCCAAGTGTATAAATGGGTACCAGTGAATTGTTGGGGAAACCTAACAAAATTGCAGGGGGGGAGGGGGGTGACCTGTGATGGACTTAGCATCCTGTCCAGGGGAGTAGAAATATTTCTAGCTGCTTCATGCTACAGAAACAAGGATAAACTCTGGCACCTATGAGCCAGCCCTGGCTCCAAGGCTTCCCTTGCTAGGTTAGTCAGGCTGTTTTAATACTAACAAAAGAATTTCTAATTATTAGCCATTTATGGAGAGGGTCTATTCTTGCTTTCTGTAGCAGCACCAAATGAGCAGGGCATGCAGTCATTAAGTTTTGATTTACTTGTAGCCTTGATCTTCACACCTGTAACAAACTTGTTACTTTATGGTGAATTAAATCGACTACGGGCAGTTTGATCTTTAACATCAAGGGCCAATCAAACATACTTGGCTTTAGCAGGTGTTACGGGGTGCGGCCCTTTTTGACAGCCCTGGTTTGGATGTAAATGTTATTTCCTAGTATATTGGGGAAATATGGTATTGGTCATGTGCTGCAATATTTTAAATTGAGAATAAGTGGTGGCATGATTGAGAATGTTAAAACAAGAAATATCACACTTATCCCTACAACCTTTAAAAGCACTGAGATGTTTAAAAATGTGGGAAGTTTTGTCCCAAAAGAGATGCTCATTAACATGTGTGTTAAAATGCCTATTGGTTTCACCAATGCAACGAGCTCCACAGCTTGCACATGTTAACTGATAAACAACATGTGATTTACATTTACTGTAAAATAAACCTGCCTTCAGTGGACACCTGTTAAGCAGACACAGACACCAATATTAACCATTTTGTTGTACTAAATCTGCAATAAGCGGACACTTCAAGGGCCTTGTACCTCTAAAAGTTCAGCTCAGACTCCTTTAACATTGTTCAGCAATGTTGTTTTAAAGCAAGTGCTAGATTATTCCAGATTGATGCATTCAATGGCTTTGACATTGTGTTGTGAGAAGTCTTTGATTGTACATCATGTTACACTGTGTTACAAAAGGTTAATAATTAAGTGTTACAATACAATATCTGAGAACCTGCTTAGACCACACCGTGTATTAAGTAGACTCTATTGCATTTCTCAAGGGTGTCTGCTTAATACAGGTTTCAATGTAGGAAATAGCTGCTATATCTATTCTTCAGAGTTGTAAAGAAATAATTCAGAAAGAAAGTCAAATGGTCATGTTGTACATGTAAATGTTTTTTGGTTATGTTTTGTTTCCTACTTATAGAAACCTGGTCTTCCACATGGCAAACCAGAAAGTAGCTGTGTTTTGCAAGGTGCATCACTAGAGTGGGCTCCTTCTACATCAACCAAGAAGAAAAATGCATTCCAGGTACTGTCAGTAGAGCTTACACTGTGTACATGTATAATTTACTTACATGTATCTGAAACAATAAACTGCATTACAACTTTGCCAAGCTTTCCGTTTGCTTGTATCAAAGTCATCCTGTTTAAGAAAGTATGATGTGGTAATTCTCTTAAAATCCTTAAGCAACTATACTTAGTTATTTTGTAATTACTCGTAGATTTTTAGCACAGAGGGCCAATAATTTATCTATTTACACTATCATGTGTCCCATTCTCTCTAAATTAGTTGACTGATTGATTATCAACTTTTTAAATAGCAGTGATCCTTAACCTTTTTTAAATGATAGATTTATAGATTTTAAAATTATGTAGATATATTTCTGCAGATGATTAAGAAATTTCCCTTTAGAATTAAATTTGTAATTATGTAAATTTCCTTTTTGGTTTTTATGGGAGTGTCAATAAAGGTATTGTCATTAGTGTATTGTACTTTGTTGCAGATACGAGCATTGTCTGGGCTTGTATTTCTCCTTCAACATGATCACCAAATGGAAGCAAGTAACTGGTATAGCGCCATAGCTGCTGTTATCAAGAGACTGGTAAGTTCCATTGATATTTCTACCATAGATTCCTCACGCTGAGGCTTAACAGTCCTCCTCATTTGTTATTGACCCATACACTGTATTAGGGGAGAAGAATGCTTTAATTTGTAATAAAGCATCCATGGTGGACTACCCACCCTTTTGAGGTAGATTCTGTGTCCTGACCCTTTATATTGTGCATTTCCAGAAAGTATCCATACATGTATATCAAGCCCATGGAATTTCACTGGGAATTCTGAGGGAATGGGGGATCTCAAATACCTAAAAAATTAAAGAGTATGAAGCTAAATTGGAACCTCTAGATAAAGTAGTTGCAGGGAGGAGGGAAGTCAAACAAAAAACTATTTATGGGGGTATTTATATTCTATGGAACAACATATTCCTGCGTCTTGGGAAACGTAATAGGAAAGGCGTGTTTCTCTTGTTACTTAGATTAAATCAAAGTACAATAATTATGGTTGGAAAAAATACATTATTATATCTCCATTCTTTTTAGAATGAAGAAGAACCACTGCCAGTACAATACCAGCCACCACAAGGTAATTACATGTATGATTATAGTGACAAATGCATTACAGGACTCTTGCTGGTCATTTGCAGTCTTAATACAACTGAATATTGCAAAACTAAAGCAATTCTGAATTATTCAAGTACATGCTGAAAAAAATTGAAACCCGGAGTTTTCACTCCAAAAACACATCAAATGATTTCCATATACATGTACCTGGCACGAAATTGGATAGAAAATATGGGTGGAGTTTTTCTTGCCCTCGACTACCTCGACTCTTTTTCACATATAGAAAATTCTCTTTTTTTTAGGTTTTTGTAGTACTCTACGTTAAAGTGGGTATGTAAGTACTTGAAGGTATCCTAATAGTGCAAAGCCAATCCTTTAAGCTCAAATCCTTATAAATCAATACTAGCACGTTGCTTGTCAACAATTATTACATGCCTTTAGTTTAGCTTTAAAATTCTATAACCTTGTATTTGCGTTGAAGCTGCAATTCCTTTCCGCATATGTCTTTTTACTAATGAAATATACATACACATATACACACCTTAACTGTGAAATATGTATAAACACAAATACCCACACCGATACCTTTAATCCATGGGCGAAACTACTTTATACTCTGTGCGAATGAATCAACTCTCATCCCGTGCGAAACCACTCTTTGCGAACAGGAAATGAGGCCAAACTTACTGCTTCTGTACACTTTTAGAGAACTCAACTTAACTTTAACAAACTCTACTATACTATACTCCTCTATACTCCACTCACCTCTACTTCACAAACCTTATACTCTATTTAGCTCTACTCAAGTCAAACTCTAATATGCCAAAACAACTCAACTCCACTCTACTTATCTCAACTGTACACTAGCTCACTCTACTCCTACTTTCGACGAAACTCAACATAACTCACCGAACTCACCTCCACTGCACAACAGCTTCCTATAGTTTAGCTCTACTCAACTCGACTCTAAGACAACTCTAAGACAATTTTGCATTTCCTACACCATTACAGCTCGACCAAACTCGACTCATTTCGAAGGCAGTCTACTATTAAGCTCGACCCAGCTCGACCCAACTCACCTCGACGGCACACGAGCTTACCCAATTAATTTTGACGCAGCTCAACCCAACTCTTAAGACAATTTTTCATCTCCTATACGATTACAGCTCGACTAGACTCGACTCTTTTCGACAGCAGTTGACCATACTATTTAGCTCTTCGCAACTCGACACAACTCTAGATCAATTTTTCATTCCCTATACCAATACAGCTAGACTCGACTCGACTAACTTCGAGGACAGTCGACCTAGCTCTATTAAGCTAGACCCAACTTGACTCAACTCGACCCAACTATGAACACAAATGATGTGGCGTTAGCCCTAGTAAAGGGAATCAGGGAACCACACGAGGTAAAGA
>CM042752.1:20289268-20324268 GCA_022496165.2 Catalaphyllia jardinei
TAATTAATAAAAAGGTTTAAATGGCGTTTGATACTATAGAGGTAAAAGCCGTCTAAAATTTTTTAAGTTTTACAAATACGATCGGCCATCGATCAACCGTCCGCGCAATATCAACATGGCGTGGGTGGGAAAGAGCGATTGGGGAGAGTGGAATGAACAATTTAAAACGTAACCAACAAACTCATTTCGAAAAGGTGAGATTTTAATCCTTGTGTGATTTGTAAATACATTGCAAATTATTTTAAACTAAACGACTCTGAGTTGGGGCAAAACTACTCTGAGTTGGGGCGAAACTACTCTGAGTTGGGGCGAAACGGCCTGCTTTCATAGAGAACACACAATATCTATATATTTAAAGTGGGTTAAGTCGTTATGGTAGAGCATGTAGCTATGCTGGTAGAGTCGAGTTGAGTTGTGATGGAAAAGTATAGTTCTGATTGTGGGGTGAAGTAGAGTCGAGTCGAGTCGAGGTGATTTCAGCCTCGACTTTGGAGTGGAGTCGAGGTGAGTTGCGTTAAAATGGTATAGTCTTATTCTGTTGATGGAGTCGAGTAGAGTCGAGTCGAGGTCGATCAGTTGCGTTAAAATGGTAGGGTCTTGTTCTGTTGGTGGGGTTGGGTCGAGGTGTGTTAAGAAGTGATGATGGAGTGGAGTCGAGTCGAGGTGAGTTGACAAGTGATTGTGGAGTGGAGTCGAGTCGAGGTGAGTTAAGTTGTAACGGTAGAGTGTAGTTGTGTTGATGGAGTCAAGTAGAGTCGAGAAGAGTTGAGTTGTGATGGTACAGTCTAGTTGTGTAGCTGTAGTTATAATAGAGTTAAATTGTAATTATTCTTGCTGTAGTTATTTATTTTTGCAAGGAAGCTGTGATGGAAAGTTGTTGTTATGATGCAATGGAGAATTTGTAGAAATGGACTTTGACCCAAAAGTTACACAAAGTTTTTATAGGGTCGAGGTAGTTGAGGCCTACAAACTCGACCGGGGATAAGTTATCCAATTTTGGGACACATTTGGATTTCCATCCACACTATGCTGGTGAATGTAAAAACACCGCAATGGACCTCTTCAGCTTTGATGGTTTGTTGCCCCATTTCAGACCATGTGATGATACTCTTGAGAAATCTTGCTTTCAAATTTTCAAATAGTCTCGTGTATATGAATGAATAATGTTTAGATAGATACATGCAAAAGAAGAATTCTCTAGAGAATATCACATGGACTGCAATGGGAAAACAAACCGCCCAAGCTGAAGAGGTCTGTTGCCAGTTATTTTAGATTCCATTTCGTGTTGGAAGAAAATTCACGCAGGGAAATCACATTATGATCGAGATGTGATCATTTTCGAATAGCTCCTTTTCAAAGCGTTTTTTGTCCGTGCTAAAATGCAAAGTCGGCATCTTCAAATTCCCCCAGTTTGAAGAGCAGTTTTGAAAAGCTCTATTTTCGTGAAGGATTAGCGTGGATGGTTGGCCTTACCATAGAAATGAAGCTGTATTTTCAAATTTCTCTGGCATAGTATTGATGAGGCCTTAGAATACGTTTTTGGAAGGTTTACTTATTGTTCAATTCCTTGGTTTTGTGTCGTAGTAATTGATGATCCAGAGACACCAACAGAAGAGGAGCCAGGGACACCAAACACCTTACAGCCTGTAGAACTGATTCGCACTCGCAGTAGAAGAGGAGGTAGGTATACCAGTACAATCAGTAGCTGAACAGCCTTGCATGGCATTAAAAGCAGCACCATATGAAAGTACTGCTTTTGTTTTTACTTTTATTTGATGGCAGGTAGCAAACATAGGTTGCATCCACTGTTGTAAAATTTACATGTATAACCACTTCACACTCCATACAATTTAACGTACCACATAAAAGTACTGCTTAAAAGCTTTGATTTGAATGGTTCTCGAGACAGTAAACTTAAAAATTAGAGTCTGTGACAACAGTGTACCTACCATGTGAAAAGACTGCTCAAAATCATTATGGGGCTAAATGCCAGTGGTATATCTGACATGCTGACTTTTTTTAATCTACAACCAAAACTGACAGTGTGTGCAGAAATGGCTAGAAACAATCCATTTCAACAGGGGTGTGGGATTAATAGTCAAAGTAATATACATGCATTTTAAGACAAAGTTTGCCCTTCAACTCATTTCAGTGAGTGAAAGAGATGAGAGCAAAACTAAAATCAGAGACAAGTTGCGCAAGCTGATTTCAAAAAGACCTCCTATAGAGGAATTGGAGAAAAAAGGAATCATTAAAGGTAACTTATCTTTACAGTGATTTGTGATTTGTGTTTCTTGATGTGTCTAGAACAAAGGTTGTGTTTTAACACCATTGTATTAGAATAAACTCAGGGATGTTGCATTCTATAGTACTTCCACTCTGTCTTTAGTTTATTGGGTTGATGGTGGCGATTTCTGTACATTTTATATGCTACTTTCTTTTGATTTTTATGAGTATTTCCAAAAGATCCGGAAAGAAGCAGACTTACAACAATTTTTATTAAAATGACGACACATTTAAAATGACGTTAATTTAACTCTCTCGTTCTAATCAGCACGTTACTACTGTACAGTCATTTGTTATCTTTAGCTATTTTGTTAGATTCCTAATTTCATTTCACGTTTGTTATTTATCTTTGTTTAGCATTATATTATAAATTCAAATGTAGCTTTAAATTAATTCTACTTTCAACTGAAGATGGTCGTTGAGCGACCGAAACATCTCTTGTAAATTTAGTTTCAAATGTGTCATTTTTATAAAAAAAATTATGAGTATTTCCAATAATTCCTTCCTTTTTACCTCTTTCTTGTTTATTTTTCTATTTTTCACTGTTCTGGGGGAACATGCAAGGATATTCGACAAATGCTGTTGTCCAGTTTTCTTTGAAAACAAGGCGTCTTATAGCCGTTTCCGTGGGATGCGTGTGACCTTATAATTTGCGAAAACCCGGCATCAGAGATAAATCGAAAATGCATTGAAAATGTGTTACGTTTTTCAACCCGGTGAAAATGCAATGCGCTGTAATTATTTTTAAATGCGTTGGCAACGTTCGACAACGGGTTGAAATTTGGTTCAACAATGCATTGCAAACTTCAGATCGTCTTCACTGTCACGCAATAAAAAATAAATCGAAAACCATCCAATGTAAAACGTTAAGTGTGATGTTATGGAAGATAAATAAGATAAACCCATTGACGCCTGCATGAAATTGCCTGCAACCCACCCCTAATTCCTTGGCGTTTTTTTGGAATATTTCAGAGCGAGCGAAAGCAAACTGAAAACAAGAAATCGAATAATTTCTTCGCCGCGTGACGAAATATCACATAATCAGGGCGCTGCGAAAGAAAGATGAAAGTTGTGAATTTAAAAAGGTGACAAAAACAAGCCAATTCTTTTGAGATCGGTCGTATTTCAACCATGTTAAAGAACTTTTCTTGGCAGTTCTGTAGTAGCTGATTAACATTCCAAAAAAACATTTGAACGAAGCGAATAAACTTATTAATAAACAAACCGCGTTGGTGGTCGCTGTAAATTAAATATGCAGAAATCCAGCGTGCAAGATACTGTTCACTTTTAAAACCTAGACTTCCCAAATACAGAGAACGGAATGTAAGAAATACGAAACTAGAAAGGAAGCTCAATAACAATAAATTTTCATTCACGCTGATCAAATTTTCGCAGACTTGTTTTTCTGCATGATTCAAATTATTCTTTATGCAAAACCAAAAGCATGAGTTTTTTGCTGACCGCTTTTGCAGTAATTTTAACACCGTGGCTTTAGCAATCGTTCCAAAACTTGAATTCGACTTCAAAGCAATATAAATGTACATTGCCATTTTTTGTTTCTAAAGTCCCCGAAAAGCTGCTTTAAGTTTGCAATCTGCATATCTTGTCAAAACTTAAAAGCTTACTTGAAAGCGCTCCACTCTTCATCTTTTCGCAGCGGTTGTAGGAAGAAGAACTTCTTCACCGGAAAGATTTGCGGACTTTGTGAGGAACGTTTTGGGACGTTCTTCAATGATGCAAATCGATCAAAAATCAATTAAAAATCGTTAAAGATTTTACGCAGTCCTATTGGCTAGCTTTGCAATTTGTCCCTACAAAGAAAAACAAACCGAACCGGATTTTTACCGTGGTATGCCACGGAATTATTCATTATCATGTAGACTGCAAAACAGTCGCATTTTTCGCGAACGCGGGTGACCGTCAATATTCGAACGAATGGGCGTGTGAGGCGGGCGTGTGAGGCTCGCGCGCTTCACACGCAAGGAGTGTGCTAGCGGCGCTTCGCCCCCTCCGAAAATGTCCGATAACGACTGTTTTGTAGTCTAATTATCATGTTGCAATAAATATTGCTTGTGGAGATCAAATAAGTAAAGAATGTAAGCAGGAAAATAAGCCCCCATGGCCCGGATATTTTCACTATTAACTTTATTCTTGGTAAACTGCCTGCTAATGAGAACAGAAGATGTTTGTTGGAAAATGCTCGTGCAATGCTCGTGCATGTATTAGACAGGGGTGGCTCTTTTTGTTCAGCATTGAATTTTGAAGGTTTAAATTTACAGCAAAATCCAAAATGGGGTTGGCTTATTCAAACGTTCTAGAATGTAAACTCTGGATAACTGATGAGTTCAGGTTATTGAACCTACATACTACAGAAGATTACAGCGGAACTCTTGTGTACGTTATGGCTTTTCTCTTTTAAATTTCAGAAAGTGTATTTGGCTGCCACATCGCACATCTGTGTGAAAGACAGAAAACTTCAGTGCCTGTCTTCGTCAGTTCATGCATTGCTGCTATTGAAAATAGAGGTAGGCTTAATAACATCAGATGCGTGAAATACACCTTTGTCACACAATTAACTGAGGGGGTGGGAGGTTGGGATATTCCCAAAAATTATATTCACTTGGGGGGGGGGGGTGGGGAAGAGTCATGGGGACATAAAAATCAAGAAAGAGCTCTATGTTCTCCAGGTCCTGTCTTTGACTTTTTGTCAGTTATCACCAAAAACGGTATGCACAAGCTAAAAATGAGAACATATTTCAAAGTCGAGTAAAAAAAACCCGCCCCCCAAACGCCGCCCTCAAAAAAATAATGGTCCATCCCTTAGTACACAGAGGTGGTCTTTGTTTGAAGGTCCCCCCCCCTCCCCCCACAGTGTGTGGTGGTGAACATAGAAATAACAAGTTTAGATGCCTTTAGAAAGGTGGTGAAATTGGGACAACTAGTAGTTGAGTGTTAGTCACAAGCAAGTGTTTAAGGATTTTTTTAGTGCACAACTGGGACACGGAAAACAGAGGTGGCAAGTGAGCAATGACAGGGAGGATTATTTAAGTCCTGTGAACACCACTCCTCTTGTTGCAAGATGTAATGTGAAGTTCCTGTCCTCATCATGATTCCTACTTCTCTTCCATCAAAGGATTGTCACCATCTCTTTTCGTTCATGTGAACTCCTTTGCTTGTTTCGAAGACGTGTGTATGGTTTTAAGCTTGTAAAAATTGAATGCAGCTTTCAGCCATTTTCAACAAGCTTGGCCTGTGAAGGAATGCAGCGGGCAATTCTGATTGGTGTAGATAGGCTTGCCTACTCGGGTTGCCAATCACAGCATAGCATTTGGTTTATCTTGTAAGTTGATTCCCAAAACTCCGGCGACTGGAACTCTTCATATATGATAAACTTGTAGCGTTGGCTCACAATATCATAGGTTCAACATTCTGCTAAAATGGTGCTTGTGTTTTGTCACTGGGTAAAGATTCTGTATCATTAAATGCCGTTTAGTTATCACTCACAACTTGTACGAAGCCCTTTTGTATTCCTTTCCTTACAGGTCTGTCATATGATGGTTTATACAGAGTATGTGGAAATGTCTCCACAGTGCAGAAGCTCAGAATAATGGTTGACCAAGGTTTGTTTGGTTAAAATTGTGTAATTGTTTAAAGAAAGTTTGATCATTGACACTGTAATATTGTAATAATCGTCTATTTGAATGTTGTTTGTTGCAGAAGAGAAAGTAGTTCTTGGTGAGCCACCTTTCGATGATGTGCACGCATTAACTGGGTCTCTAAAGCTGTACTTCAGAGAACTCCCCGAGCCTCTTATCCCCTATGACTTCTTTAGTGGATTTGTTGAGGCAATAAGTGAGTCATGGAACATTTCATTGTTCATACCATATGCAATGTACTGATTGTCTAGTAATACTTAGTTCTGTTTTACTTCGTAAGGATTACCCTATAGCTTGTTTTGCCAAATGACAAGCTTTGTCTGCCTTACCTTGTTACAGAGACGCATTGGATAGTCGCCATAGTTATGTTGTGTTCACGCGTGTTTTATGTACCTTTTTGTTCTATTATAAGGAAGACCGACTCAGCCGGGAAGTTTTTGGCTGCCTTCAGAGTAACGCTTTTGATGCCGCGAGGTTGTTTCAAACCAATCACTTGGTACATCGAAATGCACCACGTGCATGAAGACAAGTTTTCTGTGTGGCGTCATGACTTTTTCGTATTGCGTAGTGTTCATTCACAACGTTACTCTGAAGGCGGCACTGAAAAGATTCGTGGGTGACGCGGTCTACTGGGAAGAGAAGCATGGCTTGTGAAAAAGTGAACAAGAGCGAGAACTCTAGTTCTTTTTATTGCTTTATTATAAAATCATATTGCAAGTGATTTTTCCAAGGTATACCTTCAACCGAAGGGTGTTTCTTCACACATACAGGCACAGATATTCTCAGAATGTAACAACGCGCAATGAATACTAGATCTGACTTTCTCTAATTGTGTATCTTCACAGAACAAACTACACGGAAAGACAAGTTAACTGCTATGAGATCATTAGCAGTTCAGATACCAAAGGTCAATGGAGAAACTCTTAAATTATTGCTGCGTCATTTACGAAAGTAAGTTGTGCAGTTTGGAACAAGTTTGGGCAAATTTTTTAAAGGCAGGATTGAACAATAATTAGTCAACGTGGATAGACGTGTACTTTAATTTTGTTAAGTTTTCCAGGGACATTTATTTCGCACTGTACGACTGTTTTTAGAGACAAAACATGTCATTTTTAGTGGTGTACTTATTAGCAGCCAATCTATTGTCCAGAAAATCATTTGAATTGAATTTTAATCTTTCCTCTTTGTTTCAGAAAACAATTTGCTGATTAAACGTCGCTTTATTCCTCGTAGATAAATTTCGTTTGCCATTTTCCAGTCATCAGGCTTATTAGATTTAGACCTGAAATTGTCTTTACTCCTCCTTACTATACCTTTTGGGTCATAAACGTATGACACCCCTTCTGGCCCCCCCCCCCCCCGCCCCCCCTCCCTCCCCAAAAAAGAAGGCTAAGTGTAGAGGGAGAGTAATCCTAAATCTCTTTAAATTCTTCGCCCGTGTTGTCGGGAGGCTGGATAACGCTATCCTCCGGATAAATCACTTTCTGTGACACCAATTTGACACCCCCCGCCCCCCCCCCCCGAAGAAAAATGATGCAATTGACGTCATCTCCATGTGTTTTCTTTCGAGTGTTGTACATTATTGAGGACTTTATCGTGGACTGTAGCGGATAAGTTGTTTATTTAAAGTTCGAAGTCAGTGTTAATGACATTTAAAAACTTGCAGATGTGTCTTCACGAAATGTGGACGGCTTTTCGTACGAACAGAAAGCTGAAGATCGGCTGTGTGTTGTGTACCCTCTTCTTTTCGACCAAGGCCAACGCTGCTTTCTCACGGCTGAATAAATCAAAGGAGGGAATGTGTAGTTTTACTTCGCTGGCTTAGATTTCTGTGCGAAAATTATGTAACATAAACCCAACGAAAGTGTTTACGTACACTAAACCTGCAGACTACGGACTAAGCATTACTGGCTGGGAATAAAGCACGGACTTAGGTATAAAACGCGGACTGTGGACTAAATGCGGCCTACCAACTGCAGTCCGTGTTTTTCATTGACCAGTCGTCACTAACATTACGTAATTAATGCATGAACAAACCCTCTCGTGAGCACCTGCTTTGCGCCTAACAGCTCAGGCTCAAAATGCTGTTCCTAGAGTTTTTTTCCTTTTTTAACATACCAAACCTACCAAAACTCGAACGCACTCTTTAATCTACGATTACTACTGGTTTTATTTTTTCGATTTCGGGGGCGTTTTTATATTGAAGTAATATTTCTCTCGCGCTTGTTGGATATGAGGTGATTTTAGCCCACTCGGCGCTGCGCACCTTGTTTTATATCTATCATCTCCTATCCAATGCGCACTCGTGGAATAATTGTTAAATCCAGCGGATAGCGTGGTTTGTTTAGTTAACACTTATCCATAGGACGGCGTTATCCAGCCGTCGAGTAACTGGGCCAGGTACATTGTTAGTTATTGATTTTATTATTGCAGGTTAATGGATCAGAGTGAGGCAAATCGTATGACTGCTCAGAATCTGGCCATTGTGTGGGGTCCGAATCTCATGTGGCCGCGCTATGATTCAGGAGATATAGCCGTCAATATGGTGCACCAAAACCAGATTATAGAATTCCTTCTTCTGGAATTTGATCACGTGTTTAAATAAGCGTAAACTAAACAAAAAAAGAAGGAAAGTAATATACTTGTATTGTATTTTTTTCAGTGATGGTAGTCATATTATTAGTACCTTGTAACATGTGAAATTCTTACAGTAGCTTTTGGTGGTAACAGTTTAATGTTTTCTCTGTTTACCAGCCTCATCTTTATCTTGTTCTTGCAGTGGGACGCAATTAATTAATACGTCCACCAGAAAATTCGGATAGTTTCGCGTATTCACGAAGGAATAACTCAAGGTGTTGTTAGTTAATTAGTTTTCATCCATTTAGTGAAGTTGTGGCAGTGTTTTAGCCGCTATTTGTACATAATGTTTCCAGACGTATTTTGAGTGACGCGTCCAAGTTGAATCAAATTTATATTAGCATACTACATAAAAGTAATCTGTTACAGAACAGAGTCTAAATTGTCCATAGAATGAGAAGGCCAAAGATGCTGTCAATTTGATAAGGTAAATGTTGAAACAGTTCTTCTCTAAACCGTGAGATATCTGGAATCTCCCGCCCGCTCTAATTCTACCCTGCTTGATTTGTGCTGCAAAGGTCCTTAGAAATGACCAGGCCGTGTTGCCACAGGACAGGAATGGTCAGGAAAATAAAAATACATCAAGGTCAGGGAAAAAGTCAAGGAAGTTTAGTTTAAACGAGGGAAAATTGACATTTTAGACTGAGAAGTTAGGGAAAATTGAAATTATAGCAACGCTAATTAAAGTAGCTGGAAGAAACACATTCCGGAGCGCTCTGATCTCAACGATGTTTTCGATAATGAAGCAGGGAAACTATTACCATCAAGGTAAAAAGCGATACGGCGGCCATTCTGAATTCTATAGTTTCAAATTGCTAAAATGGACGCTTAGGAGGCAAATTGAAACTAATTTGCCCCCCCTGAGGATTCCATAATAGCTATTTGAAACAGTACAATTCAAAATGGCCCCGGTATCGCTGAAAAGGCCCGTGGCGACGTGACTTTTGTGTAGAGCTTTGGAAGCTCATGTTAATTTTAGATATGGCATTAAGATAAGTGCTTTATCATGATGCTTAAGGCTCTGACACATTCATCCAGCATCCCTTATAACATTGTATATAGATTTGAAAGAGTGTGCAAATGGCAAAACGATCCTATTTTTGTGTGTTGGGAGAAAGTTTACACATGATTCCAGTAGTGCGCTTAGATTATACAGGGGTTCACCCCAGATTGTGCAAAATACTTAATCGTCAAAACGTTTTTACCGAACTGAGGTTTCATCTAGGATCAGAACATATCGTCCAAACGCATGTAGAGACCATTGTAGACTACCACCTGGTTACAGGCAATTTTTGTGGTCAAAAATTAAATTGGTAATTAAAATGTGTAAAGAAGGAATTTAATTTAATAGTTATAAATTTGCTAAGTCAATCATTGGTTTGATAAGTTTAAAGAGGTTATCTTGCCATTAGTTTCAAAACTAAGAATTCTATTCAATGCTTGTGACTAACAAGTTTAATCACAGTAGCAGATAAATGCAAGAGCTTTTATCTTGAATTTCCCGGCCATATAGTAGTTATGGACGAACTTTACGCCAAAGGAGGGTACAGAGCTACTTGATTTCTTGTAGTCCAGGATTTAAGAGCTTGACAACCGTAGCCCACTCTACGCTGATGGAATCTGAAAAAGGCGGTTTCACCCTGAAAACACATGAAATGTTTTTCGTCCACACTAGAAAACGCATAAAATGTTTTCCGTCCACACTAGAAAAACGGATAAAATGTTTTCCGTCAACACTACGCCAGAGGAATTTATCGACGCAACAATCACCGCTCTCGGGCAGGGGAATCACGTGATATCGTGACGTCATCGTTTATGTTTTCCGTACACACGAAAACGAAAAGCCGACATTTTCAAATTCCTCTGGTTTGAAGAGCTTTTTCGAAAAGCTCCGTTTTCGTAACTGGTTAGTGTGAACGAAGAAAACAAGCTGCGTTATCAAATTCCACCTGCGTAGTACAAAGCTCAATTAGTTTAGGGGAAGCGTGGTCAAAACACAAACTAGTTTTGAAGATGCGTTCTTTTTTCTGGTATTACTGTATTTACTCTGACAAAAGCCTTTAAAATGTCCTTGTAAGACTTGAGGTTCTATGAAAACCACCTTACTTATTCTTGTGTTGTCAAAAATGTTCTGTAAATCGTTTAACAATGTGTCATGTACAGCTCTCTGTAGATTGGGATGTATGTCAAGTAATAAACTGCGGTGAAGGAGAATTGGAAAGTCTTGTTGCTGTTTTGTTGTAATTTTATGTCATTGCCACATCATCCCATTCATTCATTCATTCATTCATTCATTCAACGCGCACTTAAATTTTAAGAGCTTATGTTTGAAAATCTCTCCGTAGAGGCTCGAAGGTTTTTTTCGGGTGAGGAGGATTCGCTGAGTAATAGCCCTTTTCACGGTTAACTTTGCTCATTTGCATTACAATGGATTCTAGCGCGTATGCGAGGCAATTTCGGGCTATTTTGTAGTTTCGGCCCGAAATAGCCCTTTTCACGGTTAGTTTTTCTCATTTGCATTACAATGTAATCCAAGGTGGATGCGAGGCAATTTCGGGCTAAACTACAAAATAGCCCCGAATTGCCTCACATACACGCTAGCTTTTATTGTAATGCAAATGAGAACATTTTTGCGCCTGCACACACTTCGCCCAGCGGATAACCTCTGCAGAGTCCAGCGAAATGAACGACAATGCCCTGGATAGTCCAGTCCCTGAACTCTCCTTTCTTCCCGCATATAGGGGCTAGACCCGGGCGGGCGGAAGGGATAACTTGCATGCGCATGCTCAGAACGCCGCCATTTTTCCCCCCAAATCGGGGCAAAAACCATACTTGGAAGTTCTTTCCAGATTTGGCTTGTGGCGCGATTTTCTGAAATTAACAAATAGATTCCATGTTGCAGTGCGTCTGTTCAGTAATAGATCACAGATGACGTCAAAATGTGGTAAGAACAAAAAAGTGGCACACGAGGCGTAGCCGAGTGTCACTGATGTTCTTACCACATTTTGACGTCTTCTGTGATCTATTACTTACTCAGACGCACGGTAACATGGAATCTATAAAGCCAATTTTTTTGTTTCAAAACATTTTAACATAACGCGAGAGCCGGCCTTTTGCCCCGCCTTTTTCCCGCCTTTGCACGAAAAAAAAGCCATTTGACGTGTCTTTGACGTGATCTATACATTCAAAATGAAGCAGTTTCTTTGGTTGCTATGCGTAGCAAAGAATTGTGATTGGTCGAGAAAAATCACGCCACTGTCAAACCTGACTCGAGCGTCTCTTCTCGTGGAACGAAAACTTACAGCGAAAGCAGAATTGAACTGCAAAATCTACAAATCTTGAAGAAAATGCTGGAATAATCAAGTCCGTTTTTGTCATTGGAGCAGCCCTGTGAGCCGAAAAGTTTGGACGCCTTGAAAATTACAGGAGTTGAAAAAATACCCTCGGTTAACTTGTGGTTGCGGTCAACCTAGAGGCCATTTGATTCGAGTTTTGAATGAAAGGAGCGTAAATGACGGTGGAGAATTTGTCTTCTGTGGTTGGTGATTCTCAAATCAGCTTGATATAGTGTTGGAGACACATTTTAGCTGCGATACTCTTGACAGTGAGCTGTGGTTAGCTATACTTAGCTCGCTGCTGTGGCCTGAAACGGACAGGAACATTCGCATCGGAAAGCAAGGTTATGTATTTTATTTTACCAATTTTAAGAAGTGATGTTTTGATGTTTCATTCCTGACATCAATCAGTGAGTCAACTGTTGTTTTGACACTGAGAAAGTTGAATTTTTTAAATAAATTAATCTCAGAAACATTTTGCTTATTGGGTTTGTTAAATTCGAGATAACGGAGTGGTTCTCGACTTACCAAGACCAAGTTTTTGTGCGTGGTTTAGTTCGCGCTTCAACCTTCACTTAAGGGTGGGTCACTCAGTTTTGTGCTAAATGGAAGGGGTGGGTCACGTGTTTTCTAACCATACCCCCTTACTTTTTTACTAGTCCTTTACTTAACAAAGCTTTTCGTAAAAAGTAGCTTTGGTGCGAAAGCATGAAATACTCATGAATATTTAAAGTATTTTATGACCATTCAAACTTCGGTTACCTTCTTCTTTCTGAAGCACGGGACGTCCTTCCTTGCTGACCACGAAATCATAATTTGTAGTAGATATCATTTTTATCAAGTCATCATCGTACGAGTGTTCACCGTAGACTATTAACTCACGACTCTTACCATACCTGAAGCCATTGTGATGTAATTGCACGCGCTGAAACTGACGACACCCTGTTTTTAAATACAAAGAAAAGCAGTCTTTGGTCGAGAAAGTACAACACGTGTGATACGATCGTACCTGTAGCGTCAAGGTATTCTGAAGAAGAGCAAGTGCCTGGATTTCTTTTTCCTCTCCACGAGAAGCATTTTTGAGTGTGCGTAAATACCTTTTGACCAACATCATAATCATGTTCTCTATTTTCTTTAAAAAACGCTTGCCTGGTTGTTATAAAAATAATTTGGTAATTGCAGCCTTATTTTAACAAAATAACCTTTTTTCATATAGAACAAGTGCGCCTAAGTCATGCTAGGTTCTCGAGAGATTTCTGGGGAAGAACAAGTATTGCACTTGCCTTCGGCTTTTTCAAAAGCAGTTCTGTGCATACCTGTGAACCAGTTTTGTCCAACCAGCATGAGACCCATGTTTTGATTTTCTTGGTTCCTCGCTCCCCGAGTTCACCCCGCGAGTTCGACCAAGAGGCTTTAAACGCAAACCAGAAAGGCTATTAAATTAAAAGTGCAAGACTGTTGCGGAAAATATAAATTATTTTCAAGGCGACCTCTTACTTGCCGCCTGTGATACTAAGAAGTTTAAGAAGCTACTAGGGCGACGCCGAAGACAACGTCGATTAAAGACGAATTTATATTATACCTGGAGCACTATGGTATCCGTGATGTGGCTCTACAGTGGATTAAAAGCTACTTTTCTTGCCGCCAGCAATTTGTCCAAATCAATCAAACAATTTCGTCAACGCAGATCATTAAGTGTGGAGTTCTTCAAGGATCCTTCCTAGGCCCTTTATTCTTCATATTATACATAAATGATCTTCATAGAGCTTCCAAATTAACTGAACCTCTGCTTTTTGCTGACGACACTAGTATCTTTTTCTCGCACTCTAATCCCAACTACTTAAAGAATGTGCTTAAAAACGAGTTACTTAACTAAATATTGATGTTTGTTTGAGATGCAATAAGCTCTCGATTAATGCCCAAAAGAAAAATTATGTTATATTTAGTCCGAGTCAGAGGAAAGTCAATCACAGTTTTTCTCTCCCCTTTGGACTTTAGAGGTCAACCTCTAACTCAAAGCAATGTAACTAAATTTCTTGGGGTATACCTAGACGAACACCTTACTTGGAAATAGTGGTGGTGGTGTAAGTGTTAGAAAACTTTCAACAATTCTGCCGTTTTTATTTATCAGTTGGATAATTTTCTGAGTTACATGTTTGGACACATTACTTTACGCTCACTATGATCTAAGCCGAAATCAAACCGGAAAACTGCAGGACAGTGCAGGCGCATTTTGTACCACTTAGTTAAAAGGTAGTGCCTGCAGCTTCCAGCTTTTTCCTCTTTTGTGCAAGGTCAAAGTAATCTGGGGAGTAAAAAAACTCCTTTCAACTCCCTATTCATTCAAAAGAGAATTATGCATGCATTTCATTAATTTGTTTTGGGGAATCCTTGTTTACAATATTTGCCTTATTAGCATAAGCAGTTCAGTTTCTGAAGGAGCTACAAATAAATCAAATCTTGAAAAGATTGGCCAATTTAAGTTTCAATCCATTTCCATCCTTCCCATCCGTAGCGACTGGCGACAGGAAACAGTTTCAGTACCTTCAAATAGTCTTTAATAACGAAACCAGACCGTTATTTTTGGAATTCAATTGAAGCGAAGACGCCCTCTGGCTTTTTATATAGTTGCCAAATAGGGTGACACTGCCCCTTTAAGATTTACTACTAAATGCTATGTTTTGGTGTTTTTGTTATTTAGTTATTTAAATATTTCATTTACTTTTTTATTGTATACATGTTTAAGAAATATTTGTTCTGTAATCTATTTCCTTATTAAGTGTTATAAAATGTAAAATGCCTCTTTTCTGACCTTATACTTATTTTCAATTTTAAAACTAGTTTAGCTCTTCAGTTATTTTGGGTGACCAGCAACTGTATGTATTTTTCATTTATTTCCTGTTTAATTTGTAATTAAGGTAATTTACAGTTCAAATAAACCTTGTTGTTGTTCAAACGGTTCATGCACGGTGTATTTTAATAAACCAGTCCACAATTCACACAGTGTATAACAAAACTTTATTGTCCATTTAGGAATGGCAACTTTACAATATATTTACATGCTGCAACGGGCAACGACAGTTAATTTTTTAATCGTTCACCATTACAACTGACTTGAGTCAATCACAGGGTATTTCGAATCAATTCGAGGACAGGGTTCCTCTGCAAAAATAGTACATCTTAAAAATCAAATCCGCAGATAGACCATAACTAGGAAACTAATAGCACTGGAAATTATCCAGTAATTCATGTAAAAAATGTCAAGAAGAATTAAGTTTCACTTATACTTTTGCAGGTTCCATGTTTAATTAAGTTATCTACAAAATACATTTTATGAGGGTTGGTACTGGTCCACTCTCTGCAACAATTTTTCAGCGTATCCTGGAGAATAGTATCTGAAAATATAATCATATTAACATTAAAAGTGGCCTAATAAAGCTTTAAAAAAATTCATGGTACGATGTGTTTCCCACAGAAGGGCACAGTCTTTTGTAGAAATGTTATTTATGACGATTTGCTGACAACTGGCAAAACTAGTTTTGTATGTAATTTCATCTCAGTTTACAATCATCAAATGCAAGTGACATAGAGCAGTTTCATCTGAATGTCGTGGAGTTAGCGGTTTTGCAGCACTATTTATTTATTTTTATATAACCAAATAAATGCGCGCGCTCTGATTGGTCAATCAGCTGTGGGTTATTGTGCCGGTAAACCCACGGAAAAACCGCGCGTCTTCTGAATTATTATATAAAAGCAATAGACCACAAGTTTTCTATGGGTTATAGGCTGATAAACCACTTGGGATGTTGGTAGAACACTCGAAGAATTCGTAAACCACTCGCCTGCGGCTCGTGGTTTACAAATTCTTCTCGTGTTCTACCAACATCTCGGGTGGTTTATCAGCTTATAACCCACAAAAACTTGTGGTCTATTGCTTAAATTTATTTGTTTCTTTATTTATTCAATTATTTATTTACTTACGACTGGCTGCACCACTGGTTAAAAAAACTGAGCCACCTTTTCCAGACCAATCATAACTTGTTCGTAAACATTTTCCTGCGCTTTAGACCAGCTGCATGTAATTACTTCAAGTTTTGATTGGTTCATCGGATTGTCTGTCTTTTGTGATTGGCTAGAATGATGACTCGATTGCAAACGGCTCTCAGGAGCCAATTAGAGCTCAAAGAAAATTTCATACAGCCCGCGCCAAGCGCGGGAAAACGCAAATTGCACACACAGCGTTTACTCACCTGACGATTTCTTCAGGATAACAGTTGTTGATAGTGTTGATGTGCTCACTGAGCTCTGAATTCCTCTCTGCATTGATCTCCTGCACCTTTCTCAGTCCTCCACTGGTCACAAACAGCCGGCGTGCTTTTGCGTCGTGCGGGAGTACCTTGGCAAACTGACTGACTACATGCTTCAAGATGTGCGGCGGCGCGTCGTTCAACAAGGGCTCCAGTGCCGGAAGGTGGACACACTTCTGAAGAATGTTTTTCAGAGCTTTCTTGGACTGAAAAATGAATCCAGACAAGAAAAAGATGAATACCTGGCGTTGGAAATCGGTTGTTAGGAAACAATAAGCACTTAATGACTGGCCTCTTGGGAGACAGTGAGTTTTGTTCCCTCAAAACCCTTGATGGTCGAGGGTAAAAACTCAGTTTCCCTTGAGGCCGGTCATTAAGTGTTTTGTTTTTCTTTCCAACTCAAAAATCGAGCAATCTGCAAAAAATGGTTGCTTGACACCGGCTGGCACAACAAATTTGCCGCGTTTCAAGAAAGGTGCACGACTTGATTATGTGCGAGTCAAAACTTCAAGTTGCTGTTTCCCTGGAGAGTTCGTGAGAGAACCATGGCATGTGACACGTTCTCCCCCAATCGGAATTTCACGCATTTGAGTCGGGAGGTAAAAGAAACGTCTTTCTGTAGAAGTCTCTATCTCTATCTTGGAGAGAGCGGCCTGAGATTCAAGGAGAAAATTTCAAAACGATAACATTTCCAACGTTTGAGATCTGTGTGGGTTCTACGAGTAGAAAATAGCTGCAGCGAAACACAAAATGTTAGTTTGCTAACACAAAAAGAACCAAAGAAAACACCACATTTTTCTCGTTTCCTGAAACTAGCTTTAGCACGAATTTTCTCAAATGTTACTAAATCTTTTTGGTGACGTTTTGTTCGGTTTTACCGACTGCTTTCTTCAACCCTCGAATAAAATTCGCAGCAAAAACAGCTAAATTCGTGTTCACAAGATCAAGCAATGTTCTGAGAGAGGACATGGATCAAGGAATGTTCTGAGGATTGGGAAAGATGTGTACTTTTTGCAAATTACTTATTGTAAAATTCACATTCTCTTGGTCGTTTTTGGGATTTTCACGTTAAACTTTGCATGACGCTTCTGATTTTTGTTGCAAAGGAAAACGTGAAAAACACGTAGTAATTGTGGTCATATTGTTACCTTAGCTTGCAGGTCTTCAGAACTAGCAGTGTTAAGAAAACAGTAGAGCAGTGACTGCAACACGTTGGTGACTGCTACTGCCTTGGCATGTTCAGGCGTGTGTCTTCCAATTTGACCCAGTGCCCACGCAATAGCAGCCTGTTGATACAGTAAAATTAACACAGTCACTACGGGTTACTATTTATAAATGCTTACATTTTAATTTCTACCCTTGGTATTTTAAGGATTTATTAACTTCGTGATCTTCTCTCATACAGGAATTGATAATAATTTATCAGTTTCTCTATGAAAGAAGACCACAAAGTGGATATATTTTCATCGACGTGTAAACCTGCTTCCACTCTTTATGGTATTTCACTTGCTTGGAACTTTCCTTAAAACGTTTTTAGAACGGAGCCTACTTCAACTTCAAACGCCTCGTAGAACAGTGACCTTTTTGGCATAATGGCTATTTTACAGTTCTGAATTACCTGTATGTGATCCTCTTCATTCCCTGATAATTCTTTCCCTGATAAGATTCGCTGCATTTCAAGGGAGGAAAAAACCTCTATTACATACAGTAATCACATTTTGCCCATGCAGTCTAGAGCACACATAAAATGGTAACAAAAATAAATAAATAAATGACACGTTGGAAGAAATTTTGGGGAGTTCAAGAAGGTTCATGTGCTCAAAATACTGCAGGGGTGGCACAGCTCATCAATGTGGCCTGGGTTCCATTCCAGCCAGCTGGTGCAAGAAACGGGTTTTCTCCAGGTTCTGAGGTTTTCCTTCCTCCACAAAGAACAATATCTCCAAATTCCATTTCGCCCATGATACTGGACCTCCATGAAAACTGGCTAAGGCAAATGTGGCTTTTGCTAAAAAAAATGCTCATTTATGTATTTACATGTATTTCATTTTATTCATCATTATCCACATCTAAAATACCACATACAGTACAGTACAGTACCTGATCTTGATCTTCATGTCCTGAGAGAATGGAGGCTAACACAGTGACTCCCTACACAGGATAAACAATTAACAATAGTATTTTCTGGACAAGGTTGAGCAAAAATTTGATTTGTCAGAGGCGAGTGGCTCAGCTATTTGTCTCAAGTCCAAGACTGAGGTAAATAATTTGTATTGATCTGTAAGACACTGACAAATCACGATATTTTGTGATACCCAAGTTCAAAATTATAATTGATTCATCATTTGATCACCAAGTTGTTTTAATAGCATTTAAATCACTCTCTGACAGTTCAGGAAAGCAATCTGCCATTTTTCACACTGTGGTTACAATAAGCGTGAGCAGAATTTATTTGCAGCAAAACACATGTGGATGCTGTTACACATGACCAGACCATTATTGGTAGGCTTGTAGTTATTTGCAGGTCACATGATGGGCTCTTGGCAAATGAAAAGGAAGGAAAAATGATAATAATTACTTAGTTCTCAGGACTTTGCAACCTCTACTAATTAATGCAAAGTTATAAAATCACTACTCATATACACAATTAATTAATTGATTGATTGATTAGTTAATTATTAATTTGTCCTCTTGATATACATGTAGTTTAAAGGGGGGCACTACAAGTTGGTCTCACTCAATATTATGCTGACATATATTATCTGAGAATAAAAATAGAAAATAATAAATATATCCCAGTGTATAATAAAATAACAACATTTAAATGAACCTCTTTTCAGAAATAAATAAAATTAATAAAACATGCTGTAAAAGTTGGCTGCTTGAGGATGTTCAATTCATGACTTACAGTACCGTTGCATTAATTCAAAGCTTTGGGAAAATGGTACAATTTTCCAGGGAAAATCTTCACACACAAAACAGAAGTGACCAGAAGCTTTTCTGCCATAAAACATCTGTTCAAATGCAGTCATTCATACCTTAGAAAGAATAACAGACATGGCAAGTGTTTCTGAGTGGGCTGCGACATAACCAAGCATCATGATTCCAGGCAGACGTACATTTCCTTTGGATTCTTTGATATAATGTACCACAGCTCCGACCCCTCCAGCATTTGTAATCAACTGAGCAAGCTGATTGAAAAGATGAAGTTTCATATTAAATAACTGCACAGAATTAATACAGGAACAAAGTCAGCTGATTTCATTGTTCAGCGAAACAAACGACTTTTTTTGTTTTTTGTGCAACAAAATTAAATGATCTCTAAAAGATGCTACAGGAAGACAGAGGATTTTTTGCATACGTTATTTCTCAAAAATGAAGGGCAAACAAGTGAAAAAATACAGGGTGACGTTTTTCTAATTTCAATTTAAAAGCACATGCAAACATTCAGGCACTTTTGAGAAAAAAAAAACACGCACAAAATTGTCACTAAGTATGGTTTTGCACTCACCCCTTCAATTAAGTGTCGTGGAAAGTTTAAAGGACTGAGAATCATTCTACATGTAATATCAGAAGTCCAGGCACACAAAAATTGAAAACCAAGCAAACTAATCCAGACCTCTAAAATAGGATTTTGTAGGGCACAGGAATAAAGGGGGTGAGTTTCTAAAGAAACTGTGGTACTGCATAAGTTGAGGAGTATTATAAAATAATTTGATTTTATCAACTGGGTCAATAATGTGGATTGGCCACTGTAAAGAGTTTTCTGTTTTTACATAGGAGTCTCCCCAGCATACTACCAAAAGTATTATAAACATTTCAGATGACCAAATGTCCCTGCAACTGAATCTTTTCCCAAGGTTACCGGTAGCCCCTCAGGAATTTTTTGTATACCAGTGTTAAATTGTCAATAGCATCAGATCAGAGGTAATCTTTAAAAGTCATTGTAGATCTCTTCAATAGTATTTTACATACCTCTGGTGTGTGCTTTGCTATTTCTCTAATGAGAGTTGCCACATTCTTTTTCACATATTCATCATCATCTATGATGAAATTGACAACAAACTAAGAGATTGAATTGTGCAAAACTTCTTTTAATTATTTGAATTTGAAACCCGCATGGCTTCAGTTATGATTTATTGTGCAGTTCCAGAAGGTCCATTTCCCCCCAAAGAAGGGGCTGAAATTTCATGAGGGTGGGGTTCTCCAAGATCAAAAAAAAAATTAAAGAAAATTAAGAAGCTTTCAACATCGGAATCTCCAAAGGGTGGGGATCTTAGAAAAAAAAATCCATTCTGTGGGCGAGGTATGGGTATTTTTTGGAACTTACAAATTGTAAGACAATCATAGTTGTGTACAGGTTGATGACTGGTCAAAATCTACTGGAGATGATGAGGTGGAGTCAATAATTAAAGTTGTAATTCGACTTACAGTGTAAGCCTAATTGGCCTCAAGCTCTTAGAGCTCAACTCTGGTTTCTGTAGAATAAAGCAGCTAGGAGTATTATTGCTACCCCCCCAGCATTCTTTCAAGCTGCCCCAACAATTCATCAGGAACCCAATTTATACGCCTGGGTGGAGAAAGGCACTGTCAGAACAAGGTGTCTTGCCCAAGAACACAACACAATGACCCTTGAAAGGGCTTGAACCAGGACAGCTTGATCCAGATTATGACACACCCACCAATATGTCACTGTGCTTCTCCACATCATAATTTAATTATATATTTTACCATGTCAACTTAATTCACTACTAAACACCTTTGAGTGTGACTGGTCAAGATTATGCATGATTAATTTTTACCTTTTAGACAGGAGAGAACAGCTGGAAATATTTCAGCCTCTACAACCATTTCAGCCAAGTCAACAGAATGCTTTGCAATCTGGCTCAATGCAGAAAATATGTGTCGCTGCAAAAAATAAATTTAAATAATAATTCTAATAATAAATAAAAATGAAATAAATAAAAAGATTGGGTCACTGACATGCAAAAATGATTAGACAATGTGAAATGCACTTGATAACAAGGATTTCATTAACATTTTCAACAAGAGGGCAAATGGTTTTTATAGTTAATGTCATAAAAAAAGGTTGTTTTTTTTGGTTATTCATTATGGTGAAGTAACCGGAAATATGGGCGCACAACCCTAAGGCTGACTCAAAAAATGAGACCAACAGGATACTAGAACAGATCAAGACCAACACCCAGTGAGTCACCAAAGACAGACATAAGCAGAAATTTGATAAACTTCTGTGCAAGAAACAGGCAGCTATATCACCAAATTATTGGTATATGTTGACAAATATCACTGGGGTAGACTGTACCTCAACAATGCCAAGAAAGCCCTGCTGAAGAAAGGACTGAATTTTGCTGTAACTCCTACATACATTCCTGCCACAAAGATTATGGCCAAGGGCAGATCAGTCACCAGACAACTTGACACTGAACAAGCAGACACTGTCAGAAGGGCTGTTAACAACATCCTTTGACAGGCAGAACTTCCAGAGCCCAACATAACAAAGGAAATGCTAGACACCCTTTAATGCTTAAAAGAGGACAAGTCCATCATGGTTCTCTCAGCAGACAAAGGGCACGTCAGTGTAGTCATGGATACTGGCACCTACCACACAAACATATATACCCTTATCGAGAACGGACTGTACCAGCTGCTCAGCAAAGACCCAACAGACTGTCTGACCCAGATGTTGTCCGAAAAGCTGCAAACCTTGAAGTGAAGCAGATATCTACATGTATCAAAAGCCATTTAGGAAAAAATAAGACCTTGACACAAACAGCTGCCTAGAATCTTTGGTTTACTGAAGATTCACAAGGCCAATGTACCCTTAAGACCTATTGTGTCATACGTTATCAACTTCGCCTATGATTTATCTGCTTACTGTTTTTAGCTAACATCTGGAGAGCTTACCATTTAAATGGAATTTTCGGTAATTCTGGGAGAATTCACATGGAATGGTTCATCCCGGTAGAAAGTTTTCAGAAAAAAGGTAATACCTTTTGAGGTATTTCCTTTTGCTTGCTTTTACCCGAACTCCTGGAAATTTCTGTACCATTTGTCCACTCTTGCAGTGCGAAGGTTGTAAAGGTAATACTTCTGAGAAAGAATGCAGATTTGAAAGATGGTGGCAGGTTTCCAAAATGTTTATCATTTCAATGTGTGTTTTTGCTCGTCAGTAGTGCTGGCAAACGTTTTAGTTCTAACAAAACAGCAAAACACAACAGTGAAAACGAATTAAGTTTTGCGGTCAGTAGTTGTGTTTTGTTTTTACTTGCAAGATTCAGGCTCCCAGCATGCTTCTGCCTGAGCTACATCTACAACTTCAAGAGAACTGGACAACCACCTCATCACTGGTATATACAGGAAGCAATGCACACAGGTCAGTACTTAGCATATGACTTCCACCACCCACAATCAGTAAAACGCGGTCGTATTCTCAAGTGCCTCTATGTGGGCACCAAATGTAACAAAACTCTATGTTATCTCCCTGGAGAAAAAGTACCTGTCTTCTGTTCTTGTCTCTAATGATTACCCTCTTTCTTTGTTGCAAGAAAATCACCAAGACCAGAAAATTGAGCACCAGTGCTGAGTCCACAATTGAGTACAAGTCTACTACAGTTTTACCCTATGTCAAAGACCTATCCAAACAACTTCGCCACTGCCTACAAGGCATATGGGCTGTTTTTAACTCAGAGACTACATTAAGATCACGTCTAGTACAACCAAAAGACGCTGTTGACCCAGCTAAACAAGATGGCATAGTTTACAGGAATCCCGGGCTGTGAATGCAGTAAAGTCTACATTGGCAAGAGAGGAAGACCTATGCAAGACAGAATTAGAGAACATGAACGAGACATCTGAATTGATCGTATCCAGGCCTCTGCTGTTTCAGAACATGCTAACAACACTGGATACAACCCGCTTTGGAACAAAGTAAAGTTTATTGACTGTGATCCTCATTAGTGCACATGCAAGATCAAAGAGTTGATTCACAAATGACTGCACGCTAACACCAACGAGGATAGCGGAATAAAAATTCTAGAAGCATGGATGCACATTATCAAGAAACACAACAACAGGAGAACTGTATGACAGCAGACCAAAACAGTGAGGATCAAAATGCACCAATCACAGCTGCTGAAAAACAACCAGTTACAGTGGAAAATCCTGCTTAAATGGTGATGCGTAACCAGAAGAACTCATCGCCTGACGAAGACTAGCAGTGTGCAGTCGAAATGTCACAATCTTCATCACAAGTGACCACATTACGACCTGGACCTGAACTTCTTTTAATTATTTCTAGATGGTCAAAACAGGTGAGTATAACCTTCTTCACAGCCAGTCAATTTGCCTGGTGTCCAGCCCTTAATGAAGCCCCTAACTCCTTAAAAAAACTTGTAATAATTTTCAAAACACTTACCTTTAGTTTTGAATCTTGATTAAGAATCATCTGAGCAAGATGAGCAATTGCTCCTGCATCCACTACTGTTTGTGCCAACTAAATGAATGTGTAAATAGACCATTCATTGACCTTACATGTAAGTAACATGGAAAAATCTGCTCTACAGTGTATGTTTATACGTACATAAACCTGACTGGAAAATGAGAAGCTGTTGTTGCAGTCTGTGTTTTGCTGATCTAATGCCTAATTATGTTAAAGTTGGATTGCATTGGATTGAATTGGAACTAAATTACATTTTTATAACAATGTCAGCTGTACACATTGCAAACAAAATACAAGCAAAAACAAAGACACAAATTATAAAATAACAGATGGGAGAGGGCGAGTATGTGAAATCTTGTCATGTCACCTCCATCTTTATATTCCTGACATTGTGATTGGCCAAAGTACTGTAAGTGGAAAACATTATGACATTGTAACAAAGTCAACAAATGGTCATGTGGTTTGTCAATCATTGGCTCTGTATAGCTTACCTCTGGAGAATGTTTACAAATGTCACTTAATGCTGATGCAGCTATTCTCTTAAGAGGCATTTCAGGTTCTTGAATACAAAGGACCAATAGAGGAACAGCTCCTGCATCAACTACAGCCTGAGAAAGCTCTAAACCCAAACATGTAGAAAATGTTTTAACAACTTTAGTCAACTTTAATGTTGTTTAATTGAAACAATGTAACAAAAATCCAAAAAATTGATAGACTTTGAGATTCCAATGTAAAAAATGTCCCTGAAAATTCAAGCTCAAAACTTGAGATTCCCAAATGCAATTAAAGGCCCAAGATTTTGGGACTTTTTTTGGCAGTAAACCATTTTACATTGCTAACATGTAGCTTTGCAATTTATGGCATCATTCAGCACTGCCACTTGATGTACTAACCTGCATTGTGTCTAGCAATGTAGCCAAGAGCCCATGCTGCAGCTTCTTTGACTCCAGGGTCAAACTCTTCTAAACAGATAACAAGAGCATCCAAAGCACCACAGTCCACTACAGCCTAGAAAAGAGCAACATTGAAAACCTAATTAATAAACTTTTGTAAGTAACAAGTAGTAGCAGTGTCTATTTCAAAAAACTGTTTCACTAAAACTTGATTTTGGAACCCCATTAATGTGCTGAAGATTCCACAAAATACCCATACTATCCTCACAGAAGGGGTTACATTTTTCTGAGAGTGGGGTGGAAGGGGGTTTCTGTAATCTTTTTGACAAATTTAAAAGAATTCATGAATAATAAATTATTATTGGAATTTCCACAGGAGGGGGACTCTTAGAAAAAAATCCCTCTAATGGGGGAGGTATGGATATTTTGGGAACTACAAAAATGTTTATTGATATATGCATCTTTCATTGTCAAAATGGTGTTACCTAAAATAGTATTTAATATTTATAGTATTTACTTGTATAGTTTTCATTTTCATGGGTTTTCCCTTTCTATGATCAATCAAACATACGTAAGGACACTAAACAATATCTAGCTAGACCCTCTGCTGCAATGATACAAACATTTGTCTAATAGTTGCAAGTGCAGCATAACTGCTGCATAATTTTTATGGGCAGGATCAATAAATTAATATTGGGTTACATGTATATACATGCAAAGGAACAGCCATTAACTTATGATACCTGTGCTAGCCGAGGAGAGTGTTTTGCTACAGCTCGAAGCACAAATGCAGCAGCCTTCTTGTAAAACCGCTGTGGAAGAGAAAAGACTGTCATTAGTTCATCGTTTCTTACAAGCTCAAGCAAAATAATTAGTAATAGTAAAACAATATTATAAAGAATGAAATAGACCCTTCTCCATAATGGTGGCTGAAAATTCAAATGGGTTAAAATAAGCTAAAATTGAAAACGTATACCAGCACAAGAAAGACCACCTTTACTTTAGTAACCCTGCAAAGTTTCAGCATCTCAGGTGTAATATCAGCTGAGAAAATGTATGTTGAAAATTGAAAAATTTACAGACGTTTGTCACACAAATGTCTCTAAATTTTTCAATTTCAACTTAAATTTTCTTAGCTGTTATTACACCTGAAATGCTGCAACTTTGTAGGGTTACTAAAGTAAAGGTGTTCTTTCTAGTGCTGGTATACGTTTTTAATTTTGACTTTTTTGAAATTTCAGCTGCCATTTTGGAGAAGGGTCTATTGTGGCTTTAAAGCCAGAGCTTTGCTACCATAAAAAGTTATCCTTTTTATTTTGTTGAATGTACATGTACAGTTGTAATCATCAACAGAATTTGTCAAGTTATTGCACACTGTCAAATCAAACAAATCCAAATTTGAGTCCAACTTTGAAGTTCACCGTCATGTTTTCTGTTTGTGCAGGCACTAGCTTTTAATATTTCCAGACTTCTCTTTATGTCTAGGCTTACATGAAGAAATGCATGTGAGCTTGTATATCTGGTGGTAGTTGTTCAAAGGCTGGATAACGCTGTCCACCGGAATAAATTGCTATCTGGTGTATAAGTGTTAACAAAGTACGCTATCCTCTGGGCCATAGTGATTTATCGAGTGGATATAAGCCTTATCCACCTTTCAAACAACCCGGGGCTGGACTGTATAGGTGAAAATAATGGAAACTCTCTGAGCATGGCTACACAGTTTGCACACTTTGACAGTCAGTTAGAAGCCTTTAGAACTGTCATGTAAACCAGTTATAACACAATTGGGTACTAAAAGCAACATGTATAAGCTTATAAGAACATTACATTTTGCTCTGCCAGCGAGTACACAAGCTGTGGTAGAATGTCCCCTTTCACAACAGCCTCTGCAAGGTCTTCATTATAATTAGCCAGTCTGCCAAGAGCTAAGGCAGCTGTTTGTTGAATACTGGGTACAACATCAAGAAGAAGAGGTCTTAAAAGAGCCATTGCACCTTTAAATCAAACAGTACATGTAAAATTAATCACATTAAGAAGAAAAATAAAATCACATTCCCCAACATGGTGAAAATTTCGCTATTTTTCTCAAAGTATATTGCAATTCCTTCAGTAGAGATTAACTCGTCACTTGAAAAAGCTGGTAACTTTAAACTGCGATTTTTGAATGAAAAAGTAAAGCTTCTTCCATTAGAACAACTGATCGACTAGTTTTGAACTATCGTACCTTTGAAACTCCTACCCTAAATCAGATTGCCTTCACTGAAAGAAAATGCTTCTTTAGATGCACACACTGTGTGAAATGCTTGTTCATTTGAATAATTCTCACCTCCATTTTGTAGCGTTTCGATGTTTTCAGAATGATTTGCGAGCTCCGCTACTTTCTGGACGAAAGTTGACCTCTCCTTTTGATATCTTTCAAAGACTGCAACGAACGGAAAGGAAATTTTACGAGTTGTTTTAACATTACAACACGCTTAGTTCTACAAATATTTAACACACACCTTGCTGAACCTGTCTTGAACTCATTTTCAACTATTTTAACGCAAGTTGCTAACACAAACAGCGATCTGTTTCACGTTCTCGAAAAGCTGTTTTTACTGCACTGTTGCTATGTTACCGGATGTTGCCGCCATATTCAACGCGTACTCAGAAATGCCAACCGCTGAACCCTCGTCCCCAGGGCCTCGTTTGTTTGCCTATTAATAACTATTGATGAGTAACACTTCGACGATGTCTCGATCATCCTGTCTCTCTTGCAGGCGCCCCAGAGAGGCCTCACATCCGTTTACAATATGAATAAAAGATCAAACTACCTTGATAACAGTCAAAACAAGAAGAAAACCGTGTGGCGCAAAGTTTGTTAGATAAGGAAACTTAGTAAATGTTCAAATTGGGAAAAAAGTGCTTATAAAAAGCAACTGCCACAGTTGCTTTTTATCCACTGATTAGCAACTGTCACAGTTGCTTTTTATTCACTGATGATAAGGCAGCAGTCTCGAAACGTATGGAAGTTTAAGTAATGTTTCGCGCAATAATGAATATTTACTAAGTTTCCTGGATCAGGTTTACCGTAGGTAGTCTCGACCGCTATGTCGGTGATATGTCGGTCGAGTGTCGGTGGATGGAACACGGAATTAACTCTGAAGTGTAAATTTAAGTGCTAATTTAACCCATGAATAACCCAGTGGGCGTTAGCCCTAGTAAAGGGAATCAGGGAACCACACCTCATTTGTGTTCATAGTGCTACGCGGCACAACATTGATATATCGACAGTCGACCGAGAGTAGGTCGATAGTCGTTCGAAACTCGGTCGACACTCGGGTGATAGTCGGTCGATATATCGGTCGAGATGTGCGTCAACCGATATAGTTTGTTGTTCAACGCTGCCTCGCCGATAGTTCGCCGATAGTTCGCCGATACTTCACCCATACTTCACCGATACTTCACCGACACTTCCCTGAGTATCGGTCGACTTCTGGTCGAAAGGAAAGTTTCCAATATGTCGGTCGATATATCGGTGGATAGTCCACCGATAGTCGGCCGATAGCTGAACCGACACTGTATGTCGGTCTCGCATATCGATCGACACTCGACTGATATATCGAACGACATAGCGGTCGAGACTACCAACAGTAACCGTGATCGTACATACAGTCAAACCAGTATTAAGCAGCCCTCTGTTAAGCGGCCACTCCTATTAAGGGGTCACTATTCAATTTCAAGAATTTCGCTTCACATAATAAATGTAAATTTGACCTCATTAAGTGGTCACCTCTATTAGAAGGACGCGGTTAGCTTTTAAACTTTCCAATTGGCTAATTCTATTGTAATTCGCCTCTGTTGAATGGTCGCCTTGCCACATAAGGTGGTCAACCTGAGCACTTTGGTTTGGTTAACACGACTTTTAACTGACTTTTTCCCTTCATGTTTAAACTGAAACTGCCCATGATAAGGGGGTCTTGCACGCTCAGATATAAACTTTTCCCGAAAAACCCACTTTTTTCTGAACAAGAAGATTCGACATCCCTGACCATAAGCAAATCGTATTTTGAAACGATTTTGCTCTGATTAATCCTTGATTTACATTGAAATTAAGAAACCTGCACGCTGGTAGCTATATTTCAACATAGCAACACCCACAGCAACGGTTGTTTACAGTCTAAAGGTACTCACAAAGTGGATTAAATTCAGTACAGATACTTTACAGGGAAGCTTTAAAAATGTATTCTTATAAGAATTGTGCATCATGGTCTTCGCCTACTATCTTATGCGCTCCTTATACTTGGTTGACATTTCTAATAATGGGTATCCCTCCATGCACCTTGCTTTCACCCCCCCCCCCCACCCCCTTTCAAAGGCCTAATTTGTGCTCTTTGAGACCGAAGTGACTCTGTATAGCCTTATTTCTCAAAATGACTAAAGAGGCAGATCACTTACATCTCGCACTTAATATCTCCTTTGGGTCTCAACCGAATGTTGTCAAAATTTTAACATTGGTAAAGGACACAATTATCTCGGTCGTAAACCTCTAAAATCTTTGCTGTCAAATTTTCAACATTGGTAAAGAACACAATTAACTAAGTCGTAAACCTCTAAAATCTGCAGTTAATAGGTGAATTTTTTTGCTGTTATTCAGTTAATATAGTTAGTGCTAGTAACTTTTTTCAAAATTTCACGAGTACGTTATCTTGTTTATGAACAGCGGAGCTAGTTATTAATTAACTATTGTGACATTTGAATGTTGTGCCGCGTAGCACTATGAACACAAATAATGGAACAGAGAATTAACTCTGAAGTGTAAATTTAAGTGCTAATTTAACCCATGACTAACCCACCGGGCGTTAGCCCTAGTAAAGGGAATCAGGGAACCACACGAGGTAAAGAAAAAATCTTTTGGGAATCGAACCCACGACCTCCGGATCAGATTTACCGTTACTCTGCCGACTGAGCTACGAGGTCGGACAGGGAAAGTCGGGGTCGATTTAGGTGGTGAATCGCGGCGAAGAGAAAGTAAGAGTACATATGAATGTACCTGGAAAAGCTCACCCCTGAGGTCGGAGTGAAAGTAAGGGTACATATGAATGAGAGAAAGTAAGGGTACATATGAATGTACCTGGAAAAGCTTATCCCTGAGGTCGGAGTGTGAAGTCCTTTAAGGAAGTTCGCTCCAATTGTTACTGCACATCCTTACTGCGCACGCCAATTCACATGCCACGTCATGCATCGAGCGCGCGCGCTGAGTGGATAGGGCAGGTGGCCATTGCTAAAGCTTTGATTGGCTTTAACGATCTTGAACGCTCGGTGACCCTTGCTTTTTCTTTTCAGAAACAGATTTTAATTATAATTATCTCCACATTGTCCAAAACTGAACAAAAAATCAATGTGGGAAGTTAAAAAAAATTCTAGATTTCTGTCCACGGGACATGGAATCTGCCATCTTGCGGCTGCAAGGCGCGTGAAAATATGTTCGCTTAATGCGAACTTGTTCTTTGAGGAACCTTACCAGTTGACTAAATTCGCTTAACAAGTCCGATTAAACCACATTTGGCATAGAACACTTCCCTTCGAAGCTTTGGGACTTGCAGCCACTGTGGTCTTCTTCGCTAACGAAGCCCGATTTACTAGGTATTCTTCCGGGCTTGTTCTCCCCGAAACGAAGTCGTGAACCCCCAATTTTTTTACATATCTGACATCACTAACTCATCATCTTTCAATGATAAAGTTTTCAGGAGAAAAAAATCAATGTTAGAAAATTTTCGCGCGAAAGTCCTTAACTTGGTACCAAAACATTTTCTCATCAGTTTGTTCTATTTGCGATGTTTAGTTATTTATTTACAGTGTCCCCAATTAGCACTACAGTGTTAAATATATTCGACACTTACTGTTACTGTTATTGTTGGTGTTGTTGTTACTGTTATTGCTGTTCTTTTTGCAAAAAAAACAAAAAACAGTATTTTTAAGGTATAAGGCCGGCCCCTTTAAAGTTCAGGCCGCGGTTGTTCGAAAGTTGATTAAAATAACCCGAGTTTAGCGGTTATTCCACGATTAAATTTCTTATTCCCAGGATAGCTAATCGGGGAATAAAATGGTGTTCCTGAAAACAGATTTAATCTTCGATTAACTGTCCTTCGATTAAGCTCAGATTAAGCCGGTAAAACCGGTTTGTGGTGGAAGAAAATGGCGCAGCACTAGGATAATTTTGGCGGCTCCTACATAATTGATACGAACTTTTTGTTGAACAAAATGAAAAAGACAGCCTTATTTTTATAGCTCAATTGTTTTCTGTAAGAACCAATAAAACTGTTAAAATTGAAATTAGAGTTGTGATAAAAAAATCTGTGCAAGATACTAATAAACACTGGGCGAAAAAGCTCACTGAATCATGCATTAGCCGGAAAATCAGTGAGCTCTTGAAAACTCTTACCAGTGTAATCTTCGGCCTTAATTCTTTGAAATTTAGAAATTTAGAATATCATCTCTTCGGATGGGCTTAAAAGTAGGTTTTGATAGGGGAAGATTCTAGAAAAAAGGAAAGCCATAAACTATATACAAAGAAGTGAAAGCGGAGATTGAGCTTACATGTAAACAACCTTTTGAAGAACTTGTAAGGTCGACAGTAAACGAAACTTTGATGATACTCGCCTAAATCTCACCAAAAAAGCCTTTAATTCCATTACTGTTCTTTCCTTTCACAATACAACGGCTAGTTTTCGCCGGTTCTTAAGGAAGGAAAAATTATTCACCAGGAAGGTTTGAGGACTCTGTACACCTTCCATTCTGAGGCCACCTAAATATTGATTTGTGTTTTTCATTCCATTTAGAGATGAAAACAAGACCTTGGAAATTTGTAGATTTTGGCCCACGACGGGTCATGATTACCACTTTTTTTAACGCTATGATTGGCTGGTCATTTAGGGTGTGTTTGGCGGCTGAAAATCTCGAAATATGGTATGCGTAAAGGCGTTATTTTTTTCCCGCTCTTCCTCTCGCGTCGCTTTCGCCTCTGTTGGCCTAAAATACGCAAAAAATAATGCCTGTTCTGCAGGCTAGTATTATTGGTGGCCAGGCAAGGACGGCAAAGGGTGATTCACTTTTCTCCGTGTATATACAGGCCCTTAATTAAACTAATTCCAGTCAATGAATGTTGTGCCGCGTAGCACTATGAACACAAATGAAGTAACAGAGAATTAACTCTGAAGTGTAAATTTTAGTGCTAATTTAACCCATGAATAACCCACTGGGCGTTAGCCCTAGTAAAGGGAATCAGGGAACCACACCAGGTAAAGAAAAAATCTTTTGACCTGGCGGGAATCGAACCCACGACCTCCGGATTAGATCTACCGTCACTCTGCCGACTGTCGTGGGCTCGATTCCCACCGAGGTCAAAAGATTTTTTCTTTACCTGATGTGGTTCCCTGATTCCCTTTACTAGGGCCAACGCCCAGTGGGTTATTCATGGGTTAAATTAGCACTAAAATTTACACTTCAGAGTTAATTCTCTGTTACTTCATTTTAATTCCACTCAATGACAGGTAGTTCAAAGTGTTCATTATTGTATTTAATATTCAAATACAGTTTATTCCATGGTTGCTCGAAATTTTAATTGACATCATATTTTCTTTATTAAGAATACAGTAATTTTCAGAACAGTGTAAAACGGTTAAAAGGTCTCAAATCAAAATTAGCAGGGCACAGTGTTGTATACATCGTTCTTTGTGTATCATATACTAACCAATTGTCAAAGACGGCGCAATAATCACTGGCTAATTACAGTAATTTTAAGCGCGTATTAACTATAAACGTCTTTGAAATTGTTGCTCATTATGTTGACACTACTAGAAACACTAACAAACCGTTTTTTCAAGTGGAAAAAGGCATTGCGCAGATATTTGATGACTGCATTCGGCTTACCTTTTACCGAGCAAGAGGTGAACCATAACGGAAATCAAGGCAGAACACGTATTAACCTAAGGCTAAACTATGCAAATTATAATCCAGAAAGCAGGCTGGAACATAGTCAGAACATACTTAGGTATTTTTAACCATTTAAAAGAAACCTTCAGTGTCTAATAGCTAAAAGTCTTTGAGAAAACTTTGGCTGCATAAATTCTTGTACTAAAATTTTTACTCTCCCTCCCTTGCTTACTACGGTCAACCCTTAAGCATCTGTTATATATCTGTTATCACATGCTAATGTGGCAATCATAACTGACTTTTAAACCCAACTGATTACATTCGATATACGAACATAAACAAAAACAAAAAACTACAGAAACGCCAGGGACACATAAAGCTGACGCCTTACAACATTTCTTTCACCGTTAAATCCTACAGATTGCGTGATCCACGCGTCAAAAATTTTCATTTCACTGGTCTAATTTAATCCCAGCTCACTAGTCCTGCTATGAATTAGAACCAATCAAAGGTGTGCATTCAGTAAATAACCTACTCGCGAAGCTGATGTCTCGAGACTTGATACCCAGCTAATCTTATAAATTTCTAGGAAAACGAAAACTTACTTTTGGGTGTAAAAAGTCCTCCTTCTGGTGAAAAGGAAGGAGGATTTTTTCTTTTAATTCATTGGCCTCGACTCTGTATTCATTTAATGCCACCCTACAGCGCAGCTCAATAGATTTGGCGGAGACTTCCTGATCTTTGATGTTCTACTTCGACAACTCTTTTGTATCTCTCGCTATTTATTATTCGCAACTCACAGACGCCAATGTAATCCCTTAACATGTTGCGAGGGATACCAAACTTCCTCATGGCTTCTGATAACGAGCACTGTTTCTTGACCAAGATTTCCAGAACTGCCTGATATCTCCGATGGATCCTTTCCAAATTAGACCCTGTAACTAATTCTGAGATACAGCTTGTCAGAAGGCGAGATGCTGCCACGCTTTTGCCGATTATTCAAAGAAAGGTACAACCAGGCTCTTTGGTTTACACAGATGAATGGGCGGCTTACAGGCGAATGCAAAGGGCCTTGGGTTTCAATCACCAAACCGTGAATCACTCAGTCAACTTCGTGGATCCAGTCCCCGGTGTCCATACCCAGCAAGCGGAAAAGTAACTGGTCTGTAGCCAAAAATAAGTTCAACTGCAAGAAGATGAAAGGTAACACAAATCCAACCTTTCTGCAAGAATTTATGTGTAGACGATGGCATGGTGAGCCTCACCCCAATGGTTACTTTGGTAGGCTGATGCAGGACATTGCAGAACAGTATCCACTGTAAATAGGAGTGACCTTAGTGAAATAGCCGGTGTCAATAATTTCTTTGTTGGAAAACAAGAACTTAGAACGCATTTTGAGTGTTTTTTTAAATAGCGTTTTTCCTCTTTTAACTTCAAATTTCACTGTACTTGGCCATTAGACCCGTAGCCTGAAAGGGCTACGGGTCAATAGCCCATTCGGCTTCGCCTCATGGGCTATTGACCTGTGGCCCTTGAGGGCGAGTGGCCTAATTGTTTTAGCATCACCCAACTATTCGGACAGAAAAGGCAATAATAAAGTTAGCAAATGCAAGTTGAAGAATATTTATTTGGGAAAAAAAACGAAAGAAAAACCGGCGAATTTCGCTACTCGATGACTATTACTAATAGTCCCCTAGTAGTGTAGCCAATCAAAATGCAGGATTTGCATCAGTCCACTAGTTGGGTGATACTGATGGCTATTAGGGCCTGATTACATGAGCCGGGCTGGGGTCAGTTTTCCGGGATCTCGGTACTTTTGTTAAACGCCATAAAAATCAACCTTGCGATTACATGAAAACCGGCCAGCCCGGTTAGCCGAGATCCCCGTATCATAGTGCCGGGATCCCGGCTAACCGGGCTGAGATTTTTCCATGTAATCGCATTTGCTAGGCCAGCCCGGCTCATTAGCCCTTCTTCACACCAATGATAAAAATAAGGTGACAGGCCTGCGCGACTCCCATCCACGTGTAAAAGCCGCTTAGGAAGTTTTGCTCGAACTAGCGTATCTTTAAGGATCTGCCCCTTCTGTATATATTTCGCTAAGCAATAATCCTGTGTTTTCAGGGGGACATTTCGTAAGAGTAGAAGCATTGGAGGTCATATGTCTGTGTGGCTTCCGCTGTTATCCGTGAGTAATTTGCAGAGTTTTACAGCTTCTGTTTCGTGCCATTTATTTTTCTCTCTAGGCTCTTTTATATTGCAAGATACGTTTAAGGCTCTCTCGAATGACGCTCTGGAGGGACAAAGTTTGAAATATTCCCGTGATCATGTTGGGTACTTGCATTTTGTATTACTACGCCGGGCCCTTTTTGACGGTCCTTTTACTCTCGCTACCTTTTGCGTTTCATATTCTTTCTGGCTGGCCCAAAAAGGTTGGGTGTTAATTAAGAGCAAAGCCTGGATATAGGTATGATGGGTCATTTTACAACCATTTTGCATCAAAACTGATAACG
>CM042752.1:20326768-20334750 GCA_022496165.2 Catalaphyllia jardinei
GATCACGTGCGAGCCAAAAGTTGTTGTTTACCTAGGGAATTATTGAGTTTTGTTCGCTCTAAGGAGTTAGTGGCCCCTAATTTTTTTTTGCTTGGTGATGTCAGTGAGACAGCAGTTTTATATGAACCTGTCCGTCCATTCAGATTTATTTCTTAACCAGATACGAAAGCTATTCAACTTTTAGATAAGTACTCTTTTCAAGAAAATCCTGCATCTACCGGCAAATTTCTTACTGGAAATTACAATTTGAAGCTGAAAGATTTTACTCTGTTGAGTAATTATTTTAAAGCAGTGGAAGAATGCAACTAAGCGTTAACAAAGTTAGCCAAGGGATTGAAAAAGAGAATTCTTTGCTGTTTTTGAACATGTTGAAGACCACTCGGAAATTAAAGACAGGGAATGATTAATGTTCTCACCAGTTCCTTGAAAAATGTTTTGGCGCACTTGCAGAGATTGTTGCAAAGGTCCTAGAAATTAAGGAAAAGTTGGAAGAGCTGCTGAGGAAGCACAAGCAGTTGTATGAATTCAAGACCAAAGGAAACTTGAAAACCAACAGACGAGGACGAGAAAAATTAAAAGGAAATGATTATGAAAGCCGATCCTTTACCAATATTGTTCAACCGAGATTCGCATACTAACTGTTGATCTTGAAAAAGTAACAACAGGGTGACTGTAAACACTGTTTACCAATAAAATGCAACGCAGTCGTTTTCAGTTTCTGAGAGTTTCTGACAATGTCTGACAATCCCTGACAATATGTCTCACTTTGAAGTGCTTCTTACATTAATCAGTTTAAGGCGATATAAATGCTGGCTAGCGCGATATTGACTTGCAAAAGTAAATTGACTCCTTTCGCCGTATAGGGCAACCCCCGCCGAACATTCAGACCGATAAAGTTTAGCTTGCGAAAGCGTGCCAACCCCTGTGCAACCTACACTAACTACAAACCACTTGTGTGAGCAAAATAACTCCCGATACCCGACACCTGAAAGAATGATAAAAGAAAGCTATCACGTAATAAACAATACAGCTGCAACAAACATTTTCAAAGCCTAACCGAAATTAGGAAGAGGGAATTTTACATAAACTGAATGAAAAAAAGGACATGCAATTAAACATAAGCTTAAATACGAAATTATGAAGGCTACGACAACTTACCGCATCTCAAAACAAGCCTTGAAGGAAAAAATACTTAGGGGCCAACACGATGGAGGCACAAAATCAACTCACCCAGTCAGAATTCCTTTTGACCACGTGACTGTTTCAAATAGACAAACCTCAAGTTCGTGACCGCCAGCTTAGTGTGTGAGCTCACGCAATCAAAAAAACTGATTTGCTATATAAACCTACCACCCACGGACTATCGACCTGCTAGCGACCGTGTTCGAGCGACTTTTAACCGACTGTCGACCGAGATATCGGCTGACACATGCTTGATATTTGCGCGACAGTTCACCGCTATATCACCGACACTCGACCGATATCCCACCGATATTTGACCAATACTCGATCGAGATGCGTCTGTCTACGCAATATCGACCGATAGTCGGCCGCTATATCAACTGAACACCGACCGACTATTGACCGGTTGTCGACCGAGTGTCGAGCGACTATCGACCGACCCTCGGCCGATATATCGGTCGAGTGTCGGTCGAGTGTCGAAACGAGTTACAGTCATCACAATGTCGTTTACAGACGAAATAGGTGTCAGATTCATGAATGAATTTGGGATTAAATATGATAATCTGAATCAGGAAGGGAATAGGACCCGAAGCACGTGACATCACCGGATTGCGAAAACAAGCCGAAGTTGATAGGGCCCTTCGACGTATGTTGTCGAGTGACAACCCTTCATGGCTCTTGTTTTGTGAAGGCCATTTGGAATTTTTAATACGCACGCGCGGTCTTCGGGCGGTCTGCTAGTGCGAGGTCTGGAACCGAAATTTTAGAAGTCTGGGACTCTCAAATTCTCGGAGGATACGATCGCTCACCGAAAATAATAAAATTTAAAACTTGTCACTTTATCAGAGCTCCGAGCAGGCTCCGAGTGATTTCTGTAATTTCGGTTCTAGACCCGCACTAGCAGACGGCGCGCGTATTAAAAAATCAAAATGGCCGCATATTGTAAACGGATATGAAGGCTCCCTGTGAGGCGCTCTCAAAAAGAACTCTAATGAGTTCATTCAACACCCGTAATGCCACACTCAAACCCAGACAGACTATATCACAAACCAACCCAGTCGATCGCGTTCCGCTTGTTGTCACATACAATGCTGCCCTGCGTTCCATCATCAACTATCATACAAAGACACTTAAACTCTTGAACCCAAAGGTATAAACAAACTAAAAGAAATTTTATCTTATGTTTAACTCACCATAGTTAAAAGAGGAGAATGGTTATGATACCCGACAAAGTTCTTTGTTGTATGTTTTTGTTTTCTTTTTTGGCCTTGACCGTGCACAAAACACAAGAGTTGTTTACTCCGTACTCCTGAGGAACTAACCAATAGAAACGTGTTGGTTACCTACCTAATAATACACAGGAAAAAATACTCGATTCTGATTGGCTGAGAGCAGTGCAGTTCAAGTGTAATACCAGTGCAAAAGGTGCAACACCAGTGCAAATTACACATCGTAATTCTGGATTATGATTTGCAGAAAGACAATAAGGAATTTTGTAGGCCAATGATCTCATGTAAAGCAATGACAAAAATTTTGTACAGAAACTCTGAAAAACGTTTTCTCGAATGCGAAAAAAGGGCTTCAAGAAACATCTTCCGGCACTTTTTCCGCGCGAATGTTTTCATGTTTGTATTATTAATAAGTAATCATACGGTTTTTCTCGTTCAATTTGGAATTAATTTGTGCTTGTGAGTTTTTAGAAAGCTCAAATTGCAGTCGCCGAAGCGGCTCGAGCAATATCAGCTTTTTGAAAAACTCACTCGTGCAAATTAATTCCAAATTGAACTCGAAACGATAGGATTACCTATACAAATGCATAGTGTACGAGAGCAAAAGAAAAGATTTTGCCGTTACGGTCGTGGACCTTCAGTCCAACCTAGATCTTGGCATCTTTGTTTGCTCTTTTGATGTTTGCTGGGCTTCATAACGATTCCTCTTTGTTAACTATGATTCCATTTTATTATCTTGTCATTCAGTAGTTTATTTCAACGGTCTCCTTTTTATTGATTTCTCGTTTTATTATTTTGTTATTTATTGGTTTTTTTCAAAGGTCCACTTTTCATTGTAACACTATAGGCTTTTGTCTTGGTTGTTTAAATTGTAACGTCTTTTCTCAGCGGTAAACATTCTGGTCCTGAAGAAGTCAGGCTGTGCCTGAAGAAATATTGCAGCCTTTCTAAGTTTAGTTTCTTCAAGGCTTGGCATTTGCTGATCCGTAAGAACCTTCCATGCTCGGTTGGTAATTTTGATTTGTTCGTTGGTCCTTTCTAGAGTTTTATGATACCTTCGCCACACATGAAAATAACATGTTCTTTTCAGAATTAAAAAGATCGCCATTGCTATGATATCATAATCCCTTAAAAAGTACTTAGATGTGTTCCTGTATGATCGAAACATCATCGCTTCTTCTGTAGAAATCTTCGTTTATCTTCGGAAATGTTCAGAAACGATTGTCTGGTCTATGGACAACTTTTGGAGAATCTTCGGAAATCTTCGGAAAGTGTTCGGTAATCTTCAGAAAATCATCGAAAAAGTCGTCAATAGTGTCTTTATATAATAAAGAGAATAATACATGGCTGCTTGTAGACATGGAATTTCTCTTCTCGTGTTCAACTTGAGATCTCTTTATATTGCGTGACTTTGCCGAAATGGGCCTTCCGCGCGCAAGGCTTGGATTTACGTGTCACGAACTAGGTTGGAACTCCTATCGTGATCTAGAACTGATACACCTATTGGTTTTACAGACAAAAAAACCGTAATTATGTTATGACAACGAGATTGTTCACCAAAACAATAGGCCAAAGGCTTCATGTAAAATAGCACCCCACTGACACTTCAGATCGACGCTTGCGTAGATATCGTATTTCGTCAGTGTCTTGTTCTACTTCCTCGTCGCAGCATGATGAACATGTTTTCCCACCTAATCTGAACTTGCAAAGAATCAGTTTTTCCCATCTTTCCCTTCAATCTTTGATCCTAAGGTTGGTGATAACCCGCTCTTTGTAACTGTGATTTTCAGTACTGAAAAATTTGGCTGAGGGAATCAGTGTTCTTCTTTTGGGACAGTTTGCCTCAGTGACACATTTCTGAAAGGTTAGTGCGTTTGTTTTTCTTGTTCTACTGATTTACTTCAATAACTCAGCTGGGCTCGTCTTTGTTTCGGCTGTGAAAAGTGTCTGTCCATTTATTTCATCTTTTAGCGAGCAAATGCGCATTCACCGTGAATGTGGGGCAGCCATTTGATAGTTATTCATGTGTGTATCCGTTGAATACAACAGAGCACTACGTGTTAAGCGTCCTGATCGAGAAGGACTAAAGATATGATGTTCACATTCTATGTGGTGGTTAAGACACAAATAAGTACTGAAAAAATCTTTCCGAGCAATAAAGAAGAACAGACGGTGAATGATTTTTAACTGAATCACTTTTTACGTCATCATCGTTCGACACCTTCAAATTTAAGAACCTTGTGTTCACGGTTCTTGGCAGAAGGACGCGCTGGAACAAAAACAGCGGAGAAACATGTTGGATCTATGAATTTTGAGACTGATTTGTTGATGCATAAATATGAAGTGTCAGAAAGGCGTGATAACTGCATGTTTGACTGGAGTCCATTAAAATGTGACCTCTCAGTGGTGGTTGCAATCATTGGCGGTCACGATAAAATGAACATTTGATGTTCTGTCGTGATGCAATTCTATGTCTTTATTAGAAGCTGAAATATCGTCTCGATACATCGCATCAAGTTGATCCGAGATTGATTATAAGTCTGAAAATCTGATTACAATATTTAGAGAGAAAGTCGCCAAAGTCTTAGCTAGTTTTCATGCGGTTCCTCTGCTAGGAATTTGCGACTATTGGTTCTTGCGGAGGAAAAAATGGCTCGGAGGATCTGAAAAACCCTTTGGAGATTATAACAATATTAGCGGCAAAATTTCAATTTAATCCGGCGACTAGTGGCTCAGTAACGGGAACTGGCCAACCAGTCATTTTAAGACAAAGCTTTTGTAAATCAAATTGCATGATATTGTTGCGTAAACCGCAAACATAGACCCAATGCAAAAATGGCTACCTTTAAATTATTCTTTTGTTAGTATTTAAAACAGCCTCACTAGCCTCGTTCGGGATAATAGATTCTTTACAATTTTTGTCTCAAAAGCGATGTTAGTGAGGCTATTTTAAATACGAACAAAAGAATAATATAAAGCAGCCATATTTGCATAGGGTCTATGTCTGACTTCCTTTCCACGAAATTGAATATCAATATTGTAAATATTGATTGTTGAATGAAGATTAAAAACCTTCTCTCTTAAAAAAATGGAACACACTATAAGATACGAGCAGGGTCAGCCGATTTATGTGCGCATGAGCGCGCGCGTTGCTAAGGAGGCGAAATTTCACTTCCGGTTAATTGCGTCAGCCAGAGCGCGAAAAATGTAAACAATTCAACAACCTGCAAATTTGGTTTCATTTTAGATTTTTTTGCGTGTTTTACAAAATACATAGTAAAAAAGGACAAGCAAAAACAAAATAAGAAAAAAACAAGCGCAAAAGAAACAGAAAAACTAACTCCGTGTGGCTTTCCGTGGACCTTTCCGTGTACTTCGTATGATCTCATCGAAATACCGCTGGTACATCCTCGTTCCCAGGGGCCGCGCTCCTTTTGGTTGGCACCAAGAGTAGTGCTTCCTTCGAAGCCGATCCAATTTTTGGAGCATGCGCAGAGTAATCGTTTCGTATTCTTGACAGACTTGACTCTGAAGACGAGAAGTCAGTGATTCACGGACTTCCGGAGTTGGACCCTCCCAGGTTGTGATTGTTGGTGCTGACCAAAACACCGCGGCTTCTGGCCGGGGACGGAAATGCCGCTGGTAGTGTGAACTGCGCAAGCGCTGAGAGGGAAACTTCGGGGAGAATTCGCGGACATTTCCGGTTCCTTTCAATGCGCGAGGAAAAGATCTAGAAAATCCATCTTTTTGGACGTCTTACGATTTGAAGCTATCGTTGGAAACATTGCTATTCATTCCTTTTGTGAAATTTTTTTTTTGTCTCATATAATTAGATATTTTTCAATGTTTTAAAATTTTCTCAGACTGAAACATAATCTATGCATAGCGTAATAAAGATTAAAGTCAAAACATTAAATCAATAAAAAATCCTGATAAAGTAATATGCTTGGAAGCCTTTGCATTTTTCCAAACTGATTAGTCACATGACCATGAGCGTGGTCTTATGACGTCATCACTGGTGTTACTGATCATCAGGGCCGGGTTGTTCAAAGCCCGACTAAGCTAACCCAGGGTTAGTGAGCATTTTGATTTCAGTTTTGTAACGTTTTGGTTGGGTAATCTGTTTATATTGTTTGCCCTTTAGTTTTGAGCTGTAGTAATCTCAAACTACACCAAACGTCAGAGGTGAAAAACAATTTTAAAAAAGAAAAAATAGTGCTTCAGTTAACGTTTAATCCTGGGTTAACGTTAACCGGCTTTCGAACAACCAGGCCAGAAAAGTAAAACACTTGAAATAACTCTGAACTAACTAACAATGACGACGGTCTCTGAAAATAAATTTTCCTTATCAAGAACTCAAAAAGATCAGTTAATGGGCCCTTTATATCCCACCAGCAATGAGCTCGATTCCGTTTGATTGGTTGTCGACAACAACAACAACAACAACAACAGCAACAACAACAACAACATTTATTTATACCAGAAAAAAAAATACAAAAAGAAAAGTAATACAATACTTTTGAAATTTGTAAATAGATAAAGGTATTAGCTGCCTATAACAACCATAACTGCTAAGAAAATTAGGCAGCTATCTATGAAATGCAATAAAGAAAAATTTACGGACATGTATATTAGATATAAAGAAAAATTAACCTGGGAATAGAGATATAGATAAATATTTATGACAAAATTACAACTAACATTACACCAGGGCAAGAGGAAAAAGAAGAGGAAGAAAAAAATAGTAATAACAATTCTTACAAAAAAAACCAATGATATTTACAACACTAGAATAGTGACAAGCAATAGCAAAGCTATTCGTTAGTAACAGAGCTGGAGTTTCTGTGGTAGCAAGTCAACAATGGCTTATTTCCCCGCCATAAGATTTTTGAAAGTCAATAACAGCAGGACTTACAAGGTTATTCAGGAAGCAACAAAACTAGACGATAGTTCTGCCACGCCTTTGTTGCCTGTCAGTAATCTTTCTTAGTTCTAGATCTCTTCCTTTACAAGACTTGCTCGCAATTAGCTACATTGCATGTAGCTAATTAATAAGTGGCGCAGATGGCAAAGAAACGCAGTATTGAGCCCGTAGCTAAAAAAACCTATTTTTAACTTTAATTTAAACTTAACTGGCAGGTAGTCAAGACATCCCCATAAACTGCTGAGATGGAAGACAAGCATAGGGACATACTCAAAAGTTGTCATGTGGTGCTTGCAAGCGATCTTGAGCCAGAGATGCTGTTTGCGCATTTAATACAGGAGGGAGTTATGATTCCAGATGACCAAGAGGAAATTACGAAAATAGCCAGACAGACTCGCCGGAATGAAAAGTTCTTGAGCATACTCCCAAAAAGGGGACCGACTGCATATCAAGAGTTTGTTAAAGCCTTGGAAGAAAACCAATCCTTTTTGGCTTGCAAGCTTTTAAGAGAAGGTAAGTATATTACTACATTACTTGCAGACAATGAGTATCCCCTCTTTCACCTGGTGCGTCTAGCGTGACGCGAAAGTAAACCGCACGAAAAAAATGGCTGCGTTAAATCCTGAGGGCCGGGTTGTTCAAAGCCT
>CM042752.1:20349750-20362585 GCA_022496165.2 Catalaphyllia jardinei
ACAAGACAACTCTGGCTGCTCTAAATCACGTTTTGCCGACGGACGTGTTTTTCGGGAACACACGCTAAGAAACTCGGGAAATTACCCAAGTATCGCTTGTGACTTAGCGTTAGCTACAGCAACACTCAGTAAAAGCGAGACAGTTTCCTTAATCTATGTTACAGGAGGTCAGTTCGTATCTTCCTCAAGAATGTGGATTTAAGGTGGTATGGTACCCTATATATGAACCAAAAAGTTTTGTTTAAATTTGGTGAAAAAAGATCAATTGTCTGCTATTGCACTCATGAACAGAAAATGAATTTTGAAGGTTTCACTCAAAAAGGTTGTTATTGCAACCAGCCACAGCCTTTTGAGGTAGTGTTTTATAGCATTGTCGCCATACTTCCTGCTCTTTTACAAAAAAAGATTTGACTCTCAAACAAGCATATCGGGTAAGTTTCTGTTTTGTTCTGTGATATGAACCTAAGTTTTGACAATTAATTTTTGTTTCCAGTGCTTTTTACAGGCTTACTTTAGAAATAACCTCATTTTACGCCACATCCATTGAACAAATCATCTCCTGTCACGTGACAGACGTTAAAATATTACGATTTTTTGGGTTTAATTCATTACAACCCTATTGGTCTTTGATTAGCCCAAGTTTCAGAAATTGTACTTAAATACCTTGCAAAGTAGAAATGTTGACGTGAATTCAGTCGGTACAAAAATAGACATTTGAGGAAAACGCACTTAAAGTTTCTTACAAGCATTTAACAAGCCACAGATAGCGGGAGGGGGTTCAGATTGGATCTCGAGGGAGGGTGTGCAATGGTTGTTCTATTTTGTAGAAAGTTACCGCAGTTTTAGTGAATGAACCTGTGCTGGCATTTCGAGGCAAAACCTTTCACAACTAACTATACCAATCGAGTTGCGCAAGTTTTGTTTGAATATATTAAAACTAATCCATATTTTTGGTAACGTTCCTATGGTAAACAGCCGTTGGTATGGCCGTTGCTACGTTAAACGTACCACTGTGTACTTTCCTTGAATTTCACACTTATCTAGAGAAACATTTGGCAAGATCATTTCAAAATGTTTTTGACAAGTATTCAAGGGTCTTAAATCTTGTGTTTTCAAGAAATTCGATTTTTCATAAAAATCACCATATTTTAGGGTACCATTCCCCCTTAAAAAGGCTAAATATTTCGTAAGTTTCGCGCTCTGTAAGTTTTGTGCGAGTTCTTTAGTAGAACATTTAGGAATAAAATGTGCTATTTCTACTTTACAACGATGGTCTGAAAATTTCTGATAGTGGTTTACTAAGAGAGTTTATTCAGTATAGATAACTCATGAAGCCATAAAGAGGCACGCCAGCCTCGTTGTTAGTGCGCTGGACAACACATCGAGCGGTCTGGGTTCGAGCCCTGGCCCGGGACATTGTGTTGTGTTCTTGGACAAGACACTTTACTCTCACATTGCCTCTCTCCACCCAGGTGTATAAAATGGTTAGTGGCGAATTAATTGCTGGGGGTAACCCCGCGATGGATTAGCATCCCATCCAGAGGGAGGTAGAAATACTCTTAGTCCCTTCATGCTACAGAACCTGGGATCATCTCCGGCCTCATATGCCCCGTATGTAGACTTTATCTACCTACTATGAAGACATGCATATGTATCGACTTTTTTTGTTCCTTTTTACAGCTATGAACAAATCCAACATCAAGCAGCCTCGCGTGAGGAAGACAAAGAAATACTCCCGGGCAAAGTTAGGTAAGTCATTATACTTGGCCTGCCCGATGGCAGATTGTAGGCAATACTCAAGATAGTTAAAAAATACTAACTGGCTGGAGGCTTACACAGCAATTTCGAGCCATAATAATTTATGCCAAAAAATCATTTTCATCAGTTGAACCGTTTTCACCAGGTTAAGCTGAGGTAATGTAGCTGGAATGCTAAATTCATGAGTTTCACTGTGGGTATTATTATTCAGAACTTTGATGGGCGCAGTACCAGGAAATTGAAATCATGATTATTGTGGCAAACATTGATGAAGTTGCAGCAGTTAATCAGCCATGACTTGAAAGCAAAGTGTGAAGAATACCTAGACTATTATGATCAGCTACACAGGAGATAATTACTATATACAACTACACGACAATCCCGTTCTTGTCGCCATGCTCCGCGCCTCATCCCAGTTCAGATACTACTGTACTTAGCGACAGCTCGGGCCCAATATGACTCAAAATCCTTAGCCTGCGTGACAGGCCGCGGGAGATTCGAGCGCGCCATCACCCTCTTCGCGCGCTCGTTTTTCCCCGATTTTTTTTCTTAAGTTTCTTATAACAAAAGACCTTAACTGAGCTCAACTGACATTGCGTATCATACGTCCCCTCTGAGTACTAAGCTTAGTGAAGAATTAAAAAAAAAAACACAAAATTTTTGGGTTTGAAAAATATGTTTCAACAGAAACTCCTGTCATCTTCAGTAAACAGTACAAGGCGATGAAAGTAAAATTTGATAATAACTAGAAAATGCTAATAACATCTGGTTAGGGTTTCACGAGGACAGCACCAAGCTTATGGATATCCTTAAAAATAATCTTTTTTCTGCTCATTTAATTGAAAGGGTCGTAAATCGTTACATTACTGGGACCCAAAGGAATGATTGTCCCCAGGGTTCACTCATACCACCACTTCATCTACGTTTTATTTTAAACTACCTTATGTTGAATACTAAGAAACCATCGGATGGTTTCAAAAAGGTTCGATTGAGCAGGATTAAATCCCACATAACAACAACTGTAATTTAACATGGCGAACCCCGGACAAGAACAGGGAGCCTCGCTTTAATGCCCATGCGTACAACCGCTGACAATACATAACACTTTCTACCCCTTTAAAATGTGTCACAAAAGCTGAGCAGCACCAAAAATACATGGCAATAACAAATTTAAAACCTTCCAATATCAACAAATCTTCTACTGAGAGTAGATGGTGTTCTTACCCTTAAAATGTTCTTTAAGTCTCGCGCTTTTCTCTCTCTGGCTGGGTATCTGCGCTCAGCTCTTAAGGGCGTGTTCCTTGGAATAGTCTAACTTTGCTGCACTGGAGATGGTAGTTTAAGCTCTGGAACTACAACAGGAAGCTGCTCTGGAGACATAGACACTGGCTCTTGAGCTGCTAGAGAGTCTCGAGTTGCAGACTGGGGAATTGGTTCAGCAACAGGTTTCTGAGTCTCAGTGGGTTGGTCTTGAGTTGTCTTTGAAACAGTAAGTAGTGTACTTGACCCTGACACTGTTGCTGGTGTACTCGGTACTGACACTGTTTGTGGTGTACTTCCTCAAAAGCCTCTTCACAATTTACACGCTCCGCCTGAAGGAGATGGCCAGGTAGGTCAATGGTCCCAACCGTCTTATCACTGTACCTGGAACCCACTTCTCCATTCCTCCTCGGCTATTTCGCACATTCACTGAGTCACGCGGTGACAGTTCACGCAATTTGACATGATTCTTATCATGCTGCCGCTGCTGTCTGCCTTGCTGATTCTGGATGCATGTGCTCTTCCATGTTTGGTAGGAGGATACTAAATTTGGTGCGAGGTTTGCGTTGCAAGGACAGTTCTGATGGTGTTACTCCTGTTGTTGCCAAACAGATTTAGGGTTCTCTAAAACGTCCTTCTGGTCAGGGTAACAAGACAGCAGGGGTCACAAGTCTCAGCTCGGCTTGGCAAGTTTATTCACTAGTAGATGGTAGCAAGACTAGATGCCGAATGAATCTCTATACTGGAACAGACAGTTGGCCAATTGGTGTTTCAGTGAACGTTTCTTGCCACCTATTCTCACACTTTCAGCATGTTTGGGTAACGCTCTCTTCAAGATCTGGACCGTGCGCTCTGCTGTCCCATTGGACGATGGATGGTACGGAGGTACCAGTGTTTGTTTAATTCCATTCTGTTTAAGGAAATCTGTGAATTCCTGGGAAATGAATTGGGGTCCGTTGTCCGAGACAACTTCTTCAGGCAATCCATATGCTGCAAACCACAGTCTCATTTAATCAATAGTACTTTGAGCAGTTGTGGATCTCATGTGTGCCACCTCTATCCACTTGGAATGGCTGTCAATCAACCCAAGGAAGTAATTGCCATCTTTCTCTGCAAAATCAATATGTACTCTCTGCCACACCCGAGTAGGCCATCTCAATGGGTACAATGGTGCACTAGGGGGTGCATTCCGCACTGGTTGACAAACTTCACAGGTTCGCCCGGTCAACACAATTTCAGCATTCAAATTTGACCACCAGATGTAACTTCGGGCAATTGCTTTCATTGCAACAATACTAGGATGTTCTTCGTGTAATTCTTGCAACAGTCTGTTTCTAAGCGATGGCGGAATGATAACACGCATTCCCCATAAGACTTATCCTTGGTCAACTGATAACCATGTTTTCGTGTGAAGTATGGTTTCAGTTCATCACTGGTTACATCCAGTTAGCGTATAATTTAACACTCTTGCTAGTACAGGATCTCTTTTGGTCTCTGTACTAATATCCTACGCATCAATGGGTAACTCTTCAAGGCCAGAGAAGAAAAAGATTTGATCCTCTCCCTTCAAGGGCGGGGCATTGCAGGGGAGGCGCGATAATGCATCAGCATTACCATGTTCTTTAGATGGTCGATATTCCACTTGGTAGTTGTAGGCCTGTAAAATTACTGCCCAACGCTGCATTCTGGCTGCTGCTAGGGTTGGCACAGCTGGACAGCTGGACCCAGAATGCTCACTAGTGGCTTGTGGTCTGTATACAGATGAAACAGACGTCCATACAGGTACTTGTGAAATTTCCGCACTCCACACTCATAGTTCCTTTCACTCTTTGTAAGTGTTCTCGAGGCAAATGCAATGGGATGTTCTTCTCCGTCATCCATCACGTGTGAAATCACAGCTCCTACACCATACGAGAGGCATCACATGCTAGAATAAGCTTCCTTTTCTCGTCATATGGAACCAATACGCGACCGGCCATAAGCTCAGATTTACTTCGCTGGAAGACTTCTTCACACTCTTTCGACCACTCCTATTTCACGCCTTTCTGAAGCAATTCATGTAACGGCTGAAGAAGTGTGGAAAGATTAGGAATAAAGTGTCCATAGTAATTCAGCAGCCCTAAGTAAGAGCGGAGTTCTGTTACGTTCTTTGGACTTGGTGCTCCGCTAATAGCTGCAATCTTCTCATCCGTGGGATGTGGGCCTTCCCCGTCTACACTACACTCAATATACCATGCCTCTCCAGCCGAGTCAACACCTCATCTAGTACTTACAAGTGTTCATGGGGATCTGTTCTGATTATGATGTCATCAATACGACAACGCACATTGTCCATTCCCTGTAATATCTGATCCATGGTTGACTGAAAGAGTGCAGGGGCAAAAGCGATGCCATAGGTTAGACGTTGACAGGCATACAATCCTTTGAGAGTGTTCACAGTTAGGTATTGTTGGCTATTCGTGTTCAGTTCCATTTGCTGATAGACATTTGACAAATCAATCTTGCTGAACACAGTTCCACTTCCTAATGTGGCAAAGATATCTTCCGTGCCCGGCAGCGGGTAAGGGTTATCTAGAAGGACCTGGTTCACCGACACCTTGAAATCACCACAGATGCGTAGACTTCCATCTTTCTTGGGTACGCAGACAATCGGAGAAGTCCAGTCACTCCGTTTCATCTTTTTCACGACTCCTAACTTCTCCAAACGGTCTAATTCTTCTTCCACTTTTTGGCGTAGTGCGTAGGGAACTGGACGAGCTTTGCAAAATATCGGTTTTGCACTATCTTGTAACTTTATATCCGCCTTAAAACCTTTGATGGTTCCCAGACCCTTGTCAAATACCACTTTGTGCCGGCTTAAGGCATCAGACAGAGTATCAGCCTTGCTCGCATGAAATATATTTTCAGTTGCTCCAACCAGTTTCTGCTTGGCAGTGGAGGGCCGTCTCCATCCACAACAATCAAAGGTAGTACCAGTTCCTGCTGTTCATAGACTACAGGCAAATGAACTTCACCATAGACAGGAATTCGGACACCATTGCAAGCCTTCAACTTAATCTTGGTACCACGTAAGGGCCACTGGTTGAACTGCTGGTCATACAGGACCTTAGGTAGGATAGACACTGTGGCTCCGGTATCCAATTGCATTTTACAACTCTTCTGACCCAACATCACTGGGACAAAAATCGGGGTGTGTCCATTTTTACCAGAATCTTTTGCTGCAAATATGCCCAGAACTTCATCATCTTCTGTGTCTTTCTCGACCACCTCTTCCAGGTATTTTGCTTCTCCAAGCCCTTTTGTTCTACCACTTGACTTGTTTCCGGTTGCTGAATCATTGCTGGGTTTCGTCTTGCATACACTTGCATAATGACCCACTTTCTTACACTTCGTGTATACACTTTGGCGAGCTGGGCAAATTTTATCCTTGCTAAAATGTCCCTCTTGACCACACTGGTAGCATCGGCCAAGCCGTTTTTTCCCTTTTTGTTGCTTAGGGGGCTTTAAATCATGGCATGAGGCAACTTTATTCACACCCAAGGATTCCTCTGTTGAAGATGCAGAATCTTGTGCTCCCATTTTCTTAGCCTGAGGGTCAACTGCTTCCATCGATCGAGCTACCTCTTGTAGTTTCTGAAGAGTAAGATGCTCCTTTGCCAGCAATTTTTTCCTTAATTCCGATGATCGATATTTATCAATAACTTGATCTCTGATGTCAACATCTGGGTTTGCAAAATTACAGTTCTGTGCTTGCTTTCTAAGCCTAGCTATGAATTGACTAACTTTTCTCGCTCCTGTTGAGCCATGCTTCTGAATACATGTCGCTCATACGGTTCATTAAGCTTGGTGACAAAATACGAGTTCAGAGTACCGTTTACTCGAAATCAGTAGCCGTATCCTCTTCAAATTCTTCCGTCGGACCTGGGTCAGTTAGCGTTTCGTACAACTCCTGAACCTCTATTCCCGCGGTGTGAAGTAGCAAAGCCTTCTTTAGTGCATCGTTCACCACTCCTTTGGCCACAAGAAAGTATTGAATCGATTGAAGCCATTTCTTCCAATTTGGTCCCAATGCAGACTTTTGCAATCGAACGGAGCTACACCTTGAATTTCGATATTAACTGCCGCCATTCTTCATTAGCTAGTCAATCCCATCCTCGTCGCCAGTGTTGAATACTAAGAAACCATCGGATGGTTTCAAAAAGGTTCTATTGAGCAGGATTAAATCGCACATAACAACAACTGTAATTTAACATGGCAAACCCCCGACAAGAACAGGGAGCCTTGCTTTAATGCCCATGCGTACAACCGCTGACAATACATAACACCTTACATAGACCATTTTTAGGTGTGGATACGCGAAGCGTAATAACGACTATTAGTATGGGGCAAAATCTGCAAATGTGTCACTCACTCAGATGTAAACAAATCAATATGTCGACGGCAAAAACGATTTGAAATCGATTTTCCCAAACAATGCCGGCGGCACATGCACGTGTAACCGAGTCAAAACTGGTTGAAAGACTGAAGGTGTGATTATGATCATTGAATGTGAGGTGTCTTTCACTCCTCCAGACGTTTACTTGTCGATCCTCCAAGCTCACGCGGGACAAGTAGTGAGCCTTCTGCGAGTGAATCGCACGAGCGAAACTTTGAGCGAACCTAAGAGCACTCGTATCTTTGAATCAAACGTAATCTCGGACAACACTACTGGAAGCATCAGTAGCAAACTGATCGATCAAAGCACTTGTGAGGCGAAGCAAAACGAAACGCAGTTAGTGGACTTGTCGGATGGTAACAGAAATCATGGAAAATTACAGAAATGAACAAGTAGGTCAAAGTCCACTCGTATTAGCAAAGGCGCCCGCCGTTATACAGTGCAGAGAACCATCGAGATTACCGTGGAAGAAAATTCTGAACTGATTTAACCAGAATAAAGCGATTAAGAGGTATATAAGATCTCATATCTTGAATTGTGTACCCAACTGTACCACATTCATCAGCGTTAAAAATGATTTCATCGTTTAATTATCTTAGCGTAGTGGCTATATTAAATTTCCTACAGCACCCGTACGGCGACTGGTATTCACTATTCGTACGGGAGATTTCATTGAATTTCTTTGTAATTGCTGATTCTTCCTTATCCAAATTATCGTTTTTACCTCTAGAAAAATTAAGCGATTCTAGTGAGTGCCGTTTCTTGGAGCCAGATTAATTTACTTACTCTCTGCACACTACACTCTCGACTCACGCACGCACATGTCACGCAATAAAAAGGGACCGTAGAGCGACTTGTATCTGCTTTTCATACGGGATTCCTCGAGTATAACTAAAGTTACCATTAAATTTAATAATCGCTTACCTGTTTTTGAATGTCATAGTTGAACACTTTTCTCCGACAATACCTGTCCAGCCGTATTTTCGTGGAACAGTTTGCGTTACAAGATTCCTCACCTGATTTGGAAGGAGAAAACGTTCGAAACATCCATCCTTCGGCAAACTCAGCACGAGTAGTTGGACTGTATACGAAAAGGGCTATCTAATGCTGAGTAGTTCAGAGAACTGATCATGATGATCCGAAACGGCACTCACTGGAATCGCTTAATGAAGGTAAATATAATAATTTAGATAAGGACGAATCGGCAATTACAGAGAAATTCACTGAAACCTTCTGGCATGCCCGTACGTTTTGCAAATACAAGTCGTACGGCTGCCATGCGAATGGCCTCTGGATTTCGTGTCTAAAACCGGGATGTGAAGAAGTAAACCAGTTGGAATCATTCGTGCGAAGGGTTCAAGGTTTTTTTGCATGTGATTATGTTTATATTTTCTAAACAAGAACTCCAAAGCATAAAAAGACATCTCAAGTATCAGTTGTCTTCCTTGATGATTTTGTACATGTTGTTCAATGTTATTCAATAAAGTGAAGAAACGAAATCACAAGTATTGTGTTTCAGTTAAGCCAAAATGAACTGCTGACTCACTAATATTTTACATATAACCAGCAACGTTGACTTGGTGTTAATTTGGGGCTGGTGAGTATGGTGAACTTTTATTAATGACTGTCTTGAGCAACAGACTGTAGAAGTCAATTGACACTACATGTACATGTTAATGTAAAAAAGTTTTTTTTTTCTGTGCTAATCAAAATCAATTAGTATATTCTATTCTAAAATTTAAAAGCAAGCTGAATAAACAGCCTGTCATTTCAATTTTGTTTACTTCCCTAGCTACATGTACTACACTTAAGCTTTCAAAAAGGCTTTCAGAAAGTCATTTCAAAAATTATCAATTATAAACTAATTATATTATCCACGCCTTCTTCACAGTTTCCTTTGATTCTGTCTGTTTTCACTCAAAAAAGGGTTCACCATTTCATAAAGCGCTATTACAATGATTTAAACATCAAACTAGTTTTTTCTTCTTCTAAGATCGGTAACATGTCTGGTGTGAAAGACCCTATCCCTAGCGCGCTAGTTCACGTGTAGTTTACAAGTTTACATGTGCAGGCTGTAATGCCTGTTACGTCGGCTAAACGGTCCGGCATTTTTCTACATGTGTGATAGGAATGTCCCCAGCCAGTGATAGGGCCTCCCACATTTTCCAACATTTTCAAATTCTGAACATTGTCGCGCCTTGTGTTCAGCATATTGTTTTCATGTTTTGGATCACGTCTCAACCACTTTTCAACTCGAGATTAAAGAAGCTATTCATATTCAAAGAGAACAACCAACAATTACACCACGTTAAGTCTAAAATTACCTCTTCAATTCTCACACTTTCACGCTTTGCTTTATTCTGTTGTTACTATTGATTTACATTGGCATTTTCTACTTATAAATTTATTCTCCATCGTATTGTACTTGTGTAACTGAAGATGACAGACATGTTTTTTAAACTGAAAAATGTTGTGGTTTTCTTAAATTCTTCACTTGTATACTGCTTTCAAGACCCACTAAGCTTTGCCTAGTAATAAAAGGTCCCTAGCTAGCGCAACAAATTACTCTCCCTTAATTTGGACAGCCCAGTCCGTAGTTGCTGCTTACCAGGTTGGTGAGTGAGTGAGTGAATACTTTATTTACCCTCGGATTGTAGAGAAGCTTCATCGTAGCTAATATCTCCGAGCATTTCCCATCCCAACCCTCAGTGTAACAACAAAGGCCAGACCACAACACCAGGAACTTCATGTCCTACTCTTAACGATAAGCGCGTGCATGGTTCTTTTACGTCCGCTGCTAGTCATAACATTGAAGATGCAGGAGACGGGGCCTACGGTTTATAGTCCTTATACGAGAAGACCTGAACGTCTAACCATTTGCAGATATAATTATTACAAAGGCAGCACGTTCTCCTCAGTTATTTTAAGACCTTGAGTGTTGGTCCGGTCTGGGGCTCGAACCCTCGACCTCCCTCACTGCAGTCCGGCGTTCAACTGAGCTAACCAGGCGGCGGTAAACTTATATCATTGCGTTCTCCATCTTTCTCTCACTTTTATATTTAGGTGCTATATCCATGAAAGTTGCTCCTACTGGTGTTACTACCAAAAAAACCTCACAGCAACAAAATAAACAGCAAGAGCGCATGAACCGCTATGCAATGATAGAAGTGGAGAATTTTCCTCTCACAACACAAGAAGAACTACAAAATTACTGTTCTCGTCTACGTTTAAAATTCAATGTAGATCTAATAGATAAAAGACAAGGCAGTTTGATACTGACAGTTCATTGCCGTACTCTGGAGATTCTTGAACGGCTTTGGAGAGATTATTGCTCGGGTCACTTAGACACAGTAGCCGAGGAATGCTTTCTTACTGACGAGACAAAAGAGGAAATGGGAGAAAAGAGTGAAGATGATTCAGATACCGTCGGTTTGGAAACAACTATCTTGAAAGAGGACTATCTGAGATGTAAAAAGTTTTTAACAGAACTTTCGGGTAAGTTGAGTTCCCAAGGTGCAATTTTGGGAGAGAGCGTGGGCTGTCAAGATTAAAGTAAGCATTTGGAAAAATATGTCAAGTTGTGAGTGCATTTCAAAAGGATGGCTTATATGAGAAACATTAACAACAAAAAAATCATTTGTAATCCTGGATCTTCAAGACGATAGCATTTCTGACTTTGATTAAGTGACGTATTAACTTTGAGGTTAATGCAAGTAATAAGATATAAGATATCTTCACAGGAACATAAACGATAGCATGCTTCAAGATTCAAGCAAGCAACTTCAAAATTATGTCAAATTAATCAGTTAATGTTGCAAGAAATTCTCACCTTCTTTTGGGAAAGAAATGTGCATTGTTTTGCGTCATTTTAATTGGGAGTTGATGTATACTGACTGAAAAAGACTTCAAAATACAAGTTTGGTCCATTTATTTGATGCCTTCTTGGGCTTGTACACAATTTTGGATTTCTTATCAGTATTGATTTGGTATGGGCCAAATCCTTCCTCACATACATCGAGCTTCAAACGAGGGTAACCGGCCATCTATCAATAATCTGCATACAGCCCGTTCTGTTCTTCCATGGTGTTTTGCTTACGAAATGGCCAACTACGGTCGCTACCTGTCCGTTTATAATGCCGAAATGAGCAGACTTTCAATTGATCATCTAAATCAGTATATCTTCAATTAATAAGTCAATTTGTTCTTTCATTTTGATTGGTTCTTACTCACGATCAATTGGAGGACAGACGCATAGATGATGTCATTTAGCTTTTTAGTTTCTTTATCATATAAAACAGATAGATTCCATTTTTTCATGCTTCTTATCAGAAAGTGATCATAGAAGACGTCAAAACTCGATCTAGGTCAGTTCTTGAATTGTAGCAAAGAAACTGTACTCCTGATCTCGAGTGCGAATCGTAGCCAGTAAATAACGTATGCGGTACTTTGCTTTGCATGTGTAGGTCTCAAAAGTTTAACAGACGAAGAAAGTGTTGCCATGGAAAACATTAAATACAAGAACATCCTCTTGAAGTTCTATGCACTGCTCCTGGAAAAACTTGATCCAAACGAGGTCTCGCGTCAATTGCTGACGACTGGTGTATTGACCTCTGACGATAACGAGAGAATAGAAGAAAAACCTTCACAAAAAGAAAAGAACGAAGAGCTGCTGATGATGCTAGCCACGAAAGGACCAAGAGCATATGAGGAATTCTTGAAAGCCCTAGAAAAGGACCAATGTATTTTGGCTTGCCAGCTGTTAAAAGAGGGTACGTGTAGTGCAAACCAACATGAAGTGGTTTCTGTGGCAATTTGCAAATATTTAGTGCAGAAAACTAATACAGAGTTTTTTAATTTTCTTCTTAGAAGTCGAAATATTTTGACTTGAAAAAATAGACAACTGTAAAATTATGAGGGCTATTTCTCGTTAAATGCTTTTGTCATACTTACTTTCAAGACTTATCAGTTTTTTTCTCGCGGAACTAATATTTTCTGGTGGCCCATTAGTGCAACTAATTGTATTTGCTACAGTGAACAGGGCTGAACAGGGCTGAGGTGAAGAAAAAAAACCCATGAGAACACTGTTTTTCTCCTAAGCATTTCAATCTTATTGTATTTTATCCAACCGTCACTTCTGAGGATGTAAGTTGAGGCATAAAGAAACGCCATATTAGATTTTAGAATACAATCTCCATAAGATCTCACTTAAAAAGAATGATATTTAAGTTTTAAAACACGCTAAATTTTGGTGGAACACCCTTCGAGAACATGGTTGCCATAAAAACGTAAATTCAGTTGACTAAGCAAGAAAGGAATTATTGAATTTGTCAGCGTTAAACTGTAGCCATCTTCGTCTTTGTCAAATTGTAAGAGTTTTCCCGT
>CM042752.1:20362985-20380485 GCA_022496165.2 Catalaphyllia jardinei
GCAGTAAATTTTCCAATTTAGGCAATTGGAAAGAAGAAGCCTGAAAAGGTCATGGGTTCGAATCCCGTTGAAGCCCTGATTTTTTTCAAGCTTCTTCTTTCCAATTGCTTAAATTGGAAAATTTACTGCGAGGATCATACTTCACTTGCATCTACAACCGCAGTTCAAATATGAATTATTTCATATACACTTTACATCATTTCACTCCTTACGGGAGATATGAACTCAATAAATTGACCTTGCTCCCAATATGTGGCTTCATAGTTCAGTTGGTAGAGCATCGCACCGGTATCGTGGAGGTCATGGGTTCGAATACCGTTTAAGCCCTGATTTTTGTTTTCAGGCTTCTTCTTTCCAATTGGTTAAATTGGAAAATTTACTGCGAGGATCATACTTCACTTGGCCATTTCTCTATTCGGACAAAATGACATTAAGGGGACACTGTCATCATTTGTAGCACGATTTTGGAAATCTAAACAACATATATCGATCTTTGGAAGCTGAACAATAGTGGTCTCATTTTGTAGAGCAGTACTCGACAAATACCTTTTAGAAGTGAGGATGACTAACGATGGCGAGGATGGAAATGAATTATGATGTGGATTTTTGAAAACCGTCAGGATGTCATTTTTTAAAAGGTTCAAGTTTGGCTCGAAAATCGTTGAAATTTCGCAAAAGTGATGCTGCGGTGTGACCTTTCTTCAAGAAATTGATTTTAATCATTTAGTTAGAGCGACTGATTAAGTTCTTATTACATAACTTTTGGGACCATTTCGTGAATTTAAAACAGTGTTTAAGCAAATATATCGTGACAGTGTCCCTTAATCGAAGTATGCGAGAGGAGTCTTTGAAACTTAATATCTGCTAGTTGCTGTCATTTCTATTATTCCTGTTAAACGGCTTTTAATTAATTGAATGTGGTTAAACCAAAACCAAAGTAATCACTCTAGTCAGTCGCAAAGGACACAACAAATACAGTGAACCAATCAAAACTCGAAGAAATCGCATGTAGCTGACGAAAAGCGCGGGAAAACGTGAAGGAGTCAACATTGGTTGTGGTTTTACCTCTGATTGGATGAAAAAGTGGCGCGAGTTTTTTAAGCCAATCGTGTAACAAAGTAATGCAAAACCAATTACTTTTCGACGTTCAATTGTAAACCTCTCAAATGCTAGACTGTCACACAATATTTACATTTGTTTTACGTATATATTAGCTAAAATCTCAGTAATGCAAACGAAGGCTGCCACTTTAGTGGAAATTGCTGAAATAATGGAAGGCCTAGAATGTGGTTGGGAAGAACTTGCATCAGTACTTGAGCTTGGAGAAGAAAACCTTCGCAAGATAAGCAAAGAAAACAAAACAAACCGCGAGAAAGCCTATGCTGTCCTCACAATGTGGACGGACGAAGAAGGAGAAGACGCAACGATGGGACGTCTTTTAGATACCCTTGAGAAAATAGCAGAACGCAGCCCTGCAAAAAAGATGCTTGGTATGTACATTTGAAAGATTGAGGTAACAATTTTAAGTCGATCGATCACAGAAGTATCTTCAAGTCAGATGAAATAAAATAATTACGTACAACGTAGGAAGGAGAAAATCAAAGAGAAAATTAAAAAGTGGAGGAAAAAGCAAGGGTAATTACCAATTTAAAAGACTGAGACAATTAAGGTTCTTCAATGATTTTGAAAAATTTAGGCTAAATCCCCATGAGACCAGTGGCGGATCTAGGGAAGCGGCCCCGGGGAGGTGGGGGCGCCCCCTTTTTGGGGGCAAAAAATAGATCACAGAAGGAAGAAAGGCTTACAGGGCAAGGAAACAAAACTGCCCCCACTCTTAGCTCAAGTTCTGGATACTGTATACCTTTCACTTTGGCTAGAGAAAGCTCTATCTATCTTTCCAAACAGGTGGATATTCACGTTTTACATACACAACTTTGGCAAGAGACCATCCTCCCTTTTTTACCCTGGTTATTGCATTTTAGGGTCACCGGTTGTAATTGGGACATGTGAGCAAATGTGTCCTCTTGGATTAAAATGAATAATGGAGCGCTTCGTTTCATTTGATCACAATTTTTCTTTTTGGAACAAGAATTTCCTGTATTGATAGTATGTATGATCATCCTAACACGCTTTCTTTTGCAGAGTCAGATGAATTAGTCGATGATCAAGGGGAAGAAAACAGGTTTTTGAAGAAAACTATGAATGAAATTTCAGTCGAAAATCGTGAAAAAGGAGCCAGTGGGGAGAACAGTGTGGACGCTGTGTTGAAGGAGCTAGGCGTTCAGTTACCAAAAGGTAAAATATGCCCTTGCAAGACCTTTTTTTTATAAACATATGCTTCATTTCAAAACACAAACATTATTCACAACAAGATATGACAGTCAAGTAAAATAACAAACTACTTACAAGACAAAATCAATACAATATAGTGCAGCTCTATTTAAATGCTCCAATATTTTACCTACGTAAAGAAATTCAATTATTTACTCTTAAAACACTCTAAAATATCTAAATAAAAACGAACTAATTGTTGTAGAGCGATGCCCTTCCAAAAGCATTTTATTTTTAACCGTTAGACGAATTTTAATTTATATTTTCTACATCATATTTTGTATTTAATCTTGCCCAAAATCAGAGATAGTAATTGATCTGTTGTGGAGTTTTCTGGTGTATATGTATGTGGGGTTTTCATATACACCAGCAAACCCCTTGCACGAACTTGTAATGTAACCTTGCCAATCATCGAAAACATGGTCGTGGTACAGAGTGTGAGATGAAATTAGCAAAATTCTGATTTCCCATGGTAAGGCCACTGACATCAAAGCGTGAGATAAGATGGTTATCTAAGACTTCTAAGGAAAAACGCAGCTTTGCCATCCATGCAGCATACAAATCGTTTGAAATGTTCAAACTTTCGAGAGCGGATATAGTCGTGAGCGTGACAGCTGCCGGCGTGACATACATACATATGGTAACAACCCGGAGGGCACATTGTATACATAATTGTACATACATACATACATACATACATACGTACGTACGTACGTACGTACGTACGTACGTACGTACGTACATACATACTTGAAAAAAAAAATAATTAAACAACACTGTTTTACAAGATTGCCCTGTGGGAGCCCGACTGACAATTGCTGTAAAATTTGTCAAGTTCCCTTTTAAAATACCCAAGAGAATCTGATTTTCTTAAGTTTACAGGTAGGCTATTCCATAGTAGCGCCCCGCTGTAGCCCAAGGCACGCTTGCAATAGTTCGTGCGTGGCTTGGCCGGGTTTAGCTTAATCTCAGAATCTCTTAAGTTGTACAGTGTACTACGGATGTTAAATCCTGCAGGTACGCTGCGGAAAACCTTTAACTATTTTAAACATCAACGTCGCCTTAAGCTTTTTCCTTCGTGTGGAGGAGCCTATTTAGGAGGATACTGGCACTAGTGTCGTAACTCGACCTGGTAATGACCCTAGCAGCCCTATTTTGGAGTTTCTGGAGTTTGTTGCTCAAGGTAATGCTAAGTTCATCCCAAACAGGGCTGCAATAGTCAAAATGGGGCAAAATCAACGCTTGGTAAATTTGAAGAGCAGTACTTTCGGAGGTGAATGGTCTTAATCGTTCAAGGGCGCCTACGGCTAAAGATATCTTCTTACTAATTTCTTCTATATGTTTTGTCCATGAAAGGTGTTCGTCAATAAACAGGCCCAGCGATTTAGCTTCTTCGACTTTTTAAATCGATTTACCATCGATCTCAATATCGATCTGATTATTCGATAGAGCATGTATTTGTTGATTTGACCCAATTACCATGAATTTAGTTTTAGCGATATTAAGGCTTAGCCTATTGGTTATAAGCCAGCACTGAATATTTCTTAGTTCTAAGTTTACAGCACTCTGAAGATCAATCATTGTACTGGCAGTGAAGGTTATATTAGTATCGTCGGCGAAAATCCTAGGAAAGGCTGAAGTGAGGCAATTGGGAAGATCATTATTATAGACTAAGATTATGAGTGGACCAAGATTGCTACCTTGTGGGACGCCACAAGAAACTGGGGCAGTATTTGATAAATGGCCATTTGTGCTGCATTTTTGGTTTCGGTGACAAAGATATGATTCAAACCATTTGAGACTACTCGAGTCAACGCGATATTTCCGAAGCTTTCGTATAAGGATAGTATGGTCGATAGTGTCGAAAGCTTTTTTCAGATCGATGAAAATCACACCATTTACAAGGCCATTGCATGTCAATGTTGACCGACAACTATTAGTAGCTTCAACCAATGCAGTGAGTGTACTGTGCAATGATCGGAATCCAGATTGACAGTGAGTTAGTAAGTTGTTGTCATAAAAATAATCACAAAGCTGGTCGTATATAATTTTGGCAACGGTAGGAATAATGGATATTGGTCGATAGTTGTTCGGGTCGTCTCTTTTGCCCTTTTTGAAAATAGGAGTTACTCTACCGAGTTTCCACTCAGTTGGAAAAATGCCAGTGTTAATCGACTTTATTAATATTTGAGTGAGCGATGGTGCGATTATGTTGCCAGCCATTTCAAGAGGTCTAGATGGAATGTTACCTAAGCCCGCAACTTTCCTTTCATTTAATTTGGCCAATAGTTTGCCGACTACGCTCACCGGTGGATCTTTCAGAGAAAAGGTTGTTTTAGTCGCTTCAAGGTAGGACTCTGGCTCAACATTAGATGACGGTATTTCTGAGGGTTGTTTCTCACCAACGCTTGAAAAATGCAGATTTAGTTCTTCGGCTATCTCAGAAAATTCAATTATAGTTTGCTCCCTAACCTTAATTTCCGCAAGATTCCTTAATTTATTTGGATGTCGCGAAGACAAATCATTGACTAATTTAATTTCGTTGTTTGTGTGGTTCCGGGCACGTTTATATTTCCATTTAACAATTAGATTGATTGTTGACGAGGGCGCAGCTCGAGTCAACTATCACGCATAGAATTCGAGAGCGAATAATGTAATTGTTTTAGTATAAATCTACTAGTCGTTCAAAACTTTATTTAAATCCTCTTCACAGGCACTTCGTAAACGCCAAGAAACGCCCTTCATTTTGCCGACAAGAGTACACTGCTACGCTACTCACTATCTATCACATATTAGTATCACCCAACTAATGGACTAATGCAAATCCTGCATTTTGATTGGCCACTCTACTAGGAGACTAATAGTAATAGTCATCGAGTAGCGAAATTCGCCAGTTTTTCTTTCGCTTTTTTCCCAAAATAAACATTTCTTCAACTTGCCTTTGCTAACTTTATTATCGCCATTTCTGTCCGACTAGTTGGGTGATACTAAAACAATTAGACCCTTCGCACTCAAGGGCCACGGGTCAATAGCCCATTCGACTTCGCCTCATGGGCTATTTCCCCGTAGCCCTTTCGGGCTACGGGCGTAATTGTTAAATAGATAGTGAGTAGCGTAGCCAATCAGAGAACGACATTCGTGATAGAACGCTAGTAGATTTATACTAACTGCTGTTAGTATAAATTTACCGTAGTCTATTGTGAATCCGTGAATTTGATTGGCTATATTACCGTTTCCTATCTGCTGATAGTCAACAGTTACGCATCAGTGCACATCGTGCATCACGTTTGAACCTGATGTAACACATTAAAACGCGTTACTCGACATTTTTTTCTTTTTATGCATGGAGACTACAGTAAATTTATACTAAAACAATTAGACGACTCGCCCTCGTTTTCTACGAGCGATAGTCAACTCGGCTGCGCCTCGTTGACTATCTGCTCGTAGAAATCTCGGGCTCGTAGTGTAATATTGTTCGAAAACAGTTACGCATCAGTGCACACCGCGCATCACGTTTGAACCTGATATAACATAGTAAAACAGTTAATTTCTACGCGTTACTTGAAATTTTTTTTCCACGGGCGATAGGCGCAGAAAACTCTGGCTCGTAGTGTAATTGTTAAATAGGTTTTATGCATTTGGACTAAGAGTTTCTCGTAGGGATAAAAATCATGGACTTCATGTTTGTTAAACACCCGCTCTGGTAACATTTTTATTTTGCAGAGGAAGATGAAGATGAACAAAAGGAAGTAGACAAACTACTGAAGGAAGTTAATGATGGAATTTCGGTTAAAAATCGTAAAAAAGAAGGTCGCAAAGAGACCAGTTTTGAAATTGCCTTCAAGGAACCAAACACTCAACCACAGGAAGGTAAAATTTATCAAAAATGTTTGAAGAAAGCTAGTTTAAAGCCAGAATTTTGACTGTATTGTTGCTGACAAAGTTAAAATCGTGTGTAAAGTTAAAGGATACTGACAAGTATATATTACAATAAACGGTCAGATTAACAGAGGCCTAGGGGAATGGTTACTAAGTCCGACAAGAACCAAAGAAGCAATCAAAAAGGCCAAGGTTTTTATTGGAAGGTTCACGACCATGCAAAATCTTTCGTTTTGCGTTCAGAATCTTTGCATGTCATGCATGAATTACGAGATCAAAACGTCATCAGGTCGTGCTCCTCAACACCGCGGCAAATTTATGAGCCAGCCGGCGACAAGCAAGCGGTGTCGTCCAGTTGGGAGGTAACAATAAGCACGTAATTACTGGCCCCAAAAGAAACAGTCAGTTTTATTTCCCAGAGACTCCCAGGACCCGTTCACACGTATCCGGATATTTGTGAATCTGCAACTTTCTTTCCGGATACTGGCTTCCGTCCACACTCCCATATGAAAAAGGAATTAATTAATTAAACCACCAAAAGAGAACAATATTGGCGTTGCTAGAGCTCTATTTTACTCTGTAAGATATATGTGCCCGAGAACGACGCACTTCTCTGGTTGCTGACTTTCGTTACGACTGTCGAACCCCAATTTTCTTGTAGCCCAACTCTTCCTTTATCCGCAAATCTTGTCGTTGGCGTGTTGCTTCAGTATTGACATATTTTGGGTGAACTTCATCTCAAAAGACTTTGCAACAAAAATATTTCGACTTGTCACCGAACCCCGCCCATATATATACAGCCGGCTCACAGAAAGAATTCCCCTCACCAGAATCAAATTAGGCTACAGTGGAACCTCGATTTAATGAACCTCTATTTAACGAAGTCCTCCATAAAACGAACAGTACTCTACGTCCCGACCAAAATTACAGTAAAAAGTATGGAATAGAACCTCGATATAACTGTTACGCATAATTGTTGCCTGACTTGGAAGATTCGCGAATATGTTAATTTCGTCTCGAATCCTCTTGCATATTTAATCAGTATCGCATCACCCTGATTCAGCAATTCTTTTTAGTTGTTTGCGTATGTTGCTATAAATAGTTTAATATTGTAATGATACTTTATTTAGTAGCTAGAGCTGGAAAGCTCTAGAATCTTATGCTGTAAAGTATATAAGCGAATCGGTGTAGTTCTTAGTTGTTTTTTTTTCCCCAGGAGTGTCTAGAGAGAATTATCTCGTGAGTCAGTAGTGTTTACTGAGGTGTGACGAAGGTCGCATGTAAAGGGTTGACAGAGGTCATGTGTAAAGTGTAACAGAGAGGTTACGTGGATATTTGCTGAAGGCTGTGTTTATACAAGAGTGACGGAGGTCGAAGTTTAACTGACAAGCGTAGCGTGTGCTTGTTGTGAAGTTTTGTGTGGAGCTACTACGTTCGTGTGGAATAAATAACCTTGTTGTTGTTCCGACATCCTTGCGTTCTGTTTAGACTGCAAACTACCTGCCACTTCAAACACCGAACTCGTAACAATAATATACCTCGATATAACGAATTACAATGTCAAAACACGACAGAAGAACAGATGAACAGATGAACAGTCAACAAATCCTTCAATCCTTATGGTAAAGAGACAGCAACCTTTCAGTCAACGGCTGATTATATGTCATAGACATTGGCACTAGAATATTTCCACAGAAGTCACTTGTGTTACAAATTAATCAATCATTAACTATGACCTCGATATCGAGGTTTTCAATATAACGAACCCTCCATTTAACAAACAAATTTGGTCGGTCCCCAGCGACTTCGTTAAATCAAGGTTCCACTGTATCCAATAATCTTCAAACAAACATTGTTTGCATGCAAGGTTGCTTAAAACGTCTCAGGGATAAGCCAGTAGATGCTTTGAGGGATGGAAACAAAAAAGTATTGGAAATTGTAACAAAGGATCTAACATTTCAAATCAATCTTGGATGAACAGCCGTTTAATTGATGTTTCAATTATACGTAATTTGATAATGCAAGTGTTATCAATGAAGTCGGTTATTCAGTGCCAAAGTTATTGTTATCAGTTGCTTTTATCTCGTTTTTGATTACAAATATTTTTTTCCATTTTTGCGACTACAAACATTTATAATATATTTAATTGCACAACTCAATATTGATAGGCTTTGGTTATGTCATCAAAAGATTTTCAGTCTTTATTCATGCTGGTTGTAATGCAAAGGGTGGCGGCTACATGAATTCTTATCTTTTTATCTCAGCTTCAAGCCATGGAGAAAAGAAACCGAAGAGGAAAGGAAGCAAGAAAAAAGCCTTGGCTAGCTAGAGTTCAGAGATTAGTACAAAGAACTTAAATAAGGCACAATGCCAAGGAATGAAATGTGAAACTGAGATAAGAGAACAGAGAATTTACAGGCCAAACAAATCTCCTAATATCGGCAAGACCACAACGAAAACCAATGCAAAAGGGTGCCCGATCTCTGGAGGCCTGTATTAGTTAAAATCAAAAGATACTATGCAAAAAACGGTAGACTGATCTCCACGGCGAAGAGAGGAAATTAAAACGGCAATGAATTTAAAACAGCAATGAAATTAATATATTGTACTTGTTTTAACTTCATTGCTGTTTTATTTTCCTCTCTTCGCCGTGGGGATCAGTCTACCGTCTTTTACATATTTACAGACCGCCTAGAAACGACCCCAACATCTTCTCGTGATTGCATACACTCCTGGAATAGTTCTCTATATTCGTAGCGAAACCCTGTGCCCCTCCCCCTCCCAGTCTCTCAGGTGGATACAGGATTTTAGAGAGGGCGGGTTGTGATAGGAACCATGGAAGGCGGTCCCCTGCAGGGAGGTTCGGAGCCCTCTTCACCGAACAAAAAATAAAAGTAAGAGCCTCGAGAACGGGATTTCCGGTATTCTGAGAACAAGTCAGCGCCAGTTTTAATGTCTCATTTTTAATCGAAGACTATGACGTCATCGCCTAAAGCTGATATACAGCATTTCTTTGGATAAATGATGTCGCGCTTATGTCGCGCACGATTTATCCTGAATCAAAGCGAGGAGAACTGGGAACTAAACCTGTTTCCTTGCAAACTGGCATCAAGAGTTTTCGGAATCGAGTGAAATTGTTTCTCGGCGGCGCTGTTTTCCGTTTCGTAAACGGTCGATGTCATGTTAACGGTCAATGCCATTATTGGTAACTAAGCCTTTCAGAATGGACGATGCTATATCTACTTTAGTTTAGGCCTGGACAAAATAGAAACTGGTACATACTGGTTTGCTTGCGGTTAGATTATATTTTTTGGGGGGCAACTCTACCATTAATATTTAAGAAAGTCAGGTTTTATATTTAATTTTTGCGGAAATTTGGCGGATCAACTAGGTAGTGTAGTAGTATAAAAGGGATGTTAAGAAACAGAGGTTCCGGGTTAGTTACTGGGTGGTCATTTACAAACTTCCCTTTTTCTTTAATTTAGTAAAGAAAAATTTGCTGATAGTTATAAAGAGTCGGGAAAATGACATCGACCGTTTACCAAACGGACAACTGCCTCGGCAGCTAGTAGCCTCGACAAAGTATTGGTTGGATTTCGAGCTGTTAAACGCAGATCGGGACTGGAGTGACTGTAGTATTTTATCCATTGTCGAACAAATTTGAACTAACAAACACATCGAGACTGATTGTAGAACTTGTGATAGGTATTGAAAGTATCGCTACTGTTGAGATGGGTTCTGTTTTATGTGTTGGTTACGTTTTTATCTATTGGGAAGCAATAAATCTTCCAACATTAAGTTTCAAACTGATTTTACATTGTTGCTTTAGTGTCTTGATTTGCCAATGATATGGAAATAAACCTTCTAAGACAAAGGACATTCCAATCAATGAGATATCCATGTTTATCATACTTAAAATTGAACGCGGCTATCTTGTTGTATTTTTTGTAAATAATAATGAGGAAATCATGGAATACCTTCGTAAATTAAAACTGATTTAACGAAGCTGAAGTGATGTGGTATATTTAAATGGGCTCATTATTTTGGACATAATGACTTTGTAATTAATGATTGGAAATAATTATGCATATTTTTTTACTTTGACTATTAATTCGCCCTTCTTCTATTCTGTTTGCAGAACACTGAAATGGTTAATAATAGTATAGAGGCGTTACTTCACAGTCATCAATGCATTTACAAGTATTGAACGATAGGCAGTAACAGCTATGCATGCAAGATGCAGTATATGTTTCACTAGCCAAGACTGTGATGATCGGTGATACCTGAGGCTGTTCATCATCCTTTCAGATTTATGTTAAAAGCCCCGGCCAAACGATCGCGACATTTCAATGCAACATATTGTAACATTGTTGGATGCAACATGTTGTGCGCGTTTGGCCACCATGTTGCGACGTGTTGCGATGTGTTGCGATGTGTTGCGATGAGTTGCGACATGTTGGGTATTGTAGGCTCAAATTTGAAACTGGTCAAATTTTTCTTGCAACATTTGTGGATGTTGCATGATGTTGTAGTCGTTTGGCCAGGTTCGTGCAACAATGTTGCGTCAGGGCATGCGCACTAGTTCGATTTTCAACTCGTAACATGTCGCAACACCTCTCAACATGGTGGCTAAACCCACATAACATGTTGCGCCCAACAATGTTGGGCGCAATGTTGTGTGGCTTCATAGCTCAGTTAGTAGAGCATCGCACCGGTATCGCGGAGGTCATGGGTTCGAATCCCGTTGAAGCCCTGATTTTTTTCAGGCTTCTTCTTTCCAATTGCTTAAATTGCATCTACAACCGCAGTTCAAATATGAATTATTTCATACACACTTTACAATGTTGGGGTATGTTGCGTCGAAATGTTGCGATCGTTTGGCCGGGGCTTGCAAATACTGGGCCAACAATGTTGCGATATGTTGCGTTGAACTGTTGCGAACGTTTGGCCGGGGCTTTACAGCAAAACCCCATATATATTTATCTAAAAACATACTGGTGTATTTATTAGAACCTGCTGGCAGACATTTGCTATTTAATAGCCAAAAACATAAGAAGCTGTTTAACTAAGCAAGATCAAGCATCTCAAGCAATCTCTTTTATGCGCGTGGGTTAGAGTTGAATTACGAAAAAACGTATTTTAGCCTAGGAGTGTGACTTTGAGATTACTAGAAGATACATAACACACTTGTGCATAATTATTGTATATTCAAGGACAAAATGGTTGAAACCTAGGTTTTTTTACTTCTCTGGTAGTTTTTAAAAACCTACCTAGCCTAAATTGCCAGTAATTACCCCAGGATACAAAAAGTTATTTTGCCAAACTTCAAAACCTGTAGCATCTTGCACGTGGGTTGATACCGTATTTATTTTGAAATATGCCAATATGCTACCCTCAGTGAGCAGTGATTGAACAAAACAACACTTCATTTCTTGACCCTTGAAATGCTGTATACATCACAAATCTTTTTGGCAGTATTTTGCATCAGAAAACAGGCAAACAGGGTATTCAAACAAGAACCAGAAAATGATGGCTTTTGAAAAAGTATTTCTTATGGATATGCTTAAGTGAAATGCGTTTTTGTGTCTATTAAGAATAAAACTTTGATGGAAATCATGCGTGAATATTGAACTAAATACAAACAACTCCCTGCGAAACAACTTGTTTGACAATATTTTTTGTTAACCAATGGCCACCCCTTCCTTTAGTGTGCATTGGAACATTCAGTTAAGGATGTTTGTTTTAGCTGAAAAATTACTTCTTTCGGTGCTATTTAGCGGTTTTGACTTTATTGCATTACAGGTAAATTACAACCAGCATCAACTGAAACACTGAAAAGAAAGGATTCTTGTTCAGTCCGGCCACTCCTCTGTGCATTATTTCTTCATCCTGTTTCATTTTCTTCACCTCTCCTCACTCCACACTTCAGTTACCTCTAGTTACTAAAGTAAAAAAAATATATACATAGGAAAGTAGATTTCAACAGATATCAAAAGCCCAAACTACCATGACAGTAATATCTTCGCGCAAAAATTATGTACATTTACCATATTTATTAAAAACCGTACTCCCATGATAACAAACGATCTCCTGGCTGTTTCCGTTCTTTTTGCAGACAGATGTAAAAGATTGCTCTGCCGGGTTGAACTAGCCTACAGGCGTAATTTTTTTGTGTATTTAAGCCTACAGAGACTAAAGCGATGCGAGCGCGAAGCGCGATTTGCGCGCGAGGGGAGGAGCGCGTAAAAATTAATTTTTCCACACTCCGCCCCTCGAGCTCAACTCGCGCTTCGCGCTCGCATCGCTTTCGCCTCTTCGCCTAAAATACGCACAAAATTACGCCTGTTCTACAGGCTAACAAAATAGGTATTAAAACATTGAGGACACAAACTGTCTATGCATTCTTCAGAAGCTTAAGGATATGTTCATCGCGTCTCGTCCTAACACTTGACCATTTTAAAGTTTAAGATTTAAAGTTGAATGAAAGTGGTGCCCGTCCGGTCCCGCAAAAACGCAGATCATGTACCATGCAGACAAATGGAATTAAAATCTGTATTACCACAGCAACAAACCGATAAGAGTGCCGGATTTTTGTTTAAAATAATTTAGTTCTTTTTTCCGTTTTTTTTTTTAAATTTTGGTCACATACGCGGTTGGGATCAGTATATCATCTATATTTTGTACCATGCAAACTGTTGACCATGCAGACCTTGCAGACTGAGTACTTTTTCTCAGAAGGGGCCAGGAGCCCATCACCTGGAGCCTCCATCTCCCATATATCCTTGAGGGAACCTTTGCGCGTATCTGTGTTGTGTTACATTGTGTTATATTGATGGGCTCCGGTAGGTGCGCTTTCCATTCGACCAAAAATTCCTGGGCTAGCTACTCTGACAGAAAGGTTTACATCTTCGTCCTTGCCTAATGCATCGTCGATCAACTGATTGGGACCTTTGGGGTTTGCACGTTCGTGCGAGACTTGGAACGCGATGGCCTGGGACGGGTTGGCAATTCCTCTCCGTTCCAACTCCGTTCCACTCCTCAGTCCTCAGTACAATACCCGGAACATTTGGTCGAATAAAATTGTACGAGGATGTGACAAACTTGTATCCAGCTAATTTGCAGCTGAAGCTCGACTGTCATATACATGCACTGTGTTGTACGTTTGGATGGAATGTGTCTTCACCCTTGCCGAATACCAAGAAAAGTTGTGACCATCTTGCTTTCATCTAGAGGTAAGTTATGTTGCGAGCGTGGCCATTTCAGAGACGGATTGCCAACATCAGCAACACAACAATCTTTTAATTTCACCACAACGCGAGTCACATGTCCTACAACAGAGGATGGTGCAATACCTTGGTGTCAGGCCTAATTACATAACCTCTGGTACATATGTGTTTGTATCTTAACACCCCCACTCAAACACAAACTGGGGTTTACAAATGAACTTAACTTAATAAACTATGAAGTCTAACTCTAGTTACAGGTTTTGTGAATACATCTACAACATTGTTATCAGTTGGTACATAAGTCAACTCAACTATTCCATACTGGATTTCTAATCTTACATAGTGATACTTTACATCAATATGTTTTGACCTTTTGTGATTTACAGGATTGTTAGCCAATGCAATTGCTCCCTGGTCGTCTACATACATGTAAACACTTTCACAAGGGAGACACATAAGATCAGCAAGAAGTTGTCTTAAGAAATTTAGCTTCTTGTGTGGCGGTTGCTAGGGCTACATACTCAGCTTCAGAAGTAGACAATGCTACAATGGATTGCTTTCTAGTTTTCCATGATATCAGTGAACTTTCATTACACAACTTAAATGCATAACCACTGATGCGCCTATCACTAGACATAGCCCAGTCTGAGTCACTATATTCCATCAGTTTCGGTTGACTTCCCTTAATAAATCTCAAGTGTCTACATGGGGTACCCTTTAAATACCTTAGTACTTTCTTAGCCATCCCATAATGTGTTTTCAATGGTTTTGACAAATGCTGGGATAAATATGTGACAACATAGCACAAGTCAGGTCTTGTGCAAGTCATGAGATAAATTAAACTTCCAACAATTTCCCGACACAGGATTGCATTTTCAAATTCACTTCCATTTGTTTAACAGGCTCTGTTTGCATCTAACTCACATGGGACTGCTTTTGGCTTGCAATCTGACATTCTGAATTTGGACAAAATTTATTCCACATACTGATTTTGGTTCATTTCAATACAGTGAATACCCCAAAACCATGAAAGCACCCCTAGGTCCTTCATTTTGAATCTCATCATAAGGCACTCGTTTGCCTACTTCAGTACATCTGTGTTGCTACCTGCAATAATAATGTCATCAACCCACACAATTGCAACAACATGACCACTTTCAGTAGTCTTGACATACACATATGGATCAGCTAGAGATTGCACAAAACCATCCTGAGCAAAATGCTCATGCAACATGTTCCAATTACGGCCACTTTGCTTTAGACCATACAATGACTTTCTCAATTTACACGCCAGTTTCTCCCCATTGGGACCTTTTTCTCTCATAACCTTTAGGTTGTTCCATGTATAATTCACAGTCCATAGGAGCATTCAAATAGGCTGTTTTCACGTCCATCTGATGCACTACCATACCCTCTTGCACAGCCAATTGCATCAGCATGCGAACTGAGGACATACGGGCAGTTGGTGAAAAGGTTTCATGGTAGTCTATACCTGGGACCTGGGAGTAACCCTTCGCAACAAAACGTGCTTTATATTTTTCTTCTCCATTAGGACCAGCTTTACTCCATAGACCCACTTACCCCCCACCGATGTTCGACCTTCTTTTAGAGGGATGAGTTCATAATTCATAGGTTTCATTATCCCATCGAGCATTTAAGTCTTCACTCATAGCATCCCTCCACTTATTGGCCTCTGGGGACGAGATCGCATCTTGGTATGATTGGGGAACATTGGCTAATCTGTAACAAAAATCAATTGTACAATTCGCAAGATCATCAATTGCATCATCAATGTCCTCCCCTGTTACATAGTCATCAAGATACTTTGGCCTAACGTGATCTCTAGCAGGGTACCGCCTAACATTGGCACCCTCATTCCCATGGGTTGGCATTTCGGGTTCCCCTGGTTTAACAGAATCAGACAACAATTCAACAATTTCATCAACATTGTCAAAATTCTCAGTGAACCTGACACATCGGACTTTCCTGACAGCTTTTGCTTGGGGGCAATACACAATAAATGCAGGGCTAGAGCTGTCATACCCCACAAAAATACCTTTCTCAGCCCTTGGATACAATATGGTCGGGTTTGCACATATGCATAACACACAGAACCGAATACATGCATGTTGGACAAATTAGGTTTAATACCTGTCAAACATTCATAGGGGTTTTTCCCAGTCCTCAGGTTGTAACACCTGTTGCGTATATAGGCTGATGTCATGACAGCATACGTCTAGAACTGCTTGGGCAACTCTGCATCGATCAACAGACACTTATGTACCTAGCCATATCAAAAATATACCTTCAGGCTCTCTCTGCTGTCCCATTCTGGTGGGGCGAGTAGGGAGCTGAAGTCTCGTGCTTAATATGGTTTTTTAACAGTAGGGATTTGAACTATTCACCGATGTATCCACCCCCATTGTCAGATCGTAACCGTTTGAAAGAACCATAGGGTGCAGTATCCGCTAGGAACTGCTCAGTTACCCTTGTGGCATCACTCTAGTTCTTAAGGAAGTACACCCCGAAAGCACCCGAAAAGTTGTCTACAAAAATCATGGCATGCTTGTGACCCCCCTCGATACTGGGATAATAGGGCCTGCAAGATCACTACGGACTAACTGGAAGGGAGCAGTTATACGACGATATCGTTCTCTATTTCGGTATTGTGACATTTTTCCCCTCACACAAGTGCCACATTCAGGTTTACCCTTACTCGTTATCTTCATCCCTTCAACTATACCCTCTAGTTTGAACACGTCACTCATATTGCAATGCCCTAGTATTCTGTGCCATGCCTCAGCGGTGCGTGCTCCAACGCTAGAAATTGTGCTGTTGAGATAATATAGCTTCCCATGTTTCTTTATAGCAAATTTTGTGCCATCTAGTGCAATCTGTTCCGCAGAATTTGTTGACAAATTTATGGCACTCCCCTTGTTGATTGCTGATTGGACAGAAAATATATTCTGTCTATAGCTAGGGATATACAAAGCACCTTCAAGAAAACCTTCATGGGCAACACCCTCTACATCATGTAGGATAATTACTGCTCTGCCCTTGGCAGATACAACACCACATGCCCTACTAGCATCTCTCTCTCCTCCGCAGAGGCCTCTTTCGTGCTGCTTTGACCGTAAAAGTTTCTTGGCCGTAGGCCTGGGGAGAGGGAAAAACGGCAGCACGCGGGGAAATATTATTCAAAACATTCCCATAGGGAGCCTCTGCGGAGGAGAGAGGACTATATCACTTCGTGTTATCACTGAATCACGAACAACAAGAACCAAAAGTCGGAACAACACCAGTTTTGCAAATGTGTAAAATCTGCCATTCGATGAAAGAAGGCTATCCGTTAGTTTTAAAAAGTAGAAGAAATATGCCTGCAACATATTTCTACCCTCAGTTTGAAGGGAAACGAGCTATTTGCCAGCAGTAAATATGGCTCACGGAGAGCATTGTTAACAACAGAAGTTTAATATATAGACTTAGGTAAGCCTGAAAGCGGAGCTCTGTTTAAATAGTTCACTTTAAATATTTATATATATTTATATGATATTTTTTTCCTGGATCAGAAACTCAAAAAGTGATCAATTGCGAGCATATGATTGTTCAGTTTGTGGTTTTACTATTTTTTTTAGTAACAAGCCATAGCTAATGAGTGCATCCAAGATTGCAGAAATTATGCATGCAATATTTCAGGGATTTTCCTAGAGACGATTGTGCAAGGAAAATGTCAGAAGAAATGTAAACAATGTTTCAGGGTTTAATTTGCGCCGAAATTTTGCCTTTGCATGTACTCTCTCCCTCTCCCCCAGAGTTATAACCTGGCTTGAGCCCGCCACCCAATCAAAACCCAGTACGTGATCTTTATGAAATCTGAGTCCGCAGTATATTTACGTGATACTGGTCAGCGGATACCTTGATTTGACAGCTGTCAATTAATTATAACATGGATGTTCAATATCAAAGATGTACCTAAGGTAATCGTGCTACTCTTAATTTTCAAAAGGCTGCCAAAGTTTCTAAGATATGGGGCTCGGCTCGCGCGCCTTCAGCGCCCAGGAATT
>CM042752.1:20382985-20384314 GCA_022496165.2 Catalaphyllia jardinei
TACAAACTTGACGCAATTTTTTTACTCAGGGTCCATTTATTTTAGTTACATAATTATTCTCCTCCTTATCACCTCCGCATTTTGCCCGAATAAATTCCAAAGTATATTCCTAATTTCTCCAGTGAATTGTGCTATTTTTCTTGTTTTCTTCAACAAGGACTCGGCGCGAGGATGTCGGGCATTGACCTGGTACCGGGTTAGAAACATCCGCACTCGGTTGTGCTTTGCCCCTGACGACTCATAACCATTAGGAGCCTTGGTGTTGACGCATCTTTCTCTCTTTTGCTCGGCCGGATGATTTCCATTTCTTCCATCTGTTAGCATCTCTTAACTTTTGTTGACACTTCGTTTCCTCACCCACCACTCCTCAATCCAACTCCTTTAATTAAAAGAATTAAAATAGGTAAATTTACTCACATTAACATTAATTGAATACCTCTATTCTTACTCCCCATTTTAACCACAGGGTCAAAAAAAGAAAAACACTTTTTATATCCCGCCATCAAAATCTAATTTTTGATACTGGTCCCAGACCCCCAAGAGATACAAACCCCACCCTTACTCCAACCCATCACGTATTAATAAACTTACAGAAAAGGGATTTTAACCCTTCCATATTCCCCAACAATCAACATTTAAGACCATAAATTGAATTTAATTGTTAAAAAATTATCCCCAAATAAACCTCATCAAACTTCCTACAACAAGCAATCAAGAACGAAAATAGAAATGAAGATTGTTTCCTTTCTATCAATATTCTTTTCCCTTCCTAAAAACCAATCAAGAACGAAAATAGAAATGAAAATTGTTTCCTTTCATCAATATCCTTTCTCCTTCCTGTACTATACTTTCCCTTATAAACCAGGCCCTAACCTTAACCCCCCCTGCCAATTTTTTTTTTCAACCCTTACCTAAAACTAACCCTAAGAATTCTATTTTCCCTATTCCCAAACCCTTTTTACAACCAATATTTCTGTCCCAAATAATCATCTAACCTTTTAATAGATATGGAACTAGATCACACCCAACTTTACAGTATATTCTAACACCCATACACATCCATGGCAACTATCAAGACGACAAATTACTGATGAACGCTTACAACTTTTCTACTTACTTAATGGAGATGTCTTTTATTCTCTCAAAACTGGCCCAACAAAATACAGCAACTTTTCTGGAAAAGAAAGCTTACAAGAGACAATGACACTTTCAAACTTTTGTTTTTAACTGGCATTGATTGTTCCCAGAAGTTGTAGCAAAATGGATCTTAACTTCACAAAAATTGGGCATCACATACCAAAGAAGAAAAGAGAGTGAGACAAATTGACT
>CM042752.1:20389314-20451814 GCA_022496165.2 Catalaphyllia jardinei
TTGGGCATCACATACCAAAGAAGAAAAGAGAGTGAGACAAATTGACTCAGTTCTAAAGGCCACATATGGATCTATTTTGACTTTTACCACACTCAGTGGCTTTGTCTTAATGGAGAAAGAAGAGATTTGATGAATTCATAATCGTTTATAAATTATACACAATACTGGGTAACTACGCTTTTACATTATACAACCACCACACATACTCCTCAGGTATTTGTTTTCCATGTGATAATATATAACAATCATTCCATGAGCCCGCGTTAGATATGAAGTGATAAAATAACCAACGAGCGCTTAGCGCGAGTTGGTTATAATCACTTCATATCCAACAAGGGCGAATGGAATAATTGTTTTAGTAAATTCTCAAACCGGATTTTGCGCCGATTTTTATTTCCACAATTTTACAAAGCGAAAAATTTTAAACTTGGCGCACTATTTTCCATATGACGTAAACTCCGACTATTGGCTCATAGTCGGAGTTTTTTAGCCAACCAAAAAGCTAGAAATGCAATAGTCGGAGCTGAGAATTTACTAAAAATATATTATCCTTCTTTTACCCCATTAGAAATTTATCACCCTACCCCATTTCAAACATCCTTATCACCCTACCCCATCCCAAGCACCCAAGCATCCCAAACATCCTTTCACCAGAAATCATCACCACCTAACTTCCCTTCCATATCAACATTTTAACCTCCTTTCCTTGCTGTATGCTCATGATTGCTTTGATATAACATTTTTATTTAATTTTTACTTTATTTTTATTTTATTTATTTTTATCAATTATTATTTAAGACATTTATATCATAATTGAGTTGGAGTGTGCTGTTGTTTTGACAGAGGTCGCTCCCTCAATTTTACCACCAACCTTTATGTTAATTTTATATCCATGCACATTCCCACCCTGACATACACTACTTTCCTTTTTACCCGCTGATCACGAGATTGCTCATCAGTGGGATTGGAACCCACATTCATGGGATTCCATATATCAACACCAAAGAAAGCCACAAAGGCTGTTAGTGAAACTACTGACTAATATACATAATACAAATCGTATCACGTCTTGGTCATTTCTCACTTATTTCGCTGGGCCGAGCTTGGAATATGGAATATGAACATTTGGGCTAAAACATTAGAACAAAAACCTGAACAACTCACTCTGACTCACTACTTCTTTGTTGTTTGTTGCTATCGAGATACCGGGTCAACGTCACTACTCTGACCAATGCCAGTCCACTTTAGGTGCAGTTTTGACTTCGAGAAGAGCGACTTCTATCACATTTCAAAACTCAAGGATAACTCCAGATCTCCTTTTACTGTGTGTCGCGGCTTGTTTTCAATGTTTATTTTTGAGAAAAGAAGAAACTGGCTAAGCTTTATTGGCACTTTAAAGCATCTAGGCAATAGCTCTACAACAAACGTTTAAACCACCTGAAGGCAAATAGCAAAGACAAACAGAAAAGTAAGTAAGTAAGTAAGTAAGGATGGGTTCTACACGTATATACATGTAGAACAGTCAACAGCATACATTTCCAAATTCAAATGAAACTGACCTATATTTGCCTTCAGGTGTCCAGTTCTAACATTGATGTTGAACCCATCCTTGCTAACAGTCTATCATGATTATTAATTTTACTAGAGCAATTCAGTTTGAAACCAATACCTTTGAGAACCACCAAACTCTTGGTTTGTTTAAAAAAGATCCCCATCCTTTCTTCTCAATTGGTGTTTTAATTGGTTAATTTTGTCCCAACTTAGACAGCTAAGAGGGCCCGTAACTAAAACAAACCAATCAGGATGCTGCATTACTGGTCCAAATTATATTGGGTGCTTACCACTAAACCAAACTTTGTAGATATTTTGTATTGGAGAGTAGATGGATCAGGAAATTTCCAGGATATCAGCTGGAAACTGCGAACTACATAATTTATTAGGTAGTACTTTCTTTGTAGTTGGTATGAGCCATTGGAAAATTCTGTACTATTTCTTTGTTTCTCCCATTTAATACCAAATTTTCCATAAAGGGAAGGGAAACAGTAACTGGGAATGAAATTAAAAAATGGAAATTGTGTCATTTGTTTTGGTTGGATTGCCGATTTTTTTGCACAACACCAGCCATTGGTCAACATTCATACCAGCTGGCTTGACAACTTGCTCTAACAAATTTGAATAGAAAATTGCAAGTTGCTTTGAGCAAACTTTTAATCAATATTGGAGTGTTGTACCTCAACATTATAGAGTTCCCAACAAAAGAACACGTGGTTTGACTGCAATCTTATCTTTTGCTGTTTTTGTTAAGAAATTCAGCCTGCATTTTGAGTAAAGAGGAATCCAGTATAGTGGAGCATGTCTTTGACAACAGAGGTGAGACAAAAATTACTCAAAAGTAACAATTTAAGAAGCTCTGGTAGTGGCCTAAGAATAAACTTTCTTTTTCATGGTTGATCATCCTTAAGGATGTTCGCGCGAAAATTTTCCAGTCGATAGAATTTTAAAAATTTTTGCTGATGGCAGATAATGAGTTACTTGTGCCAGAAATGCAAAAAAAATGGGGGTCACCGTCTTCGTTTCAGAGATAAAGCGCGTTGTAAACTATACTGATTTCGAAAAAATGCCCCATATAATTGAGCACGGTCTACAGGGGTTTATAGTTAAAAATATCGAGGGTGACTTAACGGAGGCAAATGATCTTAGTCATATTTTGTAGAAGTGGGTCTGTTGCGTAAATAATTCCAAATGTGACTAACGTTTTCACATATAATTTAATCCTTTAACAGGCATTTGAATCCTCCGCACAGATGCACGAAGAGCTAATAAAAACGGAATTCCAGGGTACATTTTGCCAAAAATTCAAACTTCTAGTCGATAGATTTTCTTTATTTTTTCCCTTAACGTAGAAATTCAGTAGAGAAAATGATCCATCGAAAGAAAACTTTGGGTCACCGAACGTCCAAGATCGTTAAATCCAGGCAAAGCTCTAGCAATGGCCATCTGCCCTATCATTTGTTTATTTTACGACTTAGCGCGCGCGCTCATACATGACGTGGCATGTGAATTTGCGTGCGCAGTAAGGATGCGCAGAAACAATTAGCGCGAACGTCCTTAAATATGTGCTCATAATAGCGGAGCTCCGGTGGCCCGAAGGGCCGCCAAGCGGCGTCCATGATTATAGAAAAAAACCACATGTAGGCATAGAAATAGGAACCCATGCAACTCTTTTCTCATGGTCAAAATGGCTAGCGGCATGGATCACGGGCGCGTGCGCCCGACGATGACGACGACGACGTCTCACAACACGGCGGCCATCCAGCTAATACCAAGTCATGCAGTCTTTGATTACAGCATATATGTTTGATATTAGACATGCATATTATATTTAATTGACAGCTGTCATATCAAGAAATCTGCTGATCAGTATCACGTGACCATATCGCAAGCTCAGGTTTAGAGCTCAGCAAGGTCGCGTGTTTTCTGTATTTGACCGCTGACCAGCTGGTTTTTGTTCGGATCGCGGACTCATGTCAGGTTAACTTGTTGAAAACAAGGCAGGATTGTTCGAAAGCCAGTTAACGCTAACCCTGGTTTAAAAATTAACCAAATTATAACCTTTTCTTCTATACTTATGTTTTTTCCTGCTTTGTTTTGCGTATATGGTGATCATTAAAACTCAAAACAGGAGGCCAAACAATATACAGAGAACCTCACCGCAAAGTTGCAAAACTCAAATCAAAATTCTACCTTTTCCTAGCCCAGGAGCTACGCTTTTAGGCTGGCCTTACACCTCTCTTCCTTCCAAATTTTATCCTCATACATACTCACAATACTGGTGTTAGACTGTGTTAGAATAGAACCTTTTGCAGCAATCATATGGAAGAAGTGGGTAAATAATACTGTCAATAATTCTCAATGGATAACCTGTCCTTGCATTGTTGAAGTTTCAGTTGCTGTGTACAAACATATCAAACATGAGCCATAGAATAAACTGAATTCAGAAGAAAAACGTTTTGCTGAGAACATTGCAGAGAATGTATGGGAATTAAGAGGGACTTTTCGTGTCTGCTACACGGAGCAACGTAACCCCAGACTACCTTACTTTGCTAATAGGCCATTTTCGATATATTAAAATTCTAACATGGCTCCGAGGCCTGGGGGAATAAAACAAAAGAAATCAATTATTCATCTCTCATCCTCGATGTGATTTCTTTTGTTTTATTCCCCCAAGCCTCGGAGCCATGTTAGAATTTTAATATATCGAAAATGGCCTATTCCCACACCAGAATAAGCAGAATTCCGAAGAAAAATTTTTCAGTCAGAAAATTATGGATTGATCAAATAAAAGCATCCACAACAATAACAATAACAACAATTTTTATTTGTGCACCATCAGCTTAATTGACAAATATAAGAAGAAAAAAAACAAATAACTTAATTGATTTCAAGTTTCAAACCTTCAGATGGAGAGAGCACAGTTACTTAGCAATAGTGGTAAGTGGCTGGGCCATGAGGAAAAAAGTTTAAAAAGAAAAGAAATAGGGCATACACCTATACAAGTGTACAAACACACGCATTTAAAAAAAGAAAAGAGGAAAAAAAAATGGTTACAGTAAGGGCTGCGCATTGATTAACCAGTCAATAATTAAAAATTAATTAATTTCACTCTGTAATGACTGTAATGTACTGGCAAGATTCCCTCTATCGGTAAAATCCCCCTGGGTATTCCCCGGGCATTTGACTTGTTGCCAAACGCAGAGGATGGGAATTTGAAACCATTCGGGAGAGAAGGGAATTTGGACAAATTCTCGCGTCTTTTTTATCTTGGGGTTGTTATTGAAAGTGTTATAGATATCTTCTCAATTCTTCTGTCTAAAATTACTAGCTTGTAATACCTATAAACAATAAATAACAATTTCAAGTGCCTTGTTATATTTAGATGTTTCACCTACACCTGAGGTATCAGAAGCCCAAAATAAATGATTTCTTATCCAATATATTTATTCTCTTAATATAAGGTTCCTCCAGGTGGCACCACTCCATTTCCATTATGGAACCCCTAATATTAAATCTATTAATTCAAAAAGCTCATAGCCAGCTCTTAAACTTTTAGCCAATATTTTCTACTTCCACCGGAAATATGGATGAACGTTGAAATCATGCCACCGAGTTAACTGAAAACGTCGCACTGTAATAATCTTTTATTATATCTCTAAGTTAGTACGCGCGCTGTGATTGGTCAATTTAGCGGGCCGTACTCTTCTGCACGGACCGCTAAGATTTAAAATTTTTTTTGTTGCTAAACTGTTGCGTAATTTATATCGCCAAATTCTCGCCACTTATATAGCAAATAAAAATTTAAAACTTTCTTTTACTCTAAGTTGTGTACTAAAACGTGCTAACTACTTCAAAACGATTTCAAATTGATTCGTGTTGCTTTCGACCTGCTTCAGAAAATTGAAGCCGTTCCTCATGAATGGAAATCGTTGCCGAACCCTTCAGACACAAATAGAGATATAATAAATATCTTGCTAACCTCGTCTTCTCGGTCCGTTCAGTAAGTTACGGGTCCTCATTTTTTCCCTTACGATTTATGGCCCTCGCGCTTCATGCTTGGGCCACAAATCAAAGCTAAGGGGAAAAACTCGGTCCGTCACTTACGGTACGGACCTCGAACTCGGTTGGTAAGAGGTTTTTATTACCGTTAACGCCGTTAGCAGCAGTAAAAGCGGACTATCAGCCGCTTTGGGAAGCAGACAAGGGGTAAAGTGTAGACTGCAGACCATAAATGTTCTCGCGTTATTTTCATCATCGCGTGCTAACCGTAAACAGGGTTACTCAGGCTAATTGTAGTGAAAGTCTGCACTCCGGTTAGCCGGAAAAACGCCGTTTACTGTTAGCTCTCAATGATGGAATTGCAACGCGATACACTTACAAAGTCTGCAGTCTACATTTCACCCTTGGTCTGCAGTCTGCAGTCTGTAGTCTGCAATCTGCAGTCTGCAGTCTGTAGTCTGCAGTCTGCAGTCCGCAGTCTGAAGAAAACAACTGCTCCCACTTTTTCATGTGAAATGTTAACCATGAAAACAGGGCTTCAACGGGATTCGAACCCATGACCTCATGGGTTCGAATCCCGTTGAAGCCCTGATTTTTTTTTTCTCAGGCTTCTTCTTTCCAATTGCTTAAATTGGAAAATTTACTGCGAGGATCATACTTCCCTTGCATCTATAACCGCAGTTCAAATATCAATTATTTCATATATATATCACATAACTTCACTGCACGGGAAAATATGAACTCAATAATTTGACCTTGCTCCCAATGTGTGGCTTCATAGCTCAGTTGGTAGAGCATCGCACCGGTATCGCGAAGGTGATGGGTTCGAATCCCGTTGAAGCCCTGATTTTTTTTTTTCAGGCTTCTTCTTTCCAATTGCTTAAATTGGAAAATTTACTGCGAGGATCATACTTCACTTGAATCTTACAGTGATCGGCGGGTTGCTCAAAAACAGGCTTTTATCAAGGGTGACCTAATTTCTTTCTGACACATCAAAAGAGCTTTGCAGTGTCCAGCATTCCTTTTGAGCTATAGAATTCACATCCTCCTCCTCCTCATTCCTCTTCCCGTTGCACTTAATTTCACCACCTATTGAACCAATATAGTTTTGGTAAAAGCAGCTTGTCACTTTTATCCAAGATACGAACACTTTCTTTTCCACTCCACTGGGATAGTAACTGACAATCATCAGATAATCCTTTGCCGGTAGTTTTTCGCATTCATTCTCTTGATTCTTAACTGGTTTTCCGATTGGTGCCCTCACATAGGTACGTTCTGACTTATAGCGCGCTATAGAACGAACAAGCCACGGCTCATTCTTGAACAAATGCCCAGGATTCGTATATGCTGAACTCCACATGTTAATTACTTCCGAGAGCGAGGTCGTTACGGGAAAATCTCAAACTGAGGCCTTGCCGTATTGACCGAGCGATAGCGAGGTCAATACGGTAGGCCGAGGTTTGAGATTTTCCCGTAACGACCGAACGGTAGAGGTTATTAAGTTGTTTATTATATGGCACCAACAACAAAAATAAAGCAAAAAGCCAAAGCTGGCGCAGCGGAAGTGATCATTACATCTGGTAATGCGCGAGCTTCTCTGTTCATTCATCCTTTCCGACCGCACAAATTAAGTGAGCTGACGCGTCTTTTGATCTAAAATAAGCTTATTTTCGTCACAAATTGTTATAACACGTTACAACAAGGAAAATTTCGTGAACATCTTTGAGAATCAAAGGCCAAAGTCCCTGAAAGACAATACGTAAAGAAAAATGTCAACGGCCGGGGAAAATGTACACAAGGGAATGCACTGTTCAGGATGTTCAGTCTTCGTCATCACTTTCGATGACAAATCGACGCCTTTTGTGCGAATCTTGAATGATCTTTACTGGGCCATTGAAGATTTGAAACTGGCAATCAGAAATGCTGCTGATATTTGCCCCTGCAAAAACTGCTCGGCTGTTCACATCTGATTTTCCTGGATTTTGAGCTAAACTTGCTTGTGTCACAGCGAGGGAATTTGTTGATGACGACGGCGATGCTGACTCTGAGGTCATCAATTGCCCTGTGGATGTTTGATTATCCAGCAAATGGTATGAATCTACAGAATCTGGCAAATTAGGGCCCTCCTGCGTTGTTTTGCTGAGGATGTAAGACATCTGTCGTTGGTGCTTTTCATTAGCTGATTTGTACGACTGCAAACTTTGAGTGTTTTTGTGGCCGCTTAACTGAGCTACAAAATTCTCGGGCGTGCTGGCGTCTAGCAGCCTTGATATACTTGTTTTCCGAACAGAATGATTGCTGACTTTTGCTCCAGTTCTTTGAATGCCTGCGTTGTCTGCTGCTGCACTTAGTAATTTTCCGATTTGATTTTTGCCTAGTAGTGCCTTCATGTACCATATTTCGCTGTTTTCACGACGACTACCGTGTCTAACGGCTAAAAGGAATGGTGAATCTGGTTGCTTCATTTCCTTGGGTCGATGATCCCGGAAAAGCTTGTAAAATTTTATGGGACACCTTTCAGTGCTCGTTGCGTAAATCTTCGGCTGGAACGCTCGCTGGTGGCCATTTTCTTGCCCCTTTCGCGTCTTCGTTCCACGTTCATTTATCCAGACAAGCAGTTCGCGGCCATCTTGGACAGGATCTTGCTGCAGTTCCACATCTCCCCAACGCAACTTGCGGCTTTCATCTCTGGCTCTGAAGCCGAAATGGAGGGACAAAAACCACCGCATGTCTCTCTGCAGGGCTTAGGGACTGGAAACACCAAACTGGCCACTTTTAAAGAGTTTCTCTTCTTCTTCATCTGTCAAAGAGAGGGTGGCGTTTGGCCTGTTGCCCTTGCCGGCTTTCTGAACTAAACTTTTCCGCTTGGCTGCTAGAACTTTACGTGACATCTGAAATTCCTTTTGCACAGGGATATTGAATGGAGATTTCTCATCGGAAAGGTACTTCTGGATGCTTCGCTGGAAACTCGATAGCGTGTCAGGCTCATACTCGTCGCCATTAATTTTGCGGACTTCCTTGAAAAACTTTGCCAGTAAATGGTCCAGGTTATCAGCCGGTAGGTGCCAATTTCTACGTCGCGCTTGCTTATAGATGACAAATAGCGTTGAAATGTTTTCATGTCGCTTACTGTTTTCTTTGTGGTATTTTCACTTTTTTGCTCCTTTACGAAAGTTTCAATCTCTTCTTGGCTGTTTCCTTCCTTTTCTCTTTCGCCAACTCGTTCGTTTTTTGTTTCTGTCAAATCGCCGTTGTCCTTAAATTCTAACTCGTCCGGGTAATAAAATTCACTCTCAGAGTGCTCCTCCTCCTCACTCATTCTCAGCCGCTACAATTTTCAGACAAAAATTTGATAGTTTTTAATTTCTTTTCGCTTTGTTTTTGCAAACCCGTAATCGGCCCGTGGGCATTACGGGAGAATAGTGCCCTGCCGTTGAGCTGCACTTAGCCAATCAGAGCGCGCGTTATATCGGCTACAAACACAAGCCATATAATAAACCATATTATTACGCAGGCAGTGAGGCCTGGGTTTAAATTTCAGTTTTTTTTTTCCTCGTTCAGTCACAAATCGCCGTCTGGTCTCTACAGCGCATGCGTCACTAATGCAGCGTGCGACACATGGAATTTACAGCAGTTGCCGTCGTGAAAAATACAAGGTCGGATTCCATGATTTCTAGGGCGATGAAATCACATACAAACGAACACACCGTTCGCGGTAGACCAACACTGAAGGTCGTTAAAAGTTTTCGGAAAGGGTTGGTCTGCAAGGCTTACGAGAGATCAACAATTTACGAGCGAACGTTTGGAGTGAATTCATCAAGAATCATGTTTAATATGCCAAAGGAGCCAGCTATCAACCAGGGTTATCGATCTCTTCACCTTGATAAAAAACATCTTCAGAAGCGTCATCGTATTTTTTAGACGTGATCGTGAACCAAGTAGGATCCCAGCACGAACTCATAACGTCTGAGCAACAAGAGCAGAAAGGTTAGAGAGTATGTTGTTGTTGTTTACGAATGTATGTGTTCGAGTACACCTAAGTAAAACGCTCTGAGAAACTTCGTAACGTGTAATTGAGTTAAAATCTCGAACTAAACGATATTCTCTCGTTATTTTCTTGTAACATAGGTATGTGTCTTCTCAAGAATGAAACCCATGTAGCGAATTATTGTACATGTAAGATAAAAGAAACTATGTATGAGTTGACCCCAGCAAAACAACTCTTGGATTGTACTGTAACGCAATCCTGAAGCAATAAAAAAATTATTCGAAAACCATTCAGTGAATAAAGTCAAGAAATTTTGATGTTATAGGAGAGTAATAAAGATTACACTTCTCTAATTTTTAAATCTGCGTTTTCCCAAACCTGAGATATTCCTCGAATTATTTTGAACAAATTTACAGAGCCCAGGGTGGCTCTATGTCACGCACCGCCATAACTCTGAAATGCAAAATGTCTCTCTCGTTTGAGAGAGAAAATAGACTGAAACGTTCATAGGCTGATGTAACGATCTTGACTCATTTTACGTGCTAAAGGTCTGTGTACGAGTAATAAGCTATTAATCGATTTCAAGAAATGCAATCGAAGGCAGAATAGCTTGAGCACAACGACTCGATTGAATTTCGCACGACTTCAAATGCAGAACATTTAAGCTCAATTGCAATATAGCGAGTGCTTCTCAGTATAACGACTGCCTGGGTACACGCAGCAAGGCGTCTAGTCAAAGTGTTATTTTCGTTGCCATCAGCCTCTTTTAGCACACACTTGTAAGGCCAGTCGTTTGTGTTGATGATCCTTTTGCTCAACCAATCAATAATGTTTGCCTCATCTATTTTTACTTGCGTCAAAATTTCATCCTCCAACTTCAGCTGGAGTGCAGGGCCTGGCTTTGATAACGATACTACCCTAAACACTTCTGCCATCTTATCAAATTTGTAGAGTTTGGTCATCCAAGCATCAGCGTTGGCTTCATCATGAAGGCTACTTTTCGAGCCCTTTGTTGCAGCCAAAAGGCTGCGGTAAGTAAAGTGGGATTGCAGACCTGCATAACCATAGTATATTAACTTTTGTGCAAAGTTTTTTACGAGATGCTGTTTGCTATGACAATAAGCCAGCATGTATGGTGTTAGAAGAGAAGTTACTTCTGCCAGTTCACCAAGCTCTACCTCATAGAGATCCAAGAGACGGTTATCTACGAAATCTAAAATACAAAACAATAATGATTACCGAATTGAGTTCGAAGGTCGAGTAGCGGTGAAACGGATTGCTAATAAAACTAACCAACCAGATTACAGGACACGAACAATGAATTCCAACAAAAGTCAGTTTAACCCAGCAATTGCTTGCCATTCTCTACATAATATCCGAATTACCATATTCAATAAAGTATTCAAGCTGCTCTTTCGGAATGTAAAATTTCGGGCGTCCTCTCTTACGCCTGTTTGGATAACTGGAGGTAAATAACTTGCACAGTTAAAATAATCATCCCTGTCTAGAATGGCAAGCAATTGCTGGGCCTCTTGAAGATATGGCAGAGGGCTTTCTTCAAGGTTTCCGCCGAGTCTCAACAGCACGGAGTCATTCTACTCTGTACCTAACAAAGTCAATGTTGTGATAGACATCTCCACAGTCAACCTTATTAAGAACACCTCTTAAACCGCTTCCCAAATTCTGGGTTATTAACTTAAGCGGGGACTGATGTTCCTCTTCTTCAACAATTGCCGCCAATGCTACTCCGAATTTGAGGTGTACGTCAGGCAATTATGAGCCATGTGTCGCCACGTGACTACTATAGGATGCTCATATGACCGGTAACCAATCAGGAGCCGAGAAAGACAATACGCTATTGTTTTGAGAACAATAGCCTCTATTGTTTTCCAAATCCAAGATGGCGGAGGTTATTTTTAGCCAATCAGGAAGTGAATTAAGAATTCAAGATGGCGCTATGGGCTCAGACACCCTGAGCACCAGTGAAGCTTGGAAACTAGGTCCCGAGTTTCCATAGGAGTTTGCTTTGTAGTGAGAAAATTGCCCACTGGACTCGAAGGCCTGGGATCGGTCTCTCAGACTCGTCCGATATGTCAATTGAGAATCAATCTATACACATGTAAATCAAATGAGAAACAATTGTATTTTAAAAATCCTAATTCTTTACAAGAGGGACCTGTGTCCAATTTGCAAACAAGGTGTGTGCACTACTAATTGAAATACATCAAGTGGAAATGCAAATCTAAACTCATTGATCTCAACTGTTCCCTTGAGAAAAGCATCATTCAAAAAAATCTTAAACAAACAAAAGACATTTTAAGCCACCTTTGAAGAATTAACATATCAAGTCAGAGATGAAACGTGAAATGAATTAAAAACCGAGGGCACACTTAGAAGCTAAACATATCATCTAAGGTATTTCAAACAAACATTGCAAATCGCATCGCTCCTGATTCATCAGCCGCACAAATTATAGCTCGGTCTAAGCGGTTCTCTAATAGTAGCAAGAATAATTCACTTACATCAACCATGGTCCTTTCAAATTCCTCCAAAGCGATGCATGCTCAGCTCTTGATCACTTAGTTCCATAATCGCCAAGACAAGAATGCGAAAAAGTGTGTCCAACTTCGTCACAAGTAAAATGATTTTGCTCAAGTCTGAAAGACTTGTATATAAAAACGTGTATCCAATGAGAAGATGGGGGATAGGGGGTATGCGATATCACATGGTTAAGAGGTATTGTGAAGACGGGGTATAGGGGGTATACCCATGTCATGAAATTGTGATAAACAAAACAAAGAGTCTGATGCATAATTTATGACGTTTATTAAATAATAACAGCATGAAAACCAAAGAGAGAATTGATTACAACTTTAAGTCTTGACTGTCGGTACTCCACAAAGTGTTGGGAGCTAGACTCGTTTCCAGTTTCTCGGACTCTTTGTCCCAGGCCCGAAAACGCACGATATTCTGGCCTAGTTTTATTTGCTTTTGGTCACGAAGTCTTTGCCTGATCCTTCCTTATTCTTGGCATAATAACTTCTCCAATATTCGTTGAGCCGTTCCCTGTTGTTTTTACAGTATTGACTGCGGTAATTTGTGATGTGCTCCTTGTTCTGTTCACAGTAGGCTCTCTGGCTACTGGCAAGTCGTTTCCTGTTGTTTTCATACCATCTTTTTCGACGGGTCTTGAGAATCTCGACGTTCTCTGCACGATATCTTTTTTGTCGGGCCAGGATTCGCTCTCTGTTTTTTGCACAATATTTTTTGTGGTAGGCCCTTTTACAGACAACCTTCTGGTCATTTTCCGGCAGTTGATTGTAGCAACTCATCTCTAGAATCGCACACTCTTATAAGAGTCACATGGCTAACTCAGGTTTCCACTCTTCTACTTTCTCTTTGTCATTATAATCAGGGAGTAACTTCTTTTGCATTAGTCTGTTTAACAGGAATTTACGCTTTGCCACTGCCGACTCGGCCGCTTCGTTAAAATTGAGAGACGGGAAATGTTGAAATTTCTTGCTTCGCACACGTGTAAAAAAATTGCGAATTGCAATCTCCGGAGAGCGGTCCGTCCGTTTTGTGAAAACTCGAAAACCCCGCGGGAAAACCGGACGCGGGATGACAGCAACATCTGTTTTGGAAAGGTAGCCTGATTTGCTTTTCTTTCCTTACTGGGCCCGGCTTTAAACCCAAATCAACCAACTGTAAGTCGGACATTTTTATTTATTCGTGCGCTTTTTCATCCACTTAGTGAGTTAATCCACCTCGCTAGGTGTGTTAAATTTGAAAGGTACGTGAAGTCTGCATAAGAAACAAGTGTCCCATCAGGCCAGCGCTTTTCTCCGGTTTCTGTAGCATGAAACGACCAGGAGTATTTCTACCCCCCCCCCCCCCCTCGATGGGATGCTAGTCCATCGCAGGGCTACCCCCAGCATTAAATTCGCCACCACCCATTTATAGACCTGGATGGAGAGAGAGTGAAGTGACTTGCCCAAGAACACAACACAGTATCCCCGGCCCGAGCTCGAACGCAGACCGCTCGACCCGGAAGCGAGCGCACTAATCATGAGGCCACCACGCCTCAATGTTTCAAACCTTAGTTTTGACCTTAGTTTATTCCTTGCATAGTGCTAATCGAGCTTTGAGGAACAGAAGTTAATCGACGGATAATTTTTCCCGTGGATTAGGACGATTTAATCGTAGGTTAGCGCTAATCGACTTTCGAACAACTGGGGTAGGCTAATTTGTTGATCCGGGAAAATGTTAACGGCAGCTTGTTTTAACTCTGTGTTAAAATTTCCGGTTCATTTGTGCGGGAAAATGTTGATCTCAATTGTTCGGTGACGTAGATGCTGTGAAGGAGACTAGGAAAGGACTTATATCTGTCGACATTGTCTTACAGCGTTGGTAAACAGTTTTTAAATGATCTTTCTGGTGTGGAAAAAGATTTTTGTGAAATCATTATTTTCATACAAACAAATAAATTAAAAGTAAACATTCCCATTGAATGATCATTACTAAAGACAGTTTATCGTAAAGACTAAATTTTTTACCTGAAAAAAACAATTGTTTCATCTTAGCCTCGTTTTCATGCTGGCTAGAATCATGTGGATTTGGCCACTCTCATTTATCCTCTTAAAAAGGCGATCCGTCGCTGGCTGGCCCTATATCAGAAAATGATCAGTACCTATAATTGCATCATCCTGCTAAGTTTCATGCTTTTATCAAAAAGCGAACGATTTTTGGCCTGACAGCTTGGCTGTAACCCTAGCTATGCTATCTACTTTTTTCACATCTACTTAATCTGGCAGAAAGACGTTGTGATGGAGCGCAGCTGCACGTCTGAGCAAGACTAGTTTTCAACTCTATGTAGGGCGCTTTACGCAATCTTGGGATGTTGCAAACAGCTACATCAAAATACTCGATGATGTCGGCTGGCTTTTTAAAAGTCATTACAGATGCGTTTAATGAAGCTTGATTCTCAGCGGTTGTTGACTTGTTGTGTTTTCTTCGAAGGCCTCCTCCTGTCTGTTTCTGAGCTTTGAGCCATTATGGAGAAGCAGGATTGAACGTGGTGAGGAGTCAGGAACTCATTTAAGGTGAACCGCCTTATTCTGGCCTCATTTTTTGCGTGCCTCATCTTTTGTGCTATAGTAACTGTTTTGACTTTATGGCTGTCTCCTGACCAGAGAAAAACTTTTATTCAAGGCAGGAGCCCATCACCCGGAGCGTGCAACTTCCATACAGCGTCTGTGAAACGGCGTTTTCACAAGTACGTTTATTTTTAGACAAGCCTTTCCCGCGAATTAGTTTTCAAAAGCCAATCAGAAGCGAATGCATAATTAATAATAAACTGTTAATGCGCAACTACTAGTGACAACTCACGCGTTACAAAGAAACATGGCGGATGCATGGGCGAGAATCTTCTTCTGATTGCTCTGATAGTATTTCAGGCGATAATTCCAGTTTTTATACGGAAAGTAGTAGCTCAGAAGAAAAGCTGCGATACAAAAAACCCCGTACGTATTCCTCACCCGTGGAAAAGCGAAAATCACGCCGTGAGGAATCGATTTCATCTTCGAAATGGTCTGCGAAAAAGAAATCTGCGAAACAGAGAAAGCAAGCTTCGAACACCCTAGAAGAAGATCACCTGGAGGAACTGCCTTCGTGGATATATTTTCAAGACAGAAGGGATTGTCCGCTCAAATCTTCTTGAATCGCCTCGTGTGAAGTCCACCAAAGACGGGGAGCGCTTTGCGAAATATTTACTTGGTGAATCACAAAATTAAAAACGAACTGGATTCTGCCGCAAGTTTTCGACGCTTGTAAGCGAGTGTGCCTTATCAACGGACAAGGTGAACAAAAAAGCTGCCATTTCTGTGGCTTGGATGAAAATGCTGGGGAATGTTTAAGTCGGAAAGGCCGGCACTCAAGAGCGATTGATAATCGAACGCTTCCTGGTTGGACTGCAATCGGAGTCACAAGGCTACATGTGTTTAGAGAAAACGCTTTGTTATTATATTATTATTTTAGGGGTTTTGGGGACTGAGACTGAAGGTAACATCCATACCCACCCTTAAGAAGGTCATCTGACACTATAATAACCGGGAAAGCTTTGGGGAAAGTAATACAATTTATCACCAAAAAGTCTTGAAAATATTCAATGAACTGGGTTAGGGACTGGGGTATGTATTTTCAGGAACCCAACTGTCACTGTAAGAGGCTTCAACACTTGTTCTTTTTTGTTTGCATTGTGGTTTGATATTTGAATGGCCCCTCGGCCATGTGGGGTGCATTCTACACAGTGAAGCAAAACAGTGACGCAACTCTTTTGAGTGGAATGGCCTCAGTATTTCTTTTACTATGTTAATGTTCTGAAACAATTCTTTTTACATACAACATGTACTTTGAGATAAAGGATATCCAGTTACATTGTATAAACTGAGGTACAACTATAAAATAGACTCTAACGCAAGATAGTGTACTACTATATTTCCTCGAATAATAGCAGTCCCTCAATTAATCGCCAATCTCGAATAATCGCCCCCCTTTAACCGAATTATTTAAAATAATCTCCTTCCTTGAATAATCGCCCCACCCCCTCTCGCCATTTTATCTTTCTCTTATCCCCTCCCTCAAAACTTAAAAATTGACATCTAGGGTAACAAACAAGCTTCCAGCCACTGTCTTTTCTTTACAGTTTTTTCTATGGTAATGCTCATGTATTTCACTTTTTAATGGTATAACAAAACAAAATATTTAGGGCACGACCTCCTGTGAGAAATATTTGAAACAATCGCCTCCCTCAAATATTCAATAATCGCCCCCCTTTAAGTGCGAAAATAGGAACATTTGCCCCCGGCTATTATTCAAGGAAATACGATGTCTTACAAATTATAAAATATTTCTCCCACAGGCAAAGATTACATTTTTTGTTCACATTTGAATACGACCTAGCTTGTTTTATTTTTCTCCACTTAATTTGATAACTGATTTTCGTTCTTTTAGACTCCATATGTGCTTGCTAAGTTACATTTTTGTAGCGCTCGTTCCTGAAAGAACATAAATGGTTTCTGTAGCGCTCCTTAAATGTCGTGGGAGAAATATTTTACAATTTGTAAACCGGAAATGTCGACACTTAATCGTAGAAACGAAATGACATCGACCTGCAGACATTCTAAGAAATTCTTGTTAAGTACCGCTTTTACCTAATATAGTTTTACCCGACCGTTTAGCATTTTCGCCGTCCAGTCACGTCTCGATATGTCATGCTAGTAAGCATTGTTCATCATTTTCAAATTTGTATATCTTTACATGTAACCGTTTCTGTTGTCAGTTGCCTGATGATTGCTTCGTTAGAGGCATGAAACTCCGAGTAGCAATTAAATGTTTTTGAACTAGTCCGACTCCAGAAATTCATCTTTATTCACAGCTCTGGACTTACCATCGAGCACTTTTATAGCAGATGAAGTCTTCATTTTTACCACTAGTAGTTTAGAAAACAGTCCTAAGGAAGCACGCGCGCTGATTGGTTAAAAAGCCTGTTTGTATAACTCGATGGAGACACAGAACTAAGCGCGCGCTGTTGACGTAGTGATGGCGCGAGCAAAGAGAATTTACATTTTGATAATCAAAGTTTACAAGTTGTTTTCCTTTTTCTCGTCGTGGTGTTTTCTAAAAGAAATAGAAAACATGTACTCCGTGTTTGTATCGAGTTATACAAACACTCGTGAAAGTTTGGGAGAACTCGAAAAAGCTGTGGGAACACGAGCCGCAGGCTCTCGTTATTCATTTCTCGTTCTGGATATTCATTTCTCGTTCTCCCAAACTTCCACTCGTGTTTGTATAACTCGATACAAACACGGTACATGTTTTCTATTTCTAAAATTTAAGAAATAAAAAACATGTACTGTGTTTAACTTGATTATCAAAATGTAAATTCTCTTTGCTCGCGCCATCACCACGTCAACAGCGCGCGCTAGTTCTGTGTCTCCATCGAGTTATACAAACAGGGTTTTTAACCAATCAGCGCGCGTGCTTTCTTAGAACTGTTTTCTAAATATATATATTTACATTTCCCCCTTTCCTCAATGTAACAGTTGATCCTCTTACCTGCCTTCAAAACCTTTACTTTGTATTACTGGTGTACTTTGCATGACTGGTGTACTGACAACCTCCATGGAACCAAAACTATTTCCCATTAGTTTATATCAATGTACAGTTCCAGAAAATATCCATACTCTTCCCAGAGAAGGGATTGGAATTTTCTGGGGGGTGGAGGGTTCAAGGCCAAAACATTTAAAGAAATGTATAAAGCTTAATTGGAATTTCCACAGGAGTGGGGGAATTCTTAGAAAAATCCCTTCTGTGGGGGAGGTGTGGATATTTTCTGGAATCACAGAATGTATCAAACTAGTTATTTGATGTTGAAACTTGAAATATCCCAATTTTATCACATCAAGCAGGTAAGTCTGGTAAAATATTGTTTCTTTTTAATAAGACGTCCTTTCATTTGTTAAAAAGGGTTATTTCAATTTTGAGACCTTTCAGAATTGTTAATTAAATTAAAATAATCTAATTGTGTACCCAATCACTTCATCTGTTACCTTGCTATTAGTGGAATCTATTTTTATCGTTTTCTCTTTTGACCTTTGCAATATATTATTATTCCCATTATGTATCAGTAATAGGAGTTGTTGGATTCAGTAAATTGTAGATCATCGTCGCCATTTTGTCCCAAAAGATTCCTTAGATCTTGAAAACATGTTGTTTGTGCTATTATTAGAAGTGACAGTACCGGTATATGCTAACCTTTACTTTCATATAAATAATCCAGGTTAAACCTGCCAATAATCTTGGGGCTACTGTTGGTGGTCCAAAACCTCAGGAAGTTTATTCTCCCACTGTATGTATCTTGGCCACCATAAATGCATAGAGGAAACATGGAGGTTTGGTATCCACACATCTTGTCATGACCATCAAGTGACATTGTGAAATTAGGTCCCTATTTCATTATAAAATTAAAACGGGTTACACTTCCTGGGACAAAAGTGGGGATATTTAGAAGACATTTTGCTATAAATTATGAGAATGTTAACTCTCATTCATATCATTTGGACATTGTCAAGAAGATTTCCTGTATTAGGGCGGGATAAAGGGTACCAGTTTTTTTTTCATTGTTGTAAACTATTAAGTAGATTTTCTTTCCTCTGGAATCGAAAAAGTTAAGATTTCAAAGGAAACTAATTTTGCTAAACTCTTTGAATACATTAATCCTACACTGTACTTTGACATGATTTGTCATTTTGGAACCATTATCCAGGAAGGGAGTACTTCCTTAATGGGTACATCGACCTATCAGGGTGTGGTTTTCGGGAATTTTTAAACAGGGTATGGATGTTATCATTCTTAAACAGAATAGTATCTTTTTTAGGCAAATGTCTTAAACAGGGTATGGTTTTCGGTTTAATGTTAACAGGGTATCAAAATTCCGACGATTTTTGTTTTACACCGTCAGGGTTTGAGGGTCCAGACAGCACCTCCCCACCCAAGGATATATCGAGTATCCCTCCTTCCGGGTTGTTGTCCGATCTTTAGGACGACTTCTCGGCCGAGCTCTGACATAATTTTAATTAACCTCTCTATGGCAGGGGGATTATTTCAACTTAAAAGGCTTATAAAGGAACTAAAAAGTTGTGGTTTGCTTACGTTTGATATAACCGCATTCTTTCTTTGTGGCCTTTAAGGTTTTCCAACACCTCCTCTTTGTTCGAGTCCTTGTGGGTTCACCTCGGTCATCATGGCATATACTAGATTTCTGGGCACGCTCAAGCCATGAACTTCACGGATTTTCTGATGCAAAGCTCTGTAGCCGAGTAGACTGCCGACCGTTCATCTCTTCCTCAACGGTTTCGCGTACATCGTCAATATCCACGCTATAATCCGTAAACTGGATGCCGAAATATTGGAGTCGACGAGTGAGAGTACGAGAGCTCCATGCATACACAGGATACTTGATTTGAACTAAGTCTAAAATCTCCTTTGGACGCAAATTTTGCCTCACATAGTTGACCAAATCATCCCTCAAATTCTCATCTTCTTGCCAATCTCCATTTCTGACCCTCGCAGCCATTTTGTCTTTTCCGCGAAATGTACCGCCTGTGTATTGTGGGATACCTAAAGTCGAAATGTCTGATGGGCTATGGCCTCTATGGGCCTATGGCCCTCATGGGCCACGTGCAATTTTTTTTTTAAATTTCTAAATAAAAAACAACGTCTAATTATTTTATTTTTTTTATTGTTACTTTTTACTTTATTATTTTTTTTGCAATATATTACAGTAAAAAAAATTTAAAAACTACATCGATAAAATAATAATAATAAAAAAAGAAACGGAAAATAAAAGGAAAAAAAAAGAAAAAAATGAACTAAAATTGAGGAAAAAACCAGGAAAGATATGAAAAAACTCTATGGTCCTAATGGGCCACCATACCTGTCCAAGCCTTGTCTAACAAGCGCGAGAAGATGTTTTTTTTTTACGGGTTTTCCCGAGAATTTTTTGTCCGCCATTATTAAATCATGTTCCTGCAACCCCATAAGGCCTTGCTGCTTTGTGACGTCATACCCCTAACCAACTAGGCTCACATGGCGAATTTTCTTATAACATCTCTATGTAGTTCGCAGTTAACTGGTTTCGCAACGTGAATCTAGCGCTCTTTTCGAATCGAATCATGCCCGATTGTTGTGTAGTGCACGTATGCAGCAATAGATCAGATATGAACGCAGGTATTTCTGCTCATTTAAGTCCTACAATAAAAAGTGAGCGAGATAAGTGGTTGAGATTTGTGCACACTCATCGCGCGAACTTCAACCCGAGCGGAAAGTTTGTGGCGGGTGTCAGCCCATTTCGCGGAGGAATGTTTTTCAAGAGCGTTTCATATGGAAGGCTGTCGTCGTCGGCTTATTCCTGGCTCAATTCCTACAATATAGAGGATCGAGCAAGGTAAAACAAACGACAACACCGCAAGGTAAGCCTTGTTCAATTTGTATCTAAGCTTCAGTATTGTGTCAGCCATGAAGTTTTCTTTTTCGTAGAAGTATCCTATATGTTAAGTCCCAGACGTCTCTGCGATTTGTAAATATATCTTCAAGTAACTCATCAAGTTTAGTATTGTTCATATCCCCGCGCAGTTGTATTTTAGTTTTTTATCCCTTCTGTTTATTCCAGTGATGTGGCACGCTCGTAAGATGGTTTACGGAAGAGCCTTTCAATGGTTTCCAAAATTTTCAAAAAAACCGTAAATAATTTACTGTTTTTTTTTTCTCAAACACGGGTTTCTATATCTACTTTCCAAATAGATCATGAATGAACTGTAACATTTCTCACGGTCACCAGAAGTTTCATCCCCAGAAGCTGGCCACTCGGCAATTAAATGGATTTTTACCTGTAGGCGCCCTTCACGTTATGTAATCTGGTGATTGCTGTTCTTTTCGCTGGATAGAGACAATGTTGTGGGCGAAACTCCGTTGACCTAAAATAAGCTCAAATGTCCCACAGTTTTGCACCCATTGTGAAATCTGTTTGAATAAAATAGCAGTTTAAACTCAGTTTTCTAAGCGTGGTATATTAATCAGTTTCCTGGTCCTCACCTTGTGCACCCTGATAATTTTGCTGGATACATGCGTAATTTTACAGGTAGTGTAAATTGTTGGGATTTTTAGGGGGCAAAGGTTAAGCCAATTTATCATGCAACAACAATGAGGAGGGAGGGGAGGGGTGTCTAGCTTGAGAAAATGCAGTTTTAATGAAAACTATACACCTAATCAGTGCAACATTCAAGAAATGAGGGATGGCAGTATCTTTACAATAATCCCTCACTGTGTTACCTATGACTTGCCGGGCCTGAGAAAAGAAGCCCTATAATTCCAGGACTTCCCATGTTTTCCATTACCCATGCAAACCCTGATCAGTGTTGCTTAATTCCTATTTCCTTTTTTTTCTCTTTAAATTCACCCAGGCCTTGTTGATATTGCAATTAGATGTATTTTTAAATAGAATTAAACAGAAAACAGAGAATACTGTGACATTCTCTCATTTATATCAAAATGAGTTTGATATTTAGGAATACAATCAATCACACAGTCAAAATTGCTGTGGTGCACAGTGGAGACCCTGAGTAGTAGCATGCAGTACTTTCCCCGAAGTCCCTTTTATCTCTTTAAATTTATACAGGCCTTGTTGATATTGCAATTAGATGTATTTTTAAACAGGATTAAACCGAAAATAGAAAATTCTGTGACATTCTCTCATTTATATCAAAATGAGTTGGATATTTTGGAATACAATCAATAACACAGCCCAAATTGCTGTAGAGTACTGTGGAGACCCTGAGTAGCATGCATGCAGTACATTTCCCAAGGAATATATTTAATTTCTGGCGCTTTAGCCAGTTGGAAGTTCTGAAAGGATTTGTTCATTTCTGGTCTATAAAAGCTAATTTCATTGCTGATCTTTAAGGAATAATATTACTACAGCTGTAAGCAAGCACCCCCTTACATATTCTGCACCATATATTTTTGGCTGTTTTGGGTCTTAAATTAACTTTTTTGACTTTGACTACAGCTTTCAACTTGATGAAGCCTTTCCATCACAAGCTAGCGATGTGCAGTCGCCAACAGTTTTCCTCTTTATGGTAATGGAGGTCAAGATGGAAAATCTGCTATTGGCAAAAGGGGTCTGAATTTTCTGTCAATGTAATTGCTTTGGCCAAAATCAAACTTAACATTAATTAGGGAATGAGATCGATTTGACAGTGGCATAGTCCTGAATAGTGAATATAGAGTTATTCCCCCACTGAGGCCCTGTTAGGGGTTTTAGGGATAAGGGATAACTGGCAAAATAATTTTAGGGATAAGGGATAACTGACTAAATAATTATAGGGATAAGGGATAACTAAATAATTATAGGGATAACTGAGATAATTTTAGGGATAACAAAAAATAGCTTTGATTTCTCAATTGTCACTCATTTGGTCATTTTTGCCGACGACCTGCATCACCAGCGACCGGTAACAAACAGTAACGCGTTATTTATCAGTCCAAATCCAAGCAAGGTGAGCCAAATGTCCAAGAATTGCTCCCAGCCTCTTTTATTCGGTCTACCACTGACCTCATGGCGCGCGTGCAACATGGACATCACATGATCAGCCATAACTGAGACCCCAAAGAGGGAGGGGGGGGGGGAGGGGACGCCCTAAATGACACAACCCCAATTTAGCACTCGAAAAGTAACTTTCCAGTTTTCAAGCACTTGGCATGGTTAGACTGCCTGGTTAGATTGCTGGTAGGTCAACTGATATCAGTCACAGGCCGGGGTTCTCAGTAGAACAGCAGAATTCCACTGGCTGTAAAACTGAATGTTATGAAAATTTGCGCTCATGACGATAATTACAGATTCAGAAGTTTCAAGAAGAAATTAGCATGATCATAGGCAACGCTTTTTTCGTCTTGTTTTATTTCCTCCAAAATACACGAAGTCACATCTTTGGCAACCTAAAATTTCAAAAATTTCCAGGAATCATGCCCCTGGACCCTGCTAGGTTGGCTTGCTCCCTTGGACGCCGGTTGTCATACTTTATTGGACACCTGTGGAAACGTCTGCTAAGAACGAACCCTGATCAGATATCGAGATCACACAGATCAAAAGAGACTGCATCATGGCGGCTTCATTGTACTGTAAGAATATCATTGTTGGACAGAATAATGCTTTCATATGACCGTTAAAAGCGCTAAATATGTGCATCGAAAGGTGACTATGTGAGCGAAGAAATGGGGGTGGGGAAAATCACAAAGTTTATCAAGATTTATGAAGGGGATTACTTCAATAAAATAACATTTAAAGGGGGATCTCCCAAATCCCCCCATCCAGGCGATAATAAATGACCGGTCCCTTATCTAACGGGTCACTCAACTCTTTAAATTCCAAAGATAAGTAATTTTGGGGATAACAGTCTCGATAATTTTAGGGATAATGGATAACTGCCCCTGGAATTTTAGGGATAAGGGATGACTAAACCCCTTATCTGATCATCAGTGTGAACCTTTTAGCAGCACTGGCAGCTAGGAAGGGGTGATTTCAGCCTCTGCTGTTGCTTCTCTCAAATTCCAATTTTTGGGGTTTCCCACTGTCTCAGGTGTCTGTGGTGTTGCCTTCAGCGAACAATGTGGTCAATGGGGTAAACTCTTTTTTTTTCTTTCATTTTAAGGTTACTATGTACTTTCAGGCCGACCATTTTGTTGAAATTTTGATTTTTAGGTTAATGTATAGGTCTACGCATGAACTTTCATCTAAAAAAAAAAATTCTCAAAAATTTGAAATAATGGCGGAGAAATCGCGGTTTTACGTTTTTGCCGGAAGTAAAAGTTTACGCCTTGATTGACAGTCCTATGATGTTATGCAATCAACCGAGACGACTTTCGCGGGATTAAACAGATGGGAAGAATCCGCTACTCAGTTGATCAGCCAGCGAGTATCTTCCTTGGTGCAATTCGTTTGGGTATGAATAAACCTAGACCGTGGAAATGTCCGTCGACCAGTTCGAAGAAGCGAAAGACGCGAACCAAAAATAAAAATACAGCAATGAGTGAACAAGCGAAAGTTGGCGGAAAGTTGAAGCTACGGCTATCTGGGATCAAAAACGCAAAAGATCAAGTCGAGAGTTGACAAAGGCGCTGTAATGATAGTACGTGTTCTTTCTGGCTGGCTTGCCGCTTCTTATCCAATCTGTCGAATCTGTCATAAATAAACGAAAGAGTTCTTGCCATTTCGCATGAAGGAATGGCTCGATTGCTGTATGGATGTTTGCTCTTCCTACAAATACGCAGTGATATTGGAATTGAAAGGCTTTTCTTATCGATCAAAAATTATTTCTATCAGCATCAGAATATCACCATTTATATTATCAAGGTGGAAAGTGAAACCAGTCTCCTTCGCAGCCGTTTTTAGTCTCGTCACGCAACGCTAAAACGGCTGCGAGGAAGACTACAGTAAAACATGTCCGATCTCTGAATTCGCCAAGATAATTCTAAAATTTATCGGTTCATTTGAAGCTATCGCGTTTTCTTTTACTAACTTGTTTTTTCCCTCCTAGCCGCTTTAGTTTGCTTTCTAGCGGTCATTCCCTTTGTTGCCTTCCCCAATTTGCTCCAGCAGCTTTAAGAAAAAAACGAGCAGCCAAAAAAATTAACTTCGCTTTTAGCGCAATGCGAAACACTACGGGTTGATTGAAGATATATACGCGCGAGAATTTCACCAGGAGGCAAACGGAAGTAAACTTTCCAAGCGCTGATTGGCTCAGTTATCTGAGAACCCAGTTGATTGTGTTTGTGGGCGGAGTTTGTTCTGCGAAGCAGGAAAATTTTTCACCGCTGGGGGACACTTCAAAGAGCTACAAGTCAAAGGGAATTTATTCGATTGCTCTCAAATTTTGACAGTAGCTAGTTTTACATATAAACAACAAAAAAGTGTCTCCGAATTTTTTATTTCAAAATCTTTTTTTTTCAAGAGCGCTTTTTGTACGATCAATCCCCATTTTCTTAATCCTATTTCAAAAATGTTCTGTAACTTTTCACTGAAATTGAATATGGCAAATCGCAGACACAGTTTTTTAGCGCTTTGGCCCCGGAAATGGAGGAACGCATTAAGTAAGCGAAAAACAAAGTTCGCTTTGACAGGTAACGCTCAAAAGGTGATTTGAGCGCTCGCATTTAGGAGTCGTGAAAAATTCAAGAATTCATTTTTTTCAAAATGTTTGGTATTTAAGCAATAGACCACAAGTTTCTGTGGGTTATAAGCTGATAAACCACGCGGGATGTTAGGCCTACTCTGGGACCTTAAGTCGCCTTAAGTCACCTAAAGTCGCCTAAGTCACCTTAGGTCAATATTGGTTACACAATGTTATAAGGGTTCCCTCCTTTTAAATTGTACCTATAAGGAGGATATTAAGCTGGAGAATAGGCAAACTCAGCTCCAGTCATGAGGATTAGAGGAGGTGGAATGATAGCCAAATAATCAAGAAGTCCTATTTTGTCCCCTCGTAGGGATCACCCATTGTGTTCTTAGGTAAGATACTGTACTCTCACAATGCCCTTCCCCCTCTCCCAGATGTAAAACTAGGAGGTGGTTGGGGGGAAGGAAACCCTGCAATGGAGTACGAGTTGATATGAGGTAGGCAATGGCTTTCACATACATGGAAACCACTTGTTATAACAGTTGTGCACCTGTCAAACCACCATGTGTTAAATAGCATGATTAATTCCTGCAAACAATACTGAATTAGGAAATGTCTCTGTGACAGTGTGTACTCCTACTTAATTTTTGTTTTGTGTTTCATTGTGAGTTGATCAAAAGGTTGACACTATGTGTTATCTCCAGGAAATGAATAAAAATATGATTGATGGCAAAAAAAGCAAATGACTGTGGCTGCAATAATTTATTTATATATTTACTGAATCAGATCAAACTTAAAGTTCTGGGTCATCAAAGTAAAAAAAAAAAAAAAAAATTAAATAGAAAGGTATTCTGGAGAAAAGCTACATTTTTGCCAGTTACTTTTACATTGAGTAGGACAAATGCGGTAATCCAAAGTCCGTTGAACTGAACTAAAGCTGAAGTTTAGACACTTTACTTACCCAGAGCAAAAGAGTGACAAAAGTGGACCATTTCTCCAGCGTAAACCTGCACTACAAGCTTCCACCACCGTATTCGACCAACTGTGCATGTTCTAACTTTGCAATTCAACGAACCTACTAAAGGCATAAATATTTATCCAACATAAGGCTTTGACAGTTTTTTCGTATATATCGTTAGTTTGATGTTCAAGATAGATGAATGAACCTCTCCTATTCCGAGAAAAACTTTCAGCAGCAAACATGGCCGCTGGTCCAACATTTGAGCACGTGACTTAGTTTGTTTGGACTGAAGTACACACGAGACCACTCACGTGCTTTTCCCTCGTGGAGTAGATTATCATGCTGGCCTGCAATCTTTGAAGTCTACAACCACAGAGATAGTCCACCTTCACAATTCGAGGTAAAGCAAATAATTTCTTTTCGCTATAGCAGATAGTATGGCCGTACTTGGCGGGAGGGCTCGCATTTTCCGCGGTACGGTTGCGGTACGGGCGAAAAGAAGGGAAACTCGCGAGGTGTCCGGCTCCTCACTTCGAAGCATGGAAACTAGGATAGCGGCGCAAAAGTAATTGGGAGAATTAAAATGGCGGAAGGCAGTGTTCGTAGTGCAAGCATCAGTTTGTTTAATTTCGTTGTGACTCAATTATTTCTGGACAGCTGCAAGGTATTTTAATTAGCTCTATTATATAATTCTTGTGTCAAAGTCAGCCTGATACTTGTAGTTAGTTTTTGCTGACTAAATAAATGCAGCTTAATACTGTTACAAGCCCAACTTAAGTGTTATTTCATTTTTTGTAGGTCAACCGCTGCGGGGCTGAACCAAGTCAAAACTTGGAACTTGGTCCTGGTGATCCGATTAGCGGAAGTAGAGATCTTCCAACAAAATTCGGTTCTCTGGAAATGAGACGTCAAAGTTTTATGGAGCCAGAAAGTGGTTGGGAAGACAGGAAAGGAAGTCTTCTTACCAAGGAACAGAAGTTATCACGTGGTTGGCAAAATGGTATTAGGGTGTTTTCTCTGACAAAGGCAGGGGAACAACAAATTGGTTGGGTCCCAGAAAAGGATCAGTGAACTATGGATGCTGTTGGAAAGGCATGTGATTTGCCTAACTTCCATGCCAAAATCGACAATACAAGTACCAAAAATATTGGAGACAATTTTACCAAAGTAACAATTTTTATAATAATAATAATTATAATAATAAAAATATTATAAAAATTGTTACCTTGATAAAATAAATTGTGAAGGCCCCTTGGTGTAGAAGACACAGGACAGCACAGGACACATCACAATAGAACGCCTCACTAACCTATTTTGTTCATTGTTTTTTTGTCCTTTTTTTTCTATTGTTGCACGCCAACTGTGTCTTCTAAACCAAGTAAGAGCCCCAAAGCAACAAGCTTTGTGAAATAATTAAACTTAATACAGGCAAAGAATCTTGTGTAACTTTAATTATTTTGTGGAAAATTGATTAGTTTTCTGTAAATCATCTCTATTTTCTTAAACTTAAAAGTTATGTCACTATTTACATATTTTTGTAGTATTGTTAGATGTTGCTTTGTATTTTGATATAATTACTTTAGGCATATACCAGTCGCCATGTTGATTCCTGGCTATTTATTGACTAGCTTGGACTATATAATTGAACAATAACTGTTGTAGTAATTCTCCCACCATTTTTAGCTAAAATGGTTTGAAACTGGGATACTTGAGACTATGGTGACTTATAGCAATACAAAAGTAAGCAAGATAATTATCATAATATATGTATTAGGTAATATTGGTTTATTGCGAGGGATTCTGTGAATATTTTTTAATTTTATGGACTTTGCTTACTTTCAGTTTTATTACTTGAGTCAGATAAAATCGCTTTAAGTCGCCTTAAATCGCCTTAAGTCGCCTTAAGTCGCCTTAAATCGCTTTAAGTCGCCTTAAATCGCCTTAAGTCGCCTTAAATCGCCTAAAGTCGCAATGATTTTTTTTTTGCCAATTTTCCTTAAGTCGCCTTAAATTGCCCAAAGTCGCCTTAAGTTACGGCGACTTAAGGTCCCAGAGTAGGCCTGATGTTGGTAGAACACGAGAAAAATTTGTAAACCACGAGCCGCAGGCGAGTGGTTTACGAATTCTTCGAGTGTTCTACCAACATCTCAAGTGGTTTATCAGCCTATAACCCATAGAAAACTTGTGATCTATTGCTTTTATATAATAATTCAGAAGACGCGCGATTTTTCCGTGGGTTTACCGGCACAATAACCCACAGCTGATTGACCAATCAGAGCGCGCGCATTGATTTGGTTATTATATAAAGTGTAATAGCCAGTCCTATAAGCTTTAATTTGATGTGTGGGTTTAGATATCTACAGTTTAAACCGGACGCGCTGCATCGCTTGCACGCGAGACACCCCTGAAGGTGCATAGTAACCTTAAGCCCTATTGCTGCAGTAGCCAAAACCCCAAATACTCAGACATACTTTTAAAACCTTGATACGAAAGTAACATATTAATCATCTTTTTCAACTTCTGCCATTCTTTCATGACATCTATCAACCTCCATGCAAAATCTACATTCTTCACGCTGGACAACCAACTCCAACGAACAATTTATACACTTGCACCTATAAACATGTATGGGTAAATTCAAAACAACATTACAGTTGACACCAAAGATATATATAAATAAACTTCAAATACTTAAGAACTAAAAATGCCACTTCGATCTTTTTTATTTTTAGTAATTGACCAAATTACAGAAATTTCAATCGTACAATATCTACGAAACAGACATTTTCAAAAACGGTGACACGGATCGAATCTAACATAACTTCCTTCGAAACAAACTGCTTGGAATTTTAGCTATTTTTATAATAGACGCATTGATAAAAGCAGAAAGAATCGAGACGAAGAAAGCAAATAAAATACCAGTCTGGTAGGTCTGTCTCGTCAGCAAATCAACTTAAAAGCATGTCCTCAGACTCTTCTTCTCTACAGCTTTTTGTTCAGCGTACTCGTAGCTTCTTCGGTGGCAATTGGCTCGGCACTATCATCGTATAATTGGAAATGTTCACTTGCCGAGCAGAAGCTGGCCTCTGAAGACTCAGAGGAAGACTCAGAGGAACCTTTCAGACAAACTTTACCCAAAATGGACTTCTGAATCGACAGAGATTTCGCTAATACTAAGATAAAAACCCCACTAACATCAATAGCGATCAAAGGTAAATCAATCGCGTGTTAGGAATATGACGTCACAAGTAGATATGCCGCTGCGAAAATAGCGGGCTCAACTGGAACCAATTTCGATAAATGGCGGACAAAAAAAATTCAGTTTTCGAGCGGCGAAATTTTAATGAAGGAAGTCTTTTTAATTCTTTCTTTTTGGACGAAAGGACATCGTACATGATGGTAAGTTATTCTGTTTAAAAAAAGAGTCGGAAAAATAAATGTGAAATTTCGTCGCAGTGGCACTGCTAGTCAATATTCAAATGTCATGATAACTATTAAAGGAATACACTGATTGGTCAGAGATAGCACTGACTGTGTGCTGCAATGTTTACATGAAAAAGCTTAAGGCCAACATGACATACTGTATTATTCTGAGCCACTGAGCTGAGAATAACCAGTCCATTAAATAGCATAATGAAAAACTCCCAAGCAATATAAAGCAAATTGATAATATATATTTACCTATATACAAAATATTCTCTTATACCTCAGTGCCAAGCCAAGAACGTTTTCTGTTTAGCTCTGACTTTTGGTACTCTTGATAAACTAAAAAGTGAAATTTTAAAAAAGTTGTGATTATTTCTGACATTTAAAACTTCTCTGGAACATCATATTCTGCCAATAAATTACCTTTATCCTCATGATTAGCACACCACTGTTCAAGGACTAATCGAGCTATCCTTTTTGTTGACTCGGGGGTGACTGAGCAGACCTTGCTCAAATAACAGGTTACATGCACCTAAGTACTCGCCAGTCTTTGTGCTTGCTTCTACAGTACATCAGTTCCTATTCAAGGTAATTTTTGGTTCTTTTTTTTAAACGAGGGGCCTTCTTCGTTACTTTCAGGACCCAGCCTTTAGGTTAGGTATCATGATAGGTGGATTTTAACAAAAAAAAATGGAAAAAATTCTTGGGAAAAAGTTTTTTTTTTGACTTTTTAAGATGGAAGAGGAAAACTACATTTCAATCTCATTAACCACCCACGGTGCATTGACAAATTCCTGTCATCTCTAATTGAAATTCACCGCCAGTTGTCACCGAAAAAGCTCTATCACCATATGTTTTTGTCTTACAAGTTGGCTGGATTAGCAGGTCCTGAGAATTCGAGCGAAGAGACCTCGCTGATTTCCGATGTTCCAGGGGATTTATTAGACAGACAGACAGACAGAGACCATTCAGTGATTTGTAAACAAAAAGATGTTTAAACACGATCCGATAAGAGACCGGCAACCAATGTAGTTGTACTAACATAGGAGTAATATGGTCATATTTCCTTGCACCAGTGACATAGTGAGCAGCAATGTTTTGGATTTGTTGCAACGTCTTCACTTTGTACTTTGGTAGTCCAAAGTACAGATGATTACAATAGTCCAACCGCGCAGTTATAAATGCATGTATAACCTATGCATGTATAAATTTAGAAATGCAAAGACAGACTAGCATGCTCAACTTGTTGAACAGTGGAAACCTGAACTCAACAAACAGTAAGTAAGTTTTGGACATGTAAGTTCATCTGTTCACATTGCTTGATCATTTTCCCCAACTCTTCATTCTCCTTTTGTTGCACTCTTATCTCTCTTTCAGTGGAAATTGTTCTCATTTCTCTGACTTCCGCTAGCAGGCTGAAAATGTCCTTCGATTTTTCGCGTTCAACAGGTTGGGTCGACTGTTCGTCCTGGCATAAGGCTAAAGACAAAAGAAAACAAGTCATATATTACTGATATGAAGTATATATGAAATAATTCATATTTGAACTGCGGATGTAGATAAAAGTGAAGAATGATCATCGCAGTTAATTTTCTAATTTTTATGCAATTGGAAAGAAGAAGCCTGAAAAAATCAGGGCTTCAACGGAAAATTAACTGCGATGATCATTCTTCACTTTCATATATTACTGTTTTCATTATCAGAGGCAAATTAATTTATGTTAATTATTCAGTGTAACGAGAACTAACTCTTAATAGCTAAACTCTATTAATTTTTGTTTGTTAACCTTTTCTTTTTTTAGCTATTTTTCAGTTTTTAAGAATTTTTATGGATTAATATTCTACAATGAAGCTGATAAAATAATCTTAGTCGAAACCTTGATCTTACACATTTTGAATGTAAAGCACTTTTTCAATTGCTTACACTAGATATCAGTTATATAAACGAAATGATACGTGCTTTCTTTTGCGTTAAGTACATGCTGGAATTGCTGTTTCATCTGTTTACATTTTTCTCTCATCTTATTTTGCAGCCTCTCGCTCTCCATCTGTTGTCTTTCTCGTTCACTGACGATTTCTCTCAATTCTTTTACTTCTTCTACCAAGTTGAACATGTTCTCTGGTGTCTCCTGTTCGCTCGGTCGCTCTGACTCTTCTTCTTTCCTTTTACACAGCTGCTTAGGGTTTTCACTTTGGCAAAAGGCTAAGAAAAAGAAAACACAAGGGATTCAAATGGCACACCGACAGTGGCAATCTATTAAGAAATCTAATAAGAACTCTTACTTTGAGGCAAGAACCCTGCATTGTTATATGGAGTCTTACTGCCAAAACTCTAATATACCAATTTACAGTTGCCTGTTCTGTGACCTGCTTGCTGAACGGCAGCGAGGCTGCGGGTGACCTTGTTTTGATTTTTCTTGTGTAAATCAAGTTGTTCTTATGCTAACTAGTTGGCAATTGAATAAGCAAAGCAGAGAGATCCGCACAACCAAAGTCAACTACAGCAAGAATAGGCCAGGGTACTAAGGATACAACTGTAAAACGGGCTATTCTTCAACAGTGCTGTGTACAAAACATTGATCTGGGAAGACCGCAAGGGACTTGCTTTTTTGAACTTAACTTTTTGCGTGTTTTAAGGATAGCATATGTAAAAAGTACTTTTAAAAGAGCTTAAAGTTTACATTCTATAATCGAATTGAAAAAGTTGACTTACTCGAAGCATTTATCTAACCTGATATTTTGAATTGAACCTAAAAGCACTTCAAAATCATGGAGAACGTATACCAATTATTTTGGTAGTTGTTACTTGCCTTCTTTTGTGTTAAGTATATCCTGGAATTGTGGTTTCATCTCTTTCCATTCTTCTACCATCTTTTTCAATAACTTTTCACTTTCCTTCTGTTTTCTATTTCGTTTATTGACGATTCTTTTCAATTTTTTAACTTCAGCTTGCAAGCTTAAAATGTCGTCTGTAAGTTTTCGTTCAATCGGTGGCTCGGACTCCTCTCCTTCACTTTCACTCAGCTGCTTAGACTGTTCTTCACACTGAGTCGGTCGCTTAGATTTGCCACCTTTGTAACAGAGGTTTAAAAGGAATGAAAAAGAAAAAACAACAACAACAAAAAAAAACAAACAAAAGTACTTTGGTGCTGCCAATCTTATTAGACGTAACTCTTAAATTCTTTGAGGCAAGAAAACCACACCACACGTGTGTACTCCTAAATGAAGAAGTAAAACAGAGCTTCAATATTCTCAAGCAAGAGAATGTCCATAAAACTTATCTTGATTTCAATACATGCTGTTACTTATTTTAAGTTCATCCTGATCTGTTCAAAAGATACATACCTCTCCTTCAAAATTGGATGATACCTTTAGACCAAACGAAGTTTGTAATTTTTTGGAATTTCTTATTTCAACAACTTAATAGTTGTTAATATCAAGCCCTAATGGGCACGTCTATCAACTAGGTAATTAGCAATTTTAGGATAGCAAAAGACTTCACAAAGAAATCACTTCAGTGATTTTAACGGAAGTAAAACGCCGGTCTACATACCGGGGAGCCTCTCTGCAATCTCTTCTTTTCCAATGTCGATAAGGGCACGTGCAAGGCGTCCTACTGTAGCATCGTTTCCATTGTCATCCATCCACATTTTTAAGACTTGATCAGCCCTTTCGCTGGCTAGTTTATAATTTTGCGTTAGACTGTCCAGTCTTCTTGGGTCAATTCCTAGTGCTATTCCAAGCTCTCGCCAGCAGACGCCCGCAAGATTGCGGTGCTGTATTAACAGAATTTGCTCTGCTGTAAACGGCTCATTTCGCGTCTTAAGAAGTTCAGCTGTAGGAAAAAAACATCTAAGAACTGTCTAATCTCACACCTAACCAACTTTAAATAACTATCAAACGCATATTACCAAGAAAATGGTGTACTGATTTAAACCCATTGAAACAAAAACGCACCAAAACGGTTTCGCGGATTCTGAGAAAATACAAAAACACATTGCATCCATATGAAGGATCGAGAAGATTTCCTTTGCAAAGAGGGGTTTTTAAAAATGAAGGTGCAGGAAGACTGACATGACCAGCACATACCAGGGCTTACCTGTCTTACCTGGGGCTCTTGAGAATGAGGTAGAAGAAAATGAGAATTGCCGGCTGAGTGTGCTTAAATTCTTCCCAGCTACGAAGCAATGTGGAATCCTTTTCACGCAAAATCAGTGAAGTAGAAGGGCATGCCGAAAACGTAAGAAATTCTGAAAATATTGTGTTTGCAGCCAAATTCATGTAGCTATCCAAATTGTTAGGCAATAATTCCTCTTTTCAATGGTTATTTCATGTTTGAATATCTTTTTGTTATTTGTGGGTATTTTTTTTGTGTGTATAATTTAAACACCATTTGAACATTGACGTCATCGTCGCCGCTCTAAGAACGATCTGAGTCAAAATAAGTAAGTTAATAACTGTTTATTCACAAATCCATAGGAAAGTTATATAAAGGAGGTTATTCCTTTCTATTTTATCTTCTGATAATAAAATAAATTTAGACATTAATTATTTAAGACTTTTTAAAATACTAACTTTAGAAATATATAATACATCACACAATAAAAGTACTTATTGCTTACTAGAACAATTTGCAACATGACATCTCAGTCTGTTCTTAGAAGTGTTCCAATTTTTTGCCTCGGCAATTTCCTCTGGTAGATTATTCCACTTATCTATTATACGTATAAAAAAAGAGACTGTTTAAAACTATTTAAACTTGCCAATGCAAACTTGAGTTTGAAACGGTGATTAGCCCTTAAGGGCCGAGAATCATGAGCAAACACAACAAATGCTAAGGGATCAAGTCCATCAAGTCTATTTATTGTCGTAAAACACTCGAAAAGCGACAAAACAGGAAAAGCATTGAAATATGGCAACTTTTACCACTGGAGATATCAAATATAGGCGAAAAGGGATTTAGAATTACCAAAACCATATCAGGTTGTAAAAAGTGAAAAATATGAAACATTATGTGTCTCCAAGGTTCCAACTTGACACAAAAAATGGGTCATCGGCGTCCTGTATGGCAACTTGCTCGTAGTTCATCGAGTGTCGCAAGGTAGGATAATATTTGTGTTATTTTCAACAAAATATGCTGTCAAATTAAACCCGGAATTCCCAAGTTAACCATCAGAAGAGGCCAAAGTAACCTAAGCATTGTCTTTAATTCTCTTAGCCGCGAAGAAAAAGGTTATTATCGTGTCCCTTCGGTGGGACAGCTAGGTTTTTACTGCCTCTAGCACTGCGGGCACAGCCGCCGTATGCAAGGTGTGTGGCTTCCGAACAACCCAGCCCTTATTGCAACAAATTAACCTGACATGACCCCACGATCAGAACGAAAACCAGTGCTTGGTCAACGACAACCACATGACTTCGATGCGCTCTAAACCTGAGCCCGAAATATGTTCACGTGTAACTGGTCAGTGGATACCTTGTTTTAACAGGTGTCAATTCACCGTAACATGGATTTCCAATATCAAAGACATATGTTGCAATCCAAGACTGCGTGACTTGCTATTAGTCGTTGGGTGCATGCGTCCCCGATCCATGCTGCTAGCCATGTTGACCACGAAAAAAGAGTTACATGGGTTTCTATTTCTTTGTAGGCATGTGATCTGGTTCCTAAAGTTATGGGGCCCCGCTTGCGGCCGGTGGAGCTCCGCTATAAAAGCGAGAATGAATCAGTCATCACCGGCAGAACGGTACTCGCACATTGAACTCGATGTTACGAATCACGTGGGTAACATTCAGGCGAATTAAAAAGCATGGGAAACTGACGCTAACTTTACTTTATAAATCTTACCTTTTGTCAGCCCGGGGTTAGTCATTGCTCTCTCTTCTTCAAGCTCAGCATTCAGTAGCCATTCTTTCTCCCTCACTTCAAAGAGTAAATTTTCTTTTTCTGCCAAATAATGAAATGTGTATGCTAATAGCACTTCTCTCTTCCCTTACCAACTAGATAGTTTAACAACTTAGACACTGGCAAGGTAATCAAACCGTGGTCTTAACAGGAAAACGTTTTACAGCGGGAAGAAGATAATGATAGCTACAAGAAAAAAACTGTACTTATGTGCTTACAAACTCCCTGCACCCAGCATAATCCCTCAAAATCTAACCCGGAAACCCTGACCATGTGGTAACAAATCCCACTGCAACGGCCGAATGTAATTAAGCCAACAAAGCTTTAGATTTGATTTTTTTTAGATTATTAATCTATTATTAAATCCTTCTGTCATAGAGCTTACCTTGCCAGAGTATTATTGCGACTACTTTATGCTCAGATACTATCAATTTTCATGTCACAAATGTGGTCAAACTTTGTCGCTTCTTCACTGATTGTCAGCAAATATTTTTGATGTGTCAGCTGTTTTGTCAACCGACTTTACGTTTCTATGGCAACCCTGTTCTCGAAGGGTGCGTCACCGACATTTAGCGCGTTTTAAAGCTGAAACAACTGTTCTAGTGAGATCTTCAATTTATAAAGATTTTACCAGTCTGTTTTGGAGCTGTTCTGATATTATATTGTGAATTGTTTTAAACTGAGAATGTGGTCTTCTTGAAATGTGACGTAACGATTGACGCGTGATTTTCACGTTTGGATGGCTTGAACGCAATGTAGGTCGATTACTGGAGGTGCACAAATTTTAATCCAGGAAAAATAATTACTAATTACCACAGAAACCATCAAAGCCACATCCTATATATACCTTCCTTCAAGAGCTGGCAAGCCAAAAAACAATGGTCTTTCTCCAGGGCTTTCACGAATTCCTCATATGCTCTCGGTCCTTTCGTGGCTAACATCATCAACAGCTCTTCACTCTTTTCTCTTTGTGAAGGATTTTCTTCTATTTTCTCTTTATCATCAGAGGTCAATACTCCAGCCGTCAGCAATTGTAGCCAAACCTTGTTTGGATCAAGGTTTTCCAGGAGGAGCTCACGGAACTTCAAGAGGATGTTCTTGTATTGGATGTTTTCCACAGCGGCATTTTCTTCGTCTTTTAAGCTTTTGAAACCTGTGTAAATGAAAGTGCATACAGGTTGTTTTCTGAGGATTAACCGTTTCAGACTTTTGTTTGATATATCACAGACTAGGACCGAAAAAATAGTCAAAAACATTCAATAAATTGTTTTGATAAATACTTTTTGTGTACACGGGTGATTCAAGTAGATTCAATCGGTAAATTACGGCAAGCGTGAAGAATAGTCCATTTGCTACAAATGAGAAAATGAAATGGCTTTACATACATAAGATGCTGTCGTCAATCCAGTTTTTGGTCAAAGAGCCGGAGCTCAAACCGTTGGATTTTGATATCACTCATATTTGAAAAAACACACTTTTACATCTACTACATAGTACTTGTAGACTTTGTGTTGGATGTATAGCTAATTATAAGGGCCCAACCAAAATGCAGCTCCACTTTCATAATACTATAGCCTCAGCACTGATGAACGAGCATAGTTTGAGAAACTTACCGGAAAGCCATCGTGACTCGAGCATGGTGATTCGAGACAAAAGAATATTATGACACAACCAACAACATGGGTGAAAATCAGCACAACATTTTCACTTGTTTACGCCCACAATTAGAGACCTTAAAATGTTTAAATAGATCGAAAACTCCGGGATGACGTTAAATATAGATTAATCTCACTGAGGGCAAGTCTTAAAAAAAACTTGTTAAAAAGTGTTTTTTAATGCCTGCGCAATTCAATAAATGTTGGGCAGGATCCTGTCGTGCAGGCAATTTTTGATAAAAAGCAAAATGACAGCCCACACCGGTTGGTTTTTAAGCTAATGTTTCTGAATGTCAAACGGAGCGGTTTTTCTGAGATTTTAAGTCGAGTTAATTCGATGTTATAAGATTTATTTAAAACCAGAATACCATTAAGGCAAGTCTTGTTTGTAATAACATTCTAAAACAGCTTCGGTTTTGTTGTATTTTGACACCTTGAAATGCTCTTATATAATTTTTTACAATTTTGCCATCGTTGAGACAACTGTGTCAATGCAAGTTTAAAATCCTGACGTCGTATTTCGAAAATTATCCCTGATGTGAAGTAATTATTTGTCTCCTGTAAAATGAGGTATGGGATGATTTCGTTACTATGGTAACTCAGATCCTTCTAAAATGTACCCCATTTGAAACTTTCATCTTTCTCTAGTACATCAGTAACGTTTGATTTTCTGTTGGATTGACTACGGTTTACCTTACTGTGGAATGCTGCCAGCTAAATTGACCGATCACATGGCGTATAGTAACTGAGAGACAGAAGTCAAATTAGCACATATTAATGTGGAAGTCAGACTAAAAATGATACCAGTGAAGTGATATGGTATCATTGCACCGGTTTGAATTCTTCAATCAAATGTCAAGGCTTTTTTGAGGCAATCTTATCGTCATAAGCGGTTGAGGCATTTATTATGAAAAAGCGCGACTTTTCTACTGCTTTCATTGATTTTTTAATTAATAATGCCGAAACTTTTGATCCCTCAATGATCAATTTTTTTCTTTAAGTATCTAAGTAGGTAAATGCACCCAAGGAACTCAGCTTACCAGAAATTTCTGTTAAAAACCTTTTGCACCTCAAGTAGTCCTCTCTCGCGATAGTTGTTTCCAAAGATATTGCATCTACATCAGCTCCACACTTTTCTCCCATATCCTCTTTTGTCTTTGTTGTCTCGTCTGTATGAAAGCACTCCTTGGCAACTTCTCCTAAGTGACCAGAGCAATAATCTTCCCACAGACGTTCAAGAATCTCCAGAGTACGGCAATGAACTGTCAGTATTAAGCTGCCTGGTTTTTTGTCTGATAACTCTAGATCAAGATTGTCTATTAAATAATAACAGAACTGTTGTAGTTCTTGTTGTGTAGTGAGAGGAAAGGATTTCATTTCCTGTTTTGCAAAGCTTGTCAAGCGCTCTCGCAATGTGTTATATTCCGGTGAATTTTTTTTGGAGGTAACACCAGTAGCAGCTATTTTGATGGTCAAGGTGCCTAAAGATAAAGGAAAAAGAAAGAAGAAGAAAACTATGATATAAGTTTATCAACCTACGGCCTAACCTGTCGAGATAAGACTGAGTAATTTCTTGAGTTAAGGCCTGTTCAGTACTAGCATAGGAGGCTAGGGGGGATGGGTGCAAGTATGGTACTCAATGAAGAAAACAAAACCAGTTGTAATAGATGTCCAACAGGATACCGATTAAAATAATAATGTAATAATTCTTTCATTATTTAATTGCTTCTGTTGGACAGCTATTACCATGAAATTCATATACTTAAGCCGAGTATTACGTTCACTGAACTTAAAGGGCCGAACCTAGACAAGAGCGCTCTCATTTGGCTTTGAAAGCTCAGTAGAGCACTGGTAACGCAGAGGTCATGGGTTCAAATCCCGTTCAAAACCTGAATTTTTTCAGGTCATTTTTCCACTAATGTTATGGCTCCATTCGCATCTTGCGTTCTTTCGAAACAGTTGGGTTGAGTAATAACAGTCTTTTGTGTCTGAAGGTTCTAATAAGAAGCTGGAGATACTGTCATCGCACGATCTACACTTGATCAATGTTTGCTGCAATAATTTCAGTTAACTGTCTGTACCCAAGTTCTAAACGGTGGTAGCCACATTGCATGAATCTTGTTACCTTACCCGCAGCTTGACATTGTGGTTAGCCTCCACCCACCTAGTATTTTAAACTATTTTGAGTCGATTTATGTTATGCCATATACTTTGGCTATGTCTGCTACCTCAAATCAAAAGCCACGACGATGCAAAGCGAGTTACCTAAAGTTCCCATATTGTTATTCTTCGTCTTCTTGCTCGACTTCTTCCTCTTCCTGCGGTTGTGTTTATAGCTGGATTTGTTCAAAGCTATAAAAAAGAAACAAACATAAAGCGACTACACGCATAATTAAGAAATAGATTCCATGTTGCCGTGCGTCTGTTCAGTAATAGATCACAGATGACGTCAAAAGTGTGTCACTGATGTTCTTACCGTATTTTGACGTCTTCTCTGATCTATTACTGAATCAGACGCACGGCAACATGGAATCTATTTGTTTTATATAATAACAAAAAGCCTTTTTTGTTTCAAAACATTTTAACATAACGCGAAAGCCGGCCTTTTGCCCCGCCTTTGCCGCGCCTTTACACGAAAAAAAAGCCATTTGACGTGATCTATACATTAAAAATGAAGCAGTTTCATTGGTTGCTATGCGTAGCAAAGAATTGTGATTGGTGGAGAAAAATCACGCCACTGTCAAACCTGACCCGAGCGTGGAATGAAAACTTACAGCGAAAGCAGAATTGAACTGCGAAATCTACAAATCTTGAAGAAAATGCTGGAATAATCAAGTCAGTTTTTGTCATTGGAGCAGCCCTGTGAGCCGAAAAGTTTGGACGTTGCCTTGAAAATTGCAGGAGTTTAAAAAATAGTCTCGGAAAACTTGTGGTTGCGGTCAACCTAGAGGCCATTTGGTTCGAGTTTTGAATGAAAGGAGCGTAAATGACGGTGAAGATTTTTGTCTTCTGTGGTTGGTGATTCTCAAATCAGCTTGATATAGTGTAGGAGACACATTTTAGCTGCGATACTCTTGACCTTGAGCTGTGGTTAGCTATACTTAGCTCGCTGCTGTGGCCTGAAACGGAACATTCGCATCGGAAAGCAAGGTTATGTATTTTATTTTACCAATTTTAAGAAGTGATGTTTTGATGTTTCATTCTTGACATTAATCAGTGAGTCAACAGTTGTTTTGACACTGGGAAAAGTTAAATTTTTTAAATAAATTAATCTCAGAAACATTTTGTTTATTGGGTTTGTTAAATTCGAGATAACGGAGTGGTTCTCGGCTTACCAAGACCAAGTTTGTGCGTGCTTTAGTCGCACTCAACTGCCGACTGAGACTGCTGAAAAATTATTTCTGTATCATTTTTATAAAAGAAACGGCCTTATCTTTCGTTTTCTGGCTTCTCAAACCTGTCCAATTCCTCGGCAAGACTTTTTTGTATCTTATCTTTTGCCCAGTCACGTAAAATATCATCCTAATTCTCAAAACATTTCGCCATTTTAAAACGGCAGAGGGAAAAACTTTGTAATGATGACGTCAATCGTGCATCTGCCCTCTAATAGATCATAGGCGAGAACCAATCAAAATGCGAGAATAACTTGGGTTATTATATAATGTGACGTAGATTTAGGAGTTCGTATTTGATTGTCACCCAGTTTTTGTATACCAAACAAAGGAAAAAGTAAGCTGTGTGCGCATTTTGTTCTCGCTGCATCCCATCTCTCACCGTCGTCATTAATCGAACTCAACTTATTTACTTACCCATATTGCAAAATTTCGATAAGCTAATAAACCAGTGGCTGACAATAAATTGATCAAGGTGGAACCGTTGTCGCCAGCCAGCTTAATTCTGATCGAATTTTTTTGAAACTTCTTTCCCCCGACTTTTTCCTTTGTGGTGCTTTGTTCGGACTTGCAAGTGGATATGAAGTTTTGCGTTTCTTCGACGACATATTTAAGTTTACATCAACAATTTACACTGAACGAAAAACACACAGAACACCTCGTCGACTTCAAAACAAAAACGTTTGACAATCGTACATACGCAACAATCTACCACGCACGTTTTTCACATAGGTTTACTTCCCGTGGCAACCCGTTGACAGCTATAAATTAGAAGAAATTATGCAAAGAAATTTCTTTTATTTATAACTCTGCTTGGAATCAATCTTTTTGTATAATCTTTTGGAAATGAAAGATCGCAGTAAGATCTCTAAGATCTCAAAGAGTAAAAAACATTAATTTTCAAACATATGGTCAATTTTTAAGGTATACTGATACCGTAACCCGTTTCATTGTTCAAACATAACCCCTCCGAGTGATCTATCGCCGCTTCTCACTACTTTTTCCGCTGTAGATGTAGTGAGCAGCTTATCAGCGTGCGGTTGACTTAAGATAAAGTTGAACGACTAGCAAAGTTATTGTGAAATCGCAACGGCTTGAAATGGTGTTATTTATGCGTCCGGTTACCTTGCAGGCACATTTTATTTTATTGTATTATGTGTTGGAATGTGGCGCTTGTATGTCGTGAAGTTTATTCAAATAGTTTTTGGGCGGTGCATTTTAAAGTTTTTTGCAGTGTGCATCGAAGAGTGGTATTCAAAATTGAAGCATCTAAAAGCCGGTGCATTTTGTTGCCTTATCTCAGCCGTTTATCATCAGTCCCAGCATCGCGTTACAAATTAAGTCTCTGTCATTGTCACTTGTTTTAGTTTGCGCCGTTTTCGCTTTGTTGAAGTTTGTTTTGTTTGTGACTGTTCCAGTTTTAACCACATTGAATCGCAAAGTGGTTGATCGGCAGTTAAATAGTGTGCGTTTAAATCGTCATTGCGCGCTGTAGATGGTTACACTTCTTGTTGGTAGCTTCAGGTATACTAAAACGATTAGATTATTCGCTCTCGATTTCTATGCGGGATGGTCGGCAATCCAATTGTTAATTAAAGCTAATTGTTAATTAAAGCTAAACGGTTCTCGCATTTATTTCTATGCCGATTGGACAACGGCTCCCACTCGATCAACCTTGACTTATAGCATTTCTTAACACCCACCCACAAACGTGTGCCATCACCGCTAAATGTAATAACAACGCTAAATGTAATACTTTCAAAAATAATAGAAGCCTGGCGAGAGAAGGCGAGCGCTTAGCTGTGGGATCGTTTGGGGCGCACGAGGTTGAAAACAAGTGCTTGAGCGCCTCCAAATGATCCCATAATTAATCCCTCACCCACACTCGCCCCATGTCTACACTCATTTTGAAGTGGGCTATTATTGCAAGTTCTTCTGTATGTGCTCAAATGATTCTGATGAGACGGTAGTATGATAAAACAGATAAAAATATACAGATGGTACAGTTGATGTAATGATAACTTTAATGGCGACGATACTCATTCATATATAATCACAACTTATTTGTAAATTAAATAAGCGTATAGAAAAACGTATTCTTGTTATTTGGTGCGATTACTCAACTTGTCTGTAGAAAACAGTAAGAAACCTGCAATTTTCAAAACTTTAACCTTTAACAATTACAACTTATCATGAGTTTTCAGATTCATTTTATCAAAATAAGGCTACACTGATTGGTGTCAACAAAAGCAAAACAAACCTGCGTAACAGAAACGTTCACAACAGCTCAGGTTCTCTTTATTTTCTCCTTTCATTTTTCCAGATAATATTCTGAATGTTGAACCTTCCAGCGATCCCAGTATATAGTAGACGTCTCTTAAATGGATACCCCGCTCTGACTCACAAGCTCCAAAATCACGATCCCGTTGGGCGGCACATACCTAAGTATTGTATGGGAGTCACCCCCGGGGTAATCTGCGCCTAACGGTTTAGTTAGTAAATGGGGATTAACAGTGATTGGGTAATCCGATAATCTATTGAAGTGATTTCTTATCACTGATGATATTGATGCCATGATGATGCCTTTGCCACCCTAGGTAACGTGTTATTATTACATTTAAGGTTAACTTGTATTTCATTTACGGTTGGTCATCTTATTACATTTAGCGTTAAATTGCATTGCTTTTAAGGTGGGGTATGTTATTACATTTAGAGTTAATTTTTGTTACATTTACGGTTGGTATTACATTTAGCTGTGATACAAACGTCTGCAATTGATCATATGCTCGTCACAAGCATCAATAAAACAGTGACTGACTTAGAAAAGCCGTTATTGACTTCACCTTTCACTTACTATCAACCGTAACTGGAACGGACGGTGCTACAGAGGTACTACTCGAACCGGGCCGCCTGGAAAAAAGGTAACCCGCAATTACCTCATTCTCCATTTGGAATTAAACTTCAGTGCTCTTTCATTTACTATGATTGTTTCGCAATTGAACACCGGTTTTCTTTATTTCTGTTGTAATGAATCACTTTTATCTCTAGACTACGAGCAACACCTCTTTTTCTTATTCCGTGGAGTGTGACGTAATACTAAAAGAAACAGAAGAAATTGCCATGCGAGAGCCAGACCCTGGCATGGCAGCCTTTCACGTCAGGCTTCTCCGAAAAACCTGTTTAAATGGCTTTTTTATGTCGTTTTGGAATGAAAAATATACAGGGCTTAAAACATGACACTGATATCGATCTTAGTTACACGCTCAAAAAGTTTATTTACAATTAGAAGTTTTAGAAATGCCCTAAACAATAGCGTGATGAAACAACATAGCAGTGCTGAACTTTCCGCAAATGGACCCTATTTGAGTTGAAGAATTGCCTTTTTTCAAGCTCTCCTGGGTGTTAGTAAAACAACTGAAAACAAATGGAGAAGCGTTATGCATGATATTGTTGAAAATGGCGTGCAGATGTGTGCCACATTTCTGGTGAAATTTTTGGGGGGCCTTGATAAAATCAGGGAGGTTCTACAGCCATTGTCTGAGAAGTATTTTTTATACTGTTAGATCTTGCAAAATTGTTCTTTTTTTTAAAAAAAATTGCTGCAGCACAGGTGGCCCAAGCTCGTAAAACAAGCGTCTGTATATGCTCGGTGCTATTTAAACTTTCTAAAAGTCATTATCAAAATTTTTTTCCCTGGCCTGCTGGTTTCGTCGCTCGAGGGAGATAAAAAATAAATTAGAGAATGTGTTGACAACAATTACTTGAAAGACGCTTGCCACTTCACGACAATCATTTTACACATGTCTTCGGGGAACATCGTTCTAAACAAATTCAGGAAAAGGTTTTCAAAGTTTAAGGTCGATAAGTCGCACTACAGCACAAACACATGTTATTTCTTACTACAATCGCTTTGTTAAAGCGGCATTAAAGAAAACTTTCTAACTTTTGAATAGGAAATCGCATTGAGCAAAGCACAAAGGCCAAGCTTTGCCATGAATTTGTTTCTTGTAATTATATCCCCTCCCTGAACGAAAAGTGGTGAACAATCCAATACATGTACCCTGGCTGATTTACATTATATACGCCACGTTCATGTTTAGTTTATTGCACGCGTCGCGTGGACGGTGTTGAAAAACAAATTTAACACAAAACGAATTTAATACGTATACAGCAAAATTGATCTCTTTTAGCTATTCATGATCGCAGGGCTTTAAACATGATCATTCCCTGCTAGTCTGTCTGTGTTTTCCCTACAGTAGGCTTCCGTGGGGGAACCAAAGTGTCATCATTGAAAATTCGCGAACTTGATCCGACTTAACCCGAGTCTAACTTCGGGTCAGCGAACAGCGAACAGAAAAATCCCTAAGGACAGATAACAAAAGCCCATTGTCTTAAAAAAATCATACCAAAACAATAGGCAAAGTTTTGATACGTCACAAAAAAGGAAAAGAGAAATAGTTGAGTCATGTACTGACTCGCCCCCCGTTTGGAACAAAATGCCATCATCAACTATGTGCCAACTGAATCCGATTTAACCCGAGTGTTATTTTGCGACACCGAACAGCAAAGTAGCGTTCGGCATTGTCTTAGAAAATTTAAACCATAACAATAGGCAAAGCTTGATATGGACTAAGAAAAGGCCAACTTGTGGCAAGTCTTAGTACTACTGAGATTGCTCAACAGTCGAAAGATAAGGATTTGTATGAGGCAAATGGTTCTATTCTTAACTTAAAGGCCTACTACTGGTGAGATGTCTTCAATATGGAGTTAAGAGCGACTTTTCTTCGAGTAAGTAGTCTGGCATTAACGTCATAAAGCGAAAGTCAGCAGGACACTACTGACGTTTTAGACTAGAGGTAGAAGAATCACTTTATGACTCAACAACACTACGTGCAACTGGAAAGAGCTATGAGTGCTTACTCCCAGGTAGTCCAGTCCCTGAACTCTCCTTTCTTCCCGCCCCATATAGGGGCTGAACCCGGGCGAGCGAAAGAAGATTCCAGGATAACTTGCATGCGCATGCTCAGAACGCCGCCATTTTTTCCTCCCAAATCGGGGGAAAAACCATATTTGGAAGTATTTTTTCAGATTTGGCTTGTGGCACGATTTTCTGAATCATATCTGCATTCAATTTCTGCATTCACATTGATTAAAATCATGTCAATTAATCCCAAATCAGTATACCACATTCGATTTGTTTTTTATCACAATATCAAAGATAACGAAAGAAACATATTCTTTGCCAAGATTTGTTGACAGCGACTCGGACTTGAAAGTGCACGCGCTGCAGTATGGAAATGAGCTACTTGTACGCGTCAGACTTGCCTTTCAAAAACTACGATAAACCATGGCCATTTAACAATTAGACCCGTGGCCCTTGAGGGCGAAGGGTCTAATTGTTTTAGTATCACCCAACTAGTCGGACAGAAAAGGCAATAACAAAGTTAGCAAATGCAAGTTTAAGAAGTATTTATTTGGGGGAAAAAACGAAAGAAAAACCGGCGAATTTCGCTACTCGATGACTATTACTATCAGACCACTAGTAGCGTAGCCAATCAAAATGCAGGATTTGCATTAGTCCACTAGTTGGGTGATACTAAATTTCGATAGTTACGTTTTTACCACAATATTAACTTCAAAGAAATTGCGCGAGCGCGAGCTGAAAAAGGATTGCGCGACACATTGACGCGAGCAGCGTGGTTAGGACCTACTTTCTGAGCATTTAGGACCTACCTTCTGAGCATGCGCATGCAAGTTATCCTGGACTCTTCTTTCGCCCACCCGGGTTCAGCCCCTATATGGGCGGGAAGAAAGCAGAGTTCAGGGACTGGACTAACCCCCAGGCTACATGCAATGGCAGGGCACAACTTTCAGCGATTTCCTGCCTGGAGCATAACCTGAATCTTGAGTTGAGCTTTTTCTTCCGTGGCATGTAATCCGGCTGCCTTGACTACTTTGTTTATACAAATAACATCATTAGCCCCTTTTATGAATACTCATCATCATTACCAGAGACAATAGTCTTTAGCTGTCTATTTTAGCCTTTAGCTCATATGTTTGTTCCTAAATTAACTTACTAAATAAACGTAGCAACTCGACTCTTCAACTCTCGATTTTCACCAGTCATGGGATCAAAACTAAAAATCGTAACCATTCAAGAAATAAAGTAAAGAATCTGGGATACCGTAGATAATTGATATATAAACAACCTCGCCAAGAATTAGGTCTCTACGGCTTTTTGTTCGCGCGATATTCGTAGAAGTGTGCCCCCCAAATTTATAGAGCTTTGTGTGGTGACGCCACGTTTGTGCCCTTCAGAGGTGCACAAACATAGCCGTTATAAAGTAACAGAAACATCTGTCTTTGATTTTTGCTATTGAAACGAAAAATTATTACTCTAGAGTTCCGACACATTGAAATAAAAGCTTCTTCTGGTGCAAGCACTGTTTAGTTAGAAAAAGCTAAAGCGATAACTCATCTTTTGACATACGCGACAACCTTGTCGGGCCGCCATTTTCATGTCACGCGAATTCAAACGTGCTTTACTACAAAAAGAAGAACCCTGTCGAACTAAAACATTGTAAAACATCAAGTTCCTATAGGTCTTTTATTTGATGGAACTAATTATAAGACCTCAGAAGGAAAGGTAATTTTTAATTTTCGAATATGACTACGTCACATGAAAACCAAGAATAAGTGAGACACTTTGTTCTGAGCTTGCTTGGGTATCAGGAGTATTGATTGAACTGAACATGCACTGGCTGAGTTTCGGCGCGGCTCCGTCAACTGAAATTGAGGATCTCATCAAACTACTTGACATTCCTGGAAAAATTGGTCGAAATTTGTCAAAAAGTTGCTCATGATCAAAAATGCGGTAAGGCTGCTTCTGTTTGGTATCTGGTGTTCACTGTTAGAACATACTAACAACCCCGTGGATGCAAACTTTATAAGCATTTTGTGATGCAATTTTATGCTTATTGTACAAACTAGAGCGCAGTATAATTTTTACTCTTTCGATTAGTAATATTGTAATGTTTTCTCGCTAAATCAGCCAAACGTTGAACCTTCCTCGAATGTCTTTGGCAAGCGTTGGATATCTTTCTTTGTGCGTTGGCCATTCTCAAAATACAAATAGCACGAAGAATGCATAAAATTTGAGAAGTTGTCCAATAGTTGCCAAACAGCCTGGGGACGTTCCGCTTAAAACTCTTGCACGCATATTGCCTAGCTGCTTTAAGCCACAAGTTAATCGGTCTCGGACTCACGTGGTCCAAGCGAATAATTTACCCTTCGTCTCGTTTACGTCACTGAAATGAATAGAACGTGATGGCCTGGTGGAAAGCCGTAAAGTAACTGAGCAAGAGCACCCATAGTTGTACCTCGTTTCCTCATCTGACTTGTTTTCAAATATCTTAGGCTAGGCAAATGGAAAGAATTTTAACATTTCTACAGAATAAACCTCAGGTCTGTCACTAATCACAGCCAGTCAAACGGAATCAAGCTTCCGGACCATTTTTAAATGCAAATTTGTTTTGCTGAAGCATTGTCTCAAAATGAAAGGTTACACGGTTCCAGTGAGTAATTAGCTGGTCGATTTTTTTTTTTTTTTTTCAATAGTTGCTGATCTTGTAATATATTTTCCAAGGGTTTTTCTACTGGTTTTTCTTTTTCCAACTAGAACTAGAGAGAGAACCCGCATGAAAACCGCACACAATAAGGATGATGTACTACTTCCTCTCTAAATAGTGATTTTCAGATTTATAAGAATTAAATAAATCTACGGGTCGGTCAAAACGATATTGCTCGACGATATTCCATTCTCGTTAAAGGGTCACGTCAAATCTTGATTAATTATAGTCTTATGACTCGATGGTCCACTAATTGTATTGTAAACGATGAGAAAAATATACAAACACTGTCAAAGACGAGCCAAGGCTGAGTAATTACAACATCCAAGTACTGCATTGTCAGGTTAATGGACTCCAGGCATTTAAGAGGAAACTAAGAAGCTGACCTTTCGATAACTTATCATATTTATACACCAGCAGATTATATGTTCTAAGTAATGTTCTCTGATGACGTTGTTGTCTACAATCTTGCTCATTAACATACCACTGGCATCATACTTGGACACGAATGGACTCCAAGCATTACAAAAGCTTGTGAAACTTAGTAACTGGTGAAATTTGGTGCTCCTCGGGTGTGATATTGAAGAAGGAATTGACTTTTAAAAATGATTAATTTCTGGGTGGCAACGCGCTTATGACTTATACATTCATGGTATCATTTTGAGCTTTTAAACCCGCGTTGGGTCTAGATCCCTTAGGTCAGCGAATCGTGATATGTCATTTCAGTATTCAGAACTGATGTTTTTGTAGTTTGATCAGAAACTGATGATCGCTTATAATCGCCAGCAATCTATAATTGCCCTGAACTTGGAAGCGTCAAATCTAACCCTGATCACCGTAAAATTTGATCCCCTTCCGATATATTCCCCTTCAGTTATACCTCGGGAAAAATTGTACCAATCAACTGTGTTTAAACACAACTAAGATTTTGATCTTAACTGCCCTTTTCGATTGGAAAATTCATCACAAGTGACATTCTGTCGATTGCTACTGATTAAACTCGAATTTGGTAATTTTCTGACTGTCACTAGGGTGACTGAGTGACTGTATTCTAAAAGATGAGAAAAATAGACACTGTTCGCAACCGAAACAAAGACGAGCCAAGGCTGAGTTATTGAAACAAATGACTAAATTAAGCATTACTTCTGAGAAAATAATTCCACTCACTTTTAAGAAATATTTGACTGCAGCAATCTTCCCCAAAGGAAGGGAACTGATTTACCCTGTCAGCCAAATGGTTGAAATAATTTTCAAATTATGTCAAATATTCAGTTCAGTTGTCCCTCTGAATATCACAGTAACAAGGGCACGAGTTAGCGTCAAAATATCACATCCCAGTCCTAAGGACTAAAGACGTCGCTTGAAATCTGGTTTGATTTGGCCGTTCAGTTAAGCCGGAAAAGCATTTCAGTCGTTCATCCGGCAACGAGCGACAAGGAAGTGAAAATTTGCACCGGACGAAATAAGATATGCACCCAGGCGTCCTCTGACGTTTCAGTTATACTAGTTTGCCTTAAACTATTGTCTGCTTTTTTTGTAACATTACGTTGCTGTCATGGCATGAGCACGTGTCTGACCCAAATTACTGATCAAGACCGGTTTGCTTCCTGGTTTTCATTGATGGCTCAGTTCCGTTAATGCTTAGGCTTGTAACAAAAGGAAAATAATTAGAAAACAGCGAAATGAAGAATCCTGCCAGTAATTTGCTCACTGAATCCCTTGAACTTAAGATTAAAACAGCTTTATTTTGTTTGTTTACAGTATTGTATATTTTTCTTAAAAGATTCGGGTGGGGTAGGAGGGGCTGCAAATGCATTAGTAGTCGCATATGCCCTCAAAAAAATGAGAATTGTACTTTTTCCCGTAACAGTTCTTACCAAAGTTTTACTGAGGTTACTTCACAGATACAGTGAGAATTTTAGGCAATAAGCCTTACAAATAGAATTCTATGTGTGCTATATTTTCAGAAGTGAAAAAGAGATACGTCCAATCAGCTTTGCGTATAGCATTCTTCATACATGAAAAATATAACCAATCACCGTCGAGAGTAAAATCACCTAGCCAATCAGAGTGAAGCACTCAAATGGCATCAGAATAGTGCTGTCCAGAAATCAGCGCCTACTTAAAGCTTGTGTTTCGAAAATATGGCGTTAACTTCCGTTTTATTTGGTTCACTTTCAAAGAAAAACAGTAGCGAAATATATCCAACATCTTGAGCGTTAGCATTTCAGTTTCAGAATCAATTGCCTTTACGAAACCGAGGAGGTAAATTCATGAGGAAGCCAACAACATTCAATTAGGAACACTCAACATTTCTATAAACAGTGTCATCCAACAGAGTCTGAATTTGTCGTTGTACAGTGGGAAGCGCCGCCATTACATAATTGAATCTGACATACACTGGAACAAGCGCAAAGATGGTGTTTCACGTATTCTCCCGTATTACATTTAAAGCTTGTGTAGGCTCTTTGTCCCCCTCTTGCTTATTTGTTTTTTATTACCCTCCGTTATTTAGATCCTGGTTCCCAGGCCTCGATGTTTCCCTGCGGTCAATGGGTTTGGGACTCACGCCGTCTGAGTGAATAATTGACCGTTAGATCGTCTCGGTTACGTCACTGGAATGAATAGACCGTAATGGCCTGGCAGGAAGCCGTAAAGTAGCTGGGCAAGAGCACCCATAGTTGTACCTCATGTCCTGATGGCTTGCAAAGATCTTGGGCCAGGGAGGTGAAAAGAATTTTGCCTTTCTACAGAATGAACCCCACGTCTGTTACAAACACAGCCAATCAAGCGGAATCAAGCCTTCAGTCCATTTTCTCTCGGCTCATTATCCACTAAGGCTTAGTGCTGACTGGATGCTAAAGAGGTTAGCTTCTTCCTGCTCGATCTTGTTTGTATTTTATTTTTTACTCTTTTATTATGAACACCGTTCTCGTGAGAAAAGTTTTAATCTTAGCTTTACAATTAGCACCTGTAGTAGTCATATTTATTTTCGTGAAAGAGATGTGTGACATATTTGCGGTTTACGCAACATGAAAATGCAAATCTGTTTTACTAAACCATTATCTTAAAATGACAGGTTGAACAGTTCTAGTGCCTGATTAGCCGATCGATTGAATTGTTGCTAATTTTATAATATTTTTGAAGGATTTTTCTTCTGGACTTTTTCTTCCAATTAGAACTGACGATAGAACCCGCATGAAAACCGGATACAACAGGGATGATGCACTACGTCCTCTCTAACTAGTGATTTTCAAATTTATGAGAACTAAATAAATGTACGGAACGGTTAAAACGATATTGCTTGGCGACATTTCATCTCCTGACAAAGCAATATAATTGTCATGGGCATATTTCTCGTCTAATGGTCACGTCCAATCTTGATTAATTAGTCTTATGACTCGACGGGCCACTAATTGTGTTGTAACTGATGAGATAAATAGACAAACACGCTCTGCATGGTAAGATAAATGCCAGGGGGGGGGGGTACACCGAAAACATTGGGTGGGGGTGTGCGGCCCACTTTCCAAAAATCTTACCCTATTTATGACCACAGTCTGGGATATTCCCTACCCTATTTATGACCTGAGCCTTACATCAAAATTCTGTTTCAGACCTGCGTTATTATTGGATCCCTAGTTCAGACCAATATTGAATTACTGTAAACATAATTTGTAAAGGGCTTTTATTGATTTTCTTTTCGATAATTATGAAAAAGTAGCTTCTCGGCTTAAGGCTAGGTACAAAAACCATATCTTATTTATGACCAAATTCAGCTAAATCGATACCCTATTTATGACCAAAACGGCTGTAAAACCATACCCTTTGGAGCACACATACCTATACACCTCATATAAGGGAGTAACCTCCCCACCCCGAGGATTATTGGACTCCATGCATTTAAGAGAAACTAAGAAACTGGCCTTTCGATAACTTGGCATATTTCTACACCAACAGATTATATGTTTCCATATATGTTCCTCTTCATCGTCACTTCTCTTCAAGCACAGCGTTAAGAGCCCGTCTTCTAGCAGAGGGTGGATACTCAATAGAACGATCTTTGCTGACGTTGTTGTTTACAATCTTGCTCATTAACATAAGACTGGCTTCATACTTGGGCACGAATTGACTCCAAGCATTACAAGAGCTTGTGAAACTTGGTAACTGATGGCATTTGTTGCTTTTCGGGTGTGATATTGAAGAAGAAATTGACTTCCAAACATGAAAATTTCTTGTTTGCAAAAGCGTCTATGACTCATTCATTCATAGTGTAAGTGTTTCAACCAGCATCGCACGAAAAGCATTAAATGCATCGGGTTTAAATTGCTTAGGACATCTACTCGTGATATGCCTTTTTAATATTCAGAACGGATATTTTTTTTGCTCGACGAGAAACTGAATCGCTTATACTAATAAGGCATCAAAACTTCTCCTATATTTGAATTGAAGGCGTCAAATCGAATGCTGATTACCCCCAAATTTTTGATCCCTTCCGAATTATTCCCCTTCTGTTATTCCTCGGGAAAAAATGCACCAATCAACTGTGTTTAAACACAACTAAGATTGTGATCTTAATAGCCCTTTTCGATTGTAAAGTTCAACACAAGTGGCATTTTGTCGATTGCTACTGATTAAACACGAATTTGGTAGTTTTCTGACTGCCACCGGCTAAAGTGACAGAGTGACTGTATTCTAAAAGATGAGAAAAATAGACAGACATTATGCGCAACCGAAATAAAAACGAGTCATTGAAACAAATGACTAAATCAAGCATTAGTTCTGAAAAATAATTGCACTTACCTTTAAGAATATTTCCTGCAGCAATGATTCACCCTGCCTGCCAAATTGTCTCAAATAGGTTCAAATAATTTTCAAATTATCTCAAATAATCAACTCAGTTATCTCTCTGGAAATCATAATAACAAGGGCACGACTTCGCTCCAAGATGACACATCCTAGTTCTGAGGAATGAAGGGAACGCAGTAAACCTGGTTTGATTTGGCAATTCAGTTTAGCCGGAAAGTTATTTGTTCATCCGGCATCGTGCGACAAGGAAGTAAAAAGGTGCACCGGGCGAAATAAGATAACCACCCAGGCGTGTTCTGAATTTCAGTGATACTATTTTGTATGAAAGCGTTGGGCTTCTTTTTTGTAACATTACGTTGTTGTGATGGCATGAGCACGTATCTGACCCAGATTAATGATGGTCGTTTTGCTTCCTGGCTTTCACTGCCCTGGTCGCTCTCTTCCGCTAAAGCTTAGGTTTATAACAAACGGCACGGCAAGGAACTAGAAAAACCGCGGAATTAAATATGCCGCCTGTAATTTTGTTATTGAATCCCTGAGAGTGAAGACTAAAACATTTTTATTTTGTTTGTTTACAACATTGAATAGTTTCCTTACTTAAAAACTCTTCCACGATTTGGGAGAGGGGAGGGGGAGGAGGAGGAGGGGAGGGGAGGGGGGTGGTCTGCAAATGTCAGTTTTCAGTAACTTTGTTTTCAATTGTAGTTAAAGTAAAAACGATCACGTACCTGGATAAACTAAAGAAACGGAGAATCTTTGAGCATTAATGGTCCCATTTGTCCTCCAAGTAGTGAGAATTGTCCTATTTCATGGGTCTCGGTTTTAGGGCTATACCGCATTTCCATTTGCACAGCCCACTATGGAAATTTCACAACTGAGATGATGCCGGAATGAGGCTTCCCATTCACGAGATGGAAATTGGAGTTTAATATGAAGTTACCTGTGTACTTAAATCCGGTCTGAATGCCATTAACAATTAAATTATTTTCCAATTGAACCACCTATAGCTTCATACTATATATTCCCGTAGTAGGCTTTAATTACTCTGGGTTTGTTTGGTTTAGCGTCGCTTTATTTCGCAGTTGGACAATCACGTTCTCTCATTTTGGTAATAATGTTGGGCCGTTCCTGTTGAATGAACCAGTGCCATGTACAACTTCCTGTTGAAAGCTGGATACGAAATATAAATGAATTCAAAATCATCGTTTCAAGTGGATGATCTAAAATTAGCTATTACAGTTGAATTTCACCGTACCCTTACGAAATAAGGTATCTACAGTGCTGCTATTTTGCCTAAAGCCTTTGGTTTGTGGATTTGTTGACCACGATCTTGTTGTCATGGCAATGTCACGTACCTGACCCAAATTAACCATGATCGTTTTATTTCCGGGTTTTCACTGATCGCTTCACTTCTGCTAACCCAAACAGCTTTATGATAATAGGTAAATAACAAGGAGAGGGTGGAATGAAGGATTTCGTCTGTAATTGTCCTACGTAATCCTTTGGAATGAGAATAAATATAGTCACAGTGGAACCCTGTTAATCCAAGCACTAAAATCTGGCTGTGTTAATGGCCGTGGTAAAGGAGGTCTTTAAGACTTGGTTTACACAGAGGAAATTATTCCAGATTCGTGACGAATCCGGAACTTTTTGCCGGTATTTTGTTTTCCTGGGATTATCGATAAACGCTTTCGAATCCGAATATTCTTAAAATTGATGAATCCGGAAAAACTGATACGAATCCGGAAAAATCTCCTTTAGTGTAAACGCAGTCTTAACAGACTAATCAGTAATACTGAACGAAATTTGACTTGTCACCAAACTCTGACTACAGAGTCTTACAACAAAAATTTGCCTCACCAGAATCAAATCAATGTACATGTAGCCAGCCATCTTCGAACAAATGTTGTTCACAAGATTGTCTACCGTGACTGAAGGAAGCGTCATAAAGGATAAAAAGACGCATTGAAAATGTTAAGAATTGTAGCAAAGGATCTTACATTTCAAATCACTGTTAGATGAACAACCATCTAAGTTACTTTCAATTTGATAATGGAAGTATTAGATCTTTACCATTTCAGATATTTGAAAGGAAAATGTTAATACAATTTCCTTCATGGATTTGAGACTGCTGCCTTTTCACTGGTGAGAAAGAGTATTAGAAATTATGTCTCACCTGACATTCTTTTCCACTGATGAAGAGACAAGTCTCCAAAAATTGTGTAAGCAGTTCCTTAAGTGCACAAATACTGTTGAAGGGCAGTTTCAATGTAATATTTCACTTTCATTTGTTCTAAAAGTTCCAGTTTTGATTCACAAAATTGGTTTTATTTGCCAATTTGACACTGTGGAATATTGTTGGCTACATGTAAAAATTGTTCAACTTCAAATATCCCAAAACAGTAAGTCAGTGGTATTTTCATTTCATTCTTCCATAGAAGAACAATTTCACAATATTATTATGTTTAAGGACATGAAAGATCAGCCCACATTTCAATGCTATTGCATGAGTTTCAATATTTTATTGATATATATCTATATATATATAGAAAAAGCAAAATCGAAAGAAAATTTATCATTATCTTGTTCTGTTTTAATTTATCAGTGAAAAGCAGAAAAAATGCAACACCAAAGCAGTAAGGCAAATTGTCATTGTCATTAAATTCTTCAAAATTGGCTTAGTAAAGTAAGCTCACATTTCGAATCCCATGACAATTCAATATTTTATTGTCTATAAAAAAGAAAAAAAAAAGTGGAGAGGAAGATATCATTTTCTTGTTCTGTTTTAACTTATTTACATTGTAAGTTTTTAATAATTGCAAATTGTAAAACATTTATCTATGCTGTTCCTCTTAGCCTTTGTTCAATAGTTTAACTCTAAACCTTTCTACTGATGTGCTTGCTGTTACTGCTGGGTTCCCTGTAAAGACATATGTAGGTTCGCGCATGCGTCTAAGGGGCCTCTTCGAACGGTGACCACGAGGCCACCGAGTTAAAACCTCAGTTATGTCAAATTTTCCTCGGTTTTTAGGTCAGTTTTAGTTCACATTGTGAGTGTTTTTGTGAGAATTCTACCGTTTTATGGTCGTGGCATCACTGTGAGTTGTTCTCATGGCCTATCGTGAATTAAACGCTGTTGTTAAAGTGAATTCGTCAATGGTTTGTCGCCGTCCGCAGTTACACTTGCATTTGTTTTAACATGTATATTGATACAACCAAATTAAACAACTAAATATTAAATTTGGAATATTTTTCCTTCAAGCAGAACAATTTTCACCTCATCAAGTTAATAAGTTTAGCTTTACAACGCAGTTTTCCCGAGTTTATATTTAACGGAAAGTTCCAATATTAAAGCCAGCTTAAAGGAGGTTAAATTCCGACAGTCAGCCAACTTTAAGTCAAGATTAAGAATTGGTTGAGTATAATTATACCTTTAAATTCAACTTAAAGAAGCATAAATCTTTGTTTTAATTCAGCTTTACGCCAAGTATACGATTTGGCGTAAAGTGAACATTACAGGAAATTTAAGCCAACTTAATGTTCGCTTAAAAGTTTTAGTCTCTTTAATTTGACTTTAAACATGAGCGTAAAGTTAGTGTAAAGGTCAGCTTTAAAAAACGTAAAGTTTGCGTAAAGATGTTTAAATTTAGCTTTACACCGCAGTAAAGCTGTCTTTTCATGCTGTGTAAGTCAATTATTCGTTGCTCAAAGTTCTACGAATGTTTATGAGCAGCTTTTTAATCTTTCTTCAAATACATTAATAATTCATGAGTATAACAGACTATCAAAACACCTACGGAACGTCACGTGTATGAGCATTATTTAGGCAATAGACCACAAGTTTCTATGGGTCATAAGCTGATAAACCACGCGGGATATTGGTAGAACACGAAAAGAATTTGCAAACCACGAGCCGCAGGCGAGTGGTTTACAAATTCTTCGAGTGTTCTACCAACCTCCCGCGTGGTTTATCAGTCAAAAACCCATAGAAAACTTGTGGTCAATTGCTTTTATATAATAATTCAGAAGACGCGCGATTTTTCCGTGGCACAATACCGGCACAATAGCCCACAGCTGATTGACCAATCAGAGTGCGCGCATTGATTTGATTATTATATAAATCTTGTTAGTATCACCCAACTAGTGGTCTAATGCAAATCCTGCATTTTGATTGGATACGCTACTAGGGGTGTAATAGTAATAGTCATCGAGTAGCGAAATTCGCCGGTTTTTCTTTCGCTTTTTTCCCCGAAATAAATATTTCTTCAACTTGCATTTGCTAACTTTATTATTGCCATATCTGTCCGACTAGTTGGGTGATACTAAAACAATTAGACCCTTCGCCTTCAAGGGCCACGGGTCAATAGCCCATTCGGTTTCGCCTCATTAACAATTAAACCCGTAGCCCGAAAGGGCTACGGGTTTAATTGTTAAACAACACACTTCTCGTTAGTATTCTTTATACAAAAATACTAATAAGGCATAGCCTGTTTTTCTGGTTTGCTAATAATTCTTCTCTCACAACTGGAACCATTGTTCTGATTCAAGAGGGACACGCTTTTTCTGGAATGTTTTTTAAGCCGTTCAAAAAAATCGCAGCACGTGTTTTATCGGGTCTAACATTCGGCTACGCCTCGCGTTTTTAAACCCCGATAAAACACTGCTGCTCGTTTTTTAGACGTTACTTTATCACGAAAGAAACCAAAGCGGAGAAGAAGCAAGAAATAGGCTATAGCTAGCTAGAGTTCAAAAATTAGTTCCAAGGACTTAAGGGAAAATGTAAAGGGACGATTAAGGAAATCTAAAAGATATTGGTATAAATCTACTTGCGTTTAATCACGAATGCCGTTCTCTGATGGGCTACGCTACTCAGTATCTATTCTGATTGTGAATAGCGTAGTCGTGAGAGTTTTTTCAACAAACTGGTACCACTTTTTTGCGTTGTAGAAGTGTCGATTAAAAGAATTTAGATAATGTTTCGAACGGCTAGTACATCTATACTGACTGAACAATTAGATTTTTCGCTTTTGATTGCTATGTGAGATTTTTGACACGGGCTACTAAAGGACTTGCAGGTCGTCTCAGACACTGACTCCAATATCTTCTCCTGGTTGCGTACTTTCCTGGAACTGATTATTTACAGCTTAGACCCTATTCACCATCATCGGTACATGCCGAAATCAAGAACCAGTTATTCACGGACAAAAATTGTGCAAATATCACAAGCTGTGAACCGCTTTCAGTGGGGGATTTCCACCAAGTCGACAAACATCAGAAACAACGATAGCATTGTTAGTTTAGTCCTGAAGCTCTAGTATAATGTGAATGAATGAATAAATGCTACCTGAGATATTCCGAGCCAGCAGAATTAAAATGAAAAACATAATAAAACTAAATACTTGGTGACATCCCTCGCAACATTACAAGTAAAACCCGACCTTGTGTGTTAGATTATGCTCTTCAGGATGGAGAACCCCTCCTACAGTTTTGTTGCAAGTCATTATCGCCTTTAATATTCGACATTCAAAATGCTTAAATAGCCATAAACCGAAGTGAACAAAATCCGTTCTTTTTGCTCTGTGGCAAGAAACTTTGTCATCCCACACATCCAGAGCACGTATTTCGAATATCTGCGGCGAAAGCATCTCCGGGCCCCCTGGATAGCACATCTTAATTACCAGAAAGACAAAACTTCACACCAGGGAAGAATAAAGATCAACCAAGGATTAATTTGAGACTTTACCAGGACCAGGAAGGATAACGTTTTCCATAAACTTACCTGTTGGAAATGAAGTGCCACTTTCATTTCTGCTCTTTTTGCTACAGTGAACGTTTTGTGACGTAATATATTCCTTCAAAATAAACACTCTTAACCCTACAAACACCACATTTTATTACTACATCCCTTGGAACCGGTTCCAGGCGTAGCCCCAAAGTGTTAACGTTCCACGTTTCAGCAACATTTGTAGTCTTTTTCTAGTAATCTTTTTTTGCTAAAACTTTCTCTGAATGTTCCCTACAAAGCACTGTTTCGAAAAATAAAATGAAAAAGATAGGTCACCATTCCCGCAAAAGAGATATGATGGGCCAATCTTGCCCCATTTATGCCTGTACTCGTGCTAATCTCACGCGTTATTTATTGGTCCACGTTACATTTTGCGGTAGCTGAAAGTACAGTTTATCGAAGTAATACTCGAAAGAAAACTTGACAGGAAGAAAGTATGGAACATATGGAACAATATCATATAAAATTTGGGGAAAAATCGTACCATTTAAAACGAGGTGGACGAAATGCGTTTGTCGAGTCGATGACTTCGTGGTCATAACTTACATCCTAGAGTAACGGTTTTGTGCACACTATCAGCTATATCTTTTCTTCCTTCCGATAAATATTTTCAATTTTTTTTTAGATTAAAGAGGATAACATGGGCACTATTATTATGCAATAAAAAATATAGGTCACCTCGTTCGTTTAAGAAAAACCGAGCTTTTATTTCGCTGTCAAGCCTTGCTTGTGGGAAATTTCTTACGTTTTGCACGTGCACGAGCTGCACGCGCTTATTTGCGCGAGCTAATGACGCAAAAATGGTTCGCAGTAGGGATGCTCAATGCATTACTGAGGAATCACCTTAAGGAGGCTCGAGTTTTTCGTTGCTGCAGTGTTTGTGAAACGATGGAAGATTACAAAGAAGGATATTTACTGGTGTTGGCAAACTATATGTCTCCTTGCAACTCTATTGCTGGGCCATACTTTGAAGGTAGTTGTCACGTCATAACAGTTACCATGGCAACGCACAAGGCCCACAAAAAAGGTCCACTAAATTTTAGATTTTGTAAATTATCTGAATAACTAATTCGGTGACCTACCATTTTTATTTTTTTGTTGGAAAGTTCCCTAAATTCGTTAACTTTTCAGACAGTATAAAAAAAAGTTATCTAGTAGAATTAAATATATATAAAGAAAATGCGATTTATGGCTTACAGAAAATTCTACTAGATAATTTTCTCCGAAACTTTTATAAGTGAAGTGCCATCGTGAATGGTGGGTGCATGCAAAAAACCAAGATAGGTCACCAAGCAAAATTTCGAGCTAGAAAACAAATATTTTCTGCAGATTTCATTTCCGGTTCGCGCGATTTTACCCAAGATTTAACTTCCGGTGTGCTAATTTTGATTCATTCAGCTGACGCGTGTGTTCGCACGCGCGCGTGCAGCTAAAGACCCTTTCGAGCCTCCTTGGGGACGTTCGCGCCCATTGCTACTGCGCATCTCTAGTGCGCACGCTATTCATTGGTCGCGCGCGCCCACGTCATTTTTTAAGCGCGCGCATCGAGTCGAAAACTCGACAAAATAGTCCTTTGCGTTAACCTTGTATGCGAATATTTTTGTTGGATGCTCGGTGACCCCCACTTTTTTTTTGGCAGATCACCTCCTTTTCTGATTCTATCCATTATACTAAAAAACAAAAAATATCTGTACGTGGGAAGTTTTAATTATTTCTCATATACTATTCAAATAGGGTCGAATTGGAACATGAATACAGGTGTGCGTAACTTACAAGTTGTATGTTTTAAGGCTAATTCTAGCTGAATTAATGACATATGTAGCAAAGATCTATCAAATAGGCCTATATATGCCGTTTTAAACACACATAACTTAGATATGATTCTTGAATCCGGCCAGAATCGCCTCGAGTGACTGGAAATCCTAGAAATGCTATGGTCTGTACGCGTCAGATTTTCCTTTCAAAATTGAAACTTCTGCAAACTCGACAAAGAGGTAGAAAGAATAAGAAACTATCGAAAGAAGAAATTAGTTATGATTAAGCATTGTTCTGAGAAACTCACAAATTAACTCGATACCAGAGAGAGGAGCTTTCTTGCATAAACTTTATTCATAAATCAAAAGCTTACGCGTACAACTAGCGCGAGAAGATCTCACTCATTCACAGCGCGAAATATAGTCTTATTTATATAGTCTTATTTATATATTTATATAGTCTTATTTTCATCCCTGAAAAACTCACTTTTTCCTATTGCCTCAGAAGAACAACTGCAGCAAAAAAGTTGCTGATTCACATAGAAGGGAGTTTCGTGTAATTTCTTTCGAATAAGTAAAATCTTCGTGTTTTAGTAGTCCCAAATCTACTGCATCACACCTTTTGCTCGTTTCACCGCCCTACGTATAAGCGCGTGATCGAACTTGTTCACCTTGCGGTTTCTGTAGTCGGATTAGTCCAGTCCCTGAACTCTCCTTCCTTCCCGCCACATATAGGGGCTAAACCAGGGCGAGCGGAAGAAGAGTCCACAATCTTCCAGCCCCTATATTAGGGGCAGGAAGAAAGGAGAGTTCAGGGACTGAACTATTGTCAGATCAACTGCGCATGTGTAAAGGATCTGACTTCCGGTTGGCCAAAAGCGCTAAATTTCCGGCGGTCTTTGAATTGAATTAATTTTTTTTTATGTGACACAGTTCACCCCAAAATACAGAATATAGCTAAGCATTGTTTTTTTCAAAACATTTTGTTTAAAAATGTTATGGGTATTTCGATACTATTTCTCTTTAAAAAGAACATTGTTCAAAATGAAAAGAAACCCATGCTTAGTAGGATACAAAAATGAATACAAATTATCAAACCACTCATTAAATACACAAATTGTGTAGCACGTAGAAAAATTTAGAGTTTTCTTTTACCGGTCACGTGACCATGGGCGTGGCAAAATGACGTCATATTTAGGGTCATTGGTTTACAAAAGTTTGAAACTGACCAAAATAATGCCAAATTATCTAAATTTACTTGACCATTACAATCTTAGCAACGCACCCCCAAAAATACGTCAGTAGTCCCTGAAGGATGTTCGCGCTAATTGTTACTGCACATTCTTACTGCGCACCACATGCCACGTCATGCATCGAGCGCGTGTGCTAAGTGCTAAATGAACAATGATAGGGCAGATAGCCATTGCTATAGCTTTGCTTGGATTTAACGATCTTGGATGTTCGGTGACTCACACTTTTTTTTCAGAATTAGATTTTATTTACAATTATCTCCACGTTGTCCAAAAATGAACAAAAATCAATGTGGGAAGTTAAAAAAATTTCAAGATTTCTGTCCGCGGGACATGGAATCCTGCCATCTTGCGGCTGCAAGGCGCGTGAAACTATGGTCGCTAAATGCGAACTTGTTCTTTGAGAATCTCAACAGTTGACTAAATTTGTTTAATAGGTCCATTTAAACCATATTTGGCAGAGAGCATTTCCCTCCAAAGTTTTAATTGCAATATTTTGGGACTTGCAGCTACTGTGGCCTTCTTCGCTAACGCTTATGAGATGGGCATCTGGGCCGTGATGATGTGAAGCCTGAGAAGTAATAATATATCAAACACGAAAGACCGTATTTGATAATATTTCCAAACACCGAGGATAGAGTTGAAAATATGACGCGCAGCGGAGAATTTT
>CM042752.1:20456814-20457824 GCA_022496165.2 Catalaphyllia jardinei
ACAAAGGTAAATTTTAGCCAAAATTGTTTTCAAGCTGAGCATTCCCAACTCTTCAGCCTGGTTTTCTTTTGTTTTTGTTCGTTTTGTAACTTACAATTAAGTTACTCTATTTTTCATCCTTTTTCTTTTCATCTCCTTGGATTCTTTTGAATTTGTCATCATTTAATTCTGACTCAACAACCCTTTGTTCCACTTCTTCTACACGTTTCTGCTCATTCTTCAGGTCAGAAGTGAGTTTCATGACAGCTTTTTCTTTTTGTTTGTTTTGATCTTGGAGACGTCTACGTTCTTGGTCTAGCCGTTGGTGCAGTCCTTGTTCAAGTTCTTGTGCGAGTTCCCGTTCGCTCTTTAATTCAGAAGAAAGTCCCGAGATTGCCGTCTCTGAGGTATTCACGGAGACTTTTAGGCTGTTTTTCTAGTATTTGCGACTATTCAACTCTTGTAGTAGTTTCTCCTTGAGATCCGTTTCATTCTTCAGGTCAGATTTGAGTCTCGTAATAGCTTCCTCTTGTTGCTTGACTTTAGTTCGGAGACTTTTAACTGTTTGTCTTAGTATTTGTAACTCTTCAACTCGTTGTTGTAGTTCTTTTGTAAGTTTCTTTTCATCTTCCAAGGCAGTTTCAAGTTTTCTGATATCCTCATTGTTTTGGTTGACTTCAACTTGAAGCTTTGTAATTTCTTTTTTCATGATTGCATTTTCGTCATCCTCTTTGCATTCCTGTGTTCCTAAAGAGCAAAGGTAATATCAAATCAGTCCTCGTGATTGAGCTACCTGAGTGGGCAAGATGGTCGGTTGTCTCACCCACTAGGCATTTCCTAGTGTGTCTTGCAAAAAGAATGCAGCTTATCTATTCTTATTGAGAATCCTTTACTCGCCGAAACATTTTAAACTATTTAAACTGAAAAGCTACATGAATATAAAGACACCCAATCTGGACAAGAATAGCCCAATGACCGATCAGATTTTGGTCCGGCAACGGTACGGTTATAAATTACGTGGAAGTAGTCTT
>CM042752.1:20478281-20488952 GCA_022496165.2 Catalaphyllia jardinei
TCTCGTAATCACTTTGCTAGGAATTAATTTGTTCGAGTTCGTTGTTTGGAAAATTGTGTTTACTGTTTATCAACATGGCTTTCGTTACCGACGTTTGCGAATTTAAAACTGCTTTGAACGCTTGTAATTGTCCGTGATTCGGAAACGTTGACAAGCGCAAATTTTTCTAAGCGTAATAGTTTCTGAAGTTCTATTGCTTTCTTTGAAAACATCTCTGATTTTCGAAGCCCGGCTCTTTTAACCCTGTTTGGCTAATGAAATATATCTATTATGTTTTTATCTGACCTCTTAGCTTTGCTGGCGACAGAGAAAATAAAATCGGAGCAAACTTTTCTTGTTTTCCGCTCCGTTAGTCACGCGCTGAACTTCACTTTCAACCCCAGATTTGCATACAAACTCCAAAGGAAAAACCTATGGGACAGCTCTACCACTGAAATTACAACAATAGAAGTTCGGAGCGCTCAACACGCGACCAATAAATATTTTTGAACAACACGTTCTTTGAACATTTCTTCTATTAGCCAAATGATTCAAATACACAGAGATGAATAAAAATACGTTTATTGACAACGAAAGCTCCAACAACTACGATATATACATCTCAGTCATTATAAAAATCTACGATTGCGAATTAAGTTGATAAAATAAACAAGTGCTTTTCAAAGACGTTTATTGCAATCCATTAATCTTTAACTCAGTGTTTACAACTCTCTGAGCTCTAACTTGTCAAGTACTACAGTTTGTTCTTTGAATGCGGGCATGATCCAGTAACAACAATATGACGAATAAATTCAGTCTTTATCTTCACTGGGAAAATATAAGCTCATTTTTGATGTTTTCATGTTTTCGTGACATGTTGTACCAAAGTTATTACAACGGGCAAAGACGTCTTCTATATGTTCGTTGTCAACCGGGATGTCCTAACCACAAATGGGACAAATAGAATAGTTATGGTGCCAAAAGCATCCGGGACACTTAACCACTGCCGTTACGGACATATTTCTATTTTGACAATGACGACATGGTTTCGAGGTCTCTTGTTGCATGATTCTTTCAGACTGGTCAGCCTCGCTATCACTTTCCTCATCATTACTCTCATTTCCTCGCCTTCACTACTGTCGCTACGGTCGCTGTTATCATCACCTTCCTTTTCGTTCTCTCGATAAACCTTTTCTTTTTCTAGTAAATCGCTCAAAATCTTCTTGTTATTTATTAAACGCTTGTCAACTCCTAACTCTGCCAGACCGTCCAGGAAGGTATTAAGCGCTCTGGGCTTGATTACCTCATCGTTATGAGGCAACAGTATGTATTCAACTAACTCAGCGATGTTTGTTACAGGGATTAGGCGGTTGTTTGGAAGTATTTGCCAGCGTGGGGTCCAAAACAGAATATCTTTGGAAGCAGCCATACTGTGTAACAGGTCAGAAGCGGATTCTCTGGAAACGGTTTTTGAGAGATTCTCTAAAACATCTTTAATTCGTGGTTCCTCGTCGTTGTTCTGCTCATCGTCAGAAACATGTCTCGCTTGTTTCCTCAAAAGGCTCCATTTCGCTTTCTCCATTTTCTTCATCATCCCAATCTACCTACCATTCGCTTCATGCTCGACCCTCACTCGTCAAAAGCAAGATACGAAATGATTCAACTCATAAAGGGTTATTACGTTTATAACATCACAGGCAGCCCAAGCTCTCTTTATGAACCACACAAGGTACACTTTATGGCGTCCAATTATAAGGGTTTGTATGGATTTTCTACAAGATATCCACGAAGTGAAAATAATCAATACAAAATCGCTTACCTTCATCCATGCGTGTGTTGTTTGCTCCTGGTGTCGTTATTTTACCGATTTAACTTGATTTAAGCGATTTTTTTGAATCCTGGTTTTCTCTCCAAAAAACAGCCACTGCTTGGTGTTGTTCAAGAATCCTCTGGATAAGCTGCAAGTTTTGACTCTAGCCAAACAAATGTATCCTGGGCGCACCGATTTCTTTTTAAAACAGTATGAAGAAACTGTAAGAAGACCCTACGGGTATCTTGTGATTGATTTGAAAACTACCACTCAAGATGACTGTAGGCTGAGAACAAACGTGCTCCATAGAGAAGAAGGATTCATTCAAGGAGCGATGGAAGAAAATATCCCTCAGGCGTTACTAAGATATCTGAAACAGCAAAATCTTTCATCAGACCCTCTTCTTCCAGCCATGCAGCGGTTACAAAGCGGAATAGATGGCACTCTCTCCCGCAGTGACCTCAAAAAAGATGAGAAAGCTAAACAGTTTCTACAGCTGCAAAACAGATACCTGACTTTCAAACAACAATTGAGAGCACACGCGCCACTTCCAGCTAGAAATAAACCTGAAGAGATGAACACCAGCAGCCGGAAGTTAATTTGCCAGTCTAGGAGATTCTACAACCGTAAGCGCCCTCTACTCTTCCAAACCTCTTCAACGTGGCACCAAATTTAAATCAAGGGGCCATCTCATAAGGACTTAAGAAAGTAACTCCAACATCCTGTCATACTGACCCCTCCTCCCACAGTAAAATCATCGTCACCAATTGGTCAATTAAGCCATGATGGTATTGGCTGGAAGACTCATGTAAAGTTAGTCATCAGTCATTGGTCGGTTTCGATCCGTCTTTTGTTAGTCAAATGGTCTGTTAGAGTCCTTCTATTGTAAGTCAAAATTATAAAGTCGGTCTGTTAGAAGTCCGTTTGTTGGTTTCGTTTTCATCGCGGATAAGTCGTTTGTAAGGGGCCGGTAGTTGTTGACATCTGTTAAGAGGCGTTTGTTCTAAGTTAGTGTACCAGCTTTCCAGAGACAGTCGTTGAAAATAGTTTGTACTGTAGGTTAAGCATTGAGCAGAGTCCCAGTCAATGTTGTGGTTTGTCAGTTGATGATGCACAGCAATGTGATTGTTGACATCACCATTTCTCGTGGCTCGTTTGTGTTCATGACTTCTTCGTTTTCGCTTTTGCTGTCCTTAGAATTAGAAACACGTTCTGGCTCAAAACGGTAAAGTTGAAGATCAGCCATGACCTCGAGTAAACAAATACGCTTGCAAGACAAGATCTCTTGGTAAAGACGTCACGCTTAGCGGCCTAGCACGACCTGACCGCTGAGCATTTGTTTCAAAATGGCGGCAGCCGATGTCAAATTTTAGGCTTCTTTCGAGACAAATTACTTGGGGTAGAATGCAGTTTAGAAGCTGAAACTTTGGTGAGTAACTTAACTCAATATAAGTTTTTTTTGTTAATGATGACAAAAATAATACACCTTTTGGAGTGACCGTCTCTTTTAAGTAATGGAGGCGTTATTGTTATTGATTGCAGCCTACTTATCCCTATAAATGGAAATGAAATGTGAAAAAAAGTCGTAACCATTCAATGAATTAAGTCAAGAATCTGGGATACGATAGATGATTGACATATAAACAACCACGCCAAGAATCAAGTCTCTGCTGCTGTTTTTCATTCGCGAGTTATTTGCAGAAGTATGTCACGAAAATTTATAGAGTTTTGTATGGGGACGCCATGTTTGTGCCTATATCGGAGGGACATAACCATGGCGGCCGTAAAGTAACAGAAACATCTGTCACTGAGTTTTGCTATTGAAACGAAAAACTATTGCTCAAGAGATCCGACACATTGAAATAAATGCTTCTTCTAGTGCAAGCACTGTTTTAGTTAGCAAAAACTAAAGCGATAACTCTTGTTTGACCTCCGCGACAGCTTTCTCGGGCCTCCATTTTCATGTCACGCAACGCAAAAGCTTGGAAATTCAAGCGTGCTTTATTACAACAAGAAGAACCCTGTCAAGCTAAAACATTGTGAAATGTCAAGTTCCTAATAATTACACTAAAACCTCAGAAGGAAAGGTAATATTTAATTTTGGAATATAACTATGTCTCATGAAAACCAATAATTCTCTTCATTTGGTATTTCCCTTAAGTGAAACTCGGATCATAGTTCCTGGGTAACATCAAATGTGTCACTAAAATCAATCCTTTGGAAGCAAGGAAACTGTCTCTCATGTTGACAGTAGTGTCAACTTCCACAGCGGTAGCTCCTTCTCACATTCCACGATATTATCATCTAGATCTGACTTCACATCTCTGCTACAGCTGAGGCCTTTAGACGTGACGGAAGGAAAGCCTCTCTTTGGTGGATAAAATTCGATATCAGTTTCCTGCGCTAAAGCATATGGAAACTGGGCTATTAGATTTGCGTCTTCAACTCTATCGAATTGAAAATGGAAAGAAATCAATAGGCGCCTCAACTGGACCAAAAATTCTGGTTTTGATTTCCGTCGGCAGTCATAATTGCGGACGGAGACTGTAGCCGCGCATCATTTTTAGTATTGTGGCCATCTCTAATATAAAGATTTAGCCAAGCCTAAAAGCGCAGCTCGTGGATTGGGTTGATTTAAGTTTCGTAACACTGTGGTGAGGTTTTCTGTGTATATTGTTTGGGCTTCTGCTTTGAGTTTAAATAATCTCAAACTACACAAAACATGAGAATTAAAAAACATTTTTATGCAAGAAAAGTACATACTTTAGTTAATTTTCAATCCTGGATAAGCGCTAATCGTCCTCCGGACAACCCGGCCCTGAATTCGACATATAAACCTGGTTAGACTCCACGATCCAAACGAAAACCAGCAATTGGTCAGCGCCAACTTAAAAAAAGTGTGATCTCAATGATCTATAAAGTTGAGTCCGCGATATGGTCACAGACACTGGTTAGCGGATACCTTGTTTTGACTGGGTTTTGACAGTTGTCAATTAACCATAACATGGAGGTCTAATATCAAAGATGAAAGCTGTAAATCAAGGGTTGGAGTATGGCCGCCGTCGTCGTCGAAAAGTCCCGCTGACGTGCGGTAAACCGATCGTTAACCCGCACCGATGGACAAAAACTTCGTACCTAGCGTCGCACAAATTAATAATTTAAAGGGATCATCATTAGGTTGATTACTCCTGTTTTTACTGATGGTACGAGTCGCGAGCCTTCGTTGACGAATCGTACCTGTTCATGTATAACGGACATGAAGTTTCGAACAGTTTCGTCTTCGGCAAAAACATCCAAGTAACGTGCAAAGTCTCTGCATTTTTCTATAACTTTAATTTCCACTAAAATACATGCGTCTTACTCATTGTACTGGAAGACGATTCTCCTCTCGGTTGATCCTCGTTCTCCGGCCATTGAGTGTGCTGTGCCTCATTTTCCTCCTTTTCCTTCTTATTCAGTTCCTCTGTGCAAAAAGTAAAAATTAACACAATATTTTGGGCAAATATAGAGTAAGGCTTCACACCACTCGTGCAGTGAATTGTAAAAGTAAGAGCTTATAATATTGAAAACGTGAAAAAAGACATTATAAGGAATATAAACAAATCGACACTTACAGTTGTTTCTGAAATGATTGAATGACTATGCATTTATGAGCGCAATTTAACTTCTGCATCTGAAAACAAACCATGTATGAACGAGACTCGAACTTATGAATGATGCAGTGCTCTATCAGATATGCTCTCAAGCCAACTGGGTAACTCTCGATTTGTATGAGGTGATAGTTGGTCAGATCTTCAAAAGTTCGTTGAAATTGAATTGTCCTTTAAAGTCAAAGTTGTGTTTGCAAGAAACCGTGAATGTCCTTCGGTTAGTCTTCTCAAGGATTTAATTATCCATTTGTATCAATGCCTCCAAAACTTTTGAAAAACGAAAACACGTCGGCATTTCGTAGGCGACCTCCACATTAATGGCTGATAGTGTGCAATAGTTCCGCCAATCAGATTACAGCATTTACATAAGTATACTAGTAGAATTATACTATTTGATATGTTAACTTGCATCTCATATAATCATTCAGATTCGGCTGTGGTATGTAAGTTTTTTTGGCCGAAAAATTCGTGGAGGAGTCTTTGCAAACACCCTCAAAAAAATATCTGACCGTTCCCCCCAGCTATTAGACAGTTCGTTCAAAAATAACCGGAAATGAAAATAACTAACCAGAAATATTTCTGCTAGAACCGTGTTCTGGTTGCTCCACCTGAGTGAAGAAAGCAGCTAATCGCGTGGCGCGTGATTGTATGACAAAGACATGAAGATAAGCAGAATATTCGAGGAATAGAAAGAGGGGAAATATGCTTGTGACGAATGCGATGATGAAGAAGTCATTCTGAAAAGGATGCCCGCTCCTCGGCTGACTCTATTGTAAAGCATTAGGCTAGTGACACTGGTGGTGCCAGTGCAGAGAAGGGGATTGATGAAAACCTAGGGTGGTTCCCTAGGGTGGTTCCCAAAAGGGTGAATATACCGAATTCTTCAATAGTATATATTTTGACAAAGTTCTATTAGCGGGAAGTTTGCTTGGCTTTGAAAGCAATAAATTGCAAGTTAATTTTTGTGACTTCGGATAATTCAGTGGCTGCCGGAAGATTTATGATGTTACCTTAATCAAGAACAAAAATGATGACCTCATCACTCCCCGAGGTCCAACTTGACTGTCAGTGATGTGGTAGATTGAGTTGTCAGTTCAGGCTCGATTAGCTGAAAGATAGTCGGCTGTCTTGCCCACTAGGTATTGCACACTATGTCTTGCAAGAAGAATGCAGTCTATTTTTTCTTATTGAGATTCCTTTACTCACCAAAACATTTTAAACTATCTTTTTTTATAATTATTTAAACTAAAAAATTACATGAATATAGAAACAATCTATCTGGAAGAATAGCCCAATTTCGATATGCTTTAACGTGGGAGACTGGTGTCGAACTTTATCTACCAAAGCGAGACTATGGGGAATACGGCATGGGTTGTTTTTTTTTTATAAAACACAGCAAAGATTAGTCCCGTCCCTGAACTCTCCTTTCTTCCCGCCCATATCTTTAGGGCTTAACCCGAACGGGCGAAAGAAGAGTCCAGACTAACTTGCATGCCCATGTTCAGAACAAACCAATAAAAAAATTACTAGGTCCCAACCACGCCGCTCGCGTCAATGTGTCGCGGAATGCCTTTTTCAGCTCGCGCTCTCAAAGAAAACATTTTCTTTGACGTTGATATTGTCCTAAAAAAACATAAAAACGTAAAAATCGAAATATGGTTTATCGTGGTCTGTACTCTTATCGACTACGCGTCATTACTCTTTTCCCAAACATTGTTTTCGTATTGTTTCTGTGTGTTGAGCGAGTTTGCAAAAGTTTTTGAAAGGAAAGTCTGACGCGTACAAGTAGCTCATTTGCATAATGCAGGGCGTGCACTTTCAAGTTCAATTGTCAACAAATTTTTGGCAAAGATTTCTTTCGCTCTCTTTGATAATGTGATAAAAAACAAATTGAATTTGGTTTAGCGTGGCACTGGTACATGAAATTCCATTGATTTGGCATTAATTGACATTTTTTTAAATCAGTCTGAATGCAGAAATTGTTGCTTGTATATTATCATACAGATAATCGTGCCACAAGCTAAATCTGGAAAATACTTCCAAATGTGGTTTTTCCCCTGATTTGGGGGGAAAAATGGCGGCGTTCTGAGCATGCGCATGCAAGTTATCCTGGACTCTTCTTTCGCTCGCCCGGGTTCAGCCCCTATGTGGGGCGGGAAGAAAGGAGAGTTCAGGGACTGGACTAAGCAAAGACCAAATCGAGCCATGTGCTTTTGATATTTCAGTGTAATATTTTTGTCTTCTGTACTTTTCGACTTAGGATTGCAATGATTAAGTACTGTGCTGTGGCTGTTTGTCGAAATGAGACTCACAACAGACTCGACCTCGTGTATTTTGCTTTTCCCGATGACAACACTCGGCGAAGAAAGTGATCTTCTGTACACGAGCTGTCAAAAAGTTTGAGAGCCTTGTCGATCCGAGGATCTGTTCCCTGCATTTTAAGAAAACGAACGGGACAGTTTCCGTTTCTGGTCCAAAATCTGTTAGTGGTTGCCCGAAGATTCCTGACCCTACGAGCACGAAGACAACAACAAATGCCCCAGAGAATCAACGTGAGAAGCGTCAAAGCAGGCTTGCTCTACAAGACCCTGCAGCGAAGAAAAGTCACAGAGCATGCCACAGAGAATTGTGAGAGACCTTGTCGACGTAAATAAAATACATCATGATCATTTATATTTCTGTCACGAGGAACAGGCAATACCTGAAGAAAGCACCGCGAGTACGAGAGGCAGTGCCCCCCCTCCCCCCTTTAGGTAAGCCAGTAGCACATCATACATAGTGCCAAACGGATCTCACAGCGAACGAAATTGAATACTTGATAACTGAACTTAAAGAGTGCAGAAAGAAAACAAAAATACTTGAAAAGAAAAAAAAACTTGAAAACAAAAAACGACTCAAAAGAGAGCTTAAAGGTCCGGATACACGGTGCAACATTGCGCGCAACATCCGTCACTCGACGTGGCTACACGGTCGCAACATTTCGTGCAACATTACGCGCAATACTTGATCAGCGGTTACCAAGCTCTCGTGCAGCGATGTTTACATCACGCAATCCAAAATGGCGTCGCTTAGCAAAAAAAAGCTTCAGTTAAATTGTACCTTTGTAAAACCAAATATAAATACACAGAAAGGAAACGACCTTTCGCTGTCTTTCCGCGCGCTATGGCTACTCCCTGCCGCCACGGGAGTAATATAAAAGCTGATAAAAGAAGTGACTGAAAATATCCAGAACAAAAGGTTTGGATACCGAACCACAGGTAAGGCTTAGGAAAAAAGATTACCTACCACTGTAATAGTCAATTAATGAACTTTCCTCCTCTGCAGTCCAAACCATCTTTTTACGTAAAACATACCACGGGCGAAAATTAGGTCAGCGGAAAAATTTGAATGTGAGATTTGATTGGCTGAACGCTGAAATTTGCGTCACACTATTGCACGAAATGCTGCAGATGGTGGATACACGAAGAAATTTGTTGCGCGCAATGTTGCAGAAGTAGGACGAGATTCTACTGCTGCAATATTGCGCGCAATATTGCGCCGTGTATCCGGACCTTTAAAGTGCCTATGAAATGAAATTTTCGCCTACTTTTTTATTCTAAATTATTGACGTCTACGATCCTCTGATTCGTAATTTTCGAGTTTGGGCTTCGGACAAGCGCGTATGAATTTTTTCTCGAGCTTCAAAGTTGGCTAATTCGAGTCAAAAGGGACCTTTAGCACCGACAGTTTTCATAGCGACGGCGACGTCGGTGGACGAAAGAGACTGAGGCGAGGACGGCGTTGTTCGCGCCAGAATATAAACCTTTAGCACCCTTCATTTTGCGACGGCAACTTGCCGAGTTCTTTAAAAATGAACAAATTTAAGACTTGTTGAGAGATACTTTAGCTTAGCTATGCAGACAACAATATTTTGGACGAAGAATTTGTTCCATTATACGACTGTTATCGTTCAAAAAATCCAGATTTCGGCTATAGACCGTACCTTGTTTTCGATCTAGCAAACATGAATTCAGCTGACTACAAAGCCGAATTTCGAGTAAAAAAGGCAGACCTTCCTCGCCTTGCAGATGCATGCCTTACATATTCCCGCAGTGTTCTATTGCAAACAGAGAAGCATTTGTGAAATGCCATAACTTGTTTAAATGGAATTCAGACGTCTGAGTTTTTCGACCTGGAGCCGCCAACTCGAGATCTAGAGGCATATTTCCAGTAATCAATTTAAAAGCAAACAAAATAAACATTGAAAACATTTATTCTTCAATGTATACTTATGGGCTTCCAATTTAGTCCAATCTTTTAAAGTTCTGAAATAGATGTAAATATTAAGCTCAAATCTTATTTGGCAACAACAACAACAACAACAACAACAACACGTTTTGAATAAAAACACTTTAATAGCTAATCACTTATTTGGTAGCTTTTCTACAACATTCAAAAATGCTGTAATCATTTGTTGCTACTGAAGGATCGCATAGCTTTTATCATTTGCTGTTGACCTTCTTGTTCCTGTTGTTTTGCACGTAACTCCTGCTGTCTAATTTCGCGGTCAGCCGCTGCTTTCTCTCGCAAAAAGTCGACCAGTGGTTCTGCACGTCTCGATTTACGTTGTTTTGGAGAAGCTCCACCTTCGTCTGAATTGCGTTTCTTTGTCTCTTTAAGGCGCTTTATCACTTTTTCCTGATATCTTCTGTATTCTGGTCGTCCTTGAATTGCCGTTTCGATGCTGATTCAGCCTTTGCTTGTATGGTATCTTCTCTCTCAACTAACTCCTCGATCTGTGATTCTTTCTCTGTTAACTCTTCCACAGAAATCCCACTTGCCTTCTCTTCCTTACTCATCTTTTTGCAGAACTTTTTTCGGAGAAGGTTCCAGCGCTCTGTTCAACATTTTTATCCTTTAGTTGGAATTTTGGAGAGTGTATTTCATTCAGACTGTCGACTATCGCTTCCCAAGCCAGTTCACAAGCGGGATTTCTTTCTTTGCTCCAAAAATATTTCTTGCAAGCATTTCGCTCAGAAAAAGCACATCATGTTCTTCGCTCCACTCCATCGGCCTAGAGTGAAACAACGGGAAACGAGAGGTAAAACATAATGCATAATTTTCATAAGAATGAAGAATCAAAGAAGCTAAAACCTTGGCTAAGTAGCTTAATTTACTCACTTGGATTTTTGCACTTGATCATCAGATGGCGCCATATTCAGTCTAGAACTCTCCTTTTAAAATACGATGAAT
>CM042752.1:20499338-20525983 GCA_022496165.2 Catalaphyllia jardinei
GGATACCTTGTTTTGACTGGGTTTTGACAGTTGTCAATTAACTGTAAATCAAGGGTTGGAGTATGGCCGCCAACTTGCGCGAGTCCGTCGTCGTCAAAAAGTCCCGCTGACGTGCGGTAAACAACTTAATAACTCAAAGAGATCATTATTAGCTTGACCTCTCCTTTTCGCACGGAAGGTACGGGTCGTGAGCCTTCGTTGACGAATCGTACTCGTTCATGTATAACGGACATGAAGTTTCCACCATTTTCGTCTTCCGCAAAAATATCCACACGCGCAAAGTGTCTTTGCCTTTTTCTATTACTCTTCCCCTAAAATAAATGCGTGTCTTACTCATTATGCCGGAGGACGATTCTCCTCTTGGTTGATCGTCGTTCTCCTGCAATAGAGCGTGCTGTGCCACAGTTTCCTCCTTTTCCTTCGTGTCCAGTTGCTCTGTGTAAGAATAAAGAAAATAATCACAATATTTTGAGCAAAAAGGGTACCGCTTCATACCACTCGTGCAGTGAATTGTAAAGGTAAGAGCCTAATATTGCAAAAAGGCATTATAAGGATTAATATAAACAAATCGACACTTACAGTTGTTTTTAAAATGCTTGAATGACTATGCATTTATCAGCGCAAGTTATCTGCTGCATCTGAAAACAAACCATGTCTGAACGAGACGATGCAGTGCTCTATCAGGCGTGCTGTCAAGCCAACTGGGAGCTGGCCAGTTTGTGAATTAGTCTACCCGTAATACCTGTTCAACTCCTATTAACTATTCGGCCTATTATTAAACTTCGCGCCCTTGAAAGATCGCTCGGATTGAATTGTCTTTAAAATCAAGGTGTGTTTGGACGCGCGCATCCGTTTTTCAATAATTTCAACTCTTTTAAGTCAAGAAACCCCGAATGTCCTTCGCTTAATCTTCTCGAGAATTTAATTATCCAATTGCATTCAAATTCCTCCAAAACTTTGGAAAAACGAAAATACCTCGCCATTTCGTAGACGACCTCTAGCCACTGCACACTAATTAAACAATAGTGTTTCTGTCGAGGAACTATCGGCGGATAGTTGCCCCGCGGAAGTTTAATGTTCTTAACACAAAACATCAGACCGATAGTTCCGAGACATAAACACTCTGTTGTCTTTATTTTTCACCACTACATTTCCCTCCGCGCGCAAGTAGAAAAATAGTCAAAACCTAATATTTATTCATGCGTATAGGCTGCCACAAATGTCAATAATTCGCAGCGTACATTGGCTAGAAAAATAGAGTATAACTGTCAGAAAATTAACAGTGAGTTTTCGATCTACCTAAACTTTTTAGTCTTTCAAACCGTTCATTTTGAAAAAAACTGACAACCTAAAAAAACTTTGGCAAAGCAAAACCCACTTAATGGAGATCAATCAAATATTTATTCAGGGGTACAGGCTGTCAGAAATTCCCAGCGTATATTGGCTAAAAAATAGGGTATAACTGTCAGAAAATTCACTGTGTTTTTTCGATCTACCTTAACTTTGTAGCCTTCGAACCGTTCATCTTGAAACCTAAAAACATGCACGAACTTTGGCAAAGAAGGTTTTGCAAAATACTTTGGAAGACTACTTTTCAGACGTCTTTTTAAGCAGACTGTCCATAAAAATTGAAAGTACAGTTTTGAAAAGTACCCGATGGAAAGTTCTCGGCCGCGTTGGTTTGTTGAGCACCGAAATTGGACTCTTGATTGATCAAACGAATTTCGTCCTGGCTCTGGTTCTGCTGCAGTGCTCTAAGAGGACTTCTTGACTGAGTAGTGACTTTGAGCTGTGTACGTATTAGCTTTATTCGCCCTCACCGGAGCCACAACATTGCTGACTACTGCCGAGGACTGCACCTGTTGCTGAATTGTCGGTCTTTCGTGGTATGACTCGATTGAGGCATCACTTTTGCGGCAGTAACACTTCGTACTCTCGAATTCTCCAGGCCGGTTGCTTTGAGGATGGTAACTGATGTCGCTCGAATACAGTGCGATGTGAAGTGAGTGGACAGACCAGCTTTCTTACTTATGCGGCCGAGTAAATTGTCCAAGGTGTAAGGGACATTGCAGTACCACACCGCGTCGCTTTCATTAAATTTGCCGGTGCTGTAGTTTCTTGGCTTCTGCCACAAGGCTGGGCACTTTGGGTTTCGCTTTTGCAAATATTTCTTTATACATCTGACTGGACATCTTTCCGGATTATCTGGCCACTCGCACATTATGGCTTGCGAATTATCTTCGTTGTCACGAAGGCCGCCAGGATGAATGGCCATATATTCCAGGCCGTTCGCTGTTTTTCCGAAAACAATATCTTCCTTCATCATATATCTCTGGTTTTCTCGGCCTCGCCTGCCAAAGTAGAGCATCAGATAGAACCAAGTAGTCTGAACAAGACTTTCGGGAGTGTCGTTTCTTACCTGCTTCGCCGTAAACAACTGCTCAACGTCTTCGTGTTCTACGGCTTGCTTGTGTTTTGTAGATGAGAACACCGCCGTCTTCGCCAAACTTTTTAAGTGCAAATCTAAAGCCTCGTTGGATGGAACAAAACCTCTGTCGTGTATGATGGAAAAAGCTTTCCGGTGTGGATCTTGAGTCAGGTATCGGTCAAGACCCACTCGAATGGCTTTCATGGAGTTTCCTGAATAGTGTTGTCCACTAACTGTACGCGCCCCCACGTAAAATTTGCGAAGGACTTCAGCAAGTCGTTCTGCCGGGAAGTCAATGTTTTCTGTTATTCCTTTCTCTCTAGACCAAGCTTAAAGGTAAAAACAATTTTATTGAATTGAACTTTTATTCATTGTTATGTTTTCTTGGTGAGTATCTTTTGATTCGTCAAATGCGTTCTAACCGTGAAACAAATATGTCCCATTAAAAGTTTCTTACCTTGGAAAACTTTAACCGCGTACGAAGTGGCCTCCTTGTTTTTTTTGGGGTACTCCCTCATTGACAAGGATAGTTCTTCGCTGACCTCGGCGAAGCGAGTAGCCATACTTATTACAACAAAGCCCGTTTGTTTAGTACCGAAAAAATTTTCACGGACAACTACTATCCATCCGGGTATTTTCCTCGGACGGGCACTATGGGCTGATAGTGGCTCTCCGCGGATGAACACTTTCGGGTCACGCGATCAATTTAAACCAGTAAGAATAAGAGAAAATTTAGTGGTGAACTATGATGGCTGATAGTGTGCAATGGCTCAGCCAATCAGATTTTAGCATTTACATAAGTATACTTGTAGAATTCTACTAAAATTAAGACGAAATCCGATAGAAAATCGAGCAATTTCAGGTTTTAGTGGACAAAGAACAGTACCAGAATAAATTTAAGTATTTTACAGTTATTTTTGCATTTTGTTAAAGCTAAATACATAAGTAATTCTCTGCAGTAACACCAAAAACAATTTCGAATGAAAACGAGAGAAATAAATTTCAAAGTTCAGAGAACGTGTGCAAACACAGGAAAAATTACATCATCGGTTTCATTTCACCAGTACTTTCAGGTGTTTCATATGAAGTTCAACATTCGTTTTCAACGTTTGATGTTGCTAGAAATGATTTCTTTTGAGAAGATATTTAAAACAGGCACACAGAAGTTTGCAATACCCTTAGAAACACCCTCACAAAAATATCTGACCCTCCTCCCAGCTATTAAACAGTTGTTCAAGACAAAAATAACCGGAAGTGAAAAAAAAAACTATTCAGAAATGTTTCTCATAGAACCATGTTTTGATTGCTCCATCTGCGTAAAAGCAGCTAATCGCGTGGCTTGTTATTGTATGACAAAAACATGAAGATAAGCAGAATATTCAAGGAATAGAAAGAGGGGAAATATGCTTGTGGCGAGTGAGATGATGAAGAGGTCATTCTGAAAAGGATGCCCGCTCCTCGGTTGACTCTATTGTAAAGCATTACGATAGTGACAGTGGCAGTGCAAGTGCAGAGAAGGGGATTGATGAAAACCTAGGGTGGTTCCCTAGGGTGGTCCCAAACCCAAAGGGCGAATATACTGAATTCTTCAATAGCATATATTCTGCCAAATTACTTTTAGTGGGAAGTTTGCTTGGCTTTGAAGGCAATAATCTGCAAGTTAACTTTTGGGACTTCGGATAATCGAGCGGCTGCCGGAAGACTTATGAAGTAAAAATGTAATCCAAAATGGCAGGACATTACCTTAATCAAGAATAAAAATGATGACCTCATCACTCCCCGAGGTCCAACTTGACTGTCAGTGATGTGTAGATTGAGTTGTTAGCTCAAGTTCGAGTAGCTGATAGGTCAGCACACACGAGGGTACTAGTCCCTGGTAAGAGTCCCTTGAAGAGGGGACTGACTGCAGGGAAAATTCCCTTAAAGTGTTCACACGCGGAGACTAATTGCACACTCAGGAATATAGTAAAAACTAGGCGCAAAAACTAACATTTGTTTACTCTGTGGCTTTCCCATTATTAAGCTTAAATGTAGCAGCAAAATATATTAGCACATTAATAAATTGAGAATCTGATTCATGTGCAGGATAACAGACTGATTGATGGAAACATTACTTCCGTCAAAATATGGACCAGAGCGGGATTGTGTTGGTTGGTTGGGGAAGACAGTTTTTTTAATATAAGTTTTTGACACCTGTAAATAATATGGATTGATGTGGGCTGGCAGCTTTGCTTGCACAAGCAAGTTTTAGTTTTCCGAAGAATGCACATGCTTGTTAACAAGCGAGTCGAAAAAGCAACAAAAGCAATAAGGAGTACTTTTTTCTTTGAGGAGAAAAAGTGTGATCGGGCCCCTCCGGCTGGAAACAAAACAAGTTTGGACCTCCCTAATTTGTAAACATTTTACTGATGACTGTGGTGTATTTACTCCCGCGTGGAGTCTGGGTGCATGTGTTGCCCGTTCACATGTTGTGACATAAGATTCAGATGTCTTCGAGATCGGGTCCGCCATGTGCTCGATGTAGTGTCGTGTTCATTAAAAGCTTCAATACTTAACAGTTGCGACGAGGATTCTGGAAAGTTAATGTCAGCTGTGGCAAGCACGCAGTAATTCAAAACACGTACGGAAAGTCCGAAACCGACAGTGTAAACGAAGGAAATTATGGCCGGTAGACCACCTTTTGAGCAGTTCGACGGCGAATCGGAAGATATCGAAAGTTACCTGGAAAGACTTCAAGAGTATTTTTCTGCCTATGACATTAAGGATGACGACAACGCTGCTAAACGACCAGCGATTTTATTGACATCAATTGGAAGCAACTGCTTTCTAGTACTGAAAGATTTGGCATTTCCCGACGCTCCTAACACGAAGACATTTGATCAGTTGGCGACTCTGCTACGCGAGCATTTCAAGCCGACACGTTTGAAGATCGCAGAGAGATACCGTTTCCATTCTGCTGTTCAGCAACAGGGCATTCCATCGCTAACTTCGTCCGTAAATTAAAGAAATTAGCTGCAACATGTGAGTTTAAGAATGAACAGTTGAATGATAATTTACGCGATCGTTTTATTTGTGGATTACGTTCACAACTTGTCAAGCAGAAACTCTTGTCAAAAAACTTTACCTTCCAAGAAGCTGTGAACGAAGCAATCGCACAAGATTGTGAAGGATATTGCAGATTTCCATGGGGGAGAAACCAGTGCTAGTGGTGACAGTGTGGTGTGAATGACGTGACGCGTGACAACCGAAAGTCCCGCGGTCGTTTTTCAAAGCGTAGTAAAAGTCACGCAAGAGACGGAAAAACAGGTCAGTCCGCGGGAGACAAGAAGCGGTGCTTCTGCTGTGGTCTCACGAATCACACACAGGATAACTGCATATACAAAGGCGTAGAGTGTTTCAAGTGTCACAAAACAGGTCATTTACAGTCTGAACGTCCTAACGGGAAGTCCTCCCCAAAGCCGAAGAAAGATAGACAACAAGTCCGTCCCGGAGTTAACTGATTTCAAGGAACTAGAAACGAGCGACTCAGAAGATGGTTTCCGTGCGTCTAATTTCTCCTTAGGGTCTGATTTAAAGATATCTGCCCCTGCAGTGAAGGTTCCTGTGCGCATTGAAGATGTTGATGTTCAAAAGGAAGTGGATACTGGAGCAGCAGCATCTATCATGAGTTACACGGATTACGAGCGATATTTCAAATACCTAGCGCTGAGGCCAAACAATCATTCCATGCTTACACCGGCACGCCGCTGAATATCGCAGGGCAAGTCTTGGTGGATGTGGAGCACAATAACCAGCGATTGACCCTACCATTGCTCATTGTTCAGGCTGAAAAGTATGCCCCTCCCCTGCTTGGAAGGGCGTGGATGACGAAGATCCCCCTGGACTGGAAAAACTTGTTCTCACCGTCTAATGGGCAATTTGTGGCCGAGCGAGATAACGATGAACGCATTGAACGCCTGAGGAAACGCTATGCTGAGATTTTCAAACCCGAATTGGGAACGGCCAAACGTGTAACTGCTAAATTGCATCTCAAAGATAATGTAAAGCCTGTATTCCAGAAGGCACGCCCAGTGCCCTACGCATTGCGCCCCGCGGTGAAGAAGGAGCTAAAAAAGATGGAAGACGAGGGCATCATCGAGCTAGTAGAAGTTAGTAATTGGGCCACGCCCATTGTCTGTGTACGTAAGACAGATGGCTCAGTACGCGTATGTGGCGACTATAAGGGGACTGTCAACCCCGCCATTCAAACGGTGCAGTTGCCTATTCTGACGCCAGAAAAGATACGGGGAAAAATGTCTAAACGGAAAAAGTTCACCAAAATTGACCTGAGGAGCGCCAACCAACAAATGGTCTTGGACAAGGCGTCTCTGCAATTGTGTAAGATCGACACCCACAAGGGCTTATTTCGATATATTCGATTACCATTTGGAATTTCCTCAAGTCCAGCTATCTGGCAACGTTTCATTGACCAAGTTTTAGCAGGGCTCAACGGAACTTGCGTTATAATGGATGATCTGTTAGTAGGCGGTGTTAACGATGACGAACATTTGCGTAATCTAGAAGCAGTGTTACAGCAGTTCCAGAAGTATGGCCTGATATTTAGCTCCCCAAGTGTGTATTCATGGCACCCTCTATGATATACTTCGGTCTTCGCTTCTCGGAGAGAGGAATCCAGCCAACTGATGAGAAGGTGAAGGCTATCCGGGACGCGCCCACTCCAAGTAACGTGACAGAATTACGTTCCCTTCTAGGAATGCTAGCAGCACTTAGCAGCTTCATTTCCAAGTTGTCAACTCTTGCCCATCTACTTTACGAACTATTGGGCCATAGACCATGGAAGTGGACAGTAAATTGCGATGAAGCCTTCGGTGATATCAAACATGCACTAACATCAGAAACGACCCTCACGCATTACGACCCAGGCCTCCGGGTCGAGTTGTCCGTTGACGCATCGCCTTACGGACTAGGGGCGGTCATTATGCACATGTATCCAAATGGGACACGCCGTCCCATTGCCTATGCGTCGCCAACACTGAACAAACATGAAAAGCGTTATGGTCAGATTGATAAAGAGGCTCTGGCAATCATGTTTGGTTTAAAGCGGTTCCACTTGTACCTGTATGGCCGACATTTCACGATTCTAACAGATCACAAACCCCTGGCCTGAACGTATCTTTGGGCCCAAGAGGGCGATTCTGTCGCTGGCTGCTATGCGTCTACAACGATGGGCAATTGTTCTTGCAGCCTTCAATTACAGCATTAAATTTGTGCCATCCAAGCAAGGAAACCATGTTATTCTCATTTTCGATTTCAAAGTGTGGCTAAACAAGAACGTCTCACCATTCTATTTTGCGTCAATCCTTGACTAAATTTGAGTCCAGCATTGCTATGAAGTCATCTTTTCATATTCCAGGTACCGTTGTGTTTTTGAGTTAATCCATTTCATAAGTCGCTTTGACGGTTGACGGTTAAATTTTAGGTCATTTGCCGGTTGACGGTGGCCGTCGATAAAATATGGAACATGGAACATTCCGGAACATGCAATAATTATCATAATTATGAGAAAAATATGTAGAATTCAATTTTCAACAATTAAATGAAACAAAAATAAACTGGTATTAGCTTGGAAAACTCAAAGAAAAAAAAAAAGAACAAAACAAATTCAAACTTGAGAAAAAAATAAAAATAAAAATGTGTGCATTGAGTGGCAACTTACAACTAATCCATTTCTTTCTGTCAGGTTTGCCATCAGTTTAATTGCGTGACTGTCTCTTTTTCCTAATTTCGTTGTTCATAGAAAACCAAGGTGGTGGCGTTCGAATACTTTAACCAGACTGTGGTTTCTTCATTCAACCCATTACGTCAGTTCAAAGATATACGTTTATAAAATATTTAAGACAGTACGCGCATTCTCATTGGTCGATAGGTGTGTTTAGGTGAGAGTATGTCACGCTTTCCGTGTTTTCCCGGCACAATTTGAAACCCGTAAAGCGGGTAGTCTAAGTACATTCAAATGAAGAAAACTTTTTTTTTTATTTTTTATTTTTACAATTTTATTTTCAGGACGATAACTTACATTACTTACAGTACTAATATTTTACTTACATTTACATTTACTTACATTTTACTTGCTACTTACACTACTTATACTTACACTACATATGCTAACACTACTTGCAATACATATATTACAATACAGTAACATTGATTTATTTTGCGGTTGGCGTCTATACAATGCCCTTTTCAATTATGGGAACTTTACAAGTGAACGTCTAAGTAAACATGCAAGTCAAAAAATGCTACATTTGTTTTCGAACTTATTTTCGATAGATCTGAATAGTATTTATGAAATTAAATGTAAAAGTAACCTGCTTTTCCAAGTTTTGATTTGGGGATTGACCAGCGCTTTTCACGCCTCGATGTTAGTGAACTAGACGACCTCGTCGAGGGAGCTCAAGCGAAGACAACAAAATATTATGCAACAAAATACGCAGTAAACGTTTTTCAAGGTAATTTTTGCATTTAATTACTACAATAAAATGGCCAAAATCACCTTCTATTTTTTAAAAAAGATGTACAATAAAATTAAACGCAAACTATATGCTACAGACTGCTAATACGAAATCTGTTCAAGGGTCTCTTGGTTCAAATCAAATTTTTAACGGCCGATCAGTTGCCGTGTTTTGGCTGTCAAATGTTCAAAAATTGACCATAACTGCATAAACTCAACCCTGCCTGCTTGTGCAATGATTCCAAACCAGCAAAACTTCGCAGGGCACGATGAGCGATTCAACTTCTCAACCACCTTCTCGGGCTGCCAAATCAGGCAAGTTTGAAGTTCTTTCCTTACAGAGTCGTAAATCCTTTGAGTATTTCTTCTGTTTTCACCGAACTTTAGGCATTTCTTCCAAAGATTAAGAAGGATTCAAAGCTGACAGCGCTCGCTTGCTCGCTGGCGAATTTGGCACGAATTTTGACTTTTGTAACGCGAACTTTCATTGGTTCGTGCGTTATCAGATGCGCGTTTTGATTGGTTAGTAGGAAAGATGATTGTCTAGAACGTTTATTGAGAAAATCTTTTTGGATCAAGAAGTTATAAACCCAATTTCCCCTCATTTGTCGAATTAGTTTTGAGAAATATTTTATAAAAGCAATAGAAAACTTTTTCCATGTGTTTGCATAGCCTGATATAAATACTTGAGGGGTTGGGAGAATTCTCGACAGTTATGCAAAGCCTCGACTTCGTCTCGGGTTTGCATAACTGTCTCGAATTCTCCCAACACCTCTCGTGTTTATATCAGGCTATGCAAACACGGAAACCGTTTAAATATTGGAGGACCAATATTTCAATTTCTTGACTTTATCCACTGCATGGTTCTTGATTTTTTTTATTGCGTGACAATGCACACACTCTAATAAACTTCTTATGACGAACCTAATTCGGTCTAAAGAAGAACAAATTCGAAAACAATAAGCTGAAATTGCAAGGAAAACACATGAAATAGCTTCACTTGAGCATTCCTTCTCAAAGAGACCGATAGATTCTAAAAGCAACAGCCTGTACAACGCAGTGGCTGTACAAAGTGTCATTCTAGTGCGGGCCGGTCATACGCGCGAAAATGAAATCAATGCTGTACTTCAGCAGTACGGCTATTAGTATTTGGAGATAGTCATTTTCACTCAGACAAATGAGATTCTTGAGAACAGAGATGTTCAACCGTTTTCATTAATTATTTATTTCTGTAAGTTATACTTTTGTGTTTACGTATAAGTCGAGAACAGCAAATTTTATTGTGTTGAATTTGAACGTTTCTACTGTCTGATTTGTCTGACAGCGAGTTGCTAATTGTAGAACCGTGGGAGCTGCAACTTTAACCCGCGACATTCAATATTTTTGTCTATATTTTCAACATTACTGTACTCACTGAAATACTTGTTGTTTACCAATTAAATAAAGGTGGTTTGTGTTCTGTAAGAAAATAACTGATCAATGCTTGAGGTCTATGAAATTAAAAAAAAAACCCGCTATTTTATTGATTTAAATCATTAATGGGTTATTTCCTCGATTTACAGTCAGCGCTTATCGAAACACCAACATGAATAAAACTGAGCAGCGCTTACCAAAACAACAACAAATGAATAAAGCTAATAAGTTAAATCCACCTGATACTCAACATCAATTTATGTGTATAAATTGAACCTGCATTCAATACTGGTTAACTATACAGTGTTGAAGAAATGAACAAACACATTTGCGTGTTTACATTTTAAGACCACGTACGTTTAAAAAAAATTATATTAAAGGAAAAGCTGACATTTGACCATTGCAACAAGCCTTTACACTCTATTAAAGTATCCAACTTGATTATCAGGGGTGAATTTTCGCATGCTGGCCTCATCATTTTTTTACAAGTCATTTTCCCTTCTGCTAAGCGTTCTTGGACAGCACGGCCCCTTGTAGAAATCGAAGCTGTTGCCGTGGACGTGGACTGCGCATCGATATTTTCTTTAACGTCCTTGTAAGTTCTTGAAGGTCTACATTTTATCAGCAGCTGGACCAAATCTAGTTCTGGATCTGCCAGCCTTTTTGGTTGACCTCTAGCTGCATGGAGAGGGAGATTTTCTCCCGTTTGACAAAAGGTCTTCCATTCGTTTGAAACTGTAACACCACTTACTTTGTACTTTGATTCTATCGCTCTAAAACTTCCTGGGTAGTATTCTGTTGAAACTTTCAGTCAGTGACCTCACATCCTTTTCAATGGATTTCCCACAGTGGAAAGTTGTTCTGCCCGCGAGAAGAAACATAATGTCACGTAACCAATCCGAGCGCTCCAAATGGTCACGTGAGCAAGCCCAAAATTTAATTTTACCCATTTTTTCTCATAATTATCATAATTATTCGAAGTTCCGGGATGTTCCGGAATGTTCCGGGATGTTCCATGTTCCTGGTTTTATCGACGGCCGTTGACGGTTAATTTTTCGGAATGACGTCGACGTTTATCGCACGAATTTAAGCACAGAGTGCTTAACAAAAGCGTATACTTAGTATAACAAGTTAACAACAATGCATGTAAAAGTTTTATTACACCAGACGATAATTCTCTAAATGTTCTGTAGGTTGCTCTGTTAATCCTATGTCCCCTTTCGGAGGGTCTCAATGGGGAGGGGGGGGGGGGGGCCGGGGGCCCCTTTGACGGTTGACGGTTAAAAATAATTCGTTGTGACGGTTGACGCTTAAATTTTAGGTCATTTGACGGTTGACGGTTAATTTTTCGGAATAACGTTTATCACACGAATTTAAAACACAAATTTGGCTGTAAGTTTTAATAAAACGATATAATTTTGCTCATATTTGAATGCTGGAATTAATCCTATAATTTGTGCACTAAAAATGAGGTTATTGGTCTTCAACTATGAAAACTATGAGTATTATTAGCGTAATTACACCACCTCCGTTACCGCTGGAGGTATTAACGCGATGTAAAGGTAATGATGACAGACCGGCACGGACTCTCATTGTGGCTTTCAATGAGTCGCCTTGATATCATATTTTGGCCCGAACGAACGTGTGTTTGAGGGTTTTACCCTTCGTTGTAGGAGATTATTGGAGGTTTTTCAAAAATTGTTTTCAGCAAAGGCTGATTTTGTATAACGCTCCTGACCATTGTTCCATCAATATTTGTTACAGTTTGCTGCTCTGTTACCAACCAAGGCAGGGAAAAGGCCCTGGGAACGAGGTTGCTCGGTGACCTGGTCTTTGAATGGCAGTGAGGCTGGAGTTGACCTTGCTTTGATACAGACCTCTCTGGTTTTGTCATGTAAATTAATCTAGTTAGCATTATAACAACCTGATTTAGACAATAAAAGCAGTGACGTCTGTATCAAAAGAAGGTCACCTGCAGCCTCGCTGCCATTCAATGGCCAGGTCACTGAGCAAACGACTGTAAAATGGTCTGTACTGAACATCATGCTTTGTAAGAGCAAACAAACAGCGATAGCGAGCTTAACGAAGTGACATGTGATGACTGACGTTTTACGACACCGGAAGTGTTTACCGAGCAGAAGTCAGCAGCCTCGTTCCCAGGGCCTTTTTCCTGGCTTAGGGGTGGGGCCCGCCCCAAATTCAGGGTTGCTGATGAATTTGACGGCTAATTTTTGTTCGCTCATTTGACGGTTGACGGTAAAAATATTCCGTTTTTGACGGTTGACGGTTAATTTTTTGGCCATTTGACGGTTAACCCCATTGAGACCCTCCTTTCGGTGATACTTAAATGAAGAGGTTAAGTTTAGTAATTTTCTTGCAAAAAATAGTTTTTATTTCTGTGGAAGAAATATTATTTTTCTGAAGAATGTCACTAGAATGCTTGAATAATGCTCGATGCTTTTGTGTCATTAAAATGCTTGAAAAAATGCTAGCATAATGTACAAAATGAATGTTGTGCCGCGTAGCACTATGAACACAAATGATGGAACAGAGAATTAACTCTGAAGTGTAAATTTAAGTGCTAATTGAACCCATGAATAACCCACTGTTCCATCATAATGTACAAAAGCCTACTTGTCATGAGGGAGACAAATTATTTTTTTCTTTGTGGCCATTCCTACTTTTGACATTGGATCACTGACTGCATTGTTGACAATTTTGTTTGTTTTCATGGCTCTGAAAAGAGTGGTTCGAGTGGTTCTGAAAAGAACCGTTTCAATACTAAGTGGTCACTATATAATGTTTAGTTTTGGAAAACCATATTGTCTCTTCATATGGCTCACTAATCTCAGATGAATGTTATAACCTCAATTGAATGATGGTCCAAACTGCCATCTGAGCATATCTCTGTTTCTATAGCATGGATGAGATGCCAGTCCATTGCAGGGTATTTAAGTGTCTTGTCCACGAACACAATGTAATGAATGTCCCCTGCCAAGGCTCAAACCTGGACAGCAATTTGGAGTCGAGCATGTTAACCATTAGGCTATCATGGCTAGTCCAGTTCCAGTGAAAGCTGTCCTAAGCTCTCTTATTATTAATATACATTCTTTAAAGCGAACAGTTCTATTTACAACTGCCTACACAAAACTTTGTTTGAACCCCCCCCCCCCAAAAAAAAACTGTTTATTTACTCATTCCCATAATTATTTCGGGCATTCCCATAAGCTACCCTAGTCACTTTGTGGGTGTATGATTATGACTAGTCATTGGTTTTACTCAAACAGTTGTAAATTGTATCATTGCATTCTGTTGCAGTGAGACTGTTAATGCTAGCTGCAATTATGATTTGCTGTTAGTCGTTACTAATGGCCAGTCCTAGTACTGTAGTGTACTGCATTTAATTATTGCCATAATCCCAGCATTGCACAAGGTAATAGAACAAAAAGATAATTTAGTATGGCAGTATTTCTTGTATTTACAATGTTTTTAGTTAGTTGGGAATCCCTTATCCATCTCTTACACCCCTAGTGGCCCCTTATGAGAAACATTCTTGAAAGCAGACAGCTCCAGTTAAGCACGCCTTTTTTGGGTCCTGAGGGTATTCACTTGTGATAGCTACCCCTTTTCTCAAACCAAGTGACACAAATGACATAAAGTAACATACATGTAATTACATCACTTCATTTTATTTGTGCACAATTTACAATTTTAACGATTTAATTCATTGGAAAGACAAGCCTCTTGAGAGCTGGCAACGCCTATTTCTCTTTCGTAAACAAGCGATGCCATTTTTAACGGTCGATGCCAGAATTGGTAACCAAGCCTTTCAAAATGGACGATGCCATATCTGCTTCACTCCAGGCCTTGGCAAGGTAGAAACCGGTTATAATTAATTTTTTGGATTAAAATGCCTTTATCAAGTGCTTAATTGTTCATATTCACAATGGTCTGCTTGCTTTGCTTTGGGACAGCTCTGTCATTAGTATTTAAGAAAGTCACATTGTTTAATTAAATTTTGCGGACATTTGGATGATGAACCTGATAGTGTAGTGGTGTAACAGGAAGTTAGAAAACAGAGGTTCCAGGTTCGATGCTAGGTGGTTACTTACATATTTTCCTTTTTCTTTAATTTAGCAGAGAAAAATTTGTTGAGAGTTAAAAAAATTTTCTAAATTTTTAGAAAATGGCATCGCTTGTTTACGAAAGGGAAAATTGCGGTGGCAACTGTTTTGATTCACAATGGTGACAGTTTGTTGCATGGCACCTTTGTCACACAATGACTGTGTAATAAATCTATCAACCTGCACTTGAACATTATTGGGTTACATCACCTCCATCTACCATTCCTAATGCATATAAAAACCAGCAACCAAACAATATATATATTCTTGAAAGCAACAACAGTACCTACAAGCAATATTGTGTGAAATATTTCTCTGAATAAGGAAGGGTAAAGTGCTATCCATAGAGTTTCTCTGCTTTGAAACACAATAGTCCTAATTGTGTTTTATAAGGGAATGATAATTTAAATTATTGTTATATCAAAGGGATGCTTGAAATTGGTTAGTACAACAGCTCAAAAGCTTTCCCTCACTTTATGTGTACTTCAATGCCATTTTTGATGCAACTTTCCGATCTTGCAAATGTCCATAAAAACAGAGAAAGATTCAGAGTGGAAGAGAAATTTCTTCAGTAACATCACATTGATTTTCAAGGACAACAACAACAACTTTATTCACCCTTATTCTTGAAGAAAACTAAATTAGCATGAAATAAAAGGGTGTTTGCTTCCTAAAGGCCAGGAAGCCAATAAAATTGATCATGAATTTTTGTCAATTATTACAGATTGATACCCGTATTAAATCAGTAATATATGTAAAACGATATAACAAACTCCTTTTCACTATAACAGTCTTGTTAATTAAATTACGGCAGCACTATCTTTTCTCTAAACGTTACATACGTGCGGCAAGAACTTGTTTTGGCACCTGTTGCGGAACATTTTTCCACCCTACAAACGGCAACAAGATGCAGAAGAAGTAACGAGGGAAACAGTTGCATGCCAGTAAAAGCGAGAACGGTAACCTACGAAACGTTTGAGCTTTATCACCCAACATTGTCTTGCCATTCTGAAAAGGAGGACAAACTAAAAAACCTCCCACATTTTCCTGAAACTCTAGGACAAGCAATAAAGCAAAGTCAACATGAATTCGCTCTTTCGGACGCCATCTTTGTTTTTAAGATTTTCGGCAGCGCCGGCTCAAAAAGAGTCCTGAGTACTAGGGTAACAAATCAACCAATCAGACAAAAGTCTCTCTTGCTCGGTCGCTATCTTAAGAGAACTATTTGCCAAATACGGAATGCCTGTTCATTGTGTCAGCGATAACGGGCCTCAGTTTCGCAGCGAAGAGTTTACACGTTTCTTTAAGATGAATGGTGTAAAGCACGTAAGAGTAGCGCCCTATCATGCAGCAAGCAATGGTCGGGCTGAGCGCATGGTTCAATCATTCAAGAACCACATGAAGGCTTGCAAGGGCAGCAAACTCTCAATTCAACAACGAATGGAAAACTTTCTGCTAACGTATCGGTCTAAAAAGCATCCTACGACTGGTAGAACTCCTGCGAGTCTGTTCCTGGGTTGCGAGCTTCGAACTCCTTCGTCCAAATGTGGGAGAGAAGGTCATGGATTCCCAAGCTAAGCAGAAGGCATCGCACGATGTGCCCTCGAAGCTCAGAGAGTTCTACACAGGCGAAAGGGTCCTTGTGAAAGACCTCAGGAAAGAGGACACCTGGTGGCCAGGCTCAGTGGCTGAGCGAAGCGGACCGAGGTCGTACGTGGTTGTGCTGAACGATGGAAGGGTGTGGACATGTCGATCACGTGAGAAGGGACAGTATGGACAGAGCAGTAACAGACCCTAGCAGAGAAATGGGATCTCAGGCCCTGTCGTATATTCCACTAGCTATTCCACTTAAGATGTGTGTTCCAAGACCTTCACAGGCGCCATCGGTTAGTCCAGCTAATGTAAGTTGTGAGATGGAGTCAGGCCAAAGGCAGGCACAGGAGGAAGTCCCAGCCGTAGACAGGGCCCCACCTGTTGTCAAACAATCTTTAGAAGCGGCCTGCCCCCCACTTCGCCGATCCTCTAGAGTGTGAAAGGCTCCGGACAGATTAACTGAAACAATCTAAAGTTCTGTTTAGACTTGAACTGTTAGGATGGACTTTGGACGTTATTAGTGACTTCGCCTCCATTAGCATTACTAGTTGCTTTGAGGTCGTTTACGTAAACTGCCTTCAGTTTTGCCATCTGTTGTTTGTAGGGCTAACTAGGAAGGGGGAGATAAGGTGTATTTACTCCCGCGTGGATTATGGGTGCATGTGTTGCACGTTCACGTGTTTTTACATAAGATTCGGATGTCTTCGAGATCGGGTCCGCCACGTGCTCGATGTAGTGTTGTGTTCATTAAAAGCTTCAATACTTACAATGACCATCTCCTTCAAAGCCCTGGCCCTATCTCCCAATAAAAATGTTCTTTCCCCTATAAAGCACAGGAAGAAATCCTAGGGAGAGCGCGCAAGATTTATAGTTTGCAAAACTCACAACAAACGTGGTGGCGCGAGGCCTACTTCGGAAAACTCTGTTTCATCCTAGTTTAGTCAGCTGTTTGAGAAATCGCTTATTTTTACCTTCGAAAAAAAAACCATCCTTCAGGCAATTTCAAAAGAAGAAAACATTGTTTTAAACCGCTGTGCTGGAACGTCAACGAAAATTTTATTTTTGATGTTGCGATCGATCGCGCCGGCTATCAATCTATAAACAACCCGAAAAAGCTCTTTTTAATTACTAGGCAAGTATCAACTTCGGGTATTTATGGTACTCCTTGTTCACCACCGGCTATACTGTTAACAATAACAGCAAAAATGAAACACAATTCGGGCTTTACTGAGCAGCGGACCGCCTTCACGCGTACGCAAAGTGTGATCTTGGAAAGTCGAGATTTTAACTTGCGCGTAGAACGCGCGCGCACGTTAACAATTCCTTATCCGCGAAGCCTAATATCTGAAAAAAAAAAAACTGATCTGGAGATCCTACTTTTTTAATGCAAAAAAATATTCATCAGCAAAAGCCGAATGCATGTGCGATTTTTTTAAAAAAAGAGTGTAATTGTTCCAATCTTGAAATTTAATTTTTTTTAATTTAAGCAAAATGTACTGCACATACTTTTTTTCTAATTTTCCCTGTTTCTTCTTCAGTGTGTAATAAAAAAGAATTAATAAGAAAATATGGGGTCACCGACTCTGTTTTTAAGATAAATGCAATTGATAGTAAAAAGTGGGTCAAGTTTGTTGCTCTGCGACAGAACAGTGCAATCTTATATAATTAATGACTTAAAGGCAACGAAAGGTAAAGTGGAGAGTTACCTTAAATGAATAGCACAGCCATTCAAAACAGCACAGCTCCAAGCCTAAAAAATCGTGCCTAGTTCTAGAATTTTCCAAAAAAACACAACTGTTTTGAGCCATCTTAAAAAAAACAACAACAAGAAAATAAACAAAAAATAGCATACCAATTAACTTATGCGCGATGTCGTTTCTTCCAATTTTATCTAAGGCAACTACAAGATGTCCCAGAGTAGCAGCGGTTCCTTTGTTTTGTTTCCACGAGAAAAGCATAGCAAAAGCCTTTTCAACATTGGTATTCTTATCCTTTTCAATATTGCAAAGCACTGCGTCGGAAAGACCAAGAGCCATTCCAAGTTCCATCCAGCAGTTTCCTAAATCGTCCTTTAGAGGTAAAAGTAGCCGCAGTTCAGCATCTGTCCCCCACAGCTTGGAGTTCTCAGCTGTTTAAGTAAAAGAAAGAACATGTACTTTACCAAATGAAAGAAGACGCTTTAGGAAGCGTAGCTGGGTTGCATTTTTTAGTAAATATTTCAGAATTGGAAAAAAAACAAATGGGGAATTGTATATGCTGCATGGAAGCCTAAATATTACTAACTACTTAATAACCGAGAGTGAGGTCGTTACGGGAAAATCTCAAACTGAGGCCTTGCCGTACTGACCGAGCGATAGCGAGGTCAATACGTTAGACCGAGGTTTGAGATCTTCCCGTAACGACCGCACTGTCGAGGTTATTAAGTTGTTTATTATATGGCTAACAAGACGGTTCTAAAGAAAGAAAAAAATCTTAATTCAAGGGGAAGTCGTCACTTCACATCCGGTGATGCGCGCGCTTATTTATTCATTCATCTTTCCTATCCGTCAAACTGCACAACAGAATTCAGCGGACTAACGTGTACTCCGTCAAGAATATATTTATTTGTGGAAAACAATGATCAATACGGCCACAAAAAGTATTTTAGTACAGTTGTGTTACTATATGACGAGAGAAATTTCATCGACTTCTCAATAATCAACCGCCAAACGTCAATTCCTAAAGAAAAGTGCTTCAAACTTGCTCAAAAGCCGTGCGGCCTTGTCGGTAAAAGAAAATACAATTTAAACGAAATCAGCACTACCCTTCGTCGTCACTTTCGATGAAAACTCTTCGCCTTTATTGAGTTTCCTGGATTTTAGTTACTGGCCCGTTAAAGATCTTGAACTGGCGCTCAAGGATGCTGCTATGTCCACACCGGATAAAAAGACCGCTCGGCTTAAGATGTTGATAAACTGGCTTGTGTTGCAGCAGAGAATTTGTTGATGACTAATTGCCTTTTGAATGGTGAAAAGACAGTGAAAGGAGACCTGCCTTCGGAAAGGAACCTCTGTATACTTCATTGCAAACCCGACAGGGTGTCAGGTTCATAATCCGGTCACCATCCGTTTTCCGATATCTATAAAAAAGCTTTGCCGATCGGTTTTTAAATTTTTTATTCATGACATTTCTTTCAATAAGAAACAACTGTGTGCCTTTCTTCGCACGGCTATCGCCACTAACCATATTGTTACTCACTTCGAAAAAAATTTAAAGGGCACGTTGGCCGTCACATTCCGCCTTAGTGTATATTCCTTTGCTAAGTTGCACAACTATGACTGCAAACAGTGTACTAAATTATACTAGGCTTCGAACAAGTTGAAATACAACCAATGAAATACATAATTAGATGTAATGAAACACAAGACAAAGCTGCAAATTACAAGGGAAAACATTTCAAAACTTATGCACTCCATCTGAGTGCCCCTATTCTTTATCCGGTTTCCGTTTCTTCTAGAAGGTATCGTTGCTTATATCAGGCATTGGACTGAAATAGTCAGTGTACCTCTCCGATTCCACATTTGTCGAATTCATCTGTGTAGCTAAATAGCCTCCGATGAAACGTACTAACTGAAGTCACTCAGAAGTTTTCAATGTAAAGGTTTCCACTATAAACACTTCCAGCGGACCAACAGTACTAGGTAACAGTTGAAATAAGTTCACTCTGAATGCACTTGTTTTACTGTTAAATCAACCCGAAGTTTCCACTCTAAAAACTGGCAGCACAAACAATCTTCTGATCTACCAAGAATAGATTCTTCTGTCGTTTGACAGACTCAAGGAGAACCAAAGCACACACGCAATGTCTTCTGGGTAGCTATCGTGCAATTTAGCCATGTTTCGACGCAGGAGACAGCCCCGTTCCCATTTTATGACAGGGTTCGCCTACGGCAACCCAGTACAAGTAAAAATCAATTAACTAATGTTTACAACTTGATCGAAAAGTGAATTCTTTCAGTCAGAACATTTTATTTTCTAACAGGCAATTTGATTCGTTCTTTGATTAAACCGGCTACACTGTGATTGGTGCAACATGCGTACCTGCATAACTCCCCCTCACTCGCCGATCTCATAGCCCTTTCGACTCCAAGAGGAATTTTTGTTCAAAAATACTCAAATTAAGAGAGCAATTCGCATTTTACACGAGTCGTAAGTTTACTTTTTTTTAAAAAAATTTTCTGTCTGAAAATTTTCTAAAAATTTCCTGATACGTTGAAAGTCTGATTTAAACAAGAGGCCATAACTTGTTAGCTCTACTTGATTTTACTCCCATGTGAAAAACAAAAGTTTTAAGTTACCATTTGTAACTAAAAATAGCAATATCTCGTTTTGTTTGTTCAAACATTTCATGGGAACAAGTGGTGACGATTCGTCAGCTCTAATTGAATTTACTCCCTTGTGAAAAACAAGGGGGTCAAATTACCCTTTGTAACTAAAAATAAAAATATCGCGTTACATTTGCATTCAAGAACAAAACAATTGTCACTTCCACCTATTTTGTAAACGTTAAAACTGTTTCAAATCTAAATAGTCTCGTCTCCTCTAAAATATGTCCTTTGAACTAGAAGCGACGATTCGTGACCTCTAATTGAATTTACTCGTTGTGAAAAACAAAAGTATCAAGTTACCCTTTGTAACCTGAAATAAAATATCTCTTCCCATGTGATTTGTTTACTACTGACTCATGAACTACTTCAAAACGCAAAACTCATATCGTTCATAACTTGCCACCATTACACTGAAGCAACCCAATGTATATTAAGTAACTGTCACAACTGTCACGGACTAAAAATCACAAACCGGCAACATACACGTCAGTCTTTATTATTCAATCACCAAAGTCCTTGAACTTAATACAATCATAGAACTCCCAAGACTTCATATACCTCACTTAAGTTATCTTAAACAAGAAATTTTCTTTTTCTTCTACTATAAAATCGTGCTGGCTATTAATGTGATAAGCTCCCTAGTGACGAAGTCAACTACGCCACCAAGTACAGGACTAAAATTAAAGCAAAATTTTCCTACTGTGACCAAGTCAAGTTTAATGAACCAGCACTTAAAAGAGAAATATCTGAATAGCAGCATAACTGTTTACGTCTTCCAGCTGAAACCCGAACTGTTATCATTCGAAAATTACACCTGAGGACGTTCACGCTAATTGTTTCTGCGCATCCTTAGGCCCGGTTCAGACGCCGTACTTCGTACGCCGAGCCGAATTCGAATTTAGGCCGACCCAAATTAATTAAGACCGACTGAATTGATTCAGACGCCGATCTTAATTCCAGGCGAACTGACTTCAATAGGAGATAAAAGTGTATTTCGATCAGCGCTGAACTCCCGTAACAAATTGTGAACAACAAGCAAGCACGATCGAAAGCCGTCCTGTGAAAAATATAAGAAAAGTCGACTCAAAGTAGCAGATTTAGGCAAACTGCACTTATCTATTCACATCAAGAGACATGTAACTGTAAGATTACAACTGATAAATTGTTTCAAACGCCGTACTTTACATCAACTCAATTTCAACACACAACTTCAACTTCCATCCTTTTTACGTGCGGTGAAATACAACGTCAATATTCTGGTTAATTCACAAATGCGGTGTTCAGTCACACGTAATTCAAACACAAGCACAAAAGCTATGATGGATGCACATTAATTTTGATGCCGTTTACCAAGGAGGCAGTAAGTTTGCACGCGAAACCAGGACTTACTAAAATCGGTCCAGTCTTGTCTGACGAGCGAAACCCGCCATTTTGATGCGCTGACGTACAATTTATACTTCTGCGCATACTCAGGTCTTCAACTGAAATAATTAAAGATACATTACATTAATTGTATTTGGTTCGGCTCATGTGAAGATCGGCGTCTGAATCTGTTATTCCCGGCTGAGCCAGGCGTGAAGAACGGCTAAGCCGATCCGAATTATATCAGCCGTTTCGAATTGATTCAAACGCCGTACTTCACTTGAACTTAATTCATTGAATTCGATTCGGCTCATGTTAAGGTGGCGCCCTAGAATTATGGCAACATCTTATCAAATGACAAGCACATATTTACCTCATTTTGTCCTCGTTAGCATAAGCAGTTTAGTTTCTGAAGGAGCTACAAATAAATCAGTTCTGAATATTGAAAGGTCATAGTTCGATTAACTCTGCCAATGAATATGAGCCTGACGTATTAAATACTTTTTGTGCGACACGGGTTTAAAAACTCAAAATTTAACAAAGTCTGTATGAACTCATTAGCGCTTTTGCCACCCAGAAATTTTGCAGTTTTTGAAAGACAATTTCTCCTTCAACTTTACATACAAAGAGCTAAGAATTTCAGCATGAATTAGGTTTTACTAGCTCTTTAGCTGCCTGGAGTCAATTCATATTTAACATGTTTATTTCTGTAAGCAAAGCCGTATGCAAATGAGCAAAAATGTAAACAATGACGTCAGCATGAATCCCCCTATAAAATGTTAAAAAGTCAGCGTTGTTCAGACGGCTTTTCCAATATGCTGTGATTTTTCATTATTCAAAAAATCAGAAAAACACGCGTGGGACACGCGTGGTTATTCATTTAGCGCGCGCTCATTTGACGCCATCTATATGGCGTGCCAAAAAGCACGAGTAAATTAGAGCTCTTTTACTTTTTTTTGTAGAGCATTTTTGTCATAGTTTTTTGGCCTTAGGCTTAAACACAAGTTTGAACAGAGTTTTAAACTATTGCTACGTATACCGAAGTAATTTAACGCCTTACAAATGCTAATGTTGCTTTCGTTTCTTCTTAGGGCTACTTGCATCATTTTTGCACGCACGATTTACACTGACGTCTGGCTTACGTGTGGTAGGCAATGGCAGCGCGCGCTATTGAGTCTCAGAAAAACTCTAGTGAGCCACCTTAAGTACGGCGTCTGAACCGGGCCTTACTGCGCACGCAAATTCGTATGCCACGTCATGCATCGAGCGCGCGTGCTAAGTGCTAAAATGAACAGTGATAGGGCACATAGCCATTGTAATGGCTTTGCTTGGATTTAACGATCTTGGACGTTCGGTGACCCCTACTCTTCTTTTCAGAGACAGATTTTATTTACAATTAACTCCACATTGTCCAAAAATGAACAAAACGCAATGTGGGAAGCTTCCACTGGACATGGAATCCTGCCATCTTGCAGCTGCAATGAGCGTGAAACTATGGTTGCTAAATGCGAACTTGTTCTTTAGGGAACCTCGCCAGTTGACTAACTTCGCTTAATAGGTCCATTTAAACCATATTTGGCAGAAAACATTTTCCATGAAAGCTCTAGTTGCAATATTTTGGGACTTGCAGCCACTGTTGCCTTCTTCGCTGACGAAGCCCGATTTACTCAGATTTAGGTGTCCTTCCGGGCATGTTCTCTCCAAAACGAAGTCGGTGAGCCCCCATTTTTGTTTTACATTTCTGAAATCACTAACTCATCATCTTTCAGTGGGAAAATTTTCAGAAATATTAGAAAATTTTTGCGCGAACGTCCTTAAGTCCAACTGTAAACATGTACCTGCAGGTGGCGTAGTGCGCGCGCAAAAATGCAAATGTCTTCCTTACTGGGAAGGTGACAGAAAAAATGTAACGAGCACCATAAAAGTTTCAAAATAGATCAATACTGACTTTAAAAAACGCGTGGTTACCGCAACATTTTCTCTTGTGGATGACAGTCTACGCGCTTAGTATTTGGTTGTGAGCAAAAGGTATTTAGACTGTATTTTAGCTGAACCAGAGGAAGGCTATCAGAGACGCTAAAAGCGCTTTTGCCACGATTTTGTTATTAAAAACGTACCAAAAATGATTTTAATGTTACCATTTGCCATGTAGTTTAGAGATCTCTTTAAGTGTATTTTCCTTTCTGTATGGAAATTTGTGAGGAAATATCCTTTGACCTCTTTTTTCAGAAAAATGCTAATGTCACTGAACATTTTTGTTTAGATTTAAGGCTAATTTTCTCGAAAAATGCGTGGCTACCACTATTTTTCTTAGTGGATTCTAATAGCCCTTGTAAAGATCTACTTCTTCCGTGTTGTCCTAACCTGGCGCAAAAACCTTTGAATTTAGTAAGCACGGTCCTTAAAGTTGACTTAATTGACCACATTAACTCACACGTGGAAAACCTGATTGGCTGAAAGCGTACAGTGAATTTTCGAAATGAGCGCCTGGGACGTAGCTGCAGATTGAACAATAATCATGTCAAGGGCACTCAAGGTTATAGGTAATCATGTGATGTATGACCGCGGTGTATAATTTCTAAGTGTAATCATGTAAAGTTCTCTCGCTTGGTGTTGCTTGCCGTCAGTGAAAAAGGAACATGAATTTAAGTTTGCTTTTTCGTTCAATTTATAATACAATAATTATTGGATTCGGTTTTTGTGATATGCAGAATAATGTCAAAGCTAGTTAATCTTTGAGAAAATACTCGTCAATCTAGCAAATGATCCTTTAACCCATTCAAATCGGCAATTTGAATTAAAAGTTTGCATGCAAAACGTTTTCACCGTTTAATCAAAGTTTTGAGCTTTAATTACGTGAATTACAAATTGATAGAGGAGTTAATGGCAAAGAAACAACCTAGTAACAGACTGTGTGCCCAGTACTATGTTTAAAACCGAATGTTTTCTTGCACAAAGATGTTCCCCTGAGTATCCCCTCAATTATTTGAGATAAACGTATACTTCCATTCCAAATCTGTTGGATTTGTCTCATTGTTATTTTACCCTAAACATTTGCAACTCCTGCTTTCTCCAAACAATTGTTCTCTCGGAATTCTAGAAATCGGGTTTCTAGTGTGAGTTCAATAGTAAACCAATTCTTTCGGTAACGTTGTCTTGTTTTAAGCTATGTTTATTAAAACTCACCTATTTTGATAGGTTCGTCCTCTGAGGTTAGAGGTTTGCTTGCAGGTAACCCAGGATAACCCTGATGCAGAAAAACAAAATGAATATCTTTTTTTATTTTGCAAAAGAGTTGGTCTAGAAGTCTTGCAAACATGTACCATAAGGTAATGGATGTTTACTATCTATGGTTGTAATTCTGTCCTCGTTTGCTGTTACGAAAGGATTAACTATGATATTTTCTTTGTTTACGAGACATTGTCTAGCTGTATTTAGCTCTTTCTTCTTTTGTATTAGTTTTTACCTCTGCGTTGATACGCTAGGGCAGAATGGAACTAACCTGCGATCACACACTCCCTCCCTGTATTTAGACGCGGGGAAGGAGGGCATGATACATTTACATGTCGGATTATATTTTCAAAAATCAGATTGTTTTTTTCTCTGATTGGTCGAGAAACAATAGCTACGATTTGATGCCTTCTGATTAGCTGTCATATTTCAACGAGAGTTCCGGTCAGAAGTTGGTCAGACAATGGAATGCTGCAAACCATAGTTAGTAGAGGGGACTGGTTATGAAGGCCGGCGAACTTCAAAAGTGGAACCCTTTGTTCTGATTTTTGAGCGATTGCGTGTTCACGATCGCGGCACACAAAGCAAGATGGCGTATGGAGTAGCGTTATTTCGTTTGTAGGGACAAAATTGTTTGATATTCGGCAGAATTTTCGGGTAAAAAAAGAATCAATTCAAATCAGATAGAAATATAGCGTCCTGGGGTAATTATGCCCGGTGACAACTGTGCTGTGCCTCGCTGTGGGACCAGCAGAAGGACGAAAGGTAATGGAATTTTGAAAGGACAAGGCTCACAAGATATGGAGACAAGAGTGGCTGAACGAAATTACAAAGACAAGTGCAAACGATGCTGCATTTTAAGTCTTAGTAGCGAAGGACAGGATCTTAACCTGCGAAAAACACTTCGAGCCTGAAGATATTGAAATATATAAGTAGCTCAAACTTGTACAAGCGAGAGTAGACTGTCACGGTGTCGATTTGTGTTTAGATTTCATAGTCCGGCATACTCTCTCTCTGTGCATTCGTATTTTGTTTTTTCATCCATTATTTCGCTGTTATAACTTGGCGGGTAATTTTTTTTTATTTTGTTTATAGTTTATTCAGAGAAAATGACTAAGAAGAAAGCTCGGTTTGGCGCTCTTCCCAAATTGAACATGCCGAAAAGAAGTCACGAGACTCGAAAACCCGAGCCAAGACCTTAGGGAACCGGTCAGTATAAAACATGGACTGCGGACTACGGACTACGGACTGGGTATAAAACACGGACTCAGGTATAAAACGCGGACTAAATATTACGGACTGGGTATAAAATATGGACTCGGGTATAAAACGCGGACTGAGCATTACGGACTCGGTATAAAACGCGAAGAAACGTTCTACAATGAATAAATTCTAGCACGAACGTCTTCATAATAAAAATAGAACCTACCTATAATTATAAAAGTCTTATTTCACGAAAATACCCGCTCGTACAGGTTAACCATACTCGATTGCCGAACAAGAAATATAAGACACTGAGAGTCACAAAATTGACGAGCTCTACGAATTAGCTACTTAATTAGCTACGGATTAGCTACTTAAGCTAGGAGCCTAGTACGCTCCAGGCCCTCGAGTAT
>CM042752.1:20543253-20568253 GCA_022496165.2 Catalaphyllia jardinei
AATGATAAATATTTTTCATCATTAAAAGGAATTATATTTACTTTTAACTCAGATTTCTTTTTCTTCTTATACTTCTTTATTTTTTCAAAATCTTCTGGATTTTTATCATAGTAGGCTTTGTTTTTCATATACAGCTCGTTGTTACTCCTATCTATTCTCTCATTCTCTGCTTCAATTTTTTTATTCAATGATTCTATCTTTTTATTCTCCTCTTGAAGTACTTTTCCAGCATCCTTTATTATTAGGTGACCATCATAACCTTTCAGATTGTGAAATACAACAGGTATCTGCATTGTATTGGGATAAATTTTATATTGAAGATTGCATTCGTTATGAGCTGAACCTCTATATTTTCCTGTAATATGACAATGATCTCTCACAGCCTTATCACCTTCTTTATAGTCCCTTTTACAAATATGACATGACTTTTCACTTAAAAACTTTACTTCATCTCTTTCTGACATCATTAATATTTTTTTTAAAATTTTCTCTTGCAACTTTTTTACAATCTTCTAATTCACTAAGCATTGCTCTAATAAAGTTTGAAACAGCATCCTCTCCTCTATAGTATACAATAGATTTGCTGTATTTTTTATCATAGCAGCAAACAACTTTATATGCATATGAGCATGCTGTATTTTTATTTTTCTGTACTGTATACGATTTATCATCACTTTGCATTACTGTTGATATTGGCTCAATTATTGCTTCAAAATCCGCATATATTACAAATGGAACAGCTAATTGTCGATTATAATTTTTAAAAGATAACTTCTGTGGTAAAATTTCACCATCAATTTCATTTGGTTCTGGATATTTTGTTTTTACGTAATCACCAATTTCTGAACAGTATTTAATGTGATCATCTAATATTCTCTGTGATCTAAAACCATAATGACAGATTCGACAATGATACTTTCTTTTCTTAATTTTTTTTTGTTAAATCAGATAAAAACGCATCTATCTTTTTTATAAGAACAAAATGATATTTTTCTTCTTCTTCTTCTTCATTACTTATCCTTAAAATATCAACAGTATCGTTATATTTTTTACTCGGTGCCCATAATGGATATTTTTCACCATCGCTATATGCTAAAGTATTTATATTTAATCCAAAAACATCTTCTATTTTACGAATATCTTTTTCCGCTGATGGAAAGTTAATACCCTTAAGACTATACCCTTCTAAAAACTTCCTATCAGCTTTTGTTATTCTTTCAGGGTGGACTTCTCTTGGATTTAAATATCTAACTGCACACCATACTGCACACATATCATCATTATTTTTAAGGTTAATAAGACCTTTACTTGGATGTTTTATCTCTTTTTGTAAATCGATATATGATCCTCCTCTTAGAGGCACATATTTTGCTATATTAATGTAATGACCTAATATTTTATCAACAAACCAATCTGATCCATCTCTCATCCATAAAGCTATTATATTAAATATTTCTTTTCTGCTCTATCTAAATTTCTCTCAATACTATCAAAACTTGTAATAATAATTGGTGTTTGGTTAAAAAATGAAGGAGTCTGAAATATAAAATAATTCTCTCCACTCTCATCTTGTTTCTTTTTCTTCATAACAATTGTTAGTCCAATTTTGATTTTCATTCCAAGAAGTTCTTTTAACTCATTTTTTAAAAGATTAATTACATTTTGTTTTGTAACATTTAATTGCTCTTGTGCATCTTGAGAATTAACAATATCTACTTCAAATGTTTTTAAAAACCCTCTAAAAGCCGAGTCACTCTTTTTTATCTCTATTGGTTTTTCTTTTGAGACAATTCTAAGATTTCTTTTTGGTTTTACTCTTGAAATTACTTTTGGTTTTACTCTTAGATATTTTCTCTTTTTCTTTGGTAGAGCACGCTGAGACACTTTTGGGGTTAAAAATAATGTCTTTAATACTTCTCCTCTATTCTTTATTGTTTCTTTCGCTGATTTAATTGCATCTTTTGCTACTGCAAGTTTTTGTATTGCTACATCTAGTTTACGCCCTACTTGAGTTGATTTAATTGCTTCTTTTGCTACCTGTACTTTTTGCTTTGCTACATCTATTTTTTGTCCTGCTTTTGTTATCTTATTTTTAATGTTATTTAACAATGATTTTACAAACTTTACCATCTATATAATATATATTTTTTATAATTTTTTTTTAAGTTGTTTTTTTTCTTAAGACATTTTTTTTATTAGACAACTCTATTAACACTGTCTTTACTACCTATCAGGTTATCAAATGTATAAGCAAATAATAATACTCTCAATCTACTCTGTTATGGTTTCTATTAATTTGGCCATATTTTTGCTAACAATAGGGATTTAATAGGAGTTTTCCTATTGTTTTGTCCCACAGCCTGCCCCCCTATATACTACTCCAGCCCGAACATTGATATCAGAGCGCTTAAAGGTTTTCATGAAGAGGCGGACACTCGAATTATTCTACACTGTGTACACTCAGATGCAGAATTCCTTGGCGTCTCGTGTCAAGACAAAGATTTTTTCTTCCTTCTAGTTTTACACCTGGAGATAATAAGTTGCAAGTAGCAATGGATGAAAGCTGGGACATCAAAGAAGCCCAAGTATCTGCCAATCCACACGATTCGTGAACTTCTGAAGGAAAACATTCCTGAAGTAGAAAGTATTCTCTCCTTTCATGCAACAACAGGGTGCGATACGGTCTCCTACATTGCTGGCTATAGCAAGAAAACATCGTGGAAGAAGTTCACAGAACATCACATGCTGCTGAGAAACCTATGAAATGGTGACCTGTAGAGTTTATAATGTTGCTGATGCGAAGAGCTGCAACGAAGCATGCACGACGTTATTTTCTAGATGTCGGTTACCAGAAGCTCTTCCCCCGACGAGTGATGCAGCGTGATTTTATATTAGAAGGGCTCGCTTCCAAGCAATTATCTGGAAACAAGCTCACCTGACAAACCCTACCCTTCCACTTCCGGAAACTATGGGTTGGTCGATACTGAATGACAAGCTCGTACCCAAGCTGATGTCTCTTGCCCCTGTACCTGAAAGCTTTGATGAGATGGTAAACTGTGGCTGCAAATCAGGATGCAAAACAATGAAGTGTAGCTGTCGGAATGTAGGACCACCATGCACTGGAGCATGCAAATGCAGAAGTACTAATGATGTCCGCTGCCGAAATGTTTCTAATGATGACACTATTGAAAACCAAGGGCAGTGAATGGTACAGTACTGTTACATTCTGTAACATCTTTAAATATCTTTTTAAAACTAGGTCTATTCAAACAGCTGATCTGAAATTTGGTCTCTGCTTCAACAGGACGAATATTAAATATCAAGAATGTCCTGTTGCTACTGCCGAGCGTTTCATCACATTCTGACATCACAGACGCTGCATTTATCTGCTATCTGAAGGATTCCATGGTATTCAGAGTCTTTCATGGATTTTGAGATGCCTTCCAACTCATGCATGTGCTACTGTATTTGTAAAGAAAGAAAGAAACTGTAGGTTGCAACTGTTTTTTCTTGCTTCGAAATGTTATGGGAATCTTCTTCTCCTTCTTACTTAACTTAATCAGGAAATAGCTTCTAGCCTCGTTTTCAAGAGTCACGTGAACAGAAAATCATGCGGTTACCGTGTAATACCGTCAGAGTACTTGATAAACATACTGCACCTGTCACCCACTACATTTTATTGATATTTGAAGAGTTGTAACGTGTTGCGACGTATTACAACATTTAGCCTCGATATCATATCTTAATTACGTCTGTTAATATAAATAGCTGATTTGAAGGCCAAAATGACTGAACCAAACTTGGTAAACAAGAGTTTCATGTTCGGCGCGTAATTTTCATCTAGAAAAGTGTGTTTCCCAACTTTTCCTCGAATTTGCCGACAGAAGTCACCTTTTGCGAAAGTTGTCCTAGTCCACTACTAACTATGTGCAAACGAAGGTAGCTTTTGCGAGAACAAATTTTCTTTTGCCTTAGTTAGTTGAAGCCCCGACGAATTTCAATTATGATTCTCTGAAAGCAGAGTGTTGCTTAGGTGAAGATGTTTTCGCCGTTCTCTCAGTGGGTTTCTTGAAAACCACAAAGGTATTGGAATGTTTCAGAAATGTTGACAAATTGAAAACGCCGATTTATTTCCTCATTCGACTCTTTGGTAGCCCTCGATCTTGTTCTTGATATTATCCTTAGCCATCTGTATATCCACTAAGAGAATTTTGCTGGAGCCGTTTAACAGTTTTTAAATTGCTCGCGCGGTCTTAATCTCCAGTCCGTGACAAAGAGTGTAGCAATTAACAACTTGGAGTAACTGCAGCATGCACAGCAAGTTAATATCACACAAATAACAGCACCGTTTTATTTTCTGCGAGCGCAATCTCACTTTGCTTCCGAACGCATATATTTTAAAGTTAAGCATGGCGAAGTTTTCGTTCATGTATGTAACTGTCGAAATTATATTCAGCAGCCATTTTTCACGTCTCGTGGAAATATAGTGATTGGACTTCCGGTGAATCCTGGTTGGCTTGTAAATGACAGTTCAACCACACCTTAGCTTATTCAAATTAGGGGGTGTTGGCGGCTGGTCTAATACATGTATCAGGCGTTATTTTTTCCTTCTCTCTTTCATAAAGAAAACACGCCTGGTCGCAGGATAGAATAGCACTTGCTTAAATGACAAGCGGACGACGAGTCAACCAGCAAGGCAGTAATCAGAATTTACCATGGAACAATTTCAATCAATAAACTTTATTTAAATGTCGAAAGACCGCCTAGCCAGGGAGAAATCTCCCTTACTAATATGGGGACATTCTAAAAATTACCACCTTTATAGGACACTGTTTCTCAGCTGGCACAGAACCTACCTAACAAACGTCTATATATAATTTAGCAAGTATTGAATGAGGCTGAGTAGGATATGGAGAATTCTGGAGCTTAAGGAGGGTGTTATCCACCGAGGCCAAAGGCTGTGGTGGATAACAGCCTCAACACCCTCAGACATCGGCAGAATTCTTCATATCCTACGAAAGCCGAATTTAATAACTGCTTTATTATTCATTTAAAATACTAATTTTCCCCCGTTCTTAAAGGGGTTTCGCCATTTCGCTCTTTGTGTTCCAGCTCACCAAAAATAATTCAAACTCATCTTCAGGTTTTCTCGGTCAACGGTTCAATAACCTCCAGCGGGCTGCACTTTTGAAGTAATTTTGACGTCATTAGTTTAATATGACAAAAGTTTTCACGTCATGACAAAGTGTTCCAAAGTTCTTTCCAAATTGGAGCAACAGCAGTTGGTTATGATGCATTATGCGTGTGGTTTTAAACGATCAGAAAATGGGAAATATTTTGAATGAATAATAATAATTCTTATGGGTACCCCTGTATCATACCTAAGCAGTTGCAATCAAGGGTTAATAAAAGATACCTGAAGTGGTGATTTTTTAATCATTGGGACAGTGCACAATAGTTCCCTTTCTTCGCGACCGTTGTTGAACTTGAAAAAGTTGATTGAATGAATACCTTCAGTGCCTTCAACAAGCACAGGAAAAGGTTTTTGACAGATGTCATCACCATGAAACCTGTCATGAAAGGCAGAAAGAATGAAAAACATTCATTACCACTTAATAACAATTATTAATAACTCCAAGTGGCTATAACATAGTATCACCATAGAAGCCCGCGTAAAGCCCTGAAGCACGCGAAAATGCCTAAAATTCCACTGTTATTTATATTAATTCTAAAAATCTGTTTTCTTTGTGTTGGATATTTCTTCAAAAGCACATCTAAAGTTCCACGGATGCACTGAATTATTGTAGGTTTTTTTTCATGAATTCTGTTTCAAGTTAAATTGGTCCCTTCCTTACGATTTTAAAAGTGAAAAGCTATTTTTCTTTGGCTGCAAACCTGAGTCCATAACTGAACAGGCAGTTTTACCAGCTGTACCCCTCGAAGGAGTCGTACCAGTTGACTAAGCCCTATTCCTTATAATCGGTTTCTGGATGTTCGTAATGAGATGAGATACGGCTTAACATTTGAAGGATTCTAACGTGTCATACGAATTGGCCAGGCCCCTTCCTTATCACTAAAGGTGTGTTTTTTAAATAAAATCCAAGATTGGATTCTTAGATCTGAAGCAATCCCAAAACAGATTTTGTATTTCTTTACTAGACAGATCAATATAAGATCTCTCGAATCATGGTGCGTCAAAGGAACCGAAGAATCCACTCTGGAAGTGGATTCTTCGGTTCCTTTGACGCACCATGATCCGAAAGATCTTGGATTGTTCTGTTTAGTAAAGAAAATCCATTTTCGGATTTATTTCGGATTTAAAAATACAATCTTGGATTTTCTTAAAGAAACGCACCCTAAGAGTCTCTGTAATGACACGCGGCATCACTCAGTACTTGTATTTTTATTGCACTGAAATTAATCCCATCGGGCGCTTGAGGCAAAGATACAGAATTTAAACCTATTTTTACGACTAATTGATTGAAAAGAGTTGTCGATAACCGAACTGATTTCTTTACTCTTTGGGAAGGGACCCTAAGAGAGAACTTTCATGTGCAATTAATAGTTATTTATTAAAATTTGTAACTGCAATAATACGTACTTAAGGAAGGTGACATCATTGTTAATCCGAGTAAATGCATCCGGAAGATCAAAGAAAGCCCGATCCCCTTTGTTCAGTGGAATGTCGGATGTGCTTTCGCCGTGCAGAATCACTGTATTTTCTGAAACGTCTCTTCTTACTTCACTTGTAAGGTGACGTGGGGAACAGCATAGAGTCAGCAGGTATTGTCTGGGATCGCCTGCGTGACACAAATACGCTAAGAATCTTGCATATTGTGGCGCGGAGGGATCGGGGATAAGGCCTTTTATATCAATTTTACAGTCACCGAGTTGAAACTTCACCACAAACCTATGCAGGATGAAAAAAGACCCTGTTAATGACAAGTGTAAAAATCTGGAATTTTGCTATTTATGGTACGAATACGGTATACTACCGAATTTAGAGAAACTGGACAGTGGTGACCCGAGAGTAGTGATCTGAGAGTTGAGTTGTCATTACTTTACTTGTTAAGAAAAGCAATCATTATGGAAATAAAAATAGCATGCCCCATACTGTACCAAAGCGATATTTTTTTCAAAGGCAATAGATAACTAATATAACACAAACAGCGGTGATGGACATTTTAAAAAACATGCATATGCTAGCCAACATTTCAAAAGTATAAACCGTTTTCACCCGAATAAAAGATTTTGACTGCTGACATTGACACTCAATGCTGGCTTCAACTTAGTCAGTTTTTCCAGACAAAATGGTCCCATTTGATGTTGTGACCTGTTGGTTAACGTAATGAACAATAGCAGAAGAGTGACACATTTCGAAAATGCCTTGAAATTTTTTTCGTTTAACAATCATTGCAGTCCAAGCAGCTAGCTTTATAAATGACTTTGGATAATTTCCATTGCAGATGTTTTCTGTCTAGGTTCCAGAACCCCATTGTTATAGTATAAAGAACCTTTCAAAGAAATTTAACGGTTATATTTTTTAAAATGTCTATCAAGTAGAATACGAAACGTCCAGTTCATAAAATGCATGTTATTAAAATGTTTATCACCGCTGTTTGTGTGATATTTTTAATCAAGCTACGATGGTCGAAGACTAAGAGTTTATACAATAAATTACTGTTTAACAGTAATATACATTCGACAGTTATTTTTACATTATTATAGCAGCAGTTAAAACTTTTGTATGGTATCTACAATTAAAATAGTACGACAGGGCGCGTGAGCGTAACCCGTTGACTATAGTGAAAACTTAGTAATAGTATATATACTTAAAACGTATAAATTAGATAAAAATATTAGCACTAAATAATGCTGCTCCGTAATAAAAAAGGAGAAAAAATTGATAAAATATACAGGATCTCTAAAATCTAAAATGGTAGCTATAAAATCTTTAAAATTTTCTCAAGTCTTCGACCATCGTAGCTTGATTAAAAATATCACACAAACAGCGGTGATAAACATTTTAAAAACATGCATTTTATGAACTGCACGTTTCGTATTATTATTATTATAATTATCATTATCATTATCATTATCGTTATCGTTATCGTTATCGTTATCGTTATCGTTATCGTTATCATTATTATTATTATTATTATTATTATTATTATAATTACAACTGGGAAGTTCCTGATATGCCCTGTGTGTTTGCGGGGACCACTTCAATGTGGATCAAGCTATGATATGCTATAAAATCTTTAAAAATTTTTTAAGTCTTCGACCATCGTAGCTTGATCAAAAATATCACACAAACAGCGGTGATAAACATTTTAAAAACATGCATTTTATGAACTGCACGCTTCGTATTATTATTATTATAATTATAATTATCATTATCATTATCATTATCATTATCGTTATCGTTATCGTTATTGTTATTATTATTATTGTTATTATTATTATTATTACAACTGGGAAGTTCCTGATATGCCCTCTGTTTGTGTTTGCGGGGACCACTTCAATGTGGATCAAGCTATGATATGCAAAAGGAGCGGTTTGTCATCCAACGCCATAACGAACTGAGGGATCTGGAGGCGGAAATGCTTCGAATGGTGTGCAATGGTGTTGAAATTGAATCAGTTTTACAAGACATCACAGAAGAAGAGCTAAATAGGGGAGCCAACACTGCACCAGATTCGCGGCTGGATATTGTCTCAAGGGGGTTCTGGGAGAGGCAGAGGTCGGCTTTATTTGATGTGAGAATCTGCCACCCAAATGCAGACTCTTACAGGGATATGGATCTAAACCAGTTTTACGGTCAAGTCTGTCACAACAGAAGAAAAGAAAAATTTGATCTTGAAGTAAGTCATTTAGAAATTATCCTACGAGTTTGTGTTGCTTTTATGGAGTTTATTGAAATTAACGAAATTGTAATGTTGTTTATAAATAAAATTAGTGATAAATAACAATAATTTGAGGAGATTGAGAAAAATATCGTGATTCGTCAGTGGCTAGAAGATCAATAATTTGCTGAGACCAAAGGCTGAGGCAAATAATTTTTTCCCAGGAAACTTCGACAGCCTACTTTAATCATGAACTGTTCCAGTTATCATTGAATGTACAAGCCCGCAAATAATCCCCAAATTGTACCACAATTCATCCCAGGACTAGAAACGATCCCGGACTGGAAATGGTCGCCCCGAAATTAAAGAGGAAAATGGTGGACTTAGGAATGTGGACAGTGGATTAAAAATTATATAATTTTTTTTTATTGCCGTGTAACTCAGAAAACCGTGGCTAATTGTTTACTTAACCAGTTATAATAAAGTTCAGAACAGGCAAAATCAAAAGTAATTAACTATCAACAACTAATTAATTAACTGCCACTCTCTCCTCTTTGGGGGCGTTCCTAAGTACAAGACAGATCGTCTTCAAAAGGTGCTAAAACGGCACTACTCGATTAATCTTTAGGATTTATATTCCAAAGTTTGATCACATTTCGTCTGCATTATTTCGCCGCCAGTGGCTTCCTTTGGCTTATCGAGTCCACTTTAAAGCGCCCGTATCGCCAAAATTTTTATTGTGTTATCTGATTCTATATATATCACCCAATGAGCTTCTGCGAAAAAATATTTGATTTGGACAAAATGCAATCTGTTTTAGAAGTTTTAAAAACGTTCAAATTTGCCGCCATTTTGGTCCACCATTCCAGTCTTCCCTTGGTTTGGTATGAGTTGTGACGCAGATTAAGGAACACGTGACTTCAGGCTTGACTCATCTCGCTTGTATTACCTCTGTAAATTTAACTTAGTAGTTCATACAAAATGCTGGAAAAGAGGCATTTTGCACGGACTACTAAGCTAAATTTACAGAGGTAAAACAAGCGAGATAAGTCAAGCCTGAAGTCACACGTCCCTGAATCTAAGAAGAATCTCGAAGAAGGGTGGGAGAATTCGAGACAGTTATGCAAACCCGCGACGAAGTCGAATTCATTGCAGGCAGGGTTGAGTCTACTGCTGTAAAGTCGGAGGGAATTAAATCCATCATTCTGGTGAGCTGTCTGGTACATTCTTCCAAGTTTTAATGGTCATGTTTTGAACATGTGACAGCCAAAACTCGGCAACCGATCGGCCGTGTTAAATATGGTTTGAAACATTCGCAGCCTGTAGTTTGCGGTTAATTTTCTTGTACATTTAAAAAGAAACAGAATGTGATTTTGAGAATGTTATTGTAGTAATTAAATGCAAACATTACCTTGAAAAACGTTTACTGCGTATTTTGTTGCATATTTTGTTGTCTTCGCTTGACCTCCCTCGACGAAGTCGTCCAGCTCACTAACATCGACATGCAATGCGCTTTTGTTCTTCTTTCTTTTGCTTTCTTTTCCCGGGCTCAGAGGGGAAGACGGATGGTCAAGCCCCAAATCAAAACTTGGAAAAGTTTTCTTCATTTGAATTCCTTAATATGGATGCTTGAGAGTTAGACTTACGGCTTTGAAATGGTTTCAATTTGTGCCGGAGAAACACAGAAAGCGTGACGTCACAACCGTGTTTGCATACTCTCATCTAAACACACCTATCGACCAATGAGAATGCGCGTACTATCTTAAATATTTTATAACGAGATATAAAGCCCCCGAACTTGAGTTAAGAACATAAGTGTAATGAGTGTAGGGTTTTAGGATTTAACAAAGGTAACGTTAAGCGAAAACAACTTCTCGTGCTGGCAAGTAGTAACATATGAGTTGCAGTTGACAAGGCGCCCTTGTTGCGCCCTTGTTGCTATGTTGTCACTGTAAATCGATCGATTATTAAAGTTGATTGACTGAACTGAGTGATAGTCGGAGTGAAACAGCATGATATACTGACTTATTGCGTCACTCGATCTGTTCCATTGTTTTGGGCGCATTTTTGACACAAAACTTAGTCCTAGTCTTTGCGCAGGTCAACATGAAAGAATGCGGCGTGTTGAATACGAAAAGGACGAAATATAGCACTCCAGTTTGCCTAATCAGAGCTTTGGTTAGCCTAAATATCACACTGTTAATTGCCTCCGCCATTTCGTGTTTCGCCGCGGCTGATTTTTTTCTACGGCCGTTGCCATTTGTTAGAATTTTTAAGTCTCGCAAAAATGGCACTAATCCTTAAGTGCTTCATGGGCCTGTAGCACTACACATACACAAAATTTACTCTAGGAGAATTCTATTTTATACTCTATTAGTACTAATACTATGTATATTATCAATATACGACAACCGATCGAGAAAAACCTATCGAGAAAAAACTATGCACGTATATATAAGAACCTATAAGCCATTGAAAAAAAAAAAGCCTGGACCAGTACGTGGGGGACTGTAAAATATGACTCTGTTTACAAACCACCATTCTTAGACTGTATCATTCTATAAGTTTTAAATTTTTAATTGTGTTTGACACTCTACAGGTAAAAGCCGTGGAAGGTTTATTGAGTTTTAAAAAACGCAAACGACCTTTTTCCCACTCAACTCAGAAATCAACTTTTTAAAGGGAACCTCCATTCTGACAAAAAGTTCACTTCAAATCAACGACATAATTTTTAGAATCAAATTTTTCGGAAGTTTTAACTAACAATGCGCCTTTACCTTAAATACATGAATTATAGAATCGTTTATTTTTGTTTTTAAAGTTCCCGGGCGCCCCCATCTTGAATAATTGTGACATGAAATGGTTGCCCTTTTGTTATTCTCTACTTGCACAAATCCCACAATACACCTCTTTTACCCCCCAAAAAAATTTGCATAGGCATTGTTTTAGATTACTCTTGGGCCATGTTCATGTCCCAGGAGAAATTGCAAACAATGAGTATGCAAAAAATTTTTTTCGGGGGGAGGGGGGTTAAAGAGGTGCTTTATGGTATTGTGCAAGTAGTGAATTAGACAAAAGCCCTTTTTGTCAGAACAATAGAGCAACCAAGACACGTCACAATTATTCAAGATGGCGGCGCCCAGGAAATTTGAACACAAAAATTCGCGATTCTGAAATTCGTTTTTCTCCACTATAGATACTCGTTGTTGCAAATACTATATCCTACGGTTTAAAGTGATTCTTTGGTAGGAGTGGAGGTTCCCTTTAAATCGTAGATCGATTTACAATGACAACATAGCAACAAGAGCGCCTTGTCAAGTTCGACTCATATGTTACTGCTTACCAGCAACAGACCGAGTAATACGCATTTAGTTCACGAGAATTTGTTTTCGTTTAACGTTACCTTTGTTAAATCCTAAAACCCTAAACGCATTTCACTTAAGTTCTTTACTCAGTTTGGGCATGTTACATCTTAATAGTAGGGGGGCGTTATGTATTATAGGGAACGTTATGTCTTGTAGTTAGAGGGCGTTATATCTTAGGGGCGTCATGACCGGTTACCTTAATTTCAATGCCGTTTGACGGAGCTTTGAGTGGACGGAAGCTTTATGGTGCTGGACAAAGACTTCTTTCTCCTGGAAGCTTTCAGAAAGGTTCAGAAAATCTTGAAAAGATGGAAAGTAATGGAACCAGCCAAGAAGGATCGATCGCGCCTGTACGAGCGTTTCTTTTTTCGCATTTTAAACCGGTGAACGGATCGGACCTTTACTCGTTGGTTTTCATTCCCAATTTTCAGACATTCTATCAGATTCTCTTCGCTTAGGTATACTCTGTGAGAACCACTATGGTATTTTTGTTATTTAGCTATCAATGTAGTTTTGTAAATATGATAACGATTAGTTATAAAATCAGAAAAAATTCCGCCATAACATTGCAAATCAAAATATTTTACTAACGAGCATAATCAGGCACGGACTTACCGTGGCCCTGTTCTTGCATAACTCATGCAGCTTTTGGCATGTTCCGCCACGATATTGCTCAATACAGTATTTAGTTGCCTTTTTTTTACGAAAAGACGACTCTCTTTCCCTGACTCGTTGAGCGGGTTGACTTGCAACGACTTGACCTTTCTTCTTGAAAAACGCGACCGGCAAAAATCATACAGCCGTAGACAAGCTGAAATATGTTTAGTTAACCTCTTCGATGCTCTCGTCCTGTTGAGGTTACATTTTATTATTATTATAATTATTATTATTATAATTATTATTATTATTATTACTATTATTATTATTATTATTATCACTTTATTTTATCAGTTTATAGAGTTTATCGCATAAAAAACTTCTCGACATGACGCGACCAAGTGACAGTTCACTTCAACTGTTTTCCGATGAAAGAAGACAGATCAAGTTTGCGCGTGCGCTTCACCGTGACAGTGTCCCTTAAAGATCCCAAGAACTAAGTTCATGACCTTCCGTGATCGCGCCTCTGCTCACTCTGGGCCATTTTCTTTGGGGCAAACTGCACTTGAAATACGATCCAGTTCAAGTGTTACTTTTTTAAATCAAAGTTGAAGACAAACCTCCTTAAGCTAGCTAACAACTTGTTTTAATTGTTTCAATGTTTTATCGTCAGAGAGTTGATCATTTAAATGTTTTACAAATAATAACTTTTTTGTAAAGCACTTTAGAATATTTTTACAATCTTAGCGCTATAGAAATGTAAATGTAAATATACTTACCGTTCCCACGCTTAATTGGTTTTTTCTTGTTAGATGTATACAAAATATTTTCCCAGTTTCACAGTAATAAATACAATATTTTATACAACAGTTACTATATATAATGCAAGCAAAAATACAGTATGCAAATTTCACAACTTTAAAAAGGATATACAGAGTCAGGAAATCCTGTGTTTGAAATTTGTGTAGTTTAAGTCCTTCCTTGACTGACTTTATTGGGTCCGGGCCTGATATGTATGCTAACACAGGATCTCCACCATGTCCTCAAATTTGGAGACTACTGGGAATTCCTAAGTAGATTGATTACATTTTCGTGCAACTTTCGGAACAGAGGCTAGGAGATTATTGAAAACAAAGAGAAATGCACGAGCAATAGCGACAGTTCTACCTGTACGGCATGCAAATAAATCTAGCTATCTAAAGAACACTCTCATGGAAGCTCGTGTCTATCGAGGACACAGGTGTAAGAAGTATCCAGAGAAAAGTTCTGGGCGGTTAATTAGATAGCAAAGACAACATTAAAGATTATTTTGCTTTGCGTTTTCTAAAAGAGAAATTTACACAGTCAACACATGCATGTCAGTTTGGTATTTCGCCCAGTATGTTTAACGCTTTTTATTGCTGCTCTTATGCCTGAGGTACTTGTCTTTTCTCCCCTGAGATGATGAAAACATATATGTATCCATCCATTTACTTTTGTATGTGTCTGTGTGTGTCACTTCCCATTGGGGCTTTTCAGGACCAATGTAAACAAACAATGAGTCGCTTAATGCTACGGAAACCGGGATAAGTCCCGATTGTACAGGTTACTGGAGTGATGGGGACTTAAACTTAGTGTATGGCAAAGCATATGTATGTTTCCGATAACAAATGAAAGAACAATGTAATATATGAGCATACCCTTTAATTTCCGTGGAATAAGTCGAACACGAAACGGACGTGGAGATCAGACAATAACGGTGATATTAATTAAAACGTCATGTACTTACACTGAGAAACGTTTCACTTGAAATGATACAACCCCATTCTCTAGTTTTGGTGGCGTCTTTAATTTTCTTGTGATTTCTGTCCATTCTTTTGATTTCTTCCTTGTACATCGGTGAAACACGCTGATCTGGCTTGATGACAGGTTCTGAAGGTCAGTCTGTTTTTCCTCTAAAGTAATGGGTATTCGTATTAAAGCAGGCTCTTCAAGCGCAACTTCCACAGGGCACGAAATATAAAGAATAGGACAAATAAAAGCCCCCTTCTCCACATAATCATCATTTGGAGTCTGTTGTACCTGTAAACAGGACAGTGTGTCAACAGTTAAAATCTAGCTTTACAGTTGGACACGTTTGGAAACTGAAAGGGTTTAAACCAAAAACCAAATCGTAATTAACTGTATTAAAACAACAAATACCAAAATGACCTTTGTCTAGGTAAATGGCGAAGATAACAATGATTTGTGTAGTGCAACAAGAATCGTAAATGACATACTGCTGACTACGGTGATTTAAGAAAAGTTATAATATTCTTCTTTCAGATATTTTCACTCGAGCTTCCGTGGGAATGCCCAAGTCCAAAAAAAGGCTAGTCACAATCTCTCGGACGCGAAATGGGATGTGATGGTTCTAGGCTTTCTTAGCGAAGAGTAATGAAACTGGGTAAGGACAGATTGCTAATTGCGTAAACAGCATAAGTTACAAAATCCTGTGTTTTCCTAAGAAATCTTTGAAAAATTGCTGACGGTCTAAAACAGGGTTCTAAACTCTCGCTTCCCGATTCCGTCGCGTTTAGTGTCACTTATTTTAAGTCCGAGAAGACGCTGTTTTTCTCCGATGAGACACCAAGCCATCAAGGTGCAGGATTGCGGTTTACCAAAATATCTTGATAGAATATCATTACTTTGATAATTCATATTTTTATATTTTATTGATGTTTATAGAATGGTAATCGCGAAGCCCTATATATACATAGAGGAACGAAAAGCAAATTTATTACCTAGAGCAATACTGATTGTGAGCTTATCTGCACTATTTGTTGCGGTTTGCCAAATACTCCCAAGGACGCATACCCCAATTCGAGGGCTATAATGAGCGTGTTCAAAAGGTCAACACGCTGCTCCGAGAAGCACTTAAGAATATTAATTCAGCTGAATTTTAGCGGCATCGTGGCCTTGTTAATCCCTCTACGAACGTCTATGCCCTTGATGGCATTCATTTAAATGGTTTTGGCAACAAAGCTCTGTATAGGAGCTATCTATTTGCATTATCCCAATTTCAATAAAAGGCCCGAGTCAACATGCAAGTTCCTTACCCCTTGTGGTGAGTGTCAAATAACTTTTGTGGTGACTTCATATTAGCGCTAGTCACAGTTTTTAATTTCAGTTCATGCATCTGCCATATCCACTTCCCTCACCCACCCTAGCATATGAGCACTTTGAGACCCGCCTTGTTTGTTTGTATTTTTATTATTGGCGTGGTTGTTTATAACCAACGTACTTTAAGGATTAGTCGGGGCCAGGCTGGTAAGCATGGGTCATGGAATACTTGCGGCCTGAGCAGTGCTCTGTGCCATTCATGGCCAGGTTGTGCTGTTGCATCATTTGGTATGCCTATTACAATGCCTTTAGTTCTAGTAGTAAGTGTCTTCAGTGTTATACACTGTAGTAGTAGCCTTAGCCCTCTTCCTTCCGATCATGGATATATTAGAATACCCTGTGTGATCATTGCTATGTTTGCCTCGATAGCTTTGTACTTGATTTGTACGCGATATGCTATCAAGTGGGTCTCGGGAGGGTGCTGCTCGATGACATATGTTACTTTTCCCGGGTGGCAGTGTGAGGGGAGTGACTAACAGGTGCCAGCGACTTACGATTTCGTTTGCCTCCGGATTCTTCTTTACAACCTCTTCTCTTTGTTACCCGCAGAATGTCTTCTAAACGGACTTTGAGGCAAAAGCAGCAAAACGAAGAAGACCTGCAGGTGTTTAAGCCCCTCATCCGTCTTTATTACAGCCCTCCTCCTCTGCCACTAGCTAGAGACTCCAGTCCTGCCCAGCAGGCCCAAGCGGATCCCCAAGCAAGCCGAGGTAGTAATGCCATTCCTAGCCCAAGTGGGACAACAATCTCCAGAAGTTCTTAGCGCCATAACTGCGGCAGTAACCCAGACCTTGCAGTCTTCCTCTTCTTCTGGTCCTACTAAACAATTTGTCCCTGACCCAGCAGGCACCGCACCACAGGGTACGCACCACGTCACAGATCAGCAGGGCCCTTCTTTAGGAAGCACACTGCCAGGGTCAGTTGATGCAGTAGTACAGAGCGTCATCGGCCTTCAAGATTCAAAGGGATCCCAGGGTAAGAACACTTTCTTATCAGCAGCTATTCCTTTAAGCCATAGAGTGCCTGATAAACTAAAAAAACAAATATGGGCCAATGAATTTCTAGATTTTGCACTGCTGCCTAACAATAGTATTACCAATCCTGCAGAGGAGCAGTATACTGTCAAACTAGACACCTCTCAAGAGGGTCAGCAGTCTTATAGCTTTGGTACCAAACACTAAAAAAGTGTCTTCTCCAAAGAATTGACCAATGGACGTCAGCATTCCAAATCTTTGTTTCCATTTATGCAGAGCGTGTCCCCCAGGACACACCTAGGAGCTAACTGGAAGTTTAGGAAAGTTAGGCAGTTACAAGGGATGCCATAGAACCAAGTTTATTCCGAGTTGTGGCTGAGGTCTCATTGCTTTCGCGCCAAACCAAATACCCAGCCACGGAAATCCAAGATCGACGGCCCCTTCATTCCCATAGGTTTACTGCTGAAAATTCCATAGAAGCCTTCATTGCCCCGAGTGCTCCTTTAAGAATCAGTGTTTGCGATACGGGAAATCACACCCCATTGCAAAATGTCCCCAGCCTAAATGAGTGATTAACTGCATGGGACCTCATACGGTAAACGCTGCTATCGCTGAGGCGGAGGCTGAGAGACCAGTGTTTGAGGAGGCAGAAGCCGAGGAAAACTGAGGCGGTGAGTTGTTTCATCAGGATGAAGTTACACCGGTCAAAGTAGTACTTAAACCCGTAAGTCTACGTCTACGCCGATGGAAGGAGGCATCCCAAGCAATGCCACTGACGAAACAGCTATCAAACTTCAAGGCAAGCAGCCCCATGAGCCAAACGAAACTCCGAAGTCATCCAAGTTTTCTCTAAACCCCAAAGCACCTGAGTATCGCCATACACCGACACCGAACCATATGGCAACAAGATCAGTAGCCATCAAGATGTGTCATTCGTTCGTCTAATGGAGACAAAAGATTGGCATAACCAAGCCCTTATGCAGCTTGTACGTCATCAGCAGCAAAGTACACCAGCACTGACTCTTCCGCAACTGAGTATGCAAGTTTTCAGTAGTGATCTCATCGATTATTGCGACTTCATACACGCGTTTGAACACCACGTGGAACAGAAGACCACAAGCTCAAGCTCTCGCCTGTACTACCTAGTGCAGTATACTTCTGGTCCCGCCCAGGAACTAATGAGCAATTGTCTTTTTATGCGAAAAGAGGAAGGCTACGCGGAAGCAAGGAGGCTGCTAAAGGAAAGATACGGTCGAAGCTAAAAGATCGCTGCCGCACATATTAGTCCCACACGACTAATTGAAGTTAACGGCAAATCGTTGAGGAAAACGCCACGAGTATGGGATCTCTCAACTCAAGGCACACCGCCATCCCCTAAAACCTCAAAGGAAAAACCCGTGTCCTTGTTGTTCTTCAAGCCACGGGGCTTTCACGCTGCAACAAGTTTCCCAAACAGGCTCTCCAGGGAAGACAAGGATTCGTGGACGACCATAAACTCCGCAGTAACTGTCTGACACCTAGTCACTTCGTGCGCGACTGCCCAAAGGAAAGCTTGTGCAGGGCACAAGGATGTATCGGTAAACATTCTACCTTCCTACATCCAAGAAGCAATGCAAACGCCTTGGGGGCCAAGGCAAAAACGTGGAGCCACCGCCCGTTAATTCAATTCCAATGCTGCCAACAATGGTTACATCAAGTCCAGTTACCCCACATCAAGTCATTCAGTAACCGGGCTTGCGATTCTTCCAGTCCGTGTGAAGGCAAAGGGACATGGTAATATGGTGGAAACATATGCATTCCTGGACTCCAGTTCAAACATGTCGTTTTGCACCGAAAGCGTTTTGGAAAGGCTGAACTTCAAAAGGGAATAAGACGAAACTGTCACTAACAAAACTGCAAGTTGAAACGAGCCCATTAAATGCTCCCTAGTAAGTTTGGAAGCCTCCGATCTAAGCGAGAACAACACAGTGCAGCTCCCACAGGTCTACTCTAGGCCAAGCTTGCCAACCCCCCGAAAGCTATCGCCCGGCAAGAAGATGTTGACCACTGGCCATACCTGAAAGGAGTAAATGCCTCTCGTGACGCTGAGATCGGTAGCGACGCGCCGGAGGCTCTACAAGTCAAAGAAATAAGACCAAGTTTTAATGGCGGGCCCTTCGCTACTCGTACAGTGTTAAGCTGGGCAGAGCAGCCACGACTCTTGTGTCCACTGCGAACTTTGTTCAAGGAAGCAAGACCCTTGCCGAACAATTTCATAAGTTCTGCAACCTAGAATTTTCTATGAATCGAAAACGTCTATGCCGCTCAACGACCGGAAAGCACTGAACATTATGGAAGAAACAGTTAAACTGGAAAACGGCCACTACGAAATGGCTTTACCCTGGAAGTTCTACCCACCACGCCTACTGAACAATAAAACAGTAGCAGAGCGCCAACTCCTCCAGCTGAAAAAAGCGGCTGATGAGAGAACTACTCGTCCATCAGAAATACAAAGGGTTTATGGACGATCTGCTTTCTAAAGACTACACCAGGAAAGTGACCAGACAAGACCCTGGCCCTCTAGAAACCCACTGGTATCTTCCCCATCATCCCGTTTTCAACCAGCAGAAACCTGGTAAAAGTTAGAGTTGTCTTCGAGTGTTCAGCTAAGCATTATGGCATCTCACTGAACGACCAGCTAATACAGGGGCTGGACCTGACTAACTCTCTTGTTGGTGTACTCTCCAGATTCAGAGAAGATAAAGTACCCTAATATCTGATGTGGAAGCAATGTTCTACCAGGTACGCGTCATGCCAAGTGACTGCGAGGCTCTGAATTTTCTGTGGTGACCAGACGGAAATCTCGACACTCAACCAGAAGAACACCAGATAAGGTTCCATCTGTTTAGAGGCGGGTCTTCCCCAAGCTGCGCAAACCTCACACTAAAGAGAAAGGTGGAAGACAACGAAAAAGATTTTGACCCCCAAGCCATTGAAACTGTGAAACGCAATTTGTACGTCGATGACTGTCTCTAGTCAGTTGGATCAGACGATAACGCCATTCGATTCGCAAGACAACTGCGTGAGCTCTTAGCACGAGGTGGATTCAAGCTCACGAAATGGCTGTCTAATTCAAGAAGGGTCATCGAGTCCTTGCCAGAGTCAGAACGAGGAGCTCAAGTCAAAACGCTCGACTTCGACAAGTTACCAGTAGTGCGAGCTCTTGGTGTAAAATAAAAATGGCGTCGGATCAATTTGGTTTTAGTATCGTCATTAAGGACAGGCCTGCTATAAGTAGAGGTCCATAATCAGCTTAGTATACGACCCCCTGGGATTTGCCGCTCCATTTATTCTCAGTGCGAAATTTATCTTGCAAGACCTTCCTCGTAACAAGTATTGTTGGGATGCTAAGATTCCAGACGAATTTCTACTCCGCTGGCAAGCGTGGCTGCAAGAGCTACCCATACTAAAGCAAGTCACAATTGACCGTTGCTTCAAGTCGCCAGCTCCGACCTCGGTGAGGTCACATCGTGCCAGCTTCACCACCTCTCCGATGCTTCACAACAGGGTTACGGAGCGGTCACATAGCTCAGAATCACAGGCCATGATAAAAATGTCAAGTGTTCGTACTAAAAACTCATACTAAGCATGTTATTAAAAACGTTTTCTTTTTTAAATCAAATGTAAATTTCAAAATGAGCTGAATAAAACATTATCATTATCATTCGTTCGTCATGCGAAAATCCAGACTTGCGCGAATCAAACCAGTTACAATTCCCCGACTGGAGTTACCAACAGCTGTCGTAGCGACCAGACTAGAGAAAATATCTCGAGGGGAGTTAAGTGTACCGATCAATGAATCATTCTTCTGGACTCACAAAACCTGCGTCTTGCGTTACCAAGAAAATCAAGGCAGGAGCTTTCAAACGTTTCGTTGCCAATCGGGTCGCAACGATATACGTCGTGTCTTCTCCCTCTTAGTGGAGATACGCAAACACGCAACTCAATCCAGCAGATGACGCATCAAGAGGCGTGTCAGCAGAGTCTCTCCAGCGTTAGATACATGGCCTAGAATTTGCAAGTCAGTCAACTGACACATGGCCACAACGACCAGTTGACATGAACGCTATCATTCCTGCTGATGACCCAGAAGTTAAGAAAGACTTGGTGGTGTATATGAGCGAGGCTTGTACTCGAGACCACGTTTCAGAAATCATTGATCTGTTTTCATCCTGGACCCATCTCAAGAAAATAGTAGCGTGGATACTCCGCTGCAAGTCAACCCTCTACTGTTTAAACAAGGAACGGAGGAGAGGAATGACGTGTCCAATTCAATCAACCGCCACAACCACGCCCATCACCGTTTGAATAGAGAAGTTAAAAAGGATCTCCGAATTTTGCAAACCTCTTTGGACTCTTTCAATGGTAAGTCCTTTTCCTTGAGGAAGGCTGGTCTTCATCTTACAGCTTATGTTTTTATACTGATGTCGCACAACCTAAGGGTCACGGACTCATTTTTGGCAAACAGTGGGCATATGGCAGGTTACCAGAGTCGTGGACAGAATACTGTATTAGCTTCCTTGAGTTTTTCTCCATTGTTGCTGGCCTCAGCATTTGTTGTCGCCAGTTGAAAAACAGGCGAGTGCTTTTCTTCACTGACAATGAGCATTGTTTATGTTATTAACAAACAACGAAAGATCCTAAATTGCTCACGCTGCTGCGCGCCCTGGTGCTCATATGTTTGAAGAACAACATTCTGTTCCGGGCACGCCATATTAGGGGAACAATGAACATCCCTGCTGATCACCTCTCTGGTTTGCAGATAGAGAGATTCAAAGCTCTGGCACCCAGTATGAAGCCGGTGCCAACACCATTGCCAACTCACCTGCTACCAGAGAACTGGAACAAACATAAATGCTGCTGCTAGGAAGAAAGTTTGAGTACTACTCTATTAAATACTAGAACAGCAGGCCAGGCAACTATTTCGCCAATTTTGCTCAGATAGGCTACATATTCAGGACCCTCTTTTCCCGATCTCGACTGAGCATTTGGGACTTTTATCGCATTTCTTGCGTAACAAAAGTATGCTGCTTCGACAGTTGTAACCTACATTTCAGCATTAAGCTTTCCCCATCGCTTAGCTTTCCTCCCCGACCCTACAAAAATAGATATAGAAAGGAATTAGATGAATAATTTAAGAAAGCAAGAGAGAGAGGCCACAAGGCGTATTTTAGCAAGGCAAACCCAAACAAACTTTATGTCAACGGAAAATATGTTGCTCCAGATCAGCCTTTTCAGTAACTCAGACTGGATTTAAATATCCTTTTGCGAAATATTTATTAGTTTACTTTTTTCAAAATATTTGACACCATTAATGAGGAGCTGGAATAGCCGATACTGCCTACCCATTTAAATAGCTGGTATTTTAGAAGACCAAGCTCCAAGTTATAATGTCTTTTCCCGGACGTATTATTGTTTTTTTCAATCGTACGCGTGTGGGTTTATTTGCATGATGGTATATATTTGATTTTGCCATTCCGGTTTTGTGTTGTGTTGTGTTGCATGTTTTGTTCCAGTGCTCATCCAATCTGCATATTTAAATCTCGTTTAGGTAGTGACAATTTTGACAACGAAGAGCAATTTTAATGTAATCACTTAATATGTCAGAGGACTAAGAAATCCGGTGAAAAGGAAAAATATTTTTGGGAGGCCGTTTCACCCAAAGAGAAACGTATTCAGAGCTCAGAGATGAAATTATTTGGAGAAGTGAATGGGGAGGTGTCATTTCCTTTTCGCATGGATCTACACATAGTAAAGGTGTCTGCATTCTAATGAATCCTTCATTAAACTGTGATTTTGGTAATTTTCAAAAAGACCACAATTGAAGAATAGTTTCGGTTGATTTAAGCCTAAACGGCAGCAAATTAACTTTATGCAATATCTAAGTCCCAAATGATCAAAGAAAACAAGAATTTTTGCATGATTTAAGTGCATACGTAATGTCCAACACAGATACTGAAAGACTCATTGTAGGAGGTGACTGGAACATCACTTTACAATCAATTGACAAGAAGGGCGGCACCTCATGGAAGTCCACCACTGCCAGAGAAAAACTTCTCACGATGATGAATGAATTCGCACTAGTCGACATTTTCAGAGAACGAAACCAGCATAAAAAAAGGTATACCTATGAATCCAAAGCATTTGAACTGCGTTCGCGGATCAACTTATTTTTAATCGCTCGACATCTCACAAAATGGGTTTAACGGGTTGAAACCAAGGTATCAAACGCCCCGGATCACAGAGCAGTCAGACTTACTTTATTGATAGCCCAAGTCTCACAAGGACCGGGACTATGGAATTTGAATAACTCCCTTTTTGAAGATGGAAATTACATAGATTTAATACGAGAAAACTATATTGCCATTAGCGAAAGATATGCAAGCTTAGAGGACAAAAGACTGAAATGGGAATTGATTAATATGGAACCGAGGGGTTTAACAATTCCGTATGCCGAAAACAAGGCTAAAAAAAGGCAGAGAAGGAAACGAATATTCAAAAGAGAATGGAGGAACTGGACAACCTTATCTTTAATCCTGCTAATACTGACCACATAACCCGTCAATTAAATGCTGAATATATAACGTTAAAGGAAGATCTTTGCCTTATTTATGAAAATAAAGCTAAAGGCGCAATTATCCGCTCCAAAACAAAATGGATCGAACAAGGTGAAAAGCCAACCAAATACTTTTTCAATCTCGAAAAAAGGAACTATAACCGTAAAGTAATTAGATCTTTAAAGAGACCGAACGGTAAACCAATTACTGATGCCATTTATATTCGTCTGCATACACAGGAGGAATGATTTGTTTGAAGAGTTTATTAGAAACCTTGCAATACCAAAAGTCCAAGATACAGTCAGAGATGAACTGGAAGGCGAAATCACACTTAAAGAATGTCAAGACGCTCTTTGCACTTTTAAACTGGAAAAATCTCCAGGAGTTGATGGATTTATGTGGGATTTCTATAACTTCTGATTTGCTCGGACGTGACCTTGTAGACAGCTTTAATTTAGTGTACAACGCAGGTGAGATGTCAATCTCTCAACGTCGAGGTGTAATTACTCTGGTAGATCTTGAATTACTTAATAACTGGCGTGCAATAACAGTATTAAATTTTGATTATAAAGTTGATTCCAAAATAATTGCCAGAAGAATAGAAAAAGTCCTCCCGCTCCTTGTTTGTTCAGACCAATCAGGATTTGTAAAGGGACGATTTATAGGCCAAAATGTTAAATTAATCAATGATATTTTGGAACAAACAAAACTTCAAGCCTTTGCACCTTTGAATGGAACTTCATCCAAAACGCTATTGCTTTCTTTAACTTCGGCGAGTCGGAGTTTTGGTGTATGTAACGGAGAACGTGACGGGATAATGGCTGACGGTCACGTTTCCAAGAGCTCGTAGTTTATGCTGGATTATTCGGCTCTCGAAAAATAATGTCATCCGCAACAAACTAAACCTTCAAAAATCAGTTATTGTCTTTCATTTTATGAAGAAAAAAGGCAAGAAAAGAGCAGAAAGGTCCTTCTCTTATATCCCAGAGTCGACTGACGACTGAAGAAACCTAAGATGGTGGGGACGTCAGCGAGCAAAGAACACGAAGTCGGAAAGGAACATGATAGCGGTCCCCTTGACCATATCCTGAAGCAAATCGTCGATTCAATCGAATCTTTGGGCGCGCGATAGATTGGAGAGCAACTCCAGACAGACATGGACTGCTTTCGCCATGAAAAAAAAAAAACAGAACATGGATGATCTAAAAGCAACCATCAGCGGCATTGAAAAGTCTCTGGAGCAAGCTTGGGAGTATATCGAAGATCATACCGCTGAGCTGAAAGCCCACAAAGACGCCAAAGACTCTCAACAAAAGGAAATTGACCAGCTGCAGTCTGAACTGCAGAAAACAACGCTGCTTCTTAATGTGGAAGAGAAAAAAATATTGCCTTAGAGAACTACACGCGTCGGGAAAACCTGCAATTTATGAACCTACCAGAAGATCACGGAGAAGACTGCAAAAGAATGATTATTAATCTAA
>CM042752.1:20586776-20636776 GCA_022496165.2 Catalaphyllia jardinei
AATTGTGATTAGAACCGCACTGCCCTGCTTTTTATAAACAATAGACGCGTGTGTGTATATATAACTTGATAGGTTTATTCTCCATTAAATACTGTCTGATGAGTGCGTGAGCACGAAACTCGGAGTAACAGGGAATTTTTGTCTCTTCGTTATATCTTCTTATTCAAAGCTCTACACTTTAAAAGTGTATTGAGCACTGTTTAATGGTATCGGCCACTTTATTACACATATAATATTCCAAATAAGAATAAAGTAAAACAATTAAGGCTATGGGTAGTAATTAGAGATGGAAATATACAAATTATGTTTAGTGGACTCTCTACACCAGTCTGTGAATCTCATCCTAATCATGAATTTTCAAACGATAATTTGTTAAAAATAAGAGTAACAGATACTCCATTTACAATAATAAGAGGTTTATTAACTAAAAATATCTATAATTTGAATACTGATGCTTATGGAGATATCAAAGAATATGAAAAGAGTGAAGGGACAATCATTTAAAAAATATTATTTATGGTTATAATTTATGGGTTACAGCAATGGAAAGGAACCAGAAGTAAAAGCAGAAAAAGGAGAAAAAGGTGAAAAAGGTATTGGGTTTTCGTTGACCGCTGATCAACATTACCATTTGAAAGGTAAACGATTAACTAATGTATCAGCTCCTGTTGATAACAATGACGCTACCACTAAAAAAAATCGTCGCGGCTTTATTAAAAAAGAAAAGCTAAGAATGAGTTGACAAGAAAAGCTAATCAATCGAATGTTAATAAAGCTTTAGATTTAAAAGCAGATAAATCTGAGCTTGTAGCATTAGAGGATAAAGTCAAGGTGTTAGAAGCTACAGTTGTCTGGCTTCAACAAGCAGTGATTAAACTCGTTAAAAAAATTGAAAAAGAATAATCTATTATAATGTCAAACAATTGTCAGTTTTGTAAACATCCGATCTATGATAGATATGAAGCTAATTCTGAAGGAATAGTAAGACATATTAAGAATAAGCGAGATGTTGATTGGCTAGATCATCATGGATATATGAATATAGGTATCACTTTTAAAGGTAATTCAAACAAAAAATACAAAAAACATGCTTTATTTATGAATGTTTTAATGGAGAGATAAAATATCTTAAATTAGTTGTCGACCATATTAATAACAAAAAAAACTGATAATCGAATAGAAAATTTACAACTAATTACTCAGAGCCAAAATCAGAAAAAAGGAAAAAGAAAAGGCCGAAAATTACCTCCAATAGCTGTCAGAGCCATTACTTTAAAAACTGAAGAAACTTTTGATTATCCTAGTCTAACAAAATGTAGTAAAAGTTTAGACATTAATCATGGTTCAATCATTCGTGTTTTAAAAGATATCACTAAAAACATAAGGCTTATAAACACTACAAAAGGATCAAATATGGATCAAGGTCATTTTCAAGTGTGATTGCTGGCGGTGGAATAGCATCGCTAATTGTCTCTGGATCTGTTTTGACTATTATTACTTTAGCTGGTTCGATATTAATCGAAATTTTACTTGATTTTAAAAACGTCAATGAAAACATGAAACATGCAAATATGCTTATCAAAGTTATGGTCATTTATTAGTCAGAATCAATGAAGACAACGAAGATTTGATCAATGACATCAGTAATCTTGATAATTTTTTTGTTGATGTTTGCCATCTTGTTGATAAGTATAAAAAAGATTACTATAAAAAATACAGTGATTAAGCGTCTGATGTTCTTTTTAGTTTCTGTAGCTTAAAAATTGATAAACAATCTTTCAGCGTACGATAAAATTTTAGAGGCTGCGCCCGTCTTAGCGTGCCTTTTCTTTGCCTTCTATTTTTTTGCCTTTCTTTTGCCTTTTGTGCTCCCACGCTAAACCCCTTCTAACAGAGGATGCGCTCGTCCCCCCCTATTTTCTATACTACTGTAACCTCTTTAGAAAAAAAAACAGACTTCCAGTCAGAAAATGTTTTCCCACTTTCATCAGAAATCTGTGTAAACCTCATTAAAATGAAAAATAAAGACTTTTATAGAGGCGCCACGCACCTCTCGTAAGGTCTAACAGGATTGGCCGAGAAAACAATAGAATAAACAACAGAAACAATGGCCCTAGTCCTGAAAACAATAGAGGTGGATGATTCCGGGAGCAAATAAAATTAGAGGTTCCGAAGAGGTGCATGACTACTGCTTTTATAAACTACTATTGAACAAGGACAAAGTCCAACTCAAGGCGAGCACAAAATGGGCTCAAGATTTACAAGTGGATCATATCCCTTTGGAGTCATTTTTTGGGGACATGAAAACCATTTGCAAGGATAACAAGTTGGGAGGACTCTATTTTAAACTTTTGCATAGAACAATAGTTACCAAACAAGAGCTGTTTCTTTATGGGAAAGAAAACAATATGTTATGTATATTTTGCCAAATGAACGATTCAATAATCCACACTTTCCAAGACTGCTATTGCACAAAACTATTTTTCTCAGAAGTTATCAAGTGGTTCAACGCCGAAAATGCCATGCAACTCTCTAAGGTTCTCGCAGATAGAGACAATATTTGCCAGAAAATTAAGTAAAAAAATGCAGAACAATATCCTGAAAGAAAACTCAACTTCACCCTATTGTTTGCAAAGTATAATTATACAACACAAAGTTAGCTCATGGGGAAATCTCCATGCCTGATTTTATTGCAAAAGTAAATCATTAATATTCATTGGAGGGTTTAAATGTGTAAACTTGATTTTGACACTGTCATTTTTTTCTAAATAGGATGTAGATTGGTTAAGTGTGGGTAAATTGGCCGTCAACTTTAGAATATATATGGTATAACAATATCCATGCTAATAACCTATGCCCTGTACAAAAAAGTATCCTTTTAGTGCTACGAATTGTGAATAGGCCAACTGTAATGTAATCAGTGTGATTGCACTGTAGTAAGAGTAGTATTATGTAAGTACTGTGTAAGTAGTAAGTGGAGTGTAAGTGTTAGCTCTGTAAATAAAAAATAAAACAAAAAATTGATATGATTCAACTAGCACTGCGGGGTTATCGTAAAATGAATCCTTATGACATTCGCCTCCCAATCTCATTGCCTCTCCTTGAAAAAAAATCATTTCTGCTTGTGACCACACACAGTCATTGGTGTACAGAGGAAAATGATACAGGCTATGTACGCTATGGCTTTCTTTGCAGCCCTTAGGGCTGGTGAAATCACAGGTAGACCAACCCAACCTCGGAGGAATGTTTCTTAACCAAATTGTTTTCATTAAAGAGGTGAGGGCGTGGTCAGTGCAATCAAGGTCACTTTAAGGAATTATAAGCATAGCGACCCTGCTCAGTGCTTGCGTATTAAGGGCTCAGGGGTACCTCTCCGGGTCTCATGTTTTGTTGGCCAGATGCTTCGCCAATTTCCCGCACTTATTTCACTAAGGCATTATTGGATGCACTTCGTTATTGCAAGCTCGATGTAGGTTATAAGTCTAAAGTTTTCGCATTGTAGCAGCTTCCTGGGCCGCAGCATGTTGGATGGGCAGATCAGTTGTTGGATGGGCATGTTGGATGCGCAGATTAGAGCTTTCCAATACCTTCTTGCGTTACATTAGGACTCGTTCTTTAGGGTTAGAGTCTTAGTAACCAGCGGTTGCCTACCATATGCTCTCGAAGGTTACCATTTGTACTTTACACTTATTTACCCATGGGGCACAGCACTTGAGCAGGGGCCAACTGTTTATGCCATAGGGTAGTTCCTCATTTTCAAGATCATTCACTCAGTGCTACCAGGTTTTTTGAGCAAGGGCTAGCCTGAGATCATACCTCTTTCCCTGTTTTGAATTTGATGTGCACATATCGGACAAATCCTATAACCATCATGCCAGAAACATCAAGGGCATTTGACTACTGCTGTTTCGTAAACGTTCTCTCCGTTGCAATAGTAGCGAGGACCTTTTCCTTTGAGAAAAATCTCTGAGGAGGAGGCGGAGGAGGAGGAGGGAAAACAATACAATTGAGGAGGAGAAGGAGGAGGCGGAGGAGGCAGAGGCAGAGGAGGAGGAGGAGGCAAAACAATACAATTGAGAAGGAGGAGGAGGAGGCGGAGGAGGAGGAGGAGGAGGAGGAGGAAGAGGAGGAGGAGGAAAAACAATACAATTGAGGAGGAGGAGGCGGAGGAGGAGGAGGCGGAGGAGGAGGAGGAGGAGGAGGAGGAGGAGGGGGGAAAACAATACAATTGAGGAGGCGGAAACAGCAGTAGTCAAATGCCCTTGATGTTTCTGGCATGATGGTTATAGGATTTGTCCGATATGTGCACATCAAATTCCTGTTGATCGTAGACACTTGACAGATGGATTTGATTGGTTAGAATCGACAGAACTAGCCATCGATAAGCGGAAATTCTTGCTTAATCGATTGTTTGTGAAGCAACCCATTCCACAAGATGAAGACTAGACCTACTGTGTTTTGTTCTCAATTAAAAAAAATGTATTTCAAACCGATATCTAGTATGTTGTTCTATTGGAGTTTATTTCTTTGTTTAAGGGAATTCAGTTTTATTGTTCATTGCATCCTAATTTTCTGATTTACATTGTGTTAAACAATTCGTTGTGGAGTTTTCGTTATCAATAAATGTATTTTTTTAATTCATTTCAAATCTCTGTGTATTTGAACCATTTCGCTAATAAAAGTAATATTCAACAAACGTGTTGTTCAAAAATATTTACTGTCACGTGTTGACAATTAATTAGCGCTCCGAACTTCTATTGTTGTAATTTCAATTGTAGAGCTGTCCCATGGGCTCAGTTTTCCGTTAGAGTTTGCATGCAAATCTAGGGCTGAAAGTAGTGACTAACGGAGCGGAAAACAAGAGCAGCTAAGAATTAATTCTCTCTCTTCTTGTCAATGTTTCCCAATCACGGACAGTTAACCGGGCGTTCAAAGCGGCTTGCAGATCAATAACGTTGGTGAAAAAAGCCATCTTCACGATAAACGTTTCGAAAATCGAACAAAGTTTTCAATTTCCCAGCGAGTTCAAGTTGAATAAAGGAATGAGGCTTTCGTTAAAATTTGCGCTTTTATTTTGAACAGATAATAGAGATTTTCAACCACGGTTCACTATTAGCGGGCAAGCCTAGGCAACCTTATTGTTTTCATTGTTTTAGAGCGACGCTTATTAGTAAACCTAATCCAAATTAGTATGCGGGAAGGTATGTTGTGATGTCATGGACTAGGCACCTAATCCACCTAATCCATAGTCACCTGATTTTCAAATAACCAATCGGTGTTGAAGGTTTTGTGAAAACAATGGGGCAAGTCTAGGCGAGTTCAATGTGGCATTGTGCAGAAACCAGTTTTTTGGGACTGGTTAGTCTAGATAAATCAGTTAATGAGAAACCACAGCAGTAATGACCAGAACATGTCAATGTATTCCACAGCAATTTATTTACAAATAAGAGACAATAACTTATGACATCACCCCTGTTAATGTATTCCACAGCAATTTTAGATCAAGTTAATTTATTCCTCCGCACGCTAATGAGAATCCTCCGCTTCCTCCGCACTTTAATGAGAATCCTCCGCTTCCTCCGCAATACTCCGCAAAAAAAAGGAAACCGTGGTCCCTCCCATACTACTTGCGTAGAATGATTCGGCAGATTAAAGTGTCTAGCGACCGGTTTAGATGCGTTTTTGTCTTCCCGTCCTTATGGTTTGCTGTCTTCTAATTAGCTGTAATATTTCAACGAGACTTCCGGCCAGAAGCTGGTCAGAAAACCGAATGGTGCAGACGAAGCGAGCTTTTGCGAAATTTCTTTTGTGTTAGTTGAGGTCTTGACGAAATTCAATTACAATTCTCTGAAGGCAGAGTGTTGTTCAGGCGAAGATGTTTTAGCCGTTCTCTTAGTGGGTTTCCTGAAAACCACAAAGGTGTTGGAATTTTTCAGAACTGTCTACAAAACGAAAAAGGCGATATACTTCCTCGCTCGACTCTTGGTTAGCCCTCGATCTTGTTTTCGATATTATCCTCCGCCTTCTGTAGATCCACTCGGAGAATTTTCATGGAGTTGTTCAACAGTTTTTAAATTGGTCGCGCAGTCTTGACTTTCACGATAACGATCTACTGTTCGTGACAAAGAGTGGAGCAATTGACAACTTGGAGTACAGAATGCACGGCAAGTTAATGCCACAGAAATAACTGTACGGTTTATTTTTCCCGAGCGCCATCTCACCCTGCTTCGGAACTTCCACATTTTAGTTTACTTTTAAATTAGGGGGCGGTTGGTCTAATAAATGTATCAGGTGTTAATTTTACCTTCTCCCTTTCATAAAAAAAGAAATGCGTGATCGCAGGTTAAGCAAAGGCCAATTCTTCTGGCACTGGGGCTGTACATAATCATATAGTATTAGGGCTCCAACTGCTAAGCAGAGGCCTCCAATTGTGCCGTAAGTGTTCTTTTCTAGCCAAGTTGGGCCATAAATGTGCCTTACAGTCAAATCAGTATGCAGCTGCTCTCGCACTGACCATTGCTTTTGTAAGGAAACATTAGGAATCGAGCACTCGCAGTAGTGTATGGGTTTAAGTGTTACTGAGGTTTTATATTTTCAGAAAGGTCACTTGGTTGTTGTTAAGGTCTTATGATGTTTTGCACTTCTCTGAGTAGGGGCCACCAGGCTGCAGGTTAAATTGTTAGGGTTTCGCTGCATTCATATTGTCCATTGCCTTGGCTTCGAGTGGGGCTGCCCTTTCGTTTTGGCTGAAAGGGCTTTGGCGGGTTTGGAAATAAATTAGTGTATCAGATTTCATGTAATTGGTTTAGTTGTTATGAAATAAACGGCCATGAAGGTGGCCAAAATATGGCAAATGATGGCCTCAATTTTTATAGTTAACTCCAGCAAACAGAGCTCAGCCAAGGCAATGTGCTGTAGTATGGTTAGGTTAAGCGAGCCAGAGGCATAGTTGATTTTCTCATGGTTATCATGGCTTGGTACTGCTCGTGGTCGTGTCGCGTCCAACGGCGGAGTTGCTCAACAAGGTGGCCATACTCCAGCTCATAGGTTGACAGAGACATTAAACCTTGCTTTATAGCATCCTTCTTTGAGTTATAGTCAATAAATGATTTGCTATGTAATCGGATACCCATGTTATGCACAAAAAACCCTGGGATCGCCAGGGTGCAAACACTGCTAGTCGCTAGAAGGAAATGTATTGGGAAAAGCTGTTTCCACGTAAAAAAGGATTTTGGAGAGAGATCAACACTTTTTTGCCGTACTTTTATCGCAAATTGACTTGGAGAATGCTGATATGCGGAAAATGTAAGTTTTTGTTTGAATAACCGTGAAATATGTGATGAAATTTACCGATAAACTTCTTTGCTTGCGCAATTGCCTAAGGTTTTATTGCTAAATTTACATCGTATAATGGTCTAAAATATCACAATATTAGGTATAAATCGAGAGGAAATAACTCAATGAAGCTTTTTCAGTTGTGTACAGGCTCCTTGTGGCGTATTTTGAAGTTCAGTGACATGTGTAATATTGAAATTATGCCCGGTGGCGATCACTGTGTTAGCCCCACACTACTGGTCACACCCTAGTTGGAACGTAATTTGTACTCTATAGATTATTTATAAAATAAGTTCCTTTTATCCATCTTGTTCAAACTCCCATCGCGTAGGATGGCTGGACATCATCATTTATTCATAATCGGCGAAGTGGTAAATTTAAATGCTAACCCGCGTTCGATAGGCCAGAATAAGAGTAGAAAAAGGCCCAAATTGGCCAAGTGGAGGTAGGACAGAGAAAGTCGGGGTCGACCCCGACTTTCTCTGTCCGACCTCGTAGCTCAGTCGGCAGAGTAACGGTAGATCTGTTCCGGAGGTCGTGGGTTCGATTCCCACCGAGGTAAAAAGATTTTTTCTTTACCTCGAGTGGTTCCCTGATTCCCTTTACTAGGGCTAACGCCCAGTGGGTTATTCATGGGTTAAATTAGCACTAAAAATTTACACTTCAGAGTTAATTCTCTGTTACATCATTTTCTTAAATAAGTTTGGTAATTGATGAACAAGAACCACTATCCCTTTCAATTTGAAAACTGCCTGGTCAAGTCACGTTTGAAAATGGTGCGTTCTGGGTAAGCGAGTTATTGTATTTAGCTCAGGACTGAATAACAATAGATGTCAAAATTGATAATACCCATTCAAGAAAACCATTTAGATGTAAATTAGTACCTATTTGCCGCGAATTTTAAAACTGGTCTCCCATCTGAGTCATTCGCCCATAGCGCGCAATGAACATGGATGAAGGAAAAAACGCCAGTGATCAGGAGCTATTTTTAGAGCTCTTCCAAACCCGATCCACCCTCTATTTTAAAATACATATGGTTCCTCCTTTCGCTAATGAAAACCACCGGATGTTTCATCTGCAAGTTTGTGGCGAAGTACTTTGGAACTAAGAGATGTTTGTAGGTCAGGAACACTGTTTGAGCTACTTCAAGCGAGCATTTTGGGGTTTATCTCGGTGTAAAAACCTATGAAGTTTTTCTTTGTTTTGTAGCTATTGTTAGGGTTAGGTCTATTATGTTGACTTCTTTGTTTTCTTTGTTTTACGTCACTGGTGAGTGTCACAGGTTTTTACACCGAGGATGAGCCGCATTTTGTCCCTTGGCCACCAACACCATGACTCAGCTGCGTCATATATGAGGCCAAGACTAAACGTCATACAAATTATTCCTCGTTCTTTCATCCACTTCCGAGCCAAACGAGCTGCTAAACGAAGTTGCCTTGATCCTAGCCCTGCAGTCTGCAATTGGAGGGTTCATACTCTACATGGTAAAAGCCGTCGATAGTTGTCAAAGCTTTTCAAATTCGATCGGTCATCGATCAACGGGAGCATCATCAATATGGCGGAAAGAGAGGTTGGGGAGAGTGAATTAAAACGAAGAATTTCTAACGATGCAAACGAACATTTTTCAAGATTTCAAGAAACGCAATCGAACGCGATCCAAGAATAACCCCATTTGTTAGTTTCTTAAATCAGTTGCGTCTGGTGCAACAAAACAAAGTCTGTCCAACACATTAGCCAAAAATTTGTAAATTAGGATTTAGACACAAACGATTGCTTTGCTCACGTGCCGCGATATTTTAGGGAACGCGATTTCACCTTTCTTTTATACGGATTAATAAGACTTTTTTCTAACCAGTTCTTGTTTTCCCTCCATTTTTATTTCTGGGAAAAGTGGTAAATTTACTTTTGAGGTGCGAATAGGCTAAGCAATAGCGAAAACAATACACAAAAAGCTCATTGTTTCAATCCTCCGTCTTCTTCAAGTTGATGAGCGAGGTCATAATCCCTACGGGGAAAAGCGCGCGTTTATCTTAACCAATGAGACTCGCCTCCGTGCGTTTATTTGAATAATAATAGACAATATGATAGACCTAAGATATTTCATGAACTGCAAGTAAATGTCACGAGAACAATATCCATACTGCGCGATGCCCTAACGAAGTGTGTGTGACCAGACGAAACCGGTCGGAGAAAATAGAACAAGGTAACAAGATCTGTTCCTGTGTGCGCTTTACTAGTACTTATTTAAAAAAATTGCATTACTTCTTTGTTGTGATCGATGAACATGAATCAGTGATCAGAGAAGGTGCAAATCGGTCGCTTAAGCAGCGATGCACAAACGAGTCGACATTTTCTTCCCAAGTGCCCGTGGTCTTGCCTTTCTTAACTTGTTCCTTCACAGAGTTCGAAGAGAGGTGTAGCGGCTGAAAAATTATTCGAATTGTCTTCAATCAAAATAGAACTTAGCCTACTGCCCAATGGCCCAATGGCACTGATGGACTCCTGCCCAAGGGCGAACCGCACGGGCCACAAATTAAAAGAGAAAAAACGAGGATCCTTAACTTGCAGTACGGACTGGGAAAACGAAGTTAATAAGATACTTAGTAAACCTATATTGTGTGTATGACGGATTCGAGAACGATTTCTATTCACGTAGAACGTCTTCAAATTCCTGACATAGCTCGAAAGCAAAAAAACGAGTCAATTTGAAATCGTTTTTAGGTGACTTACTCGGACATAAAAGGGGTGAAAAGTGGATCTTCTCTGAGCAGCTGAAAATTTCATTAGCTGTCTATTCTTTCTCTGAAGAAATTTTAATATGTCAATTACGTACCTATCATCAAATTGCACAAATTTATAAACTTGCACTTCTCACGTGCACCTTGGTTTGATTTTGTGTTAATTTCCGTTATTTTTAAGAAAATAGTAACATCTAGGATGGCGGATCTAAGATGGCGGATAAAACGGCGTCATACGATGTTATAACCAACGAAAATGGTATCATCTTGTAGAGCAAGCTCAGGGCTATTCAATCAATGTAGCTTTATTTCGCTCTGCCTTAACAAAATGAAATTCTAGAGGTGAGTTCCATCCACCTCCCCTTATACTGCGGTGGGGGTATAAGTTAGCTTGTACGTCCGAGGTTAGGTCATTAGCAGGTTTAATACACAGTTTCGGAAATAAAAGAAATTTTTAAATTTTTCTTCCTATAAACGTTAAGAACTCTTGGTGATAAATCACAAAACATTTTGACAACAAAAAGAGCTCACTATTTTAGTGACATGCCCAGTAGAATACAGCCCGTTAAATTGATCAATCACAGCGTAAGTACTAGCTGAGGGATATTATATGGCATATTAAGATAATATCAAAATAGGTTAGTTTCACTGCTGTTTGCCTGCGGTTAGCTTCTATTTGTTGTAAAAGGATTGTATCGTGAAAGATTTCTCTAGATTGTGACGGTGCTATTTCCCCATGAGTATGTCCTTCACATGCAGTGGTAATACCCTCCTCTTGTGGAGTGCTTGTGCATAGACTACTGACGTCCCATTAACACAAGAATGGTACTTTTTACTGGGGCAATTTAATCTTCAGGAAGAAGCTGATTTCATCTGTTGTCTCTTTAAAATACAAAGCTTGTTTCTGGACTGTTTGCTGAATGAAGTGGGGACCAAGAGGCCTTTACACCGTAATATAATAGGCCTACCGACAGTTGTCGGTTATATGAAACTTTGAAAATGTGTGAAACACTTGAGTTGGGATCTTGCATCTCGTTTCCCGGAAGAAAATAAAAATTCCTTGACGCATCCCATAAACCAGTTTACAAAATGCACGTCTACTAAATAACTTTACTATTTTGATACCCAATAAATTATTTTACCTTCAGTGTGAATGTGAAGTCTTTAACTGCGGGTAAACACCACGTAGGAACTGTCACACTGACATCCGGGTACTCTGTGACTGTGCAAGTTAATTCAGGACTTTCTTCCGTGACTGAAAACTTGTAGGACTTGAGACGTGAGATCACAGCATACACGGAGAAACTTGTTATCTTAGCCTGGGCAAATCTTAATCCACTTTGCCATGTAGAATCTTCACCTAAAGAATCTGCAAAAAAATATATATGTATTAAATGAACTTAACAAAATGCAGTCACAAACAAATAAATCTCAAATTTATGGCCTAACCTTATTACTGACTATTGGGACTTGAATGGCTATGCGGGCATTTTTGTTCTCACTATAAGATATAAAGAGTTTCGTATGTCGATTGGCTATCATGGACCGATAAATTAATATATAACAATAAGACTACGAGCCCGAGTTTTCTACGAGCAGATAGTCAACGAGGCGCAGCCGAGTTGACTATCGCTCGTAGAAAACGAGGGCGAGTAGTCTAATTGTGTTAGCATAAATTTACCGTAGTCTCATTGCATAAAAAGAAAAAAAATGTCAAGTAATGCGTAGAAAAGAACTGTTTTATTACGTTACATCAGGTTCAAACGTGACGCGCGATGTGCGCTGATGCGTAACTGTTGACTATCAGCAGATAGAAAACGATAATTTAGCCGATCAAATTTACGGATTCACAGTAGACAACTGTAAATTTATACCAATAAGTATATTTATAACAATAAGTATATACTAAACCAGTGGATAGCGTTGAAGGCGCTCGCTGATTGGCTCGTCAAACTCCGAATATCCTGTGTTATTATTCAACAAATAGACCCTTCTCCAAAGTGGCAGCCGAAAATTCAAATAAGTCAAAATTAAAAACGTATACCAGCCCTAGAAAGAACACCTTTACTTTAGTAACCCCGCAAAGTCCCAGCACTTCAGGTGTAATATCAGCTGAGAAAATGTTAGTTCAAAATTGAAAAATTTACCGACGTTTGTATGACTGGGGGTATAATGCATACCCCCAGTCATACAAACGTCTGTAAATTTCTCGATTTTCAACCTACATTTTCTCAACTGATATGAGATCTGAAATGCTAAAATTTTGCAGTGTTACTAAAGTAAAGGTGTTCTTTGTAGTGCTGGTATGAGTTTTCAACTTTAGCTAATTTTAACTTATTTGAATTTTCGGCCGCAATTTTGGAGAAGAGCCTATTGTAACACTATCCAAATATGGTCATGATGATCTCGATATCTGTCATCCGTAGGTAACAGATATCGGGCGATACTTCGTACGTGGTAAGAAAAAGTGATGTGAGAAAATGTCGACATAGAGATTTAAAAATGTTACGCTCTTTTGTTATCATTTTGTTGAACAATAAAACAATTATCCTGCTCAATCTCGCGGAATATCGTCTGATTTTAGCCGACTCGGCCTACGGCCTCGTCGGCTTAGTATCAGACGATATTCTGCGCGATTTCGCAGGATAATTGTTAACTATTTACCTCCGAGCAACTCGGGAAAAAATGGCGTCCCGGTTTGCAAGTGACAAGTGAAGAAATCGTCCAAATTAATTTTTTGTGGTGTATATTATCTCACTGTTTTAGTATATACTAAAACAACTATTCACCTCAGTGTCGGTGACTAGCGATTGATATTTACCTTGCCGCTTCGCGGCTCGGTAAATATCCAGTGCTAGCCACCTCCACCTCGGTAAATAGTTGTTAATTATTCGCCGAAGTCGCAGTGACGTCGTGGTAAATATTCACCTATGACAGGAGCCCACCACTAGGAGCCTGCAACTACCCCATATTCTTCTTACGGCGCTTTCACAGACCGATCTATATTTAGTGTTCATGAAAGAAAGTGAGTTAAAGCATCGACTATCCGGGTCCCATCTCCAGACATCGTCAGTTACACAGACTAAGTGGAGATGATAACGCCCATGACAGTGAATGCAAATTCAGTCACACTGCTTTTAGCCAGAGCAGTTAGGACTCCAGTTTTCCTTAATGTAACTTCGAAGTTCTCGTGCTGTCCTCCATTTAACTCTAATATCGGTAAGAGTGCTTGTGTGATTAGAGGCACAAAAAGGAGCGAGCTGAAAACGCAAAAATACGCTTTGCTTTTGCTGCTCGTATATCACCAGTCTTTGCTAACTAAAACGGCACAGCCTTTGTTTTAGTCATTTCAGTTCCTTGTGACGCCCAATTTTGCTGTTATGATTAGGTTTTAGAAGTAACCAAAATTTACTCCACCCCACTACCAAGAAAAGTAATTTCAAAACTCACGAGGGCTAATACTCCCGAAAGTAGCAAGCAATCTGCATTTGTATTGAGAGGAACTAGGCTATGAGCAGGCATATATCGGAGAATAAAAAGCAGGAGAGGAAAAAGGGAAATAGAGGTGCCACCCAAGCCGCCGTAAAAGAATCAATACCTGGACATTTTTGAAAAAGCCATATTCGCAATAAAACGGATGAACTCTGTGCTGCTGTAACTAAGGATCATGTAATAATTACGTTTGTTTATTTTTTTTTACACAAAATTTTAAATTTACTGTTTACAGCATATCTTGTCATGCCGCTCTTGGCAGATATTGCAATAACTTAATAAGGAAATGAATGTGTTTGATTTGTATTAACAAGAAAATTAGAAAACTATTGAGTGCAATTTCAATAAGTTAATAATAAATGTCTCATGCTTTTTTGACGCGTTAAACGACGCAGGCAAATATCAAACTTACTCAAAAGATGTGATTGTAGGTTTTAAAATGATTAAATGAGAAGGAATGTCTCCTAATATGCCCGGGATAGGAAATTAGATAATATGTTTAAAAAGAAATATTTTAAGCTTATAAATATAGAAACTGTTTCAGAATAAAAGAATGACACAAATGTAACTAAGCCTTTATTGACGTACACAGAGTAGTTTTGTCACTTAATTTACAATTAATAGAAGCAATTTCCTTGCTAAGTGTTCTGGAAGCAGGTAGCTCGCGTTACTTGAATAAATAATATGCAGAAAACAATTTCTTTGCAATTTTCCTGCTAATCGGGGGAGCGTTACTGGAAGCAGGTAGCTTGCGTTACCTGAAAAAATAATATGCAGAATTTAAAACGTTACTATTTTCGCAGACCATCTTTTCCTGCAAGTTAACGGTTTCCTATTGTTGAGTATTTATCTTTGCGCGCGTTTAATAGATATGTCCAAAATATTACTAAGGGCAAAACACTATGAATCATGTCGACATCAAAGAGATCCCTCAATCCTGCATCCAGTGTTGAAATAAGGCCGGGGTATCCTGCATCTATGAAGCTAATTGTTAGCTTACCTTCAATTATGTCAAACTGCTGCCTTTCCATTTTTTTGTTTTAATCGAAATGTCTTTAAGGACATTTTGAATAAATCTAATAAATGTAACGAGGTCCAATACGACGTTACCCTCCTGACCGCAAAGGTCATTTGACTTGTTTATTCAGTGAACAGGGACCGATTTATTTTAATACCCATGAGTCGACATGAAGAATATAGATACGAGAAACTGATTTGCTACGTTTTGAAGTGTGTACTCTCATATTTTTAAAGGACTCTCGACTAAGCAAGACGATGAAAAGAGCCACAATTGCGTGTGCGACAACAAATCTAAACATTGTCGCCTTTGTCGAATTTTATGGGCGTTTATGCTCGCTGTGTTACTGGAAATATTTTACAAAACAACTCAAAAAGACACTGGGAAGTTAAGATCATTTCTTGAGCAGCAGAAAGAACGTAAATAAGGGTGAGTCGGTGTTTCCTCTTTTAAACTGTTTACTTCCAAAGAATAACCTCGTGATTTGCATAAAATTGAACTCGCTTACATACCGTAACAATTTTATTTTATTCACGGGGAACGTTTTAATTCCCAGAGCTATAACTTTTCTGGTGAAAAAAAGAATGACCAGGGTTTCCTAAAATGTAAATATTTCGACCAAATGATATATACCAGAGGCCATTTGTACTACTCAAATTTGGCCTTTCTTTGTTCCTTGCCAAGAGACACAAATAGCGGCTGTACAAATGCCCTTCGTTAAAAAGCTGCAAACAGAACTTCAAGAAACTTATTACACTATTTTAAAGTATAAGAATAAAATAACATTTGTGCCAAGTTTCGTTTTAATAGGATTGTTTTACGTCCCTGCTGTTTTCGCAAAGAAGCGCGAAATTTGAACATTTTAAGCCGCGAAAACCGCCATTATATGCAAATTTCGAATTTTCCTAAATTTTGACCGTAAAATAAATCGTTGAAACTTTGAACTATTTTTCTTTGAATAAGCTCACCCAAAGGTATGTTTTGGCGAAATAAAAGAAAAATCGATTTTTCGTGAGCGTCTTCCGATTCTCGACATTCTCAGAAAGTCGTTCTTAATAACGAGTAGCTTCAATTTGAAGACAAATAAATTCATGAGTTTGTCTCCTTATTGACAGAAAATTGTTGCGGTTATTGTAAAAGTAAGGACTCACTCAACCGATCAGATTGTTGGAAACGTTTTGTTCAGTTTTGAAATTATACTACTAAAAAGTAAAAACAATGTTTTAATCAGTATTAAGAACCTTCCCAATTTCCTTTACATTTTGTGTGTCAAATATATAACTTTTTCAGTTTAATATAATACACATACCGCACCATAGGAAAACAACTTTTGCCATGAAATGTATGTTTTCCACAAACTTGGTGTGCAGTCACTATGTCTGAAAGCCACTATTATTGTTCTTTTTAGCCTTCACTTAGGATTTGGGTTTGCTATTGTCTTCCGTTTGAGGATAAAGTTTTGAAAAGCCAGCGTTGTTTCCGAACAAAGTAAAGCTAGAGTAGTTTAGTTGTAGGGTACTGTTAGAAAACAGTCCAAAGTAAATACGCTCGTTGATTGGTTAAAAATCATGTATCTATAACTCGATGAAAGCAGAACTAGTACGAGCTTTTGGCGTAATGATGGCGCGAGCAAAGACAATTTACATTTTAATAATCAAAGTTAACAAGTTGTCTTCCTTTTTTTATGTTGCGGTGCTTTCTAAAAGAAATAGAAAAACATGTTCTCTGTGTTTTTATTGAGTTTTTGAAACACTCGTGAAAGTTGAGCAGAATTCAAAAAGAGCTGTGGAAACACTTGCCTGCGGCTTGTGTTCCCACAGCATTTCTCGTGTTCTCCCAAACTTCCACTCGTGTTTTTATAACTAGATACATGTTTTCTATTTCTTAATTATAACCAGGGAATTCAAATTAATTAATTCATTTTAGAATCACTATAGTCTTGTTTTTGATGTTGTCCTACTAAGAGCTATGAAAACCAACTTTAAATTAAGAAAGTTATTGCATTATTATAAAGGTTTATGTATATTTTTATCACTGTTGGTGGACTAAAGCGATGATTTTGGGGAGACTATTTCTGTCCATCAAGGAGGCATTGATTTTCTTATTTTTTTGATAGAAACTTTCCATTTTTTACTATAGTGAACTACAGTAAAGAGTGAATCTTGCCTATTGAAACCGAGGGAATTGGAAATTGGCCCTTAAGGTTACTTCGATTCGCTGAATCACACAAGCTGTTTGGAATTTGTTTGGCTCCAAATAGTCGTTCTTCGACCATCGTTTTGTTTCTGTGGTTGGTTTTTGGTACCAGTATTATTTGGCGTTCAATTGTGGTTTCGAGTTCTTCTATTATTGATGGGGAAGGATTTTTTGTCAAAACTGGAAATTCATTGTTCTATTTACAAGGCTAAAAGTTAAGAAATGGTTAAAAATTAAAAAAAAATTGTTCAAACCAAACGTTTTCGGCTGTTTGCCATCATCAGAGTTAAAAATGATGACCGTCCGCACATGCATATATATCTTATGTAATTCCCGATGGGAAAAGTTTGGAAACCTAAGAAATGACTTGTTTGTTCAGACTGGGGCGGAATTGTTGGATCATTAGCCCCTCGACGACCCTGCGCTTGTGGAATGTTTGTGCTGAGGAGAGAACACGCCAACTGAAAGAATGTGATGGGTTTTCCCGCAGGTGTTTCGCAGGTTCAGAGTTGTGAGTAGGATTTGAATGCTCCGTAATTCGTACTGCCAGGTTTCTCACAGTCTCGCCGATGTAACCAACGCCACAAGAACAATCTCCTTGATAAACAACTTTAGATCTATGAGTGTTTTTGTCTTTGCTATTAAAGAGGGTTTTGATTTGCCTGGTTCGCCACAGGATTAAAAAGATGAAATTGAAACCAGCTAACCTGTTGAGTTTTGCAATAAACATCTTACTGAGTTTTTCGTTTTTACCGCGAAAAGGGAGCTTGATGAAAACTTTCTTTCGTTCTTAGAAGAGAAAATTGGGAATAATGTTGTCATCTTCTGACGAGTCGCTTCGAAAGTTGTTGATAGTATGCCAGATAAAACGCTTCGGATAGCCTGCATTAATGAAATATGTTTCTAGAGTTTTAATGTCCACTCCAGATGAGGAGGCGATGCATTGGCCTCAGACTTATTCTAAAATGTCAGGAGCCCATGGTAAAGAGCTAGCTATTCTACAAGAGCATTCCTGCAGGGACTGAGCTGACTGTAAACAATGCAACTATGGAGGACTCAAAGCGAAGTTTTATGCTGCTGAAAATAGTGTCTCTGTCTGTTGTTGCTGACTGACTGACTGACGGACTGTTGTTGCTACTGCTTATAGTCTGCTAGACACAGCTGCCGTTAGTTCCATGATCACGTCACAACTTGCAGAAAAACTGAAGCTTTAAGGTACTCCCGAGAAAGTAAGCATCAATACTGTGACTTAAAAGAATCTTGACTGTGGATTAGCCAAAGTTAGCTTCATGGTCCGCCCAACTGATCAAGATGGATTATGCTTCCCAGTCCATCATGCTTTGACAGTAGAGATTTGAAATGAGTCAGACCGGTACTGCCCAGATAAGCTGGATCTGTCAGAATGGTCCCACCTTATAGACTTAGATTTTACGAATGTTCCAGTGGTCTTAAACGAAGTCTCAGCCTTATTGTCCAGGACGTGCCACTGGCTCACATAGTGCGGCATTACTGCTGGGGAGACAATCTTCAGTCTCAGCCGTATGCATCGAGGACCTCATTTGGATGGTGTGTAGCTCGGCCAACAAACAGAAAGGAAGATGACAACAGGCCAGTTTCACTTTCTGTTTTTGAATTTGCCTGGGCTGAAGATAAGTGAGCCATGCAACCCCACCAGCAAGTAGAGAAGTTTTGGGCTTCGGAGTCGTTCGGATTTGGAAATGAGTGTGACAGTGCCAACAGTGTTGAAAACAACAGGGCGCTGGAAATATTAGAAGGGACAACCAGGCTGAAGAATGGGAGACATGAAGTTGGCCTCTTCTGGCGAGATGACGACTGCCGTCTGCCGAACAACTTAACCGACTCTTATCGGAAAAGAGATTCAAGCAGTTAAAGAAACGGTTTGATAAAAATCGAGAGCTTAATTGGTGGGCATTACAGAGCAGTGATGAATGACTATGTTGTCAAAGGGTATACTGTCAAGTTGTCTAAAGAAGAAGAATTCACTACCAGTAACAGCATATGGTATCAACCGCAACAAGGCTAAAGTTCGAGTGGTGTATGATGCAGCCATGGAGTATGGTGGAACCCCGCTTAATAAACAACTGCTCCAAGGTTCACAGAGCTCTGAACAACTCGCTCAATAGAGTGCTGTTCCGGTTTAGGAATGATGAGATAGCTGTGGCTTCTGGCATGGAGAGTATGTTTTACAGAGCAGCTTGTGCAGAGGAGGATGCTGAAGCCTTACAAATCTTGTGGTGGAGTAAAGGAGTGGATAAGCTGCCAAGTGACCACAGGATGACTGTCCATTTGTTTTATAAGGCAGATTCCCCATGTATTGCCGCTTGGGCTCTACAGCGGACAGCTATTGATAACCAAACTGAGTTTAGCAAGGAAGTGTGTTATATCGTGTCTAAGAATTCCTATGTGCACGAATGCTTGTTTTCCGTGCCCACCACCGAACGAGCAATTAAAGCCTCACTACAGTAAATGCAGTTGTTAAAGAAAGGCAACTCTCGCCTGGCGAAATTCGTTTCCAACAGCAGAGGTATTGACTGCCATACGCGCGGAGGAAGGAACTGTCAAGAATCTTGATCTCGAAAAGCTCCCCATTGAAAGAGCACTTGGGCTGCAGAAGGATACTGAAAATGATTGTTTTGTGGTGAACGTATCGATGACACAGAAACAGCTCAGCGAGGACACAGGACGAGGATGTTTGTCAACAATACGCTCCACCTTTGATCCACTCGGTAGGTTTCGGCCAGTTCTGCTTCCAGTTAAAAGAGTGATGCGGAAGACTTGGCAGTTGAAGCTCCACTGGGAAGACAAGTTACTAGAAGACATGTTGAAAGGCTGGAAGAAATGGAAGGAAGAGTTGGTGTTCCTTAGTCGAGTAAGCATCCCTCGTTGTTACTTTCATGGTGGCTATTTAACCAGCGCATCATTTCAACCCCACCATTTCAGTGATGCATCACAATATGAGTACGGAACTGTCTCATATTTGAGGAAGGAAGCTGAAGACGGAACTGTGACTTGTTCCCTTATCATGGCCCAGAGCCGGACTGCTCCTCTTCAGTATGTCTCCGTGCCAAGGCTAGAGCTACAGTCTGCCACAATTGCAGTACGTGCTCATGCAATGATCCTAAAGGAGATTTATATGAACATTTCCTTGACATTCTTTTGGACAGATTCCAAGATCACTTTGCAATACATCAACAAGGAATCTTGTAGATTCAAGACATAAGTCGCAAATCGAGTTCCGGAGATCAGGGAAGTGTCTAAGCCGAGTCATTGGAGACACTGTCCAGGATCCCTTAACCCCGCAGATGACGCATCTCGTGTCCTTTCAGTACACCAGCTTCATCTGAGGAAGAATGGCCACAGGCTGATTTTGGTGAGCTGCCAGAAGACGACTTGGATGTCATGAATGACTTCAGGCACAGTTTCAGGCACGTTACATGAACTACTTGTGAGGTACTGTTCTTGGACAGCGCTACAGAAAAAGGTGGCATGGTTGTTGAAGGTCAAAGTGTACCTGCAGCATCGTACAGACAACAACGTGAACGACAGTGTCAAGTAACCAACAACAGATGATTTTGAGAGACCAACAAGTGCCATAGTGAAGCGCCTGCAAAATAAAGTTTATCAAGAAGGAATTGGAGACTTGAAGAAACGAGGGAACCTAAAGAGCTTGAGTGGAATTGTCAGGCTGTGGCCAGTGTTGATAAAAAGTGTTTTGACAATTGGAGGCCGCAATTCTGAAGCACCAATTGCATTGCAAGCCAAGTTCCCTATGGTCGTTGCCCCAAGACATCATGTGACTGATCCAAGCATTTTACCAGATGCTAGCTCATGCTGGTCAGGATCACATATTGGCACAGTTAAGGGAGCACTCTTGGTACCCAAAGGAAGGTCTGCTGTGCGCAAGGTTTCACGATCACGTCTGACGTGCAAGGAACAGAGGGCAGTTAGGATGGAGCAAATGACGGCCAACTTACCTGCATTTCGTACCACAGCCTATGAGCCATGCTTCACATATAATGGAGTCGACAACTTTGGCCCGCTCAATGTCAAGAGGGGAAGGTCAGTGGTGAAAAGATGGGGTTCCATATTAACTTGTTTGAACTCTAAGGCAGTTCATTTGGAGGTAGCTACTTTCCTGGAAACAGATTGCTTCAATAATGTTTTCAGAAGATTTATCAATCGAAGAGGTCTACCCAAGTGTATTTACTCTGTCAACGGGTCTAACTTCGTTAGTGCTGAAAGAGAGACTACCATTGAAGGCTGGAACTAGAAACAAATCCAAGATGGACTGCTGCAGAAAGGATGCCTAGGGCTTCACACGCCCGTGGGGTCTGGGAAAGGCTGATACGCAGCACCCGTACAGCCCTAAAGACTATTCTTGGGAACAGCCTTGTTGACGAAATGGTGTTAACAACGGTCCTTGCCGAGGCTGAGTCAATTTTGATTTCCAGGTCTCTTTCTCCTGCTTCTGATGAGCCAAATGGTTGTGATCCTTTAACTCCCAACCAATTGTTGCTGAAGAGACCTATCCACACCTTGCCACCAGGGTCCTTTGTGAACGAAGATATTTGTTTAGAAAGAAGTGGCGACAGGCGAAGATTTTAGCCGACCATTTCTGGAAGAGTATGTTCGAGCTTTACATGAGAGACAGACATGGCACAGACCCCGTCGAAACGCAGAAGTTGGAGATCTTGTCCTTCTTGTAGATGAACCATTGCAAAGAGGGCAGTGGTGCATGGGCCGAGTCGTCAAAGTAGTTCCTGAAAGAGATGGGCTTGTGCGAACTGTGGAAGTCAAGGCCGGAGCTTCGGTATCATTGGTGCGACCCATGCAGAAACTCTACCTATTAGAAGAATCGAGAAACCTCCGCCGTGATTGAGAGACACTTTGGACATTGACATTGATATTGACGCTTGTTATTTAAATATGTGAGATATGGAAAGTTGTGCGTGGGGTGGGGTGTTGCTGGCCTCCCTGTATTGTTTATGTATTTCCCGCCATTTAGTTCCCGCGTTTAAGTCACGTGACCTTTTCGAGTGTGCATATTATGGCTAGCGTCGGCAAACGTTATTGTTGTGTGTATGCGATTCACTAAAAGTAACGACGAATTAGACGAATAAGATGAATAAAGACGCGGACGACTGATGGAATTATGTACAAACAGGAGCGTATTGGCACCTTAAGGCGAGCCTTCGCTTTTTGAGTTTCCTTTCTTAAGAAAGAGTAAAGGCTACACACTCTATTCTGGACTAACCCCCGCTCGAAGCGAAAAGAAATTAGCCTAGAAGCATGCCAGCCGCCCCAATTCGTCCGCAGAATCATAGCTCAGGGCACAGGCGGCCCAAGCCCACAATACGAGGAGTTATATTGTGTTATTTTTTTTACTTTTATGCGAACGTTCAGCGAAACGTGACCTGTGACATATACCGACATATACCGACGCGATTTCGGCGCGTTATCGTTCGGTGTAGCCTGCGAAAACAGCCGTCCTTCTTCGCTCCCGGCCCGAGTGGCTTTTCGCGTGAAGGACGTCTGCGATTCACCGCCGAAAATTCCATACTGATGACGTAGCATAAACTTTATAATTTCGAATAAATTATCATTTGCAGTCACGAAAGGTTTGTGCAAAGCCGCAAATGTCTTACATTCTCACAAATGTACGAGTTACGCTAGAGTATTTTAGAAATACCGGTAACTGATGAGATCCACATAGAAGATCGAAACCATGGTCTTGACTACGCATTCAACAGACTTGCGTGTCAACAGTTGCATTTGAATCATGTCGTTACATCAAGCTTGAAAAACATAAGCTCGATCAGATAGTTGAAAGAAAAATTAGAATTTCACTAGGTGTATAGCTTTCTCGAAGTAAAGCTACAACATCTCGGTACGAGGGCAAATATCATATCAGGGGAAAAGAGGGCAGAGTTCAAGGCAAGCCATGTACGTTTCTCCATGGTTCCACAGGGGCAGTTCTGTCCAGGCCGTCGACGGAGCATTGTTGTTAAACTTTAAAACGCCTTCTACGTGAATTAGCGTGGCTCCCGTGGCTCCCGTGGTTCTCGTGGCTCTCGTGGTTCTCTGGTTGTCGTGGTTGTCTGATTCTCGTGGTTCTCGTGCTTGTCGTGGTTCTCGTGGCTCTCGTGGTTCCCTGGTTGTCGTGTTTGTCTGATTCTCGTGGTTTCCGTGGTTCCTTTGTTCTCGTGTTCTCGTGGTTCTATGGTTTTCGTCATTCTTGTGGTTCTTTTTGTTCTCCTTTGGCCTGGTTTCCCCCAATACGGCCCGCTTAGAATGTTGTCTTTCCAGCCCCTCTCCAGACTTTTGGTTGTGAGGTTTTTACACCGAGGTAAAGCCCAATTTTTCCCATCTAAAATTCATTCTTGGAAGAACGGCGAGCTAGTTAAACTTTCAAAGACAATACAACGATTAGATTGAGATGTCCGCTGCGAACACGATGGTCGGTTGCTAGGGCTTTTCCTCCCTGAAGGTTCTTAAATTTGATTTCTGGCTCACAGAGGAAAACTTTATATTTTAAATTAAGCAATACATTAAAACATCGTAATTGGGGGAAAATGTTCTTTATATTTTAAACATTATCAAGGTATTTTTGACTTTTTTTGAAAGTATGATGACATAAATGACAGTTATTTTTAGTAATAACACACAAAAAAAATAAAAAAGCAGTGTTCAAAATGGTACAGGCATTTTTGTCACAGAAAAATAATATTTACAGTGATAACCCCATCTCAATCGGATTAAATGGCGTTGAGTTACGCTAATTCAAGAAATTTCCCGCCACATGCTCATATATGGTCAAAATTAAGGGGGTTTTGAACGCAAAAACAACGTAATTCGTCACGAATTACGTCATTATGACGTAATAATGACGTAATTCGTGACGAAGTACGCGTGATAGCCTCACATATGCTAAGTCAAAAAAACTACAAATTTGATCTTATGCAGCTTTGTCTTTTCTCCTTTGCGAATGCATTCATTGTTTTCGCGTTTAAAACACCTTACATTTTGACCAGATATGGGTATGTGGCGGGAGATGTGAACTTCGTCAATTATCTGGATCTCTACGCCATTTCATCTGATTGAGATAGGGTTTTCACCAGAAATTATTTAATTCTATACTGAAAACTACTATATATATCCTACTGATGAACAGTTACAACCAGTAGATACCTTTTTAGCAACTACTACAATGTGCAGTCTGTCTACTTTGAATTTCCTGAATTTTCTTTCTGATGCCAAATTTGGACAACATATGACGTCACAATAGCAGTCAGATGGGATGAAATAAATACCAATAAATAGGTAATTTATCAACTTACTTGCCTGCCAAGTTTCGTTACATTCAATGCATTCTACTTCTATCTTTGGCCTAGAACCCTTAATTTTGGAAGGGAAAGGGAGAAAAAGCCCCAGCAACCGACCACCGTGGAACGAATTCACTTTTTTGAACATTTGTAAACATGCCTAGTCTTTGCTTTGATTGGCATAGCATAGGGACATTTTTGTCCAGGCCACCGACGAAGCATTGTTATGACAAGCCAATCAAAGCAAAGACTAGACGTGTTTACAAATATTCCATAAAAGTGAATTCCTTGGAGATCTGAAGTATAGCTGCCCTTTTTTTGTAGCCCCTATGGTTATTTGGGGCAGCTAGTACTCTCCTATATTTTTGTTAATTTTTGTTGCTTACAAATAGTGTATTATTTTGGGTACAAATAAAGATGTTGTTGTTGTTGTATTGTTCGTGAAAGTTTTAATTAGCTCGCCATTCTTCGAAACATGTCTTCGAATTTTTAATGGCACGTGGTAAGTAATATTTGCTGCGTACAATTTTAAATCGCATCTTGTAATTCACGTACAAGGCGTTTGAAAGTTTAATAACAACGCTCCCTCGGCAGCCTGGACAAAACTGTCCCTATTGGGACAATGGAGCAAAGTATTTGGCTTGCCTTGAACTGTGCGCTCCCTGGTCAGGGTCAATAGACCTCTTTAGCTTGGGCGGTTTGTTTTCCCATTTCAGATCATGTGTAATTCTCTAGAGAATTATTCTTTTATCTATCTAAAAGTTATTCATTCATATACACGGGACTATTTGAAAAATTTGAAAGCAAGAATTCTCAAGAGTATGGGCACATGGTCACATTGGTCTGAAATGGAGCAACAAACCGTTCAAGCTAAAGAGGTCTATTTGTTAGCCCGGCACTCCGGTCGGGCTTCGAATGCGTCCATGGCTGGTCCCAACAGCATGATCTCTCGGCCCGGATGGCTAGCTTTGTTCGATTCAGAGCTTTGTAGCGGGCGCTGTGGAGATGAACTTGGCTTGGAATTTAACTCAAAGGGAGCTCTTAACCCTGAGCTATGATTCTGCGGAGGAATTGGGGTGGCGGGCATGCTTTTAGCTTGCTAAGTTAGTCCAGAATCGAGTGCGTAGCCTTTACTCTTTCTTAGGAGAGGAAACTCAAAAAGCGATAAGTCGCTTAAAAGCACGATGACAATAGAAAAGACAACGAGGCATTGACAAAAGTCATTCATATTCCAAAAATATCAAAATTTCGACTACAATGTCTATTAACGTTTTTTCCATACAAACATTTGTAAATTCGAACCGGTGTACCATAACACCTCCATATGCTGAAAGGCCAGAGTCACGTACGTTTCGCGTACTGCAACTCGGTCGTTATGTAATAGTATATGACGGCGGTAACTATGTCACGAACTGAACGTTCGCATTAAGATTAAAAAAAAAGAAACTCCTCACAATGAGAGCTTGGGCCGCATGTGCTCAGACGCGCTGTCTAGCTGTGTCTGATCGGCTGATCCTGTCTTCTTGATTTAACATCGGTTTTCCGTAAAATGTCATTTATATCCTTTCTTTGACGATACTAAAGCCGAAATCGAGAAAGTAAAATTTCAGTATTTGAAAACGGTAAAATTGAAGATTTTTCTTGCAAGAAAAAGCCAGCTTGTTGTTTCGCGTCACGTCGTGACTAATCAATGCTGCAGTTTGGCAGTTATCTTTTGCAGTTTTCTCTCGCACCTCATTGGTCGCGAAACGGTTTTACGGGAAAGACTGTAAAAGTTAACGAAGGACGAATTAGCCTTTCTTTAGACTAGTACAACAACTTACCCAATGGGCAGCAGGTTTCTAGATCCTTCCAAATGTTTTCCTTTGAGTCAATCCGTTCTTTCAGCACCAACTCGTACCCTTTCAATTCAGTTGCACTGTGAGACAGGGTCAGAGTAACTTTGCTGAGTTGTATAGCCACAGGATCATCACACGCAAGTTCTATTATGTTGCTGACTAGCGTTTCATCGTCTTCAAGGGGTGGCGAAACAGTGCCAGGACGCCACAATGATGACGTCACCATTACGGGAGTTTGCACAGCATTTGGAAAAAATTTAATGCAAATACCACTTTCCTTAAGGATCCAAGTGGAACCCTCTTCTGTAACAAGGTCTCTGTTGGACAAGTAGAGGCGCGTCTCGTAGTATCATAGTGTAACATGTTTACAAATGAATCTTATGTGCTGTTGTAAGGCCGGGTTTTGGGTATGTCTTACTTAGACTTACCAAGTGAGGCCAACACATGACAATGAAATTTAGAAATATCACAGTAGAATTGTGGATTGAGGAAGGTCAAGTAGAATGGTGGTGGTCGTGATCTCCATTAACAAGAAGACATACTTACGCGAAAATTATTCTTTTTGAAGCCTTTTCTTGTAGATGTAAAACTGGAACTTCTGAAAAAAGTGAACCAAGATTAAAAAGTATTTTCCTTTTCTTGCAAATTGGTACATGCTTAAGTAAACAAAAGTTATGAAGACAGGATTATCACCTAACAAGCCAGCCGAGCAAAAACGTACAGTTGTTTGAAATGTAGCCTGCGTGGCATGCCGTAGAAAGGAAGGGAGGAAAGTCAAAATGAGAAATCAATTCAATTAATTATCTGTTACATCATTTGTGTTCATAGTGCTACGCGGCACAACATTCATATGTACCCTTACTTCGGTGATTTACTTGACTCAATATAAACTTTTATTGGTGATGACAACAAATATACGCTTTTTGGAGTGCTATGGAAATATCTGTATTTAGGATCACGGCTTATTAAGAGCAATCCTCTGAAGGAATCAAACAAAGTGGGAAATGAGAAATTTTGAACCCCCAAATTTAACGGAAGTAGGTCCCTATGAGGGATGTTTAAAAATGTTATTGAGGTCACAACTTAATTGTTGCCATGGTAACACCGAATGTTTCTTAATGCCTGAGAACTCAGTTTATAACTAGAAGATGATGTCTTCCCGACCACGTGCGTAACGAGATCGATTTTAGTAAATTAAAAATCTTACTAATGACTCGCCTTTTTAATTTAGCTTTTAATTAGGATCTGATTGTGCAGGGTTTTAATAGTTTTTTTTTTACTATTTAGATAAGGTTTTATGAGTTTTTGTATATTTAAATATGGTTTATACTGTAATCTATTATATGCTCAACAAAATATCTTGTTTCTGATTGGCCAAAGGCGAATGCATAAATAGGTTATAGAGTGCAATCCAGGTTATAGAGTGCAATACCGAAGTTGCTATGGAAACACCTGGGAAGCGCCAAATATGAACAGCAAAGTGAAAAAAAAATCGCTGACAGTCGGTTTGCTTTGTCAAACCAAAACATCGTTGAGCAACTTAAAGAAAATGCGAAAAACAAAAATACGTTGAAAGCTACACAGATCTGGTTGAATGTCTGGCAAACATGGGCGACTGAAAGAAAACTAACCCAAAACTGGAAGAATACGAGCACGAACAACTCGATAAAATGTTACAAATCTCCTACACAGAAATCCGTACTAAAGGCGAGTTTAGTACGGATGTGCCATGCTGACAGCCCTCGACCGCTATTTACAAGAGCACGACTACAAGTATTCTATTAAACGAGACAGAGAGTTTCACCAGTCGAAAGGCAAGAGACCCAACGCCTCAAACGCACTGACAACGGAGGAGGAAGAAATGCTATGGAGTAAGCAAAGTCTCGGCAACTGCAGTCCAAGAGTTCTTTCCCAAACTGTGGTAGATCTTGACTCAACAATTCGGCCTGAGGGGAAGACAGGAACACCATTCAATGGAAGTCGAGGAGGACGACAGTGGCACTGAGTAAGACACATTTAAAGAAAATCCTACGAAGACGAGGCAGGGCGGACTGAACACAAAACATCGTAGTGTTCTGCCAAAAATGTTCGCAAGTGAACACAAGCGGCCATGTTTTCACCGTGAACAGCTTTCACAACTGTGAAGTTACATTTAACGTCGTTCAGGGGCAATGCAGCTCACCAAAGTCTGCAAATCACTGAGGCCGATTAAGATTGAAGAATTGAACACAGATTTGCGGACTTTTGCCGCCTTAATAACTGAAAATTTAGCTTTCGAGACATTTTCTGCAGTTTTTTCAAAATCCATCAAAAACTTCACGCTTGATTTGCCTGTCACAACATTATATTTCTGATTGGTTCAAATAAAACATGTGAGCACATTGGAAACCATTGAAGCGTTTTATGTAGTAAGTAACGCGTACAAAGTAGCGCGTTTGAGTAATTTTGTTGAGAATATAATAAATAAAAAATCGTATGAACCTGCTCGTGCATTTCGTGATTTATAGTCACTCGTGATGATTTGAAAGTTCTCAAATTGCACTCGCCTACGGCTCGTGCAATTTTGAACTTTCAAAACATCACTCGTGCCCATAAATCACGAAATGCACTCGCATTCATACGATTTCCTATACTTATCATCTGACGTAATTTTTATATTTTATAATTGTTATGCGCATTTGATCATATGTACATGCAATTTGCCCACTACAAGTATTAAAATATTATTATTGTAAACATTCCAGTTACTAAATCTGTAAAACTTTCTGCGAGGTGGGCGTATATTGTTCTCAGGGCGATCAGCAAAAGCAACATGAAAATCAGGTTTCTTAAATTTTGCTCAAATTAAAAGTTTTTCAGTTCTCTAAAAAAAAAACAGAAAACCAAGACAGCCGTCAGATTAAAGAATATTGTCTGTTGAGTAAATTTCTACTGAAAACAAAAGTTTATGAATTTTGAAACAAATTGAATGGACTGGAGCTTACCATACGGCTTGCTTCATTTCTCCACTTTTTGATTCGCTTTGAAGGAGCTAGAATTATTTCCGCATAGCACTCGTATTATTCAGAAATCCAGTCCTGAACCTTTTCTTCCAGCTGGTCTTATTATTCATCTTCAGCAGCAGCCCATTTCCCTAAAGTCGGGTTTGTGTCGTACGAAAGCAAGCCGACATCCAGTTTGCAGCGTACGGCAGAACTCGACAAGATCTCGCGCGTGCAGAGCCATTTTTCGCCGCGAGAACCATGTACAATTCGACCGAAAACTCGCACATGCAACCCAACGTGCATGGTGATGCTGTGGTTGCAGTACTGTGCGCCGTTGACTCGCTAAACACTGAGCTTAAAGAGAATCTGGCAACTGATGTAACGCGAATTACAGCTGTTGGAAGGCGAGGCTGCGCATACATACATACATACATACATTATTGTTGCCTCCCAAATGGGGCTTTTCAGGAACAATTATTTAAATTACAATTAAAATTAATTAAATTTAAGAAAACACTTACAACACTGGCTAAAATTGTGATCAATAAAAATACTAAAAATAAAGAAGTTTATGAAGTATTTACAAAATTGTCTAAAAGCTTATTCTTTAAGATACGTTTAAAAACTTGAACCGAACGGCTTGATTTTAAAAAGGGGTCTAAATTGTTCCAAAGTCCAATAGTTCTATAATAAAATGTTCTTTGTCCTGAGGCTGTTTTAAAAAGAGGTATGTTGAGCTTTTGGCTACTCCTAGTTGTACGCTTGGTAACTTGCTCACGGGTAATGAATTGTGACGTCAGATATTTGGGGGCGTGTCCGGAAATGGATTTAAAAGCCATGATAGCTTGGCGGTAGTATAGTTGCTCCTTAACGGGTAACCAAGACAAACTTTTCTAGTGGGGAGTTGCATGATCGTACTTTCTCGCACCATTGACGATTCGACATGCGAAGTTCTGCACAGCTTGCAATTTCCGTATATTTTTCTCTGTGGTATTTGCCCAGATGTTCGAGCAGTAGTACAGCTTACTAAAAACTAAGGCGTTTATCACGGTTAACAACGACTTTCTGTCAAGACAGTGTTTGACACGGCTGATTTGCGCGAGGCGTGCGATACATTTCGATACTGTGGTCTTTATATGGTCGTCAAATGTCAAGTTCGAATCTAAAATCACGCCGAGATCTTTGGCTGATTGTACAGGGGAGATGTCCTTTCCCAACAAAGACAAACGAAACTCATGGAGCTTCGAAGTCATCTGTTGGCTCCCGAAAACGATTAATTTCGTCTTATCTTGACCTAAGTGACAACCTGTTTCAATTTCAATGTCAGAAGTGGTCTGTCGTACTATGCGTCGTTGGAGCGGCGGTTGATTTATACGGCGTTCTCCTCATCTGCCGAACCTTACGCATAAATTACTGTAATGTATTTTTCATATAACGGCACCTGTGATTGGCTTAAAATTGAGTGCCGTGATCAGTCAAGCATGAAGCCCAGATGACAGAAAACACAGTTGTCTTCGAGAGGGCCTTCGAGAGAACTTTCTGCCATAGGATATTACAGGTCAGCGGTATTCACTAGAACGCGGCTTAGTTCATATTTTGTATAACAAGGCGTCCTAAATTGTTGTTAAATATTTGTGTAAAGATAAATGAAGGAACAGTTATTGTCCAATCTTATTTTCCATTTTGTGCAGCGGGTATGTCGGCTTGCTTTGGTATGACACGAACCTGACTTTGGCGAGCTGATTTAGGGAAATGGGCTGTTGCTGGAGATGAATAATAAGACCAGCTGGAAGAAAAGGTTCAGGGGACTGAGTTTCTGAATACCACGAGTGCTATGCGGAAATAACCAGCTCCTTCAACGCGAATCAAAAAGTGGAGAAATGAAGCAAACCGTAAAGTAAGCTCCAGTTCTAGTCAATTTGTTTCAAAATTCATGGTCATAAACGATTGTTTTCAGTAGAAATTTACCCAAAAGACAATATTCTTTTAACCTGACGGCTGTCTCGGTCTTCTTCCGGTTTTTCTAGAGAACTGAGGAATTTTAATTTTAGCAAAATTTAAGAAACCTGGTTTTCATGTTGCTTTTGCTGATTGCCCTGAGAACAAAGTAAGCCCACCCCGCAGAAAGTTTTACAGATTTAGTAGCTGGAATGTTTGTTGTAAACTATCCAAGTAGTTCCAGGTGTAGAACTGATGTACTTTTAGAGAAAGTGAGACAAAGGCACTGCTTATTTTACCCACAAATTTAAATGGTGGAGACACTGTGTAATTAGTTGGCATTTTATTCCACGTAGAATACATATAATAAGAAATCACATGCGTGGAGGGAACCTATGGTAGTAGCTTAATATTTGGTGCAAGCCTCAAGTTGCAGTGTTTAATTGGACTTGAGAGGTAGGGTTTTAATTTTTTTCAATTTTAACATCATTTTCTAGTTATAAATTGAGTTCTCAGGCATTAAGAAACATTCCGTGTTACCATGGCAACAATTTAGTTATGCCCTCGATGATTCACATTTTTGAACATCCCCCATGGGGACCTACTTCCATGTAAATTTGGGGGGGGTTAAACATTTTTCATTTCCCACTTTGTTTGATTGTTACAGAGAATTGCTCTCAAAGTTTATTCAAAGAGTTTGAAGTTCTTTTTTCCCTGCGTAATCACATGATTTTGAGTCCAATTTGAAATAAATCAGCACGAAAAAATTTTCTTAAGACTAACGAAAATAAATGTAGTTTGCAGGTGCTTATTTATTCCAAATTGTACAAGAATAATCATGAGATAACTTATTAATAATACTCTTAGATCTTTGTCTCTACATTTTCCTTAGGTAAAAGCAGTGGTCTTCTAAAACACTTTCAAACTTTCCGAAACTACTTGCAAAACTTCCAAATTAGTATTAGAAGTTGTTAGTGAGCTTCAGGTGATCTTCAGCAATATTCGTTAATCTTCGGAAGGATTGGGTGATAGTCGGAGGCGTTCGGAACGTTTGAGCGATTTTTCTTGCTCTCGAACGGGTTCGGGGACCTTTGAAATTCTAATTACCTTCGGTTGTCTTCGGAAGGCTTCTGGTGAACTTCTACCTTCTGCATCTCGCCCTGATACAAAAGGTAGCTTTTTCAATCGCTTCAAATAACGACCATACGCAGTTTTTAATGTTACGGAATTTGACCTCCGCCTCCCCCGCCGATAAAATGAATTTCTCCCTGATTTTTCCCGATTTTTGAGGAGGCAAGCGGCTCTTGTTGGCTGCAAGGAAATTTTATGGATACTGTCGGTTGTGCATTGAAGTAATTCCTTCCTGAAATGGCATACAAAAGCTGTCGCTGTTCGTCTTCATTTGCCTCCTCGTAGTATTCTAATGACTGAATGTTCTTGTGTCTGGTGACTTTTACAATTCCCGACCGCTCGACGTTCGTTTTCTTTAAGTTGCTCACAACCGTTTTGCGAGAGCTGTGGTTGCTGAACGTTTTGTCGCTGCTTTCGAGAATAGTATCTGCCACAACGCTCTTCATCATATTATTTAGTTTGTTTTCCCCCATTGGTTAAACTTTTTAAACAAGACATCTGACATCTGCCATCTGGCTTTTTGTTTTTGTTTTTGTTTTTTGTTGTAGAATGGACCAGTCGTCTTTAGGTTTTGAGGTCGGCGAATCACAAACTGCTTAAAAAGGGCTACTGGGCATCTTTCTCAACCAATGGCAAAAATTCGTGACTGGAAATCGCGGAGCTTTGTGTGCAATCCTCCTTGTCGGGTTTTGGCCCGCCGTTTAGTGAACAGTACGAACTCCACGCCCTTGTCGTCTTTGCAAAGCTGGAAGTCATCTAATTTCATGTCGTGATGTCCTTGCCGGCCACGGAGAACAAACTCCACCACATTGTGTTCACTAAGGCCTCAGGGGTTGTACTTTCGAACTTGTTCTCCTTCCATAGTACTCCTTCTTCTTCTTTCGTCAAATTTCTTGCTTTGTTTGGGCGCTTACCCCTACCAGCCTGTCGTAGTAATTTGGCTTTTCCTATCAAGACCTGTTTCGACGAGTGGAATTCCCGCTCTTTTACGATCGACAATGGATACTGTTTTTTTTTCAAATGTCTGTGGATGGCAGCAATCATGATTCTAAGGCAGTCTGGCTCATAATAGTGGCCGTTTTTGTTCTTCACTTCGGCGTAGAATTTCTCGAGTAATCTGTTCAGTTCAGCTGGTTGGTGTTCCTCGTATTCAAAGCTTTATTCCTTCACACCACGTCTTCCACACAACTAACCAAAACGACGTACTTTTGTTGGTGTTGATATTTTTTGCACCATTTCGCAGTTCTTCTATTGTATCATCAGTGATGACCAGCGTAAACCTTTCTTGATTTAATGCACCTATTTTTTCTCACCCGAGACAACTTTTTTTCAAAGTTTTGGCACAAAATTTTCGTCATCATTTTACGTGATATTATTGGCTAAAAAACTCCCTATTGTCTTTCAGCCAATCATAAACCAGAATTCCGATGTGTAATTTGCACTGGTGTTACACCTTTTGCACTGATGTTTCACTTGAACCGGACTGCTCACAGCCAATCAGAATTGGGTAATTTTTTCATGTATATTATTAGCAGGTTAAACAAAAAGTCTCTCACGTATGGAGTTCGTTTGGACGTTCAGATCAGGTTTGAATTTCTTGATGTAAAGCATTTCAAACACTAAACAATCAAATTTGCCCTAGCACTTTCTCAGAATCTTAAAATGATTCTCATTCAAAAGATCGGTCCTACCATGCACTTCCTGAAAATGCATGCCGATTGACGATTTTTTTGTTCAGAAACACGTTCAAAAACGTTTTGGGCTGTGTAGCCGACATGATCTGCATCACACAGATCACATACAAAATAATAAACAACGCATTGATGATTAACAATTGAGGGCATGGCGCCTTTAAGTTTGATTTCATGTTGTAATTTCTTGCTTTCAAAAACTGGCTGCAAAGTGAGGCCAATCTTATTACTGAGATCACGTAACTGCATGTACTAAACAGTATGTTCGGTGTGTGAAGAAATGTCATTTTTGCCATAGGTATTTACATTAAGGAAACCTCAGACGAAACCAGTGTGGAATTCTACAGAAGTAAGTCTATTTATATGTTGTTTTCTTTTTTGTTTTTAAAACGACTTCCGGTTTTTTTGTCCGGTTCTAGCTTTGAAAAGTTCGAGTCTGCGTGGTAACGTTCCCCTTTCAATGGCTCTCTTCGTGAGTGGAGAGGTTTTGATTGGAGGTTGTGCGAAACGGGCACTTTTATGAGGCCGAGTTTGGTAAGAAATTCTATTTCCACGGTTTGCAAAGTGCCTGGGGCATCATTAAGTCCGGGAAGGCTTAAATGGGCGCTCTTTGCTCAAAGAACCGAGCTTCGGGCACTGAGAGACCCGCATCCAGCGGATGCGGGTCCACGGTGTGCCCAGCTCTGCACACCGTGAAGAAGTCTCCAGCAGGCAATGAGGAACAAATTGGTTAGTTTGGACTTAAGAAAAGAGGGCCCACGAAGGATGCCAGGATGAAATGTTTCCCGCACAAAATGAACACGGATTTCCCAGAATGCACTGCAAAAAAGGTGAAATGATGTTTACAGTGAGACTGTTCTGTTGTTGTTTCAGTTTTGTACGACGGACATACGACGGACATGCTGATCTTTGACCAAAGGTGAGTGCCAGGCTTTGTGCTCACTAAGTTGAAATCAAAGTTTGTAGTTTCATAGGCCGTTTATAGCGAAGGTTTATTAACATTATTTGATGTTATATTTTTGGTATTGTGTCGAGCGACCCTGGAATTTAATTTTGTGTCCAAAAAAGCCGCCGTCGTACTACTGCACAGACTGAATTGTTATTGTTGATTTTGTTTGTCCCCCGGCTGGAATGGTCGGTACAGTTATTTTCTGCGTTATGCATCGGTACCGATTTTAAAACTACTGCGGCGTGAGACTGATTTAGTGTTGTATAAAACTGAGTGCGAGGGTAAAAGATTTAGAAGAGATAACTTACTTTTTTAACACGTGGGGTGGAATTTTCTTTGAACAAGGTTTTTGTTTTGTCGTTTTTAACTCATTCATTGTGAAGCAATGGATGAGTTTTTGTGGATAGGGGCAAAACGGCGTTAGCAGAAATCTGCGTAGACGGAGTGACGCAGTTAGCAAAAATAGCGGAAGTGACGTAACAAATTGGTTGGATTTGAGCAACCGCCGACTAAGTGGTCAACTTGCCACGGATAGCAAACAACATTTTCTGGATGACTGCAAAACAAGCGAGATAATTTTTAGTCTTAAATGTAGGCATTCAGTAAATAAAATTGGTCCAAAACATATCTATATATAAACCAGTATAAAGTTATAACTTTAGGGAAGTTCAGTTTTCACGAGTAATCATCGTTTTTTTGCTACAGAACTGTTTCGTATGGTACAATGACCACACTCATCAGGCAATTTTATGATTGAACTGTTGAATTGGAAAGCTGACAGTTAAATACGAAAATTGAATGGTTGCTATAGTAGATGCGTTACAATAATTCGGAAAGTTGCTAGGTAATAAAAACATAATACAAGAGGGATTATATGCTGAAACTGGAAAGCTGGCAGTTAAATACGAACATGTGAATGGTTGCTATAGTAGATGCGTTACATTCAGGCTACACAGTTCTTTCTTACAGATAATTATGAACTTTTATTTCAGACAAAGAATACATTTTTTGCTAATGTTGTTGTAGCGCTTGCATTTCTTGAGAATTTTCCAGTTAATCAGAAAATTCTGGTATCTTCCAAATTATTTTTATTTATATCTTCATCTTTTGTATCTATTTAATTTCAGGGGCAGCATTAATGTTACATCTACTGGATTTTTCTTGGCTACCCGTAATAGTGATCTAATAATAAAAAAGTAATAAGTAATTATTACATGTATAAAAAATGATACAGTCAAATGAATAATAACAATGACGATTCAAGAACTTTTAATGATAAATACTTTGAGTGCAGGGTGGATTGTTTTGGCAAACTGACTCCATCAGACTTAAACACTCTCCTTCGAAAACCAGGCTAGCACACTTTCAACTTCATTTAGCCAGCAGATAACTGATTTACAATTTGTAGCTCACCATCATAGCTTCAACCAACTCGCCTTAGATATTGACATAATTATTCATTATGAGTGTTTCTTTTTCATTGAAATATAAAACATATTGGTACATATAATACCACTACAACCTGGACAAATACACACTAAAATGTTGTTTTGAAAAATTTCCACCACCAGAAGTCGACTGACACTTAAATACAGCGATTAATTTAGTGCTAATGAACTGTCAGACTACCCAATATCTTTGTTGCGAAACTTCTTCACCACCATCGTGGAATTGTTATCAGGCTAAACTTTTGTTAAATATTTAGAGTTTTTTGAGTTAATGATATGTGGCCAAACTGAACAGAACTTACCATCAAGCATTTTTGCTAACCTTTAGCACAAATCATTGACAAGAAAATTTTTCTGTGTAAATGGTACACCGTGAACCCCAATTTGCAGAATGCTGTGAACAAGACGTTTCGCTCTTGAATATCATAATATGATAATATGTATGAATTGGACTACAAGTGGCACAAGCCTCAATAAAACCCCAAGAGACTATGTTGTAGCTCAGTAGTCATATATAAAGTAAATGTCAGTTACATCAGTGTACATGTATGCTTTTTTGCATTCACTCAACCCTCCCACCATGCAAGCAACTAAACTAACAAAATAGGCTTAATATAATGCATGTGATATGGAATATTCTCCTTTAATTTCATCCAGACCTGTATTTTTGTAATATGGTACATGTTTAAAACAGTTGCACGAGCTTTCTGAAGGTTTACTGATAAGTGCTGAACTAATCACTTACATTTTCTTTGAATAAAATATACATAAACTGTAACAAGCAAATAGTGGATGAGGCTTTCACCAGTGACCACATTGCTAAACAATGAACACAAATGCTTGACAACAAAACATACAGAATGATGTACAACAACTGATTCATTTACCCAGTCAGTCAATTGTAAGTCTGCTGATAGCTAAGATACATGTCAGGAAGAAGCTTGATGCTTATTGATGCACCACCAACATTGTTAAACACTATAATACACAATAAACACTTAAGTCATTTCATGGCTAAGAGTATAAATGAGTTGGCTCATAAGAGCCCTTTGATTTCAGATGTGGCTAGATGTTTTACTTGCTCCCTCGGAGCTGGAATATTTCCACTCTTAGGCCCCGTTTACACCGATCTGGACAAATCTTTGCACGGTCAAAAACTTGCACGGTTCCACCTTGCGTTTACACGAGACCGGCGGGACTGGACAAATTTTTGAACGGCTAAGTGTGCAAGTTTGGGACCTGAAAAAAGCAGGTCAACTTTTTGACCGGCACGGTTCCATATTTCGTACGGACCCGTGTAAACACCCGAACCGTGCAACTTTTTGCTCAGATAGCGAGGTTATGACCTGGCATCAAATGCCACAACTGGTCTATACTTTGCACGGATCCCTGTAAATACCACTACAACAGAATTTGCACGGATCCATGTAAATATTTTGGGTCGGTGATTAGTCTTTGAAAATCACTTGCATTAAAATTCTGACACCTCCTGACCGGTCTTTTGAAATTCAATCCGTCGTTGAGTATGGTGATGTATTTGATTTGTAACGCAACACTGTTTTGTATTCTTAACCACAAGTCCCTCAAACGTTAACCCTCGTCAAACTGTACTTCTTGTTTGTAAACTTTTCCCTGATCTAACCCCAAGCCTTCCCTTCTCAGCAACCAATAATCTGGCTTTCAGCTTACCCACATTCACAGCTGAAGCTGAACTTTTGATCCAGTAAACACCGGCATATAAGAACACATTATGTCGGAGGTCAGGCTGATCGGGTTCTTATTTAGGGGGTGCTTAGTGACAAATCAGCTTCACAGTGTTCTTAAAATGTTCTTACATTTCTATATAAGTAATACGGGTACTACCCAAAAATGCCCCTAGATAAATGCCCCCTGTACTCAATGTTTTTATGTATTCACAGTAGAAAAATCAATTACAGTAGAAACATCAGTACAGTACTCAATACAAAAATATGACCACTTGACAGCTGATAGAGTCATGACTGCCAACATAAAACCACTTGTTTTTTATGTAATTATGACACCTTTTCCATTTTATAAGAACATGCTGAATTTTTCAGGCTGACCTTGTTCTTATAAATATCGGGCTGTATTGTCCAAATTTCAGCCTGCTGTTCTTAATCCATTTGTTGGTGTTCTTAATCCATTTGTTCTTATATGCGGGTGATTACTGTATCCACCCTAACCAACTTAATGTAAACATCCTTTTCCTGAAAAGGATACATAAAGTTGAACTCAAAAGAATCAAGTCATGTCTTATGACTACTGAAATCAGTTGACACACTACACGTCTAACCCTAACCTATCCGTAACCCTAACTCTATCCATAACCCTACCCATATCACTAACCATAACCCGAAGCTCTATCCCATCTCTAGCTAGTCTATTCCTAACCCTAACTCTATCCCTAACCCTAATACTAACCTATCCCTAACCCTAACCTACCCCTAACCTTCACCTAACCCTAACCTAACTCTTGCATTTAGTACAGCACCCAGTAAAAACTAAGTAGCTGTTTTTTTTAAAGTTAGACTCAAAAGGCTCTTGTAAAATTTGTATTTCTTGGATGTTAGGCTGTTTTGCTTCTCAAATTGGGTCCTAGTTTTGTTGGAGTAAAATTGGACTTGTTTGGGAGAATATCTAGTAGTATTTATGCAAGTTGTTATCGATGTCGAAATAACTTTAATTTAAGGCAATAGAAACTCTTAACTTTGCTATTACCATGATTCGACTTCAACATTATTTTCTATTTCATCAGGTTCTTTCAAAACATAAGCCTAAAGAGTTTTTGTTCTTATTATCTGTGGGTCTTTGCTGTATTCACTATTGTCTTTTTTCTTTGATGAGATGAAATAAAATATTGGTTTGAATTGTGTTTGTTTGAGACTTAGAGAAAATTAACATTGCTTAACTGCTTTACACCTTTATCTGTTAGGTTATTTTGTATACACTGAAAATTGAAAAGATCCGTTGCAGCCCCAAAGTGTCAATCCAGCCCTGCTGGCTAAAGTCTGATTCAGCCCTTCCTGGAGCCATTTGAGCGTAATCTAGGCCAAAAAAGCTACATCAAAAGGCTATTCCAGCCCACGGTAGGGCCCATTTGAGCCCAGGGACCAAATCAGCCCTAGCTAATTGGACCGTATTGGCCCTGATTTAAGGGAGCCAAACTGACTCAAAAATAGGACTGTATTGGACTCGCCATAAACGGCCCCATTTTTAGGGCTAAAACAGATCTTTCTGATTTACAGTGTGTAAAATGCCCTATTCCTTCGAACAGAAGAAGACGACGATGAATTAGTCAATAGTAAGACACACGAGAGAATTGAGCAACAGCCTACCTACATCAGAGGTTGAACACCTTTGGTTCAACATGTTCAACTATTTTCGTAAGTACATTTGTATTTTCATGCATTTAAGCAATAGGCTTAATGAAGAAGAGAACGAGACAGTAACAATTTCCAATTTCCTTCACCTCTTCACCTAGCATGTAACGAGGACGTTTTCATTCAACATACTAACTGAAAATACAATAATTAAATTTAAAAATCGAAAGAAAACTAGTATTGAAGAGTAAAGCCAAGGTCATGCACTAGTATATACACAAAACAAGTAAAAACCACTTAGCCGATTAACGAAAACGAATACAAAAAAGATGCTAAGCGAGAGATTTTGGCGACTCCAATCCAGTTGCACTTGAAAGAACTGTATGGTGAATGTTATTCCCATACTTTGGCTCCCAATCCAGTAAGTTACACTGGTAAAACGTTCGGAAGATGTTCATTATTTTTTTTCAAATTCGTTGTAGCTGGTAGCTTGTTCTTTCTGAGTTGCTCGCGTCATTACGCGCCGGAAGTCCTTTGAATTTAACTGACCGGAAACGCGTTTGAAAGAAAAATATATAGCATGAGCCGAGTGCCATATAATAAACTACTTACTAACCTAGCTAGCTCGAGCCGTACTGGGGAATATTGGCCCTCGGTCGTTTTTGTACGGACCTCGCTACGCTCGGTCCGTACTGTCACGACCTCGGGCCAATATTCCCCAGTACGGCCCTCGCGCTTGGTTAGTAAGAGGTTAGTAATAAGTGTGGGGTTATAATAATTGTTATTGTCATCCTCTGATGAACAATGATGATCCAAGTGATCTTGGAATACTGATCCGAACCAGATTACCCCAAATATAGCAAATTAAAAAGAATAACATAGGGCACACGAGAGCCACTTAGTTTAAGCCACTGGACAGCGAGTTCTATGAAATTGCAAGTGTGGCACATACATGTACATGTACAATCAAACAGCATTACTACATGTACCTGCAATGCTTAAAAAGCTGTGTCAAAAGCCCAGAGTCATAATAAAAATGTGAAATAGCAACAGAAACAATTTAAACATCATATAACTGCAAAAAATGCAATGACTTACCAACATTACTCTTCGTTACATGTTTGTGAATTGAATTTCACTTAGCTTTTCAAGCAAGCAGTTCTGTTTCTAAATGCATACTTTAAGCTTTTGTGCTTCAATAACTAGAACAGAAACACTCAGCAGCATGTGATTAAAATCAGATGATAAGTTTTGACTGTAACTTGTAAAAGCTGAAATGGACAAGAAGAAAGAGAAAGATCAAACTGGCTGGGGCATATTTGCCGTGGCCAAGATCGAGTTTAGTGACATTTCATTGCAAAAACACATCAAAAACACTGTTTTATGTCCTAATCTAGAAGACTTGCAGTTCTTGATACTCACATTTCTTCCTAGAGCCAAAACCATCTGGATGTTGTTTCAATTCATTTGTGACGCCATTATGGACTCATTGGTTGATGGTCAAAACAGCTACACAATTACTGTTATTCCAACAGATAATCTCACAAGAAGTTTTCCATTTTTGAATGAACCACGATTTTCGTCGTATACACCTGTATCATCATCAACGATTAGCAAAATAAGAAGTTCCATATCTTTACACCACTGAAATAGTTTGACCGTTGAAACCAACCGCGCGCTACACAGAATTGCATCATGGGTGATCGCACTCATTCCAAGGGTCTATCAGCATTCAAATCCAATATGGTTATGACTTCATGTAGTCTTACATGAAGTTCTGACCTCCACTGTGGCCGTTCGTTTCGAATTCCACGAAAGAACTCGGCTTTTTTTTTACACGATTTAGAGGTCTACCACGAGCTGGACAGTATTCAGATATCATTCGCATAGGCGCACAGTCATCCTAAGCTATTTTTCTTTTTCAGAGATGCAATGTAATTGGCCATTGGGAGGTCTGGAAAAACACAGCAAGATTTACCTGTACTTCCTTTAGATTTTGTGACACATGTATATAAGTCTGTGGAACAATATACCTAATGATGTTAGGCAGGTTGAGTCTATTGACTCTTTTAAGCGTGAACTTAAATCGTTTTATTTTAAGAGACTTTTCAACGTGTTTGATGGCGACAACTTTCGTACCTATAAAATGATTTGTCCTAAATGTCGCCGGGTAAATACCCTTACTGCGTGCACTTGTTAAGAAGCCTATTAAGTTTATTTACATTATTAAGTTAAAATTTTAGGAGAGGGTTGGGTTGGTGCTTAAACCTAGGAGGGGACTTATGTCCTATTGTTTTTGCACCAGTACTGTGGTACAAATCCTTAAATAAATAAAAGGATACTGCTGCATGTATTCCAGTTACTCTTGCATAAGTTTGCAAGTCAAGATAAATACATTATCTAACATGCCACTTTCATTTTTAGGGAATGTGCATTGTATATATTTCTGCAAATGTACATAGCATTAAAGTTTCAGAAGTAAATATAACAAAATATATCTAGACATACATGGCTTGATCTTTTTCTGTGCAATTTGCTGATATTGTACCATATTACTGTTGGTGCCAAATCGGCATTTCCTTTTTGGCTCTTGGAAGGGCCAAATCAGTTGAGAGGAAATGCCAAAATAGAATTTCGTTTGGCCGATTCAGAATTAACAGGGGCCAAATTGGTACCATCCAGAGCTGTTTTGGCTTATGTTAGTTCAAAACGGCCCAACATGGACCAAAGTGGCCCTAGAGACATTGGGGTCGATTTGGCCTTTAAACCTGATTTGGCTCTTTTCATTTTATAGTGTGCCTCCGAACAGCATTAGCTGAAACTTGATCTTTGAATGGTAGAATAATTCTGACTATGTTACTGTCTTCAGTATTTCTCTACGCTATGATGTGTGCTTGCTGAAGGGTTTCGAGAATCAATAATGGAAATAACAGAAGCTATAAGACTCCAAGGATATTCAGGACGGCTAAATATGGAGCCGCAATTTGGCCCATTCTTTATTAAAAGCCTCGGTTGTGGAAATGGCGCATAAGCGCGATGTAACATTGTCTTTTATAGAGCCTTTATAGCGTTTATCAGTATGACTATGGAAATGTAAGAACAAGCCAGTATTGTTAGACTTTCTATACACTTGAGTTTTAAGTTTTGTTCCATTCTTGATGATTTCAATGCCGATGAAAGGAATCCTGTCATCAACAGGAAGCTCTATCGTAAACCATAGACTGGGACGAAGGCCATTCAGGGTAGTAAGAAACATAGTGGCAGCGTCAGGATTTTGCATTCTTGCAAGAGTATCATCAACGTATCTTCTGTGCAGATGGGATGAGGCATCAAGCTATCGCGTGTGAGTTTTTCTTCGAGGTGGCACATGAAGACGTTCGCCATTAGGGGGCCAAGAGGGGAGCCCACAGCCACTCAATCCGTTTGTTCATACAACTGACCATCAAACTGAAGACGTTGATTAGTTGTGACAATTTCAAGCAACTTAACAAGCTGATCTTTTGGGAGGTTAAGCCCATATGTTTTATTAAACTAATCATCCGCGAAGGCTTTGTTGACCGGGATGTTAATAGTCTCATCCAACGGCACTTTGGTAAAGAGAGCTATAACGTCACAGAAGACCAGAATATTTAGTATTTCTAGAACCTAGTTTTTATACATTTTTGGCTTGATAATGACGTTACATTAACGTCTAAACGTCGTCGATTTTAATTCAGCTTTTTAGCCTTTTTTTAAGTTTTCTTTTTAATCTTAAAATGTTTTTAAGAAACCGTGTTGTCGCAGGGAACCTCCACTCTGACAAAAAGTTCTCTTCAAATCACACGAAATAATTTTTAGAATCAAATTTGTTTGAAGTTTTAACTAACAAAGCGCGTTTACCTTACATACATGAATTATAAAGTCGTTTATTTTTCTTTTCAAAGTTCCCGGGCGCCGCCATCTTGAATAATTGTGACGTGAAATGACAAAAGCTCTTTGTGTAAGAACAATAGAGCAACAAAGACACGTCAAGATTATTCAAGATGGCGGCGCCCGGGAAATTTGAAAACAAAAATACACGATTCTGAAATTGTTTTTTTTCTACTATAGATACTCTTCGGGGAAAAAATAAAATTAAAGACTAACGTTATTGCAAATACTATATCCTGTGGTTTAAAGTGATTCTTTGGTAGGAGTGGAGGTTCCGTTTAACGTTTTGGTTGTATTTTTAAAGTTAATATGAACTGTTATTTTAGATAGGTTTTAAACTTCCTATTTAAAACAAATTTTATGTACTTGACATGTCAACTACATTTTAAACATCCTACGTAAAACCTATTTTTACAATACTGATAATTTGTAAAATACGTTTTTAAAAGTACGACCATTGCCAACATAGCCTTCAAAACAGTGTTTAACTAGTATTTTTAGACTGTTTGAACGAAATTTTTAGGCCAAAGTGTTAAACTAATTTAAATCCCCTATTTCACACAGACTGAATACATTTCTCTGCCACACGACAATGCAACAGCACTTTATTGACAAGAAGCTTTTTTCCACGATGGTGTGTTGTCCGGCGAGTCTGAGTGGCCAGAAGACTTCGACTTCGAGCGGCTAGATGATTTCGACCTTGAGCGTCGTTATTTCCTTGGTATAGAATTATGGCGGGAACCTTTGGATGGTTTGCAGCGAACCTCTGCCCCTTGGTGTTCGCTCCGTAAACATTTTCGAGACTCCCTCGCTGGCCATGGACTAATGGTATGGGCCAAACGACGTTGGGTGGCCCCCGATTTAGGCGGCATAACTCGATAACTGCGAATTAAAGCGCTGATTTTTACGCAGACAACGAACAAAACTGTTGTACTGCCCGGCAAGAAAAGAAAAAAAAAAACTGACGCACGTGACAGAGCGTGACACTGGCTCGTACCCAGGCTCCCCATTCAGTGTTAGAGAACTTCGTTTCCTGCCTCTTTCGCAAGCTCGACTGGCAGGAAAAAAAATCCAATTCTGTTTTGAGCTCAAACTACATTAAAAACAGAGGGGAAATTATTTCAATGCCATAAAATATGTTTTAACGATACTTGAAATACATTACAAATAAAAAGCATAATTTTGAACTTCTTACCAAATACAACACAAATACCCTAACTGTGAAAATCGTCAGAATATATTCAAAACAGTTGAATATCAGTTTAAAAATACGGCTGGTTTGGTAAGGGATGTTATTTGTGTACAAGGCAGTGACCACTGTCGTTCTTCCCCAACCATGGACAACCATGGAATGGTTTGCAAATGCTCGCAAATAAGGCACGATTCCTAATTTTTCTGTCATCTTTCGCTGGCAGCATATTTTAAACTGTTTTGCCCAAGTTTTCGTCCTTCGTACTAGATATTCATGTTATTTGTTGTGGGGAATTAACTTCGCAGAGCTGGCATCATTTGGCCCTTAGAAGAAGGCCTTTAACCTCCAATTACGATGGCTGAAATACAGCTGAAAGACTTTAACTGGACATCCTCTTGAAGTTTTTTATTTCTTGTTAATTTTGATTTTTCACACAAACAAAAATAGAATTACAGTACAATGATAAATAAATTACAAAAAGTAGCTATAGCAAAGATTTTGACGTCGAGTGACCTTCAACCCGTCGAGACCTCCGGTACGGTTTTTGCTTCTCGCAACAGCTCCTGGCTCGCTCTGGTCTCATTCAAAGAACTCCTCTGATCCCACATCAGCTGTTTCCGTGAGGCGAAACATCGTCTTCTTCAGCACATGCTGACTTTTCTTCCCTCTTTTACCAGAGTAGATGGAAACAAAGAGCCTGGCTGTTTGAAGTAAAACTCGGGGATCACGAGTGTCGGCATCAGTTTGCTCACCTTTGCCCTTCAAACAATTTCTTGACGGTTTTACCAATTTATGGAGTTTCATGGCGTTTGCTAGCTATGTTACCCTCGGAGAGTAGCTAAAGCAGGTATTAATTGAGTGTTCTATTGGATTCAATAAATTAGATGTTATTGCAGATAGACGCTTTTTGGCCGAGCGGTTCGCAATGACAGTAATTTAGTTTTGTTTTTGTTAAAAATGCCGCCTTCTCACCTCTCGCGAGAAGGACCTCACCTCACCTCTCTCTCGTACTGTGAAAAAATTTGTTCATATTAGTCGAACTCTGTTGTAAATTCGTTTTGCTGTTGAAGCTCTTTTAATTGTAAATAAAGAAAGCCTTGCGCAGATTTCGATACACGCGCGGCAATTGTTTTTATTACTCGTATCGTTATAAGCAACCGTACCACTTTCCATTAGATTGAGATAACTTATGTAATTAGCCAAAACGTTTATATCTTACCTTTGTAAAGTATTGCACCAAACGTAATACCATCTTTTGAGTGTGGGATTGAATTTCTTTTATGGCGTTCATCTCTTCCTGGGTAACATTGACCAAACGCGTTGCAGCCGGTTTTAAATTTAGCGCTCCTGCTATAATCACCTCGCGCAGGTGATCATAGCGACATATGACGCGATCGTCCAGCAATCAGAACTTGAGATTCTCAATGATCACCTCAGAAATATAGATATATTTTTGTCACCTCAGAAATATTATATACTCTTTTAAAGCAAATTACCTGGAGGTAGAGGAGATTATTGCGGATTAATAACACCTCAGCAATATTATTAATCCGCAATAATCTCCTCTACCTCCAGGTCATTAGTTTACTTCAAAAGAGGAGTATATGTATTAAGTGTTTTAAAAGAGTTCCACATTAATATTTTATACAATTATTCACTTCTTTCACTGACACTGAGGTGAATAATTGTTTTAGTATATACCACACAAGCTGAATAACTAGAGGACCAAAGAGTAAATTTATTTGCGACAATATACCGACGAAAGCCATTTTGTTTTTCTTCCGGCTGCTCCAAGGTGAATAGTACTTGGCTAATCACCTCCGAGCTAGCCAATCAGCTGGCGCAAAAATAATATTCAGTTGTGTGGTATATAAAAATAAATGATAATCGCTATCGATGTTAATATTATGTAACTAGCAAGTGCTAGCGAGATTTATATGTTTATGCAATTTACCGGCTTTTTCCAGCATCTGCTTATATTCTTCCAAAGTCTTTTTCAGCTTTTCTTTACTCGGCTGTTTGTCTTGTTCATTTCCTCTTTCCACCCATTCCGTGACTTCTGCTAGTAATAAACGACAAACGTCGTCCAATGTTTTCTGTTCACTTGGATGCTTAGAATTTTCACCTTCCCACTCACTCGGTTGCTCAGACTGTTCTCCTTGTCGTTTATTCGGCCGCTCAGAATGTTCTCCTTTCCTTTTATTCGTTTTGTTAGACTGTTCTGGTTCTCGTTCGCTCGGTTGCTCAGGTTGTTCTCCTTTATGTTCACTCGGTTGCTCAGACTGTTCTTCTGAAAGTTCACTCTGCCGCTTAGACTGTCCTCGTTCTCGTTCATTCGCCTGCTTAGAATGGCCTCGTTCTCGTTTACTCGGCTGCTTTGATTGTCCTCGCTCTCTTTCACTCGGCTGCCTAATCTGTTCTCGTGGCTCACTCGGCTGATTAGGCTGTCCTCGTTCTCGTTCATTTGCCTGCTTAGACTGTCCTCGTTCTCGTTCACTCAGCTGCTTAGAGTGGCGTCGTTCTCGTTCAATCAGGTGCTTTGACTGTCCTCGTTCTCGTTCACTTGGTTGATCAAACTGCTCTCCTTTTCGTTCAGACTGTTCGCGTTCCCGTTCGCTCTGCTGCTTAGACTGCTTTTCTTTCCGTTGGTTTGGTTGTTCAGCTTGTTCTCTTGCCCGTCCAGTCTGTTGCTTAGACTGTTCACCTTTGTGAAAGGCTAAATAATACAAAAAAAAAGAAAGAAAGAAAAGGGGAACAGTTTCAATAACAACCAGCACCGACATTGGTAAAACAAATGACTGAAGCCTGGAAATCGCTCTATTGTTTCGCGGTATTATCGAATGTCAAAATTTCCAACAAAGCTATACACAAAGGTTTATCAAAGAACACGAGGAAAGTAATCACTCGTCCGAAGCATAGTGGGACAGCCAGAGAAATAAGATCTTGTCGAAGTGAAAGTGGAATAGCTTAAAAAAAAAAGAGCGATGCTTGTTAAAATTTGTTTATTGATGAAGGAAAAACACATAAATTCCTTAAGGCTTGTATTAACTAGTTACGAATTCGAAGTCGGAGTCGTAATCTGCCCGCAGAGCGATACGATCTAGTGAAATTGAAAACGACAGAGTCCGAAGTAAACACCGATTTAGCTTATAACTCCATCGCAAGCAAAAGCTGAATAATACAAAAGTCACAGTACTCGATTGCAGGCATCGTGATTGGGTGCTTCTTCTTCTGAATTCAACTATCCAGTTTTCATTGGATCATAAGCGACGGAGTCGCAGCGGAATCGGAAGAAAATAGAAACGTTCTGTTTCTTCCAACTTCGACTCCATCGAGCTTTTGACTCCTCTTTCGACTCAGATATTTATCAGGTCACAAACGTTCTTTTGACTGCGACTCCGATACCGTCGCTAATGAAAACCAGCCTTAGCTAGGGTTACTCTCAACCTCGCGTGTGTCCTCCAAGCCACGGTTGTTCGAAAGCCAATTAGCACTAACCCACGATTCAAGGCATAAATTTATTCTTCGATTAAATTCTGTTCCTCGAAGCTCAATTAGCGCTATCCAAGGATTAAACTAAGGGTTAAATTTAACACACCTAGCGAGGTGGATCAACTTGCTAATCGGATGAAAAAGGGGGACAAACAAATCAAGATGGCGGACTTACAGTTTGTTGATTTTGCTTTAATGCCTTGCCCGGTAAGGAAAGCAAACCAATTCGGGCTACCTGACGACTTTTTCATCATAGATGTTAGTATTCTCTCACAGCGAGCATTCCAGGCCGCGTCCAGTTTTCCCGCGGTTTTTCGCACCACCGGCGAACCACTGTTTAACGACCCGCAAAGTGTTTTACACATCGACGACGAAGCAAGAAAATTCAATATTTCCGCTCTCAGGGGTGGAATTCAGGCTTTTTTGGCTTGATAAAGGCGAATGTTTTATAGACAAGATATTGTTAAATTTTAATTTAAGCATTTTTATTGGTTCTTATATAAAGCAAATATAGTTGAGACATAAAAATTGGGCTTTCTTTTTCTTTTTATTCAACAACAAGTTCCTATCAATTTTGTATAAGCCGTCATAATTATCGTTTCCTTCCCATAGTACTACACCATTTCTGCCAGCATGTGTCGGAGATTGCGTGACTAATACAAACATTTGAAGATACAATTATTTCGAGCGAGACCTTTTAGAACATGTGATGATAGGATATTTAGATTATATGTCAATGACAGTCGGTAATCAAAGATGGACACGTTCCAAGTATTTTCGCATCGGTTGTCAGGTTGTCAGCAACAGAAGATCATTGTTGACAGATCGTTAGTTTTTCATTGTATTGTGCAATATAGTTAGTTGCCTGCAGAGAGTGAAGGAGAGCTGTACCTGAGAACTTTGAACTGTGAATTAAATCATCTAAAACCAACTTTATTCTGTGATATCGTGAAGTTCGGCCCTAGGGCATTCGCGACAAGTGGCACCTCCGACGGGACTCAAGATGGAAGGGAAACTGGTGAAATTAAACGCGAAATTAGCGCTGTTAGATCTGACGCGTGGGAAAACCGATGGAATTGTCGGCACTGGTATTGTCGAGAAAATTTGCCGACAAAAGGAAGCATTGCAGGCCATTGTTGGTAGCACCGAAGAGCTAAAAAGAGAAGTGGAAGAGGCCAAGCTGGAAAACGGAGAAAGCCTAGACAAGGTAAAGGAATGGGGGCGAGAAATCGAAGAAAGAATTGACATTGTTGATAACGAGATCAAGGTTCTTGAAACGCGCGTGAAGTCAGCCATCGCCGAAGCCGAGAATACAGAGAGAGAAATGCGAGAGATTCAGCTGGCTCGCGAGCGCGAAGAGCAACAAAAATTTGAAAAGAAACAGCTGGAGCAAAAAGAAGAATTCAGTTCTAAGCTAAAGAATTCAACGCAGAATTTTCCTTCTCACTCAAGCAAACAAAGTGTCAAATTGCCCAAGCTTGTAATTACGAAATACAATGGAGCTCTTGAGAATTGGCTGTCATTCTGGAACAAATTCGAAGCGGAGATCGACAAAGCGGATTTGCCTCCAGTAACGAAATTTGCCTATCTGAAAGAGCTAGTGGAGCCACGTGTGAAAAGAGGCATTGATGGCCTTCCCTTTTCTGCAGAAGGGTACGAGCGAGCTAAAAACATCCTCAAAGCTACTTATGGGAAGACATCCGAGATTATCAATGCGTATGTTGAAAATATTTTAGCACTTCCAACCATTTCCGGAACGAACGCCGCAAAAATACACGATTTTTATGAGTCACTGTTGTACAATGTGCAGTCGCTGGAAACGCTTGGCAAAACATCTGAATGCCTGGCGTTGGTTCGAGGAATCCTGGACAAGCTGCCGGGAATCAAAGCGGAACTAGTACAAGGGAAACCGGAGTGGAGAACTTGGGATTTCACTCAGCTCATTGACGCCCTTCGCGAGTGGAA
>CM042752.1:20641776-20655150 GCA_022496165.2 Catalaphyllia jardinei
GACGCTACGAAATCTGCAGAGTTTGGGATGTTTCCTTGTCGCATTACTCTTCCCAACGCCTGAGAGTGTTTTTGCACCTTATGAGAGACTGTATTTCGCGAAGCGTGCAAGCACAATGTCACCTCAAAGTCTAATCGAATTAATTTGCGGTTTAATTCGCGCCAGAAGTCTTCTGGAATACCACAAACCTTAACTTAAAGAAAATCTCCGCTAAAAATTTCCGTTTTTAACAATTGCCATAATTGCGAAATATTAAAATGCACCTGAATACATTAAGAAATGATAGGTCTAATCATTTTTCTGGACGTGCCGCTAGATTGGCTTCTTGTTTGCCAGTTTATTCTGACCGTGAAAAACAGAAGTGTCAAGTTACCATTCGAAACTAACAAATAAAAATATCATGTTGCATGTATCTGCAACAAAACAAGAAATTTGATTGGCTGCTTATAGTAGATCCAATCTGATTGGTGTGACATACATACATCTCCCACTGATCCACTGATCCACTAACTTAACCACCCGTCCATAACATAGCCGACGCGCCGACTAAGAGGTATTTTTTTTTTACAAAAAAATAACTCAAAAATTAAATTCGATAAAACTAGGATCAGTAATCAAAGATTAGGAGTATGTTCTGCTCCTGTGTTAATAGTTGTCTGTTGTTTAAATTCCTATTTTCACGCAAACGGCTGAAGTTTTACAAACAGATGTGACATACTGGCAAAGGCCAGGTGAACTACGATTTAATGAACTTTGATGACACGCTGCTTCAGCTCTAGTTTCGGTAGTTTAACAACAATTGCCTTCAAAATTCAGGCTAAACATCTCAGTTTCACTTGTACAGGTAATACTTATACATAATTTTTTATAACAAATACTTGACGTGTTACATCAAGTATTCTAGGCCGGAAGCACAAATATCAGCCAACATCTGTAACATCTGTAACATTTCTGCTTGCTTGTCGGTTTACCCGTGGTGTATCGTAGACAAACTAAGTGCGACAGGCAATAATTAAATTATTTCCGCTGACGAATAACCAAACATTCGGTTAGTATTTTGGTTGGACAGTAGACTCTTTTGTAAGTCAAGCTTTCGCTCCTTATCTTTTGTTTTATGGAAATAATTATGGAAATAATTTCTATTGTTCGCAAGACACAGGTTAGAAATCACCGGCGCGTAGCAAACTCACCGAGCGCGAAATTCAAATATCTTCGGAAGTGATAAGTGTTACAAACACAGCCTTTATCGCGTGGTATTACGTGATGTTCTTCAAGAACGTTACTCTCGGGGCGGCAAAAAAGTCCGTGGGTGTCGCGATCTAATCAAACTTGGAAGTTACAATTGTATTTGAATAACAAACGGCTATTTCACAGTGGAATCATTAAAGCGGCTGTTAGGTTGGCACGTTATCATTGTAAGTGAATCAAAATTCAAATCCTCCTCTTTTTTCGTTCGCTTATTTTCCTTAACTCCATTTATAACATGCGATGCGATTAAAAAAAATTGGACGCCGTCTTAAAATACCCAGCCACTGGGACAATGAATATGAAAGAAAACATGTTGTCCGCAAGCCGAAGGGAACAAAGAGAGCGTGATTACACACTTTTTTTTACATTTGAGTGACCTCACTTTTCGGACGGGCCCAAAAGGTTTTAAAGAACATAATTATTTGTCCTTCCTCTCGATCCGATATAATCCGAGTCTAAGTTCGGGTCACCGAACAGAAAAATCCCTAAGGAAAGATAACAAAAGCTCATTGTCTTAAAAATCCTAACCAAAACAATAGGCAAAGTTTGATACGAACACAAGTCCGACTATGTTGGCAACATTTTGCTTTTCCTTAGTTCTGGCTCACTCTTATCGGCCTTGGCTTCAGAGCACTCTTTCATGGATTCAATTTTGATCTCTGCTCCGTTTACACGGATCCGGACAGATATTTGCACGGACAAAAATTTGCGCGGTTCCACCTTGCGTTTACACGGGACCGGCGGAACCGTGGACGAATTTTTGAATGGCTGAATGTACAAGTTTGGGACATGAAAAACGCAGGTCAACCTTTTGACCGGCACGGTTCCATATTTCGTACGGACTCATGTAAACGCCCAAATCATGCAACTTTTTGCTCAGATAGCGCGGGTAAGGCCTGGAATCTAGTTATGTTTTGTCTGGCTGCTTAGCAAAAAAGAAGCATTTTCACAGTTACATTTTTTTTGCTGCGTTTTGTTAAGACAAACCAAACCAACACAAGCAGATTAGAGATATGAGAAGACGAGCGGCGGCAGCATGCATCGCTATTTTTGCCAGATTAGCTGGGCTTTTGCAATACACGTTGCTGCAAATGGCTGTTGTTTCCAGTCGTTATCGATCGAGGCAAATTCACGTTTGAATTTCTTGGTGAGCATGTACAGCCCACGAAACAATCAACCGAGGGAAGCGTCACGGGCAGAAAGCCAAGAAAGGCATGGATACGTCCAGGGCGAACCTCGCAGTGGTGGGTATAATTCTATGAGTAGTGCAATAACGGCGGAGCAGTGGAAGGAGAACTTCAAGATGTCCAAGTCGACTTTCTTTAAGTTTATAGATGCTGTCAGGCCATTTTTTGTGAAACAATGCACAAACATGCGAATGCCTGTGTCTGTAGAGGAGCAAATGGCAGTCACCCTGTACTGTCTTTCGGATCAAGGGAGACACCGCAAGATAGCAAACGCTTTTGGGCTTGAAAAATGACAGTTGCTTATAATTCGAATGGTATGCACTGTTCTTCCAACTGTTCGAGGTCCTTAATATGTTAAACTTCCCAATACTGCGAATGAACTGGAAGAAGCGGTTAAAATATATATATATATATTATTTCCTCAGAGTTTTGGTGCGGTCGAGAGAAAACATCTGGGAGAAAACAACCAAAAGGAAATGTAACTGTTTTTCTGAATTAAAAAAGAGGTTTTCTATAAACGTGCAAGCCTCCTGTGACTACAAGTACTGTTTCTCTGACTTGTTGTTAAATTGCCAGAAAGTGTACACGATACTCTTATATCTTACAACTCTGCTGTAAACACGATGCTGAGAGATGGTGCATGCCATCCCGCCACTGTATATGTTACATAGTATAACCACACCGTTTTAGGTAACTCAAAATATTTTTTTTTCTCTTTACAACAATCTTTCGCTCGATTCTCTAGCACATGGTCTTTGCTTACGTCATATGACATGTACCAAGATGTCCAATCCCTTGGCGCGCAGACGCCTGACACCACAAATTTCTCAAGGAAATAACGTAATTTTACTACTTAACATATAAACACTCAACACCAGTGGCGGGAGAAACAGTGAATTTTGTTTCCCCGAGACCCTCAATGTTAAATGTGTAATTTATGCAAAATTGCACGTTTTTAACAGGCCAGTACAGAAAGAAGCGAACTTGCCTGGATTTCATATTCACACAGTTTATAATTTCTACTTTGATCATTCTCCTGAGCTTAAAGTCATCTTAAGAAAAAAGGTTTTCCCACTTCTTGGCCGTTTGAAAATATAAGTATCGAGACTTAATTTACATGTAAAATTTTAGCTGATTTTAGAGAGTCATAACTCTTCTAGTACAGTGTATGCGAATTTCTCGACAAATAAAAAGCTCTAAAGAAAGAGCTATGCTATGGGTATACCATATCTAATTGGCTAGTTTGGCCCGTGAACATTAAACATGCTAGACGAAACACTATAAAGGAGAAAGGTGCAGATATTGTCATTAAAAGATAGAACTCATCTGTAGCTTTCTTCTATTTTACAGTTATTTAAAAAAACACCGAGGGCTTGTCTTGAAACTCTAAAAATCTGTAGCTAAAGCGTTCAAGAACCTCTAAAATCAATACGCGATGTAGAATGCTAGAACGAAAAGGGGGTTCTAAAATCTCCAAAAGTTCTAAAGTTCTAGAGTATCCATGGTCCATATTGTGACTCTAAAATTTCTAAAGCTCTAGAATAAGTTAGGTCTTTTGGGGGTTCTAAAATCTATAAAATCGCTAATGTTCTAGAATATAATTACTATGAAGCTCTTCTAACTAGAACAGTTCTAGAATGCGATAGAACTTTCTAATGTCAAAACCTGCACCTTTATGCTATAAAGGGTATCTTGCACGGGCCAGTCCAACTGCAAAATGAAAATTTATTAATAAATAAAAAATATATATATAATGTATTGATGATGAAAACTAAAAAATTACGCAAGTTCAGTGACGAATTGGAAACATGGATTTTGGTGGAAATCATTTTTTTTTGGAGTCCATTGAAGACGGCTCGCAGGATCTTGCACGTTCCCGGAGGCACCTTCCACAATTGCAGTTTTAATTTCAACGTGAGCTTTGGGCTTTGGGGATAGCCGTAGAAAATAAAACTCGTACCGCTTAAGGAACGGGACTTCCCGAACATACAAGAAGCAACGATTTTCACTTTGCTTGAGCAGAGCGTAGCTTTCACGATGTATAAAATTTATCGCTCCTTTGATCAACAGATGTATCATGAGACTTTTTGGGTGGCTTGTTGTCTGCGCGAGGGAAAATATTAGAATCATTGTTGGAATTTATGAATTAAAATCAATTTCTTGTGGTATATATTATCTCACTGTTTTAGAATATACTAAAACAACTATTCACCTCAGTGTCGGTGATAAGCGGTGGATATTAGCGGTGGATATTATCCACCACTAATCACCTCCACTTCGGTGAACAGTTGTTAACTACAAGGCCAGAAGACAGAAGCCAGGCAGAGCGAAAAAAGAAGGATTAAGAAGACAACCGCTGACAATGCTGAATTCACAAGCTCGGATGACGAGTTTTTCAGTCGGGCAGCAGAGCACCTGGCACAAGCCAAGAAAATAAGACAGATTGGTAAGGATGGTGGTAATTATCGAACTGTTGTTGTAAGGCTGAATGATGTTGATATGGTAATGGAGGCTGATAGTGGTGCTGATGTTAACATCATGGAGGAGCACCAATGCAAGGCATTCATCCATAGAACGAGTGATAAGCCCACCCTAACAGACAGTAATGTCAGGCTGCGAACTCTTCAACACAAACTTGAAGTCAAAGGAAAATTCAAGACAGTTATTCGTAATCGGACATGCGGGAAAGCTACTGAGTTTGTTGTGGTATCTGGAAGAATACATTCACACCTATTGATCAGTTAGGAAACATTAACAGAGTTAGGAATGCTGAAGATCCAACCCGATGGCCGTTTCGCAGAACCCAATGACCTGGCAGTTGATAAGGAGGGACACAGCACAAACACTGTCAAACAAGACAAACAAGAGAAAGATGAACAAGACTTAAAAGATCTAATTACCAAGTACAGCCACTTATTTCAAGGTATTGGCAACACAGAAGACAAGAAGACTGGCAGCGAAATCCTAGGCCGATTCCATATGAAACCTGAAGCAGTTCCAGTTGCGCAGAAACCTAGACAGATACCATACTTTCTTCAAGAACTTCTAAAGAAATGGCTGGAGCAAGGTGTAAATGAAGAAATCTTTGAGAAGGCACCTGACGACGAACAAGTAACTGAGTATGACTAATGTGTGAGCCTGCGAGCTGGAGCCGGAGCCGGAGCCGAAGCCGGAGCCGCAGCCTATTTTACGAGCCACTGTGTTTTTCTCTGTTTTTTTTTTCTTTTTTGATTTAACGCTAATGCTTTACTTAGTAAATGCTGCACTTGGCTGAAGAAACAAAAGTTTTCGATTTCTTTCGGGTGTCAAAATTTCGCGCAAGTAGTGTTTCTGTCTGTATAAAATTTTTAATTTCATCGAACGGATTTTGAAGGTCAGTTTTCTGCTATAAATAAAAAACTTAAGTTTCCCTCGCACTTTTTCGTATGAAAATGCTGATTATGTAAAGCTGGCTAACATCAGAATATAAACAGCTAGAGAAACGTTCAAGTGAGGCGAAGTTTAGGTAAGATGACATTGAACATTGAACGTGCACCGCAATGCAAAGATTCCTGAAATTTCGTATAGGTTTCATCCGACCAGAATATTCGAGATCACCTCTGGAGGTGCTCCAGTTATTTCTGCCAACCAAAATTTGCTGACTGCTTCATTTTTGACAAACCGGTTCATCATTGCCATACTTCTCCTCACTTATGTAGCGAATTTGGAAAAGGAATATAAACTGGTAAGAGTCTGATTACTCTTAATTAGCCCGGTTTCATCGGATTTCATTTTCTTCGGGAGGTCGACCCAGCATGTAAAAAATGCCATATTAGGGCATTATACCCATTTTTGGATTTTTTGACGGGAATTTTTCGGGGCTTGCAAAAAGAGGCTGAGGGCTCGCGGCTTGCGGCTCGCGGCTCCCGGCTCGAGGCTCGGGCTCGCAGGCTCGCAGGCTCGCAGGCTCGCAGGCTCGCAGGCTCGCAGGCTCGCAAAATAACCTCCCTCCCCCCAGTAACTTGGTGTTCTCCTATAGCAGTATAACCAAAGCCAAAGTTTGGAGGAACATCATCAGACAACCTGGAGCCGCATATGATCAGGCCGAGTGTCGACTTGCGAGTCCCAAATAGGCACATGGAAAAGAAGCCAAATTTCGCAGGCACCAATTGTTGAAGATTCCATTTGGCCATGACTGCACCATCTGGACGAAACTATACCTTCGGTAGGGATCCCACCAGCTAGTGTTACGCCCGGAATCAAGGTCCATTTCAACTTTCAGAATACCATGGGGTAATTTCAGACCTAAAAGGCTGGTAATCGGCGCAAAGGCATCTCAAGACCTGTTTGAAGAGGCTATGAGCAGAATCTTCGGGGACATTCCTCGATGCCTCATTCAAATCATCTTAATCCACCGTAAGAAAAAAGATGGCGGCTGTACATTTTACCACATACCTTGCGAAGCCAACTAAGCCCACTGGGCATATAGAAAGATATGGTTTAAAGGCAGTCGTTTCTATGCTAACAGCATTGCTCTTGTCGAGTTTGAATGACTTAGGACTTCTCGTTGTGTTTTTATACGCTCTTTTACAGTTTTCGTGCGCAAAGCATCATTAATAGGTTAACGTACCAGTCGCCATCTTTTTCTTTACCCTGGATTGGAAAGAGCAGATGGAAGGAACACAATGCAACACTGGAGCTGGTATTTTAGGAAGCTGAAGACTATGGGGTCACCTTGAACAAAACAAAGTGTGTATTTGATCAGGCACAAATCACTTTTCTGGTTATCAATTTGGCTGGGGCGGTCTCGAACCGACACCGGAGAAAGTACAAGCCATCCACGAGTGTCCAGCCCCCGTATCGAAGACAGAAGTAAGAACTTCTCTCCAAGTTTATACCACGGTATGCTTCGCTCACGAAACCGTCGAGACAGTTGACATATAAGGACATTAAGTTACAATGGGGACCTGAAGAGGACAATGCTTTTGAAGAATTGAAAACTAACATCTCCATCAAAGACAAAATGGCACTCTCCAACCTAAAGTTGCCAATCATGGTGAGAATCGAGGCTAGTTACAATGAGGGACTTTTGGCTGGCCTTTTCCAACAATCCACTGGGGCTTGCAACCAGTGGATTTATAACATGGCGACACTATAACATGGCGACAACAACTTGGGCGCTAAACTGACATGTTTAATTTATGATTGACTACAACTAGTTCTTACGATGCATGATGAAGGAAAACGAAGGTCTTTTTTATCCTAGCACACCACAATCAGTTAAGCAACAGTTGAGCGAAAACGCTTAACCTGGTCTCTAAAATTATCAATGAAAAATTCGCTTCTTCGAATCAAGATTATAATGAAAACGTAGCCAAAACAAAGTACAAATACTCAATGAAAATGTAGACAAGCAAAGTCAAAATATACTCACCTCGAAGTAAACATCTTTGCCAGGTAAAAGTCAAAGGCTCGAAGTAGGGTTAGGATTGTTCAGAATAATCTTAACATTGCCGAAACTTAATTAAACAAAGGAGCTTGCACTAAACGCGGCGGAAATTTTGCAACTGAAATGAATTCTGCACACGTCATTGCACACGCCATTTTATTGAGCACGGCCGTGCGTACATGAAGATTTTGTTCATGATAGCTCAATAGGATTTAGATAGGACTAGCGCGCGCTATGTTATAATGGGTTATGAACATGCAAGATGTGGAATTTGAAATGAAATATGAGCCTGGAAGAGATGAAGCAGATCCTCTGGTTACAACGGTACTGAGAAGATTGTGAGGGCAGCTATAGAAAAAGAGCATGCAGTTGTGTTGGATAGGATAAAAGAAGAAACGCGTCGAGCTCAACAAAACCATCAAAAAAGGGAAATGGGAAACGAGCAAGAAGGATGTTGATCTAGCTCCATTTTATCCAGTCAAAGATTAGCTACATGAAGCAAAAGGACTGATCTTTAGAATGGAAAGAATGTTCTACCCACAAAATTACAGCAGAAAATTATCAAAACAGCTCACAATGTTCGTGCGAGAATTTATTCAATGTCCATGTTTTGGCAGGTAAAAAATTGGCAAAAATTTGGCAAGTTCCAAATTTTTGTTTTAACCAAAACTTCGCTGATCGACATATACGATACAAGATTTACAGAAAACAAAACGTCTAAATGCAAAAGTTGATAAATGGTCGTCGTCTTGGGTACAAATCAACGATTCTGGTCTCACTTAGGGTGTTGACGACGAAACATCACCATTTTTAGCTGTCAAAGCATCGTTTAGGGGGAACTAGAAGACATAATAATTAAACTTCATTTGATTTCTGCTAATCTCTCGATTACGCGAGTCGAGTCTACAAGTGCCCACGGGATCCTCTCTTGAACAACAGCTAGTAATCGAACCTATTCTGTTTAAAGTGGTATCTTTTAAGGGTATAATGAAGCTCAGGCAACGTCCACATAAGTCACCCATAGGAGTTAAATTAAAATTTTCTGACGAGAATTTTTTTGCCTTCAGGTTTCATATGGGAGCTCCCCCCGGGTTGTGGGAGTGAAATTGGGTTCACCACTACAACTTGGAAAATAATAAATATTTTCCAAGTTTAAAAGAGGGAGATGCCGTATCCTGTGTTTCTTACACGAAGATGTTACCATTGTACATCTTTTGTTTCCTACATGACGTTCTTTACTACCCGACAAAGAAGGGAACTTTTCACATGTGTATGGGGCAGTATACTCTCAGAATGTATTAAACAGCTCGTGGTCTTGAAGTGTTCTGTTGAAAGCTTATATATTGACGGTCTCAACATAAAATTTGCGTCATTTTAAATTTGGACTCGTTGGAATGCTACTAGGGACCATTAACTAACTGTTTCGCGTCAGACAAAGGCTTTTAACCGGCCTTTGAACGTGTTTGATTGTTTTTAATTGTCAAGTAGTAGACTGAGAACATATTTTTGCTAACCCTGTTTTCAAAACTCCAGGTGTAGTTATTCGGCGGTTAACAACACCAGAGTGGTCTCCAACGTTGAGTTAGTCGGTGAAAATGGATTGTTATTTTGGCCAAGTGCGACACGCCATCTTCAGAGTAACGTTTTTGATGCCGCGAGTTTGTTTAAGGCCAATCACGTGGTACATTGAAATGCACCTCGTGAGAACATTTTTTCTGTGTGGTGTCCGACCAACTTACTCCACGTTGGATGACACTGGTTTTGTTTACCGCCAAGTAATTGGATTATCTCAATATTTTGAAAATGTGCTTTTTGGACACGGAATAGTGCGGTAAGCTGAATGTATTACAACTTTTCTGCACTCAATAGTTGGGAAATGCGAATCAACTGAAAATGGGCGTTAGATTCATGTCTGGACGTGAAGTCGATTATGTCGTTTTTCTTGGAAATACCAAGATATTTGAAGAAAAATAAAACTAAATAGAGTTCTTATTTTTACTGAGACCCACTTATACGCAACAGTAGAGCAAATTCTTTTTTTTACACCTTGCCGAACTATATGTGATTTTTGTGGACGTTTACTCTTAACTACTAGTTCAGAAATGATTTAATTTATTTCTGAATGGTTTCCTTTTTGAAACGTTTCACGAAAACCAAAAAGTCCGTGTTATTAGAGGGTTTAATCGTTTTTGTGATATATTACTGCCAAATGAGTGGTGCTAGGAAGTAAGTTTTACTTCCACTACCTTAACAGGGACAGTGTTTACAAAAGTCCATATCATCAGGCGAATGTTTCAAAAAGCACAACGCAACATTTAATTTGAACATTTTTTTTCCATTACCAAGGTGCGTGTTTTTTCACTGTCTCAAAAGACGGTTTACAGGAGTTGGCAATGAAATTTTACTTGTATTTGTATCGATAAGCTAGTTTCTTATTATATACTACATGCTCCTTGGCAACTTTTATTAAACTTATTGCAGTTATATTGTAAGGCGCCGTTACCTTGCGTATGTAGGCCCAATCGATTTGAGCCAGTGCGCGTCCGGAAAAAGTGGTCCAATTGCCCCAGACAGGACAAAGGCAAATCATTCTGAGCGCATAACGACGAGAATCAAGCTGGTCGAAGTTACTTTAGAAAAGAAAAATATTTATATAGATTTATCGGGTCGAAAGAAATTTCTCAAGTATCATTCGCACAGTATTCAGTATGGAAAAAAATACACTTACTTGAAAATTCTCCTCTTGGAAGCATCTTCTTGCCAATATTAGGCTGAAAAAACAACATAGATTAGAAAGATCTCATCAAGAGCAATGTCGGCAGCCTTGGCGTGGCTCGGGTCGAACGGCCTACCTGTACTTCACATTAGCTTCCCAAACTCATTAATAATTCATCAAGTGAAGGAGGTTTGGATACCCGGTCTTAATTAGCATAGATTTTGACGATTTTACTTCTCCGTTTACTCCTTATTTTTTGTTTCGATTGAGAAGATATATCAAACACTCGAGACAGTGTTTTATCGGCTATCCAAACACCTCGAATTTCGTCAAAAATACTCCGCTGCGCATCGTATTTTTAACCTTCTTCTCGGTGTTTGGATATCTCGATGAAACACTGTCTCTCGTGTTTGATATATTACATAACCTACATCATATACACAGACCATGTTAGTTAACGGCTCTTCATTATTGCTACCTCGCTGATAGCAGAACTGGTTTAAAATCATTTTTTTGGTTGTTGTCCTTTGCTCAGTGACACAAGCTAAAATGGAAACTAACATGCCAAGGTGCGTTGAAGGGTATTGTCAGCTAAAAAAATCAATTTCACCCACAGAAGCTTGATCAGCCAGGATATGAACACTTTTAAAGATAAACTGTCTAGATCATGTAGTAGTGAACATAAATAAACAATATTTTGAGGTTACTGATTAAGTGTATAAAATAAAAGATGTAAACAGACATTGTGCCATTTATTTCATAACACGTCCTCATTTACAATATGAAATCATTGATCAATGGCCAGTAGCTTAGGTACATTTAAAAACACTTGGCACATAATGAATACAACCTATTTGAACTTCATTAGAGTTGTGCATCAGTCACTGAACTTCCCAATCCTCCCAAAAAATTATAGATGATAACCAAAGCTGTGTGCCTTCAGATACAGTTTTAGAATAAAACATTCCAATATGACTTATAGTGTACGATCATGAAAATAGTATAAAACAAACAAACTTGACAACACGGCAGAAAATCATTATTGTCCGGCATGAGCTTTCACAGGGGTAGAACTGACCAAAAATACCAGTTCCTTATATTTAGTCTGATCATTCTTCACTTTGATCTACAACCGCAGTTCAAATAAATGAAATATTTCATATATACTTCACATCAAACAATTATTGGATGAGGTAGAACATGATATCATGAATCATCAAAACCGAGGTCTGTGTTACAGACACGAGGTTTTGATAATTCATGATATCACGAGAAAACCGAATCCAATAATTGTTTTATTCTACATTTTTAAACAATAGGCGTTCATTAGGCTTTCGGCCATTCTGACGAGAACACTCCAAAGGGCTTGGTAACCAGGCAGAAGTTGTACTTGACATGATAAATGCAATATCTGCAGCAGATATTGCATTTATCATGTCAAGTTCACGAGCTATTGAATGAATAGATTGAATGCTCTTGACCAATCAAATTTTTCGTAGTGAGTCTAATGTATAATAACAACAATTATTTTACTCTGACATGTTTTTTTCTCAGTACTGATTAATTGACCCGTCTGTATAAAGTATTTGTAATTGTAAAAACTGTAATGGAGTTCTAAAGTGATGACGTCACAAAAATAAAATTTTTGAAATTATGGGATATGAAGCCATATTCTTATAGAGCATGCTAAAAGACGTCCTCGTCCCAAAAATTAGCTCCGAATTGCAATTCCCGGTAGAGATATAAGGGATCAAAGATTGATTCCAAACCATTCAAAATTTGTTTCTGTTCCTTCAGTTTAGAACTGACTCAAAATTAGAGAGATTTATATGGGGCAGTATCAAATTTCAATCCTTCATATTTCAGCTGGGAATTACAATTAAGAGCTAAGTTTTGGCATGGAACCTTTTTTAAGGATACTCCATTCGAAAATGGCGCCCAGTCCCATAACTTCAAAGATTTAATTTTTGTGACGTCACAATTTAGAACTCTATTGCTAAGTTTTTTGTAAATAAGGTTATTTGTTATTTGTATTTGTCTTATACATTTGTATTTGTATTTGATAATAATGATAATGATAATAGTGCTAATAATAATAATAATAATGATAATAATGATAATCGCGATAATAATGATGCTAATGATACTAATGATAATAATGATGATAAAAATGATAAAAATGATAATAATGATAATAGTGATAATAATGATAATAATGATAATAATGGTAATGATGATAATGATAAAAAATGATAACAATGATAATTGATACTAATGATACTAATGATACTAATGATAATAATGATTAAATGATTAAATGATAAAATGATAAAATGATAAAATGATAAAATGATAAAATGATAAAATGATAAAATGATAAAATGATAAAAATGATAATAGTGATAATAGTGATAATAATGATGATAACGATAATAATAATAATAATAATAATAATAATAATAATTATAATGATAATAATGATAAAATGATAAAAATGATAATAATGATTGTTATGATACTAATGATACTAATGATAATAATAATAATGATGATAAAAATGATAATGATAATAATGATAATAATAATGATAATAATGATCATAATGATAATAATGATAATAATAATAATGATAATAATGATCATAATGATCATAATGATAATAATGATAATAATGGCAACAATGATAATAATGATAATAATGATAATAATGATAATGATCATAATGATAATAATGAAGATAATGGCAACAATGATAATAATGATAATAATGATAATAATGATAATAATGATAATAA
>CM042752.1:20655160-20674422 GCA_022496165.2 Catalaphyllia jardinei
AATGATAATAATGATAATAATGATAATAATGATAATAATGATAATAATGATAATAATGATAATAATGATAATAATGATAATAATGATAATAATGATGATAATAATGATAATAATGATAATAATAATGATAATAATGATAATAATGATAATAATTATAATAATGATAATAATGATAATAATGATAATTATAATAATTATGATAATAATGGTAATGATGATAATAATGATAATAATAATATTATATTTATTTATTATATGGCTTGTGTTTGTGTTTGCAGGTCACTTTTCACCATTCAAAAGGCAATTGGTGAGACCAACAACATCAGCAAATTCTCTTGCTGTAACGCAAGCCAGTTTATCGACATCTTCAGTCGAGTGGTTCTTTTATACGGTGTGGACATAGCAGCATCTCTGAGCGCCAGTTCAAGATCTTTAACGGACCAGTAACTATAATCCAGGAAACTCAGAAAAGGCGAAGAGTTTTCATCGAAAGTGACGACGAAGAGCAGTGCTGATTCCGTTTAAATTGTATTTTCCTTTACCGACACGGCCGCACGGCTTTTGAGCAAGCACTTTTCTGTCGGAATTGACGTTTGGCGGTTGACTATTGAGAATGTCGATGAAATTTCTCTCGTTATATTGTAACACAACTGTACTAAAATACTTTTTGTGGCCGTATTGATCATTGTTATCCACAAATAAATATATTCTTGACGGAGTACGCGTTAGTTCGCTGAATTCTCTTGTGCAGTTTGACGGATTGGAAAGATGAATGAATAGATAAGCGCGCGCATCACCGGATGCGAAGTAACGACTTCCCCTTGAATTAAGATTTTTTTCTTTCTCAGTTAGAACCGTCCTGTTAGCCATATAATAAACAACTTAATAACCTCAACCGTTCGGTCGTTACGGGAAAATCTCAAACTTCGGCCTACCGTATTAACCTCGATATCGCTCGGTCAATACGGCAAGGCCTCAGTTTGAGATTTTCCCGTAACGACCTCACTCTCGGTTATTAAGTAGTTATTATTTCACATATTCAGTAACAATACACACATTGAAAAACGAAATTAAGAAGTTAAAATGAAGTTGTATGCTTATACAAATTAATGAATAAAATGCACTATTTGAAAAATACTATAATAAGGTTCTTGGCCTCGTTTCATGTAAACATGATAATAATAATAATGACAATAACAACAACATTTTGGAGTTATAAACGGTAAGGGTCAAGTGACAATATCACAAAACTTTGACTTTTAACTTTACACTGCCACCGTATGAACCAGACCCCACTATCAGGCTTCATTGAGCTCTCATGTTCAGAACGAGCCACAACCTTGTTGACATTAAAGTTTACTGATAATTTTTCAGTATTCTGACAGTTGCTTAATAAACTGACCCAAAGTTGTTTTCCGATCTGCGATTTACATACGACCAGCCATTAAGACGCGGTAACCATGCGTAACGGATCAAAATTTCTAACTTCTTATTGGTCAGATTATTTAGAACCAGTCTCACTCAGTGTATAAAAGCTGCGCGTTCGCGAGCCCTAGCCACAACTGCTCACAACCACTTGAGCACTGTAACAAAATGCAACTGACGAAGGAAAGCCACTCTGCTTCCGAAACCGGTCTTGCACTAAACAATTAGTTCTTATCAGAACTCTGATGGCCACTCCAAAAGGCGATCTAGTCGCCGCCACTCTCGCCGTCGCTGATAGCAAAACTTTGGATGTTCAAAAAACATTAAAAGCCTACATAAACGTTTCCATATACGCACTTCTCTTCAAGTCACCCTCTCAGTATTAAGAAGGGTTCTATATTAAAAGAGAAACTTTGCGTGTACTGAGAACAAACTCGGTTGAAGAAACTTTCCAGTTATGAAAGCTATAATTTCTAACTCGCCTACTCGAGCGAGAAAACTCGCCGAAAATATTTTAGCCGAGGTTAAATTCTCATCACGAAACGAGGCTCTACAAAACAAAACACAAACATCCAGAAATGTTTTGCCTTTATCTCGACTTTGAACTCAGCTACGCGTAACCTAAGAAAGGTTCTTATGAAACATTATAACTGAGAAAAATAGACTCGGTCAAATAATATATCTTGAACCGGCAATTGTCGCCTACAGGAAGGACAAGTCTCTTTACGAACTTCTGGTCAGAGTTAAAAGTCCTTCGCAAATTTAACAACAACATTTTGGAGTTATAAACGGTAAGGGTCAAGTGACAATATCACAAAAAAAAATTATACTTGTAAATATTAATAGATTTTTTTGCTACTTGTGTACAGCATGCAAAGCAAAGTTATATCGGTTAAGTAGTTTGAATTGAAAAGAGGAGGCTGTGGAGGGATCAAAAAAGGGTTGAAATTGTTTTTAATGCCCAGTATGCAGCTCCATATAGTTTTACTATTCCAGGAACAGCTGCAAAGCCTAGTTGCAGTGTGTTTTGTAATTCTGTTTCAGAAATTCTGACCTCAGTGTACTTTGCAGTCCTGGTCACTTCAGTTAGCTTGAGGTCATTTATTTTCAATTGCTTATTGTGTAAGAGTGGAGTGTGTGGGTAGTGTTGTGTTTTCATTGAATCAGATATATTTCAGAAAGTTATTTTTTCAAGACAAGACAAGACAAGACAAGATCTATTTGAACTGTAACATTAACTAAATAACCAATTGAACAAGAAATAAATTAAAAATATCTACAGTTCCTGGTCACCCAAAATAACTAAAGAGCTAAACTAGTTGAGTGACCACCATTTATTAATTGAAAAAAGATATAAGGTCAGAAAAGAGGTATTTTACATTTTACTTTTTACACACTTAATTAGATTACAGGACAAATAATTCTTAAACAAGTTTACAATAATAAAGTAAAAATAAATAAATAAATAAATAAGAAACACCAAAATATAACAGTAGTAGTAAAACTTAATAGAACTTAATGAAATGCTTGGTTAATTCTTTTTTGAATAAATGAGGAGTTAGAATTTTAAATCTCTCATCAGTTTCATTCCACAATTTAGGTCCATTGTATCGAATATTAAATTTACCATAGCTTGTTCGAATTTTTGGAACATAAAAAGTTGTTCTAGTTGCAAAGCGAGTGTTGACATTATGCTTATCTGAAGTTTTAATAAAAAATGAGTCGAAAATCTTTGGTAATTTGCCAGTAAAGAATTGGTGCATGAAGTACAGAGTTTGAAGTTTAATATGATCTTGAAGTTTTAGGAGTTTAAGTTCAGAAAACAAAGGACTTGTATGACCATCAAAATCAGAAAAGGTAATTAGTCGGATCGCTTTCTTTTGCATTCTTTGGAGTTGTTTAATATTATGATCATAGGTGTTACCCCAGACTATACAGCAGTATGAGAAAAAAGGAAGAATAATGGCATGGTATAACTAAAATTTTCACATTAACATAATGCCTTATTTTACAAAGAACACCAATACCTCTACATATTTTTTTGGAAAGTTGTTGGATATGTTCTTTCCAATTAAGATGGCAGTCTATGAGGATTCCAAGGTACTTAACACTTTTATGCTGATTTAATGATTTGCCATCTATTTCAATTTTCATAGAGTAATTTAATTTTTTTGATAAGGATGGAATACTACAAAATGTGTTTTATCAATATTAAGAGATAGCTTGTTTGCACAAAGCCATGTGTTAATTTCACCGAGTTCCCGATTGATAGTTTCCTCAAGATGCTGTAAATCTTTATCAGAATAAAACAGATTAGAGTCATCTGCAAACAGATGAAAATCAAAGATAAATGAAGAATTTATAAAATCATTGATATAAATTAGAACCAATAGGGGGCCAAGTACAGAGCCTTGTGGTACCCCGCAAGTTATATGGAATGTGCTTGAGTCAAAATTGTTAATAGAAACAAATTGCTGTCTGTTAGATAAATATGACCTGAACCATTCATTTGGTATGCCACGAATGCCATAATGCTCAAGTTTAGTTAAAAGAATGCTATGATCTACTGTATCGAAGGCTTTACTTAAGTCCAAAAATATACCACAAGAGTATAATTTTGCTTCAATGGCTCTTTGTATTTTATCTGTAATGAGCATTGTAGCTTGGGTAGTGGAACGCCCACTACGGAAACCAAATTGATTCTCAATTAGTATATTATGCTTATCAAGAAATTCAGTTAATCTGTTATACATTAATTTTTCCATTATTTTATGGAAAACAGATAGCAAAGTGATAGGTCTATAATTAGATACAAGAGTCTGACTACCACTCTTGTATAAAGAAATAATTCTACCAACTTTTAGTTTATCTGGAACTAAGCCTTACGAAAAAGAACAGTTAAATAAATAAGAAAGTGGATAACTCAAAGCTGTTTTCAATAATTTAAGCAGCTATTGCATTGTGAAGTTGTCAAGAATTCTACAAAAGATTTATTTACCAGTTGTATAGTGTTGGCTAACATCGGACCAATTGAAGAAAAATACTTATTAAAAGCACTTGCAATATTTTTGGCATCAGTTAAGATGTCATCTCCAACAATTAATCTGTTCGGGAATGACAGTTTACCAACCTTAAAGCTAATTAACTGCTTGATACCCCTCCATGTAGCTTTTACATTATTGACATGGTATGAGAAGTACTCATTATAATAAATCTTTTTACTGACATTTAAAATATGTTTTAGTTTGTTCCTGTAAGTTTTATATTTAAAGTGATTAGACTGAGATTTATTTCGTAGATAACAATTAAATAACTTATTTTTTGTTTTGATAGACTTCCGAATACCCTGTGAAATCCAAGGTTTAGATTGAAATTTAGCTTCTTTTTTACTTAACTTTTTCAGAGGAGCATGTTTGTCTATTGTATTAGTAGTTACGGAGTAGAAAGAATCAAATATCTCATTAATATCATTCTCCTTAAATAAATTATCCCATTCAATAGCCTGAACATCAAGTTGGAGGTCTTCCTGAACAAGATTGGAGTAATCACGTGTATATCTTACACCACTGTTTGTTGTCCAAAATAGAGCATTAAGGAATAAAAAATTTGGTAAATGATCTGTTAGATCACAGACCAGGTTACCACTAATGGAAAAGAATTCATTAGAATTAAAGAAAATATTATCTATTAAAGTTGCTGTGTGATCAGTAATTCTTGTAGGCTGTAGAATATGTGGTAGGAAATCATAGGAAACTGTTGTATTTATAAATTCCTCAGTTAATTGGCAGTCTTCAAAGTTTAACAGATTAATGTTAAAGTCACCCATAAATAAACATAGCTTTTTTTCTTTTGAAATTTTGTCTAATGTTGAATAAAGGTACTTGGTAAAATCTCCAGGGTTTCCACTTGGGTGCCTATATAAGATATATACCACACACTAAACTTTTATAAGGATAACGATTGATTTCAATCCATAGCGATTCAAATTCTTTGGTAATTAAACATGTCTGTACTTGTACAGACATGTACAACATTATTCAACATTATTTCCAAGTCACAAAATTAGAGCTTTCCTGCTGTTTGTTACTTAGCTCTATTAACCAAGCAGGAGGTCTGTATGGGAGAATCTTGACCGAGGTCATAAGTACAGACTGAACGCAGTGAGGTCTGTACAGATGACCGAGGTCAAGATTCTCCACACAGACCGACTTAGCTCGGTTAATAAAATTTTTATTATATGGCAAAAACAAGAATAATTTAATTCGTTTAATGTAACTGGTTTGTACTAACTGACATTTTGCTTGCAAACGGTGATTGGCCGAATTTAATTCTTCCAAACTTTGTTCGTTCTCTTTACTTTACTTCAGCTTTTTGGCGCTTACAGAAATAAATATTCTTAGATGAAAACAGTCAATGATGGGAAGAGTAGTCACAAAAGGTATTGAAATACCATCCCATCCAGGGGGGAGTAGTCATAAAGGAAGATCATAAAAGGCTTTGAAATTCCCTGGACTTTGTGAAATGCATTCAGACATACCCATGTGCCCTCTTGAATACACGCAGGTAACAACTGAAATATGAAAGGATAGGTGGAGGTTGGGGTTGAGGCAGAGGTTTGTCACCTGAGCAGCTCTGGAGATTTTCCTAACTGGCAATACTGAAACCAGAACATCGACACACTATAACAAAATGCACTTACTGATCAACCTATTGTTTCTCTTAACTAACCTGTACTGCATATAGAGATTCACATCTACATAGAATGTGCATGTTATGGTTTAAGGTTGAGTCATTTGTTACGTACTCTGAACAGAAATGGGCGAAAAATAAAAGAGTAGAAGGTGGTGCAGTCAGTCCTTGCCACTGGCTGTTGCATGGTGCAAAAGGAGGAGAAAGCTTCAAAAAAGTGACCAAAATAACAAATGCAATTAGGTCAAAATAGGATATTCTATTGATGGTTTTGAAGAAATGGAAATAAGAGTACATATAAATTTTACTTCTGATACATGTAGTGATATGATGAAAATAACATAAACTACTGACTAATAAATGCTTTTAGTGAAGTAGCTGTTTAAAAAAAAGCTGAAAATGCTTTTAGTGAATTAGTAGGTCATAACCTTGCATGCACACAGAATACAAATCCTGTGACAATTTTGGTGTGCAGAAGAATCTAGTGTCTGGGACAGCAGCAAAGAAAGATGTCGAAAATAAATTATACATTATTTTCAAATTATAATAGTGTTGTGACATACAACCTGTTCTATATTGAATAACAATAAGTTGAGATTGTTGAGATTCACTGATCCAGAACACATGTTGAAAAAGGGTCAAGATTTAAGAAAAGAGATGAATAGAAAATTAACAAAAATTCACATAACCTCAACTGTCTTCATATTGCAACAGCGAACAGCTTAGCTTAAATTAAAAGTGGCGATTAGCGCTCTCGAGGCCAAAATAAACTTTTGTTGATCTTCGGCAGTCCTGGGTTGTGGAACAATATCTCGTGCAAAGTAAGTTGCATTAGTACAGTCAGAAGCATATCACTAAGCTTTGATACGATAGAAGAAAATTGGTTCGAATCGGGAGTAAACTTAATCACAAGAATAAGCGAATCCAAGGAAAATGATTACTAGTCCGAATTATTCGTAGGTTCCAGAGATCCTGGGATTACTAGATAAGGAGGATTCCACCGTATTATTGTTGTAGTTTGTTATGCGACGGCTCGCCGACATAGACTTCTTTTCGCTCGCCATTCCTCTCGGTCCTAGTCCTTTCGCGGTCTAGGCAATGTTTTGGTTTCGCGTGAGCTAATCAGAGTACAGGAAATCATATGTCCAGTTCTGGCGATGGCCCGGACGGGTTACCTTGACAAGCCCCAAATGTACCAAAATCTGAGTTAGCTACTCTCGAGCTTTCAAAATGTGACATTTTGGTATGAAAAAGGCGAGCGAAACCTGAGAAAACGATGACCTTAACAGATATACATAGATATACAAAACACCATCACATCACATCAATCTTCTTCGCATCACATCAATCTTCCACCTGCCTTACACCTTTGATTATGCGTTTGGCTCGACTCATGTGAAGATCGGCGTTTGACCCAAAGTCAGTCTTCAAGCGTTATTCACGGCTAGCCAGGTGTAAAGAGCGCCTTAGCCGCTCCAAATAAAATCAGTCGAACGTAATTCCTAAATCAAACCTTGCAAAGGCCTGGGTCAAACGCGGAACTTCACATGAGCCTAATAGGTTGAATTGGGTTGGTCTCATGTGAAGTACAACGTTTGACCCAGGCCTTAGCAAGGTTTGATTCAGCAACTTACACATAATGCGTATACTGAAGGACCCCGTGTGACTTTTGCTTGGGTTTAAACACGAATAGAATGTTTGAAAATCCATGAAAACCTAGCGATCAAAATCAAGTAATGCTGTTCTCCTTAGAATTTAGAAAATGCAAGTATTTGCATCGGTTTTAAAGTTCTGTTTTTTGAGATTTACGCTGTACACTCAAAGGCAAAAGCCCACTTGCATGCTACCGCGGCGTCTGCAACACAAGAAGCAGTCAAAACTGAAACGATACGAGAAGTGTCAGATTCCTTGTAAAAGTTATGCATCGATCAATTCCAGCGGTGCCCTTCCCCTTCCCCGGACAACCGCGAGGCATTTGCTCACGTAGTCAGTCCCGGGGATGGGGCATTCGCAATTTTATCGCGGCCCGGGGGCTGGGCATTAGCGTACCCCGGGGCGACCCCCGGGCATTTGACACTCGTGTTTGAGTCTATAGGGAAGGAGGCGGCCTTTGTCAAAGATTGGCTTGTCCGTCAGGGACTAGAAAAAATTGTCGATATTTTAATTTTAGATATTTCTTCATTACTGACGTGAACACTGCGAGAACACGACTATTTCGCATTTCGCATTCAAAACTAGCCAAGCAATTTTTAAAATTCATGAAAGTGCAGTTGAAACACTGAAGGTTTGTGAATTCAAATGATGCATGCGATCTTCAAGACAGATCTTGCGAGCTTAAAATGTCTTGATTCTTCAAGAAAAAGTAGCGTGCGAATACAGGCGCCTATCATCTCTCGCGGCTGGAAGACATCCGCCGCTATCCCACTGATCCCAGCACAGGTTTAAATTATTATAATAAATTTTCCCAACGCCTCCTGACTTTTTCGTTGTTAAATGGCTTTAAAGTAGGATTCAGCGCAGTACAAATTCACCGCTCAATAAAAAAAAAATGCAGAAATGTTGGAAGGCGACGATCTCGGGGGTGGGGCATTTGCCCTCATTCTTCATCCCCACTCCGGGGCATTTAAACAGCTTATGTGTCCCCACCACAGGGAATTCTCCTATTTTTTCAAAAACATTGCTAATGCCCTGAGGTTGGCCCGGGGGGTGGGGGTTGGGCACTGCTGCAATTGCACACGCACCCATTTGAATTGTCACGTTTTTAGCATTTTGTTATGCAAGGTTGTGTTTGAAAATTTGACCTTTGATTTGATCGATTAACATTTGAAGCTAATTAATGTATATTCTCATAATCTGTGCATTTTTCGAACAGAATGGACATTCTTCGCCATCGACATCAAAGTCTAAGTTAGGTTGAACTGTAAATAGGCACAAACACGAATTAAATTAGATTTCAATTACAGTATACGACTCTAAGTTGTTTTCGAAATTTTTTTGTTATGTGACATCTTGCATGTCTGTTGTGGTGATTTGGGACTAATGAGGAATACTTATTATAGCTTTTTTATGTGTGCAAATCTCACGGCTAGTTGGCAACAAGACTTTGTCTGTCTAAAAGAGTCACGTGCTCGAAATGAATTCTACTAAGATGATTGGGCACTTGTTCCTGTAGAGTGAAGTAATCGAGTGCTAGTAGATGGCTTGTGTCAGTGGATTTCTGCCTTTTTCGTGTTGGCCACTTTGCTTTTGTGTACCATTTATCGGTTTCTAGAATTTTTTTTTTGATGTTCCGGCTTTCATTTGCCAACGTAGGGTTTTTGTTTCATAGCTTGCGTTTAGATGCGCGCGCTGTCTGTTTGCATGTATCTAAATCCATCTTCGTTTTCTTCGTAATTTGGTATCTTAGTTTGTGCTGAATTGCACGTCTGTTTTAATTTATCGAAAATACGGCTTAATAATTTTTTGTAAGCTTTGAAAATATTGCTTGCAGTTGTAGTGCTTTTTCATAGGTTTTGGCCTTCTTTCGTCATTCCTTCAGGTGTCCATATCGGGAGTTTTTTTTTTTTTGCTAACACAAGCTAACATATCAAGACTTGTGGTTAGTGCAGGCTGTACAGGGCCTGGTATGGTTTCACAAGCTAGAATTTATTGGCCTGAATGTTTGGAGCAGGTTGCCCTATACAGCGAAAAGAATCACTGTACTTTCGCAAGCCAATATCTCGCTAGCCAACATTTATATCGGCTTGAAGTAAATGATATGTAGGCAGCACTTTCAAGTGAGACATATTGTTAAAGATTGTCAGAAACTCTCATAAACTGAAAAAAACTGTATTGCACTTATATTGTACTTCCATTGTTACAAATACGATTAAACAGTTTTTACAGTCATCTGGTTGTTGCCTTTTCCAGATTTAAAGTTAGTATGCAAATCTCGGTTTTCATTACCATTTTTTGAATGCAAAAAAATGCAAAAAATACCTTATCGCGTTTAAGGATCAGTTCTGGAACGCATCTATGTTGCGCGTGACGCTAATAATCGTATTGTGCAAAGTTTGCTACAATTCTCAGAGCCCAGACGTTTTAAATTTTGATGCCATAATTGAGACAAGTTCACATTTACACAATACAAAATATGGAATGAAGTGATGCTTTAGTTGGCAAAAATGATATGTTACAATACGCGCGTATATTCCATTACTTATAAGGCAAATGAATGATGCGGAGGTAAATCTATACAATTTTTGATGTCCCTGTTTCGACCGTCATTTTCTGCAAATTACAGCATACATGAAATGGACAGGCACCCCTACAAAACACTATTTAAATTTTCTTGCAAGTGGCTTTCAGAATAACTAGCTTGTTTGTTTTAGCGAATTTCGAGGTAAAATACTTGCCACAATACATTGGATATCCATACAAATATCGTAATGGGAAAAGTTTAAGATAAGAACACTTCGGGTACTACTAAGGGTATGAAACAGCACCCTATCCCGATAAAGAAGCCTGTTTCAAATAAGCAGCCCATTTTAATTTCCTAAAGCCGTAAAATTAAAAAAAAAAGAAAAAACAGAAAAAAAAAAACAAACAAAAAAAGAAAAACGTAGACGGGCCTACGCACACGCAAGTACGCAGTGCGGACCTATTTAGTTGTTGTTTTCTATGGTTTAAATGCATTTTTTACTGGGAAGAGCAGAAATAAAAAAACTCACATTTTTGAACATATCGTCTGCTAGATGAGGCTGAGAAATCCTTAGATTTGTAATAAAGCAGTCAAACGCCTCATCTCCTCTCTCTGATAGAATAGATACCAACTTCTCCACCTGCTCACTTGTTGTTGGGAAACTCCTGATTGCTGCAAAATCCTCGTCATTTAATACGGCCGTCATGTATGGTAACAGCGTTGAAAGCTCTAGATTCTCCTGGAGAAAGGCTATATTGCTAACTAACAGTCCCCTGTTAGCTTCGTCCAACTGTTCACTTGGTGGTAATCTCGACGCCATTTTACTCACGTTTGTCTTGTATACAACGTTCCTGTAAAGGTAAGGTTAAGGCTGTAAGGCTTCCAGTTATACACAGTATAACAGTATGGTCATTTTTGCGGTGGTAAAAATTAAAGCTATCTAAAAACGACTATCTAAAAGTTATTTAAAAAGAGGTGAACCATCGATGATTACAGAAAGAGTACGACAAAATATACAAGATAATCTATAAAACATTTAGAATTCTCCTTATAACAACAAGATGTAACATGGCCGTGCGAAGACACGAATTTATCTCTTGTTCGCTACACTCACTTGTGAAATATATTCTTTTTTAACATGAGAAGAGAAAGAAGAGAAAGTGTCTTTTACGATTTTTCGAAGATCTTTGACACTTCCTGAACATTTCAAGGTTTTCAAATAGTTGTTCTAGGGCCACACGAACGCTTCCGGATATTTTCCGAAATTATCTGAAGATAAGCGAAGATTTTCGAGGAAGATTCGGAGATTTTGGACCATACACCCACAGGGTGTGGATAAAAATGATATGTGGAAAAAAAAACATATCTTCACATGTGGGATAGCGTTTAATTCGATTTACTACCACTCGGTATACCACTTAGTTTTATATAATAAATCACTCGGTATAAAATTACCAGAATAACTCAATTTACCGATTTAAAATGTTTAAATTGGTTTCTCAAGAACGATAAGTTTTCAGTCTTTTTAGGGAAAACGAGCGGTTCCGACCTGAAAGTGCGAAGTCAGCAAGCTTCACGTAACGGCAGCAATTAAGCTATAACCTTACGTAATAACAAATCGGTGAACGACATAAAGGTCGTGTTAAGGATTTTATTATATAAGTACTGAGATTTACTCAGTGCAAACTGACCGAATAAAAACAGTCTCTCTCTGATGACAAGCAATCTCATTGGTCATACGATTTTTTTCACTAGTGAAAATATCGTGTGACCAATCAGAGACCTGATACACCGAACATGCGAAGTATAAATTGAGAGTGAATGTTTGCAACGTTCCGTTCTTTCACAATCGATTCACAAAATCATAGGTTCAAGGTTTGCAGACATTAATTCAGTGGAACAATTTATCAAGGACCACGAAAACGAAAATACAAGAAACGAGGAACGACCACAGTTCATTCAGTTAGTTCGGCCGCAGGTTATCAACAAGGCCAGCAAGCAATATCGAACTTTACCCTTGCTGTTATTCATGGTGGTCAATTCAACATTTCTATCAGCAGCCCTAATCAATTACCGACCTTGGCAACTCCAAAAACTGAGATAAAGTCAACAAAGAGGTACATAAGACTAAAAGTACTTGACTCGTTTCAGAGTAGAAACCCTTTGTTAGTTTGAAAGCTTAAGCTTATGTGAGCTAATATTTTCAGAAACTCTTCAATTGTCAAACATAATCCTACATTTACCTTGAATGGGCTTTGAAATCTTTTTTCTTGAGATGAATTATTTGAAAAGTGCAGTTCAGTTCGCCTTTTAAGCATATTTGAATTCAGTAACATCGGGTCTAAATAAAAGCGATATCAAGTTCGCGACTTCCTTGTCTTTTGTGGTTGTTGACTGTGATTTAAAGTTACAAACATATGTAATATCTCAGTACTAATATAATAAACAAATTACTTCATGGTTAGTTCGCTTGTACGAATTCTATTCACTTGTTGTGAAAAATCGCAAACTCACTCGCTCGAAGACTCGCTCGTTTCGTTTGCGATTCTTTACAACTCGTAAATAAAAATCGTACGCGCGTAAAAATCGTACGCGCTCACCAACCATGAAGTAAACATCTTAGTGCTTCTAAAGGTTGTAGGGATAAGTGTGATATCTCTTGTTTTAAGATTCTCGATCATGCCAGCACTTACTCTCAGCTCAAAATAAAAGAGAGTTTTCATATTGAACAGTTGAAACCTAAACTCAACAAACAAGTTGAGCACGTTAGTTTGTCGTTGCATTTCTAAATTTATCTACTGTTGTTTACAGGGAGTTTTAAGTTTACTTTTTCAGTTATTTCTTTTCTTAGTCTATCATATTATTGGTTAGTTTAAATAAGTTTAACAGTTAACGACTATTTGAATTTACAAAGCTTCATTCTATATGAGTAGTTACATTTACCGACCACTTTTGTAAATCTTTACTATATATTCATAATGGCTGATGATGATGTTTGAAACATCGAAACATGTTCCGAAAACTGAAAAGCGTTGTGTTTTTAAAGATAGTCATATGGCTATATCAATAAGCGTTTTTCAAAGGTAAGCTTTTAAGATTCTTTGTACTGCTATCCAAATGCATAGTTTCTCAAAAAGTTCTCAAATCTTTCGTAAACTAAATTAACCATATTAAAAAAAAGCTGTATTCTCTATAGGATTAAGATCTCCATCTTATTTTCGGAATAGGAAAGAACTCTCCCCCAACAATTTTAGAAGCCTTTCGCTCCTCAACATAATTCAGTATGGGGCAATTGTCTTGGACAACTGAATAACTTGCAACATTTTTCCAGCATTATGAAACTGGCTTTTAGAATTTCTCCGTATGAAATCTGCATAATAATAACCACCTTGCTTTTTATATTTTTCAAATATATAACACCTTTTCCAGACTATTTGAGTACTGTAACAGTAATACTAGTTCTAGAAACCCATTTTCAATACCTACGAAACCTGAAAAATGCCTTGAAATACTCCTTCTTTGTGTGGATAATTAAGGAATGAAACACTTTGGCCCACATTTTTCAAAAAAATGACATTGATACCAACAATTCAAATTCAAGCACAATTTGTGGATGGGCATAAGTTGATCTTCAAAAGCCCCTCTTGTAACACACATTTCTCCACTTTTTGATGCAGTTTCAACACATGTTAATTATTGTACCTAGATTAATTGCTAATTGTAAATAGATTTTAGGTGTAATATTTATTAGTTATGAGGCCTTTCTATAGGGATAACGTCGGGGTCCTTTTAAAATAAGGTATTATTATTATAATTATTATTATCATTATTATCATTAATATTATTACTATTATTGTTATTATTATAATCGTATCTATAACAAAGTTCTTGGTCATGATTAGATACCCACGTGATTTGCAAGTCAATTACACTCGCTTTAATGGCGTCCTTCGCAATGCTTCTTTTTCAAACCATGAAAAGCGATACAGAAGCTTTTCGCTGAAAAGAAGTTTTTACAGAGTTCTCAAAAGACATTTAAAATTCCGAAATTTGTTATAGATACTATTAATTACTAATTGAGCTTCGTGTCGTGTTCGTAATTTGAAATCGGCCTAGTGCTTTTCACTCATCGGATTTAAAAATTACAAGTAAAGGTTAAAATTTTCCTGAAAGACGCTTAATGGTGGCATAAATCAGGCGACGTTTGGGCACGTCATTACTGCCTTCTTTAGGATTTTCAAATTACTCACGCGATAACTCCCATTCTCGTCCCATAGCCTTTTTCGCTTCTCTTAGTCGGGGGGCCTTGCACGAGAATCGAGGGATTCTGGAGACATAGGTTTTTCGGATTAATTCGAATTTTTTTGAATGGCTGTTTTGATTCTTTAGGCTCTTTTATGCACAAGCTGTACACTACGTCATTAACTGTGATATAAAATGGCATTTTTACTGTGTTCTGACCTTTATTTTGTACAACCTGTATTTAACTATCAACCTGTATCAAGCGGCCACTTAGCCATTCCCCGAGGGTGACCGCTTTGATACAGATTCGACTGTAGTGAGTAGCGTAGCAGTGTGCGCTTGTACACGAAATGGCCGCGGCTTCTTGGCGAAGTGTCTGAAGAGGATTTCGATAAAATTTTGAACGACTAGTAGATTTGTACTGAAGCAATTAGATTATTCGCTCTCGATTTCTATGCGTGATAGTTAAACTCGGGCTGACTTGGGCTGTGCCCTCTTCAATTATCACTTGATAGAAATCTCGAGCTCCTAATCTAATATTGTTTAATCAGAAACGCGAGTGAAAGGTTGGGAGAACAGAAACGCAAGCACGACGAGAAACAGGGTAACAAGAGGCGACAGCGAATGTTTCCACAGCTTTTTCGAGTCCTTGTAAACTCTCACGAGTGACTCGTAAAAAACACCGCGATCAAGAAACAGAATACCACTTGTTTACATTGATCATCAAAACTTAAATTCTCTTTGCTCGTTACACCACTTAAACAGGTCGTGATACGTCCTGTGTTTCTATCGAGTTATAGAAATACGACTTTTGGCGCGTGCACTTTTATAGGTTGTTTTTTAAATAGCGGGTGTAGATAACATTTACAGGAATCTATTCAATTCAGAACTTGAAGTTCTTCAAAATCGTTGCAAAAATGTTCTGAACTTTTTTGATGTGTGTATTTGTCCCTGAAACAGAAATGGGCTGTGTACACATCGCATTTTCCACATCTTTTTTAACATTCCTTGCCGAAAAACAATTTTGATTAGTAATGTTTGAACATCGAAGTACAAGACACTATTTAGATCGTCTGATGTTAGGCTTTAATTGACCGTAACTCCGGAACAGCCGTGACTCGATCGGTATGCGGCCAGTAAATCGCGATTTGAATTCATTCGAGAATGCGCGTCAAACATGAATTTTGTCAGTTATCATACTGAATTTGTACAAAGATATGATCCAAGATACAGGTATACGATGAACGTACCTTTGAAAGCATGTAGACGAAGAAAATTTGTGGAATTAAGTTCTTGATTGCTTTGCAACTGCAGAATGTTCTCCGTTTAACTTACGACCGGGAATTTTGACTTTACAGAGCACAGAGTCCAATACGCAGTCTTCATGCCTTTCTTTCTTCTTGGCCTTCCATTTTGACGTCGATGTTTGGATTACTAAGGGACGTGTATATCAGAGCGCAACGCTGGTATTAAATGCACTGAAAACCAGACAGACGCTTCCTTTACGAGACCTTCGACCGCTCAACTTCCTGCTCGCCCTTAGGGGGATGGGGACTTTTAGGCTAGGGATAGCCCACCCACCCACTCACTCACTTACTCACTCACTCACTCACTCACTCACTCACTAACTAACTAATTAGCTAGCTAGCTAGCTAGCTAGCTAACTAACTAACTAACTAACGAACTAACTATCAATCTCTGTTTTTTGTTTCTTCATTCTTACTTTAGTACGTTGTATATAAGTAACTAGTTATTACAGTCAAACTAAGTGAAGGGTACCCTTCAAGATTGCATTAATGAACTGATTAAATATGAACCCGCTAGTCCATTCAAGAATGCAATAATGAATTGATTATTGGAATATTGAACTCGCTCGTTCGATCCAAGAATACGGCTAACGGGTTCCGTTTCCGAAAAATCAATTCACTATTTTATTCTAGAAAAGACTGGCAGGTTTCAAACCTACTAGTCTCAACAGTGAATTGATTTTTCGACGCTTAATTGAATCATGTTTCACCAGGAAGAGTCAATGGATGGCAGTGCCTTAGTTGCTCATAACATTTATAATTAATAGAAAAGTCTAAATTATTTTTAGCCAACATTTGTTTACTTGACATAAGTGACCTCGTTACAGAGCAAAGGACATTTTGACTGGCTTGGCGAGACATGACGCAAACTTGCTCTCTGAATGATAGCTTGAAGCAATTTGTCACAGCTTGGACTGAATTTGGCTGTTTTCACTGGATTCAATCGAGGTAAACTCAATGTCGATTTATTTCATACGAAATTGGGCATGCATGTATTTTTTTATGCTTTATTCAACAAACCGTCCCAAACTTGACTGCGGAGGTTGCTTTCTAGACAGGGACCATGTTTATTTTATAACCTCAGCTCAATCAAATTACTGAAAGTGTGCTTTGGCGCACGTATGCTCCTTTTCTGGATATCTTATAGATGAACCAAATAATCAGGTTGATGCTTAATGAATTTCCAGTTTATGCCTGTGAACACAGTGGCGAAATTCTCGGAGGGTCGCTTTTTCAATGTTTTTGTCATAACTGGCACTGTCCGTTATCCTTGACTGATTAGATTATATCAAACGTGCAACGTCTGAGTCGCCAAACGTAATGTTTGAAACGTTTTCTTACTGGAATTTCACAGTTCTTTTCTTTCTTCCACGTAGTTTAGATAATTAAGGTATTTCTTAGTTCCAGATTGATACAAATTATCACAACTTGAACTACTGTCGATCAGTTGTAAGCACTGAATCATGTCGAGGTATATAAACTCGACGTATATTTCATGTGGAATACGCGTGGCCCAGTTTATGCTTGGACTCGGAAGTTGCTAGGGAGCCGGTGATGCTTATTTTTTAACGACAGATGGAAGGTTTTGGTTAAAAAATAAGTTAAAGCCTGCATCCTACTGTTCTGAATATCTTAAAGGTTAACTGAAGAATCAGTTTGGTTATCAGCGAATTTTCAGTTTAGCCTGTGAATTTTCGGAAGGTCTCTAGTTCAACTTGGTCGATTTTGTCAGAATGGTGCCATTCACCGTTAGGTAGCCAAATGTAATGTGTAGTCAGTTTGTGTGTAGTTACATTGTTCCACTGGGTTAGCTTTTCAGATACTGACAGCGCTAAAGAATCGCTGTCCGATCATCACCAAGACTAATACTCTAAATCAGATATCAACTGAGTATATACGAATGTGCAACAAACTTTGTTGCTCGACATTTGATGCATTTTTTTACAGGAATTTCTTTAAACTTATGAATCTATTTGACAAATTAAGCTCCCAAGTTAAGTATACATGAAAAGAATGTTATTTCCTTTGTTATATTTGAGGTTTTGATTTTGGATTGGGACGAAACAAACGGTGAGAAATTGAGATTGTGTTGAGCCGTCAAACACTATTTTGAATGTATTTAAATACTATTTTGAAAAACTGCTTTAAATATATTTTATGAAATACATTTAAAACAGGGGAAAAGTGTAATTTTAATTTATTTTTCGACTGATTTTAATGGCATTTAAACCTGTTTAAAACACTATTAAAACCAAGTTTGAAATGTATTTTGAAATGAACTTTTAAAAGTATAGTTTAAATTCCAAAACTATACATCCTCTGCTAAGTTTAAAAATATAAACAGCCTGTAAATACCTTTAAAATCTTTCAAAGAACACAACATTCAGAATAAAAACAGGATACAAATAGTATTAAAAACAGGTTTTAATCTGCAAGACTATTTTTAAAGTAGTTTTAATGACAAGTATTTGGTACAAAATAGACTTAGGTGCAAAACTATATTTTTAATATATTTTTTTGACTGACTTTAAATGTGTTAAAACCTGTTTAAAATACTATTGAAATCCACTGTCACAAAATATATTTCAATAGTACTTTAAACAGTTTAAAAATTTAAGAGGATCCTACATGAAAAAAAAAAAATTTCAAATACAATACAAATATGTGAAGATAGATTTAAAATAGTCTAGAAATGGCATACAGTAATATAATAAAAACAGCATAAAAATAGCACAAAATAGTGTGAAAACAGTATACAAATATGGAAAAATAGCATAAAATTAGTATTGAAACAGCTTAAAACTAATGTGAAAATAGTTAAAAATAGTATCAAAACAGTGTAAAAATAGTGCTAAGAAATCTTAAACTTAACTTTGCTCTACACCGTAGCTGTGCACAACACATGACCTGCCACTAGCAAACTTGGTTGAGACTGCACTAGCAAATTCTTTCCAAATGTTTGGGAGATCTGCATGATTCTAACTTGCAAATGTTTGCTAGATGCTATTTTTGTCACTTGCAGTTTATCAAATGAAAGTAACTCATTTTTTGAGTTTGCGAGCATAATTTTGAGCCCTGGGTCCATGTAACTTTATACAAAACATCTTCCATAGTACTCATTTTAAGGCTAAATACAGCTGTAAAGGCTATTTAAATGTATGTCTGTACATGTGGAGATGCATCAATCACCTCTAATCAACAAAACCCTTAACCAATTAAGAGGGTACAACTTCGTTATGTGTGCCTTTTGTACATGTACATTTAATAGGTGATAATCATGTTGTGCAAAGGTTTTATGCAATCTTTCATCACTGAACATTGTCTGAGGCTATAATTTCTGCAGGGTTTTAAAACATTTCAACCCTGCATCATTTGAGACCATATGTGGTTGTAGACGGCTTAGGAAGTGATAAAATATT
>CM042752.1:20682350-20692350 GCA_022496165.2 Catalaphyllia jardinei
AGCTTGCAGTGCTTAATTGGCCATGCTGGGTCTTTAAATAACCCTCAGCATGTTCTTTTAAAGAACAAATGAGTTCGTGCGAACTGTACAAAATAACGATTCTCAAAAGTTTTCGAACCACGAAGAAGTCCTCTGTGTAAGAAATACCTCTGATGATTCGTGGAGCACTCGCGCTTCAGGTTCACGTTCGGCGAATCTAGCTTACGCCCATGCGAAGACGTGATTGGGGGGTCTCTTGCCTAGATTATCTAGATTAACTGTAATTACTCACGGCGTAATTGGACTCACGAAGTGCTAAACTCGTACGGCGAAAAACAAAAGCCTTTCGTGCAAAACCTAACTTTCCCACGATCAAGATTTTAGTAACCAAGACAGTCTTGAAAGATGCGCGTATACCCACCACTTTGACTCAACGCCTAACGAAACCTTGCCGAGGGACACGTTCGTCGGTTAGTTGAATAATCTGAAATGCCAAGCTTACTGGACACACGATATAGTAATCCATATTTTAAAACACAACATAATTTACTGCATAATTAAAGAAAAGTGTCCCGCTGTTATAAATAAATGAATTAAACCAATACGTTCCACAGTTGTTGTTGACAAGTCGGCCGAGTAAGGCGAGTATTACGGGCCATACTAACTAAATTATTACTTCAACTAAAATTTCTCTAAACAGAAACCGAGCGGCTGTAAAAAAGCACCGTCGTATCGGGCGCCTAATTGCGAAACTGAAAGGTTCACTTGAAGCGATAGTCGCTTGGTCGGTCATCGTAAACAAGACAAATTTAACCAATAACATGCGGTGGAAAAGTTTTGGTCAGTGACAACTCTGTTAAAGACTACGCGTAACAGGTGAGAGGCGTGTCACGAACGACTATACATTTTGGACGCGTGCCGGTTGTACATGTCTGCTGCTTAGCAACAAATTGGTAAATCACTATCGTACAAGTTAGATTGTTCAATGCATGAAAATTGGCTGAACAATACAACTTCTGAGTCAAGATGAAATACGTCAAAATGTCTGTTAATAACCTGATAATTCAGGGCTCTTGTTGTAAAAAGTCAAAGAATGGCAATGGCAATAAACGTCTTTAAAGACAAATAGCTGTTAACTTCCATAACTTCTCACGTTAACGACCCTATGGGGTGTTTTTGGAATAATAAACTGAAGTAGTGAATACCTCCATGGTGTTTCAACAAACAGATGTGATTTGTTTTTGTATGTTTAGTTAATTAATAGACCAAATATAACTCGCTTTGTTCGAAATCAGAGATTTTTAAAATGGGTGAGGTAAATAACGAAAACGACCGCGATCCATAATTCGATGAAGACTATGGCTCTAAGCCGATCATTCAGTATTAATGACACTATTTAATACTACTCAAAGGGTTAAATGAAATCTAGGGTCCAAACCCTGACAAGCTAATATTTCACAACCAGAAAATTAAAGCAATAATAATAATCCAAAGAATTGTACTCAGTAATTGGCTCATTGGAAACGGGTCCCATTTTGCAATGTCATTCTCTAAAATTATCATAGGCTTCTCACCTCGATGATATCATCTTCAAAAAGGGAAATTGCGTCTCCCTAGGGTATAAAAATATGATGATGTCATCAACGACCTAACACCCTCAAACGCCCTTCTATCCAAACTCCACCCCGCTGATGCCATCTTACGGATTATGACTTCAAAAATACCCCTAAGCAATCTGCGCACTATTACGTATGTACCTTACGCATACGTCCTAGCGTAGAAGCCCCACCATACAACTAATTAAGCAGTTTGACACGATCGTTTTGGTTGCAAGAAATTCATACTTTCTTGGAATTTGATCTAATTTTTTTTTTAGTATGTATGTTTTTAAATTTTATTTTTTGTAAGGTTTTTTTCTTTTGAACGTTACCCTTAATTGCTTTGGCTTTCTTTTATTGCGAAACGAAAGTTTACGTCAGCTTTCATGCGTCTGTCATAACGTGAAGGGAATGCAAACGCGTTTTAGACTCGATATAATACATAATATAATACCTGTAGCAGATCAAGAACAAGACGTTGAAGTCACGAGGATAAGACATGCATAGACAATTTATATTTAGAAATTCTAAATACACGAGTAATTTTCCTTCCTTGATAATGCGAAATCTTGTAAAAGAAACAGAAACCTTTTCACACTATTTCAATAAACCTATATATGTGGAGGCTATGAGGCCTATAGGTTCCGGGTTTAAGTCCTGGCCGAAGGCATAGCACTGCATTCTCCTTTGACTCTCACAATGGGAAGGGAACATGCTTTCTTTACCCAGGTGTATAAATCAGCACTACCGAATTTAAAGCCGGTATTAAACCCGCGACGGCCTGGGGAAAGACTTTCAGAGAATTCAAAAAAGCTGTGTTAGCACTAACCTGGCTCAACATGTCCCCACAGAATTCCAAGTTTAAACTAAAATTAGTTTTTTTAAAAAGTTTTTTTTTTAACACCATCCGACTGATTAGCTATAAATTGGCTGCTCAGGTAAATCACCATCCGACTGACTGAGTTAAATTCTCGAGAACATTTACGGTTGAAAGTTTAAAAGAGTCACTGCATTTTTTGAGATCAAGTGTACATTGGACTAATAATGTAACCTATATAGCGAAAATTTATAACTTGCGTTCAGAATTATTTTTCTTTATGAGCTGCTGGACTTGCAGATTCATTTGCTTGATATCTTCTATCATCTTTTTCAACGTTTCATCCTCCGTTCTTTGTCTCTTATGTTCAATGACGGTTTTTGTCAATTTCTGGATATCCGCCAGCAAGCTAAACATGTCATCTGCTGTTTCCTGCTCACACTGTTGCTTAGACTGTCCACCTACACATCCAGTCGGTTGTTTTGCCTGCTCTCCGCTATACTCCTTCGGTTGGCTCTCTAATCCAGATACTTTTTTTCTCATTTGTTGTACTTCTGCTAGTAAACTAAATATTTCGTCTGGTGCCTCCGGTTCATTCGGCTGCTTAATCTGTTCACCTTTTCGTTCACTCTGTTGCTTAGACTGTTTACTCCCTTGTTCACTTGGGAACTTAGATTGTTCATCTTCTTGTTCACTCGGCTGGGTAGATTTGGATATGGCTAAGAAAAGAAAACAACAAGTACTGCCGAAAGTAAAATTATACCCTGTTTTACTGGAGGTAAATAGGACCACGATGGCGAATTTTTATGCTTCAGTAGTGGCTTTATAACATGCCATAGAGAACACAGCCAATCAGAATACAGGAATGTCGTTGTACATTGATAGGTATTATATCCGACACTTACATCGTGCGCCGTACGTATGTCTCATTGATCGCATTGTTGATTCTGTCAGCCACCGTATTCTCTGTGGTATGGTATAAAATAGTTATCCAACGCTCTCTCGTGGTATACCATGGAATATACCACTTCACTAGTATTTCCTTGCTCGGTCAAGGTATCAAGGCCTCGGTCACTCCCGGTTAATAAGTGGTATTAAATTAGCGCAGATTTTTACGATTTTACTTCTCCTTTTCTTCCTTAGTTTTAGTTCTGATTGAGAAGATATATCAAACACTTAAGACAGTGTTTGACCACATTACCAAGCATCTCGAGCTCGAGGTTCGTGAAAAACTCCGCTCTGAGTCATATCTCAACTCTTTTATCGGTGTTTGGAAATGTGCTCAAATACGTTCTTTCGTGTTTCATAGATTACAAAAAGATTAATCCAATTCACAGCACAATTCACCTGTACCTAACATCTGAGAAAGTACTGTCTGCCTTTGTCTTTTTAATATGAACAGTGTGGATTAAGACTGTAGTGGGTTGATTACTTCGAATCTTTATTTCCTGAACAAAACACTTGATTCTTTTTACATTCGCTACGAAATTAACCGATCGCCTCATAAGATGATACTCTCCAAAAACAGGAATGTAACACGGTTCGTTTCGTGCATTCACGGTTTAAAAAGCTTCATCCAAAAAGTACGCATGACATCAGAACAGATCAGTGCTGGCTTCTCGACTTCCCAGTTCAGGGTGTTAAGTAAGTGCCGAAGTAAATTGTATGCAGCATTTGAATATTTTAAGGGGACAAAATCTCATAGAAGGAAACGCCCCAGCTTTACTGAGAGCTGGATAACACCGTTAGAAACATCGAAATATCCTTGGGATTCGTGTACTTGTATTTCGTGTTAAATTAAAAACTCGCTGTTTGTAATTAAGATCTCCTGTAGTCTCCTTTGATTAAAAAGGTTGTATGACTTAAATAATAATAAATCGTGAATTACAGCTTACCTCTATTAATGAAATGCATAATTTAGTAGCAATTTTACGGTAGCAAGAAAACTTAATCACCGAAGGAAGTCCATTTACATACCGAGCAGCTTATCTGCAATCCTTCTATGTTTAATCTTAATAAGGGCCCAGGCAAGACGTCCCACGGTAGCTTCTCCCCCGTTTTCTTCTCTCCATATTTCCAGGACTTGATGAGCCCTTTCCTTGACTTTTCGGCAATCTTGCTCCAGATTGGTAAGTCTTGGTGGTTCAATATCAAGTGCTATTCCAAGATCATACCAACAGGTTCCTATGTCCTCTTTTATCTTCAAAATGAGGTCTGCTGTTAACAGTTCCTTTCGCATCTCGAGTTCACCTATAGAGCCTGTAAAAATGTATATCTAAGCCGAGCATCTTCTCTCAATAACAATGACATTTTATCAGCTGAAGTGAGAAAATGGTGTACTATTGACCCTTATTATATCTCTAAGTGCGCGCGCTGTGATTGGTCAATTTAGCGGGCCGTACTCTCCTGCACGGACCGCTAAGTTTTTTTTTGTTGCCAAACTGCTGCGTGATTTATCACCAAATTTCCTCAACTTATGAGGCAAATAACAGTTTGAAACTTTCTTTCACTCTAAATTGTGTACTAAAGCGTGCTAACGACTTAAAAACGATTTCAAATTGACTCGTTTTGTTTTCCAACTGCTTCAGAAATTTGAAGCCGCTCCTCATGAATGGAAATCGTTCCCGAACCCGTCAGACACACAGCAGAGATATAATAAATATCTTACTAACCTCGTCTTCTTGGTCCGTACCGTAAGTTTCGAATCCTTGTTTTTCCCGTACGATTTATGGCCCGCGCGCTTCGCGCTTGGGCCATAAATCGAAGGGAAAAAACCTCGGTCCGCAACTTACGGTAGGGACCTCGAGCTCGGTTAGTAAGAGGTATATAACAAAACATAAACGACCACTGAAAAACAAAAAGGTTAGGGGGATCTTACAAGAACACATATGACATGTTTCTTGGCCATATGAAGGTATCGTGATGAAATACCAAATGACGAGAGGTGCTTAGCAATGAATATGGTAAACTAAAGGCTGGAATGGCCAGCATTTTCCAGAAGTTTAATTATCTGTCTCACACCTACCACGGTATATGAAAATATACCTTATACATTGTTATACACGTCACGAATTTCGTTATCGACGAGTCAAAACAACTTAGAGGGCTGATATCTTTAGCTCTCATGCCAATATCGTTGTCTCTTGCCCTTGTAAGACCACGAGAACTATGAATCAATTTTTATTCAATGTAAACTAATTTCCTAACGGTTTCACAAACTAAGCGAAGAAAAGCGTCAATTTGCACATACAGCTCACCATTCTACTTGTCGGTTACCTATCCTTCTCAAGAACAAGGCCGGCTCGGGTTTGAAACCCCATAGGCTACACTGGTTAACCTACCATGCTACCTTTCAAATCTAGAGATCAGTGATAACGCGAATCTCTTTTTAACTTCAATGAATATCATTGAATAGCACTTACCTTGATCGCCAGGCATGCCTTGTGAAGTCCAAGGACAATCATGCTAAAGGATGAAAGGCTAGGGTCATTTTAAGATGATTTGGTTTTATCAACTGAGTTGATGATGTGAATTGGCCAGCGGAAGGAGCTTCCGAATCTCTTTACGGTGGCCAATTCACATTATCAACTCAGTTGATAAAACCAAATTATCTTGTAATACTCCCACCGACGCAACACCACAATTTCTTTAGAAACTTACCCCCTTTACTCATTTTAAGATGGGTTGTCTAGACATTTATTACTTAACAACTAACTCAAATAAAATGATTTAACTACTTACAAAAAAGGGAAATCTGATTTATTCTAGCTAAGTACTTACTGATTTGCCTAAATCTCGAAGTGGTGGTGTTATCAGTAGTGTTTGAGAGTATTATATTTTTTTTCGTAACTTGATGGATCAGTACTTCATGGCGTTATTTTCACAGCCATTTTAGAAAAAAAATAAAGTACGACACTAAAGAGTTTTTGCGAAGCAAAGGGAGCTTACGAATCGACGACTTTCCCACGACGGCGTCGTTGGGTTACCTTATAGTCCCGCGCCGTCGTCCCGTAGAAATGTGAATTTACAAATTGCAGTAAAGACGACGACGTTTAACTTTGCTTTTATCTTTTGACAAGGCAAGTTGTTTAAACCAAAATGCCTAGCTTAAGAAAAACGAGAGTTTGTTTCGCGTACGCTGATGGGAGCAACTTCATAAACGTACAAGAATTTGTACTTTATACGGCTGTCGGCAAGTGAACAAATCCCGGAAGAGTTTCCGTACTGGAACTACGAAAGGTTCGATTTAGACGAGAAATCAAACGACGAATGCATGGCCGAGTTTCGTTTCTACAGGGACGACATTTATAAACCGTTGCTGAACAGCTACAGCTGCCTGACGAGATAGCAACTTACAATGGTTTACTTTTCATTCATACCGGTTTAGTGTTCTGACCGCTTTCAGTGTTGGTTAAACTCATAGAGTTTTCATGGTGTAACGTTGTGACTTTATACAGCAACAAACGGGTCTAATTATAAACGATACTTTAATCTATAACTCGGTTCACCCAAAACCCTTGCACACGATCCCGAGCACATGTCCTATTTGGCATCCTATTGGACAACAACTATCGCATGACGTTACACATGGCACTGTAGAAATTCAAATCAAATCAAATCAAACGTAAAAGGATATGCCCCTAATGTAATACTTAAATTATTTGGCGAAAAAAATACTTTGAAAACTAATCTCACGTCCTCCTGTTTCCAAGATGCCGGCAAATCGCTCTCACCAACGTGGTCGACTTTGGCGCGAAGCTAGCAAGTGCTCAGAAAAGCATGCGCAGTAAGCATGTCACGCAATCTCACCGGCGTGCGAAAGTCGTCGATTTGTAAGCTCCCTAAAGAAAACAGTAGTCATGCACCTCTTCGGAACCTCTAATTTTATTTGCTCCCGGAATCATCCACCTCTATTGTTTTCAGGACTAGGGCCATTGTTTCTGTTGTTGATTCTATTGTTTTCTCGGCCAATCCTGTTAGACCTTACGAGAGGTGCGTGGCGCCTCAAAGAAAACACCGACGTAGTCACAACAGAAATGAGATTGTCCTGTTCAGATTAAATGAAAATTAATTACAGGGACTTGTCATTGAATATGAGAATTACGATAGTGTTTTTGTTTGTTTGTTTGCTTTTTTGTTTGTTTGCTTTTGGGTATAATGAGTGTTCAACTTGGACGTTTACCACATTCCCAAATTCTTTTAAATTCTATAATTGGAAGATTGTAGGAGTTTCGAAGCAGTCTTTTTTTCAATATTGAGGCCACTATATTTGATTGACAAGGGCAATTAGTCGAGTTGCAATTTATTGTTTCTTCATAACAACTAAGGTTGTGGGAAGAAAAATATCGTTCTTGCCACGAGAACATAAAATTCATATCTTCGAGCTAACGTGTAATGTTTTTTTTTTATTATATAAACATGCTGATGATAGCGTTTTTGATGATTTTCCGAAAATTTCGACCACTTTCTCAAGATTTCCGAAAATTTTACAAAATTGTTCCGAAGGGCAGGCGAACTTTCCCGAACATTCTCCGAGAACTTCCGAAAATTTCCAAAGATTTCCAAAGATTGCCGAGGACTTTCGAGGAAGACCCGAAGATGTTTCGATGATACACCAACGAATTTAAGTACAATTTAAGCGGCAAACTTGATATCAGTGAAATCGTCGATATCTTCACATGTGAGGATATCATATCTTCACATGAGCTATCAATCATCCTACACTCTGCGAAACATCCTTATTATTATTATTATTTTTAATCAAGTCTCTCTTTTGGATTACCAGAAGGAAGAATCTGAGAAACTTTAGTTTCTGGAAAAGAGTCACAGAGTCAGGTTAGAATTAAAATTTATTGTACATATAGCGCGAATTTTAGGCAATAAACCCTGCAAATATAATTTATATATGTGCTATATTTTCACATGTGAAAAAGCGATACGTCCAATCAATTTCGCGTATAGCATTCTGCACATGTGAAAATATAACCAATCATCGCCCAGAGTAGAATCGCTTAGCCAATCAGAGCAAAGCATTCAAATGGCTTCCCAGAAGCGTGGTCTTGAAATCAGCCCCCGCTTGAAGTTTGTGTTTAAAAACATGGCTTCGGTTTCCCGTTTTAGTTCACTTTCGGAAATAGCTACGGAATATATCCAACATCTTTATCGTTAGCACTTCAGCTTCAGCCAACAGTGACCTCAGCAAGTCTTGTCTCTGTTTCAAGGGCGAACGTTCAAGGAGGAACATTCAACATTTCTGTAAACAGCGTAAGTCAACAGAGTCCGAATTTGTCTTTGCGCAGCGCGAAGCGCCGTCATGGACAAGCGAAAAGATTTCACACTTTGTGTTTTAAATTCGAATTACCCGTATTGTATTTTAGCTTGTGTAGGCTCTTTGTCCGCTTGTTGTTAGATTGGAAGGTTACGAGGTTACGTTCGGTCACTTACATCAGTCTTGATTTTTTTGCTGTTCTGCATGTAAGCTTATGTTATCGGGAAAAAATAAATTTAAAGGATATGTTTAATTCTGGCTATGTATACAATAAACAAATTACAGCATAGAAAGTGCTTTGTACGGATTTTTATTCACTCGTTGCAAAACTTTTGAAAACTCACTCGTTCGCTGCGCTCACCAGTTCGTTTTCCAAAGTTTTGCAACTCGCGAATAAAAATCCGTACGTCGCACTTTCTATGAAGTAATCTATATATATAACGAACTTGGACTACTAATAAAACTACTGATCGCGTGAACAACGAAATCAAAGGTCTGTACCTGTATTTAACTGATGTAAATTCTACATCGATACGACTATTAAACAAAGCACAAGTAGAAAGTATTTGAAAAAGTTTTGATCCCCAAAATGCTCTCGCTCTCTCACCTTATATCAAATCTCGTTCCCACAAAAAAAACTCTTGTTGACATTCCTGAGGTTGCCCTTCTGTTGGGAATGTTCGCAAACTATCTGCTATGTGTCTAAACAATCAAGCTTGCCACATAGAATGTTCAAAAACGTGATTTGATCAACATCAAGAGTTTTTCCCATTCTCGCTGGCCTTGGCTTTTAGTGTATAAGAGATTGCTTTACGGGGTTGATATGTCCTTAAGAAAACAGCCTAAGCGTGCTAAAATCACATTATTTGGTTTATACACATGCACCTATAAAGTTTTACAAAACTAATTTAAAAGATACCTGTGGTGCTGATACCGGAACGATGACCAGAGTGCAAAGGGCTTTTTCAAGACCGTTCCGTTTGAAAAACGTTATTTCCAGAGCACTTTCAATCTTTTTCACAGGTACGTTAAAGCTTGTCTGAAAGAGTTCTTTTCCAAGAAACCTGGTAGAAAAAAAAAATATGAAAGATTACGTATCAGAAGGCCAGGAATATAAGACATCTGGAAACGTTTTTTACAATGTTTAAGACTGTGTCCATCGGAGAAAACCAGGCAGAACCAGGCAGGAGGTGATACAGCTCAAATCACCAATTTTGCTCAAACTTTGCGTAAATGTTGGGTTTGGTGAGTAAATGATTATGGCAAAAACGTAAAATAAAATATTATATTCCCTTCAAGTTAGGGGTACCTCCTCCAAAAGTGGCCCTTTGTCACTAA
>CM042752.1:20694850-20707967 GCA_022496165.2 Catalaphyllia jardinei
TGACGAAAGACGAACAGCAAGCATTGAAACGAATGGAAAACGACAACAACATTGTGATACCACCAGCCGACAAAGGACGTGTGACTGTTGTTATGGACAAAACTGACTACTTTGACAAAATGGACGCACTTGTTAACGACAAACAAACTTACGAAGAACTTAAACGCGACCCGACGCCAGCACTTCAACGTAAACTTAACAGCAAAATACTTACGCTTAAAAAGACTGAAGCTATTGACACTCAACGCTACTATCGACTCAGGTGCTCTGTACCACAGCCACCTAAACTTTACGGACTACCGAAACTGCACAAACCTGGTATACCTATGCGACCTATAGTCTCATTCTGTGGGTCCCCTACATATCAACTGTCTAAGTACTTGACGAACATACTGCAACCACTAACTGACAAATCAAGACGCAAACTACAATCGACGGAGAACTTTATTGACTCTATTAAGACAGTACAGATACTTGACGACTACAAACTTGTGTCTTTTGATGTGCAATCACTGTTCACCAGTATTCCACTTCAATTGGTGTTACATTGTAATGAGACCGCTGTACAACAATCCACAGTTAAACTACCGTTACCGACAGAAGACATTATGGACTTACTGAACCATTGCCTTACATCGACTTACTTTCAGTACAACGGTAAACACTACAAACAGTTGCATGGAACAGCTATGGGGTCGCCTGTTTCTGTTGTTGTCGCAGAAATTGTGATGCAACACGTGGAGGAACGCGCCCTTGCAACTTGCCGACAAACAATACCGGTCTGGTTACGCTACGTTGACGACACCTTTACCGCCGTTCACAAAGACGAAATCAACGCTTTCCACGACCACCTTAACGAACAGAACGCCGACATCCAGTATACCAAAGAAATCGAAGAAAATGGAAAACTTCCTTTTCTAGACTGTTTGGTAAGCCGTGACAACAACGAACTGCGAACACCAGTGTGCAGAAAACCAACAAACACCGACAGATTACTTGACGAATCATCCTACAACCTGACTTCACACAAAGCCACGACTATAAAGACTTTGACAAGGCGAGCGCAACTAGTTTGCGATACACCGGACAGCTTACGTGACGAAAACAAATACCTTGAACGTGTTTTTATCAAAAACAACTACAACGCTGACTTTATTAGACGAAACATTTTCCGACCTACTGAAACTGACGCAACGAACAAGAATCCGACACCTGTTACTACAGTGACTATACCTTACATTAAGGGAACTTCTGAGGCTATCTCACGGATCTTACAGCCCTACAACATCCGCGTAGCCCACAAACCTACAACTACGTTACGGCACTTACTGACCAACGTTAAAGACCGAGACGAACCCAACAACAGACAGGGAGCTGTTTACAAGGTCAAATGCTCCGACTGCAAGGCCTCCTACATTGGTGAGACTGGCAGAAACCTTAACACGAGACTGACTGAACACAAACGAGCCACGAGAAATGGTGATGTCAACAATCACATTGCTGTGCATCATCAACTGACAAACCACAACATTGACTGGGACTCTGCTCAATGCTTAACCTACAGTACAAACTATTTTCAACGACTGACTCTGGAAAGTTGGTACACTAACTTAAAGTTGGTACACTAACAAACGCCTCTTAACAGATGTCAACAACTACCGGCACCTTACAAACGACTTATCCGCGACGAAAACGAAACCGACAAACGGACTTCTAACAGACCGGCTTAATTATTTTGACTTACAATAGACGGACTCTAACAGACCAACTTGACCAACAAAAGACGGATCGAAACCGACCAATGACTGATAACTAACTTTACATGAGTCTTCCAGCCAATACCATCATGGCTTAACTGACCAATCACTATCAACGGGCCAGACTTATAACATCACCGACTGACAAACACTATTCACTTGACTCTGAAGATGACTTCCGCTCAGGTTGTCGAAACGTCAGTCACCAACAACAGTTCTTTTCAGAACTATTCTCACCCGGACGATCACACAATACGAACTACTGATACTCCTGGGTTCAAACCATTTACTACAATCCTAAAGTCCTATGTAAAAAGTATGCCAGCACAGGAAAAAAAATATTAAGGTCGCCAAACATTTTATGGCTTTATTGAGAACTTTAGTGATTGCTCTCATCATTTATGTTAGAATAACGAGTATTTGCTCTTGCCCAGTGCTGATATTAGTTTATTTTGTGGCACAATAGGTTACCATAGCAACAGTATGACCTGCTAAAACACCCTTTATTTTAGCTTTAAGCGCTCGGTTACTCTCATTTTTTGTTATCGAAATGTCATCAGCATGATCATGATTTGCATTATATGCAAAGTTCAAAAAATTTCTGCGAAGGGGGTTCAGAGCCACCTTAATTTTCGAAAATTTAAGGTGGCTCTGAATCCCCCTGGCAGATTTTTTTAAACTTTGCAAAACGTTGCATCTTATAATGCTGATTACAATTTGATAAAAAAAAAATGGGGTCACCGAGTTATGAGTTATGAGCGAGTTATGAGCGCTTAAAGCTAAAATTAAGGGTGCTTTTAGCAGGTCATATTGTTGCAACGGTAACCTATTGTGCCACAACATTAACAGCAACTTGTTCCCCGATGATTGGGCAGTTTGTTGATTCCATAAAGAATGGTTATAATGACCCATGAAACTGGAAGTCTTGGAAAGTACTGGAAACTGTTTCCAACCACGTAAAGCTCAAAGCTCTGAGAAATGCGCTTTTCACATTATTCAACGATTATTCTTTAGAATCGAGGTAACTGTTTCCGCCGCTATTCACCGAGATTGAAAATAATAACTATTTTGGTACATACACAACAAGTAATAACAGAAAACAGACGAAAAAACAAATCACTAAAATTTGATTTTATTGACCTCTTCATGTAACATGAAAAACATGAAAGCAGCACGAAGCATGCGTGAGACTGTTTACATAATCTTAAAACGTGGCAGATCTTGTTAACCTTTGCCGATAAAATCCTCTTTACTGTCATGCAAAAAATTGACTTTTGACATTTTTCAAATCAGCAATCCAAATCGGCAGTCTGCTTGCAGAAAAATTTCACCGTTAAATCAAGTTTCAATTTTACTTGAAAGGAAAAAACTGAAAGAGCAGTTGACGTTGGTTCAAAATGAAATTATATCGTTTGCACAGGACGGTGGTGGAAACTAGAAAACTAGTCTAAGATAGGTGTCAGCCTTGCACAAAGAATACCTCTGCTGCTGACTCCTTCTGTGTTCATCTCTGTCAATGCCGGATGAAGGGCGACTTGGCGGTCGGGTTTGCTTAGATTGATAAAATATGTGATTGCCAAGGACATATATAAAAAAGACCGCTGAAACGTGGAACGTCGTTAACTTTTTTACATCTTTTGAAAACTCTCAGGCCAAATTTTAAAGCCTGCTTTGTATTTTCTGGTCTAGCATATTCTCAGTCGTATTGTCAGGATTTCCGAATCGGGAAAGCGCAAGTTGCCGCCGGCCATTTTGATATTGTTAGCATCAAGCCATATTGCAAGCATGTTTTTAAATGGGTTACGACCCAGTGGAAATGTGCAGTACCAAACTTTGTACACACTGGGCTGACTGGAGTAACCCGAGCTTCTAAGATCTGGTTATGTTTTACACAAATCATGATTTCGAAAATCGAACGTTCGATTGGCTTCGATTGACTTGTTTCATTTCCGATGTGTTTGTTCCAATCGAACTCAATCTATTAATTGAGTTCTACTGAGAACATTTGAAATTTAGTTCAATTGGTTTCGTGTTACTATGTCGTGCAAAATGGACAAGAAAGTATAATAACAAGATTTGGAGAACGGTTGTTAGAGTTACACAGAGCATTTATCGAGTATGTTGGTCATCGTCCGGATGGTGATAACGTTCCTGGAAATTTCTACCTGATTCCGGTGGACAGCCTAAAATCCAATGTCTAGAACAAAATGGTGCAATTGGTAGAAATACACTGGCAAAACAAATGCATAGTGTTGCGTCCATTGCCTCCCTGGACGGCAAATTCACAAATTCGAGAGGTAGCAAAACAGTTATCCATGCACTCCGTGACGATTTCGACTCACTGGAGATCTCAGAGCTGACTGGCCACGCCAGGCCGGAATCCGCCATGGCAGCCATAATCTTCTGGAAAAAACAGCAACGATTGTCGAAAAAGTTGGCCGGTTTCTTTGTTTTAAAAAAAGACAACTTCTAACAGCTATTTAAGTCATGCTTTGCGAAAGATTGTTCTCAAGAGCTCAGCCCCGCCTAGCAACACAGTACAGCAGCTGCAGCTCCTAGTAACTGTGACAGCAGTGACAGTTGGTCTAGTTACCTGATAGCAGGGGCAGTTGACGGGATGTTTACTGAATTAACTTTCAATAATTATCCGGTAAATCTCGAGCGAATAATCTGATTGTGAAATAGAGAAAACGCAACTACTAGGATTGAGCTCTATTCTTTATTGCTGAGCTCATCTGATCGCGTGTCCAAATAGGTCACGTTTGATATATCAATATTCTAACATGGCTTCGTTTTCTGTGTATTTAAGTCTCTTTTGGCAATTGAGAGAAGAAACTCAAAAACAATTAACAATTTTGACCTGAAAGCCTTGGAGCCATGTTAAAATATTGATATATCGAACATGGCCTATTGAGGATTAATCTGGACAGAGTGAGAAGAGAAATTAGCGCTAGTGATAAAATTAAAGAAATAATCTGTTGGAAATGTCTACTTAATACTTACCGAAGGAATTGAGTTTCCATATCAATTTGTTCACATGGACTAAGCTCATCTGGAAGGGAAAAAGAAACCTTGTCCTCTCTGTTTAACGAATGACGTGAGGTGTCTTGGCCATGTCTACCCACGGTATATGTTGAAGATACCGACTTCCATACTTCATTCGCCATATGAAGTGGGTAACAGCAAAGAACCAGGAGGTGTTCAACTGGATTTCCAGTAGAACACAAACAGGCTAGGAATCCAGCTTGTTGTGGCGCGGAGGAATCAAGTTTAAGAAGCTCTAGAATACCGGCCTCTTCGAAAACCACAGGTACTAAGATCGCAGTAAACCTGGGAAGATATAAACCAGAGTCCACACTACGCCAGAGAAATTTAAAACTCAGCTCTATTTCTAAGGTTAGACCTACCGTCCAGACTACTTTCATCTTTTAACTTAGTGTTATCCTAAACTTTTGATCGATAAAGCAGAGATTGTAACCTTTTCATGCTCACGTTACCTTATTTAGGTCAACCACTTAGGCAAACTCGTTCCCAGGGTCTCTCGGATGAGAGAACCTGGGAATGAGGTTGCCACTTTTTCCTTAAGTTGTTACAGTTCATGCGGTTATTTTGTTGTTATATCATTATGTCAGGATAACCACATGACATCCTTCTTATGTCTATATGTTTATGTCGTCATGTCGATAGTGTAAACTAGGACTAAGCTTCACCATAAAACCAAAAACAATAACAAGCCAAGCAGTTGAATTATTCGTTGCGTGATCTTCTTCATCGAAACATTGCATAAGCTACTATGACCACATTTAGGGCCAACAGTTTGAAATTAGTCAACGCTTTTCTCTGCTTATGAGTAGAACGACTACTTAACAGGTGATCCGATCACACAGCTCAGAAAAGCGTAAACGAGAGCCTCCATAGTGACAAGTGCAATACCAGCCCGACACCAAGCAGGATAGAGACCATCTTCCGTAATTTAAGATCTTTCCATTGTTCAGCGATTGTTTACTTGAGGGGTAGAAAACATGTACCGTGTTTCTATCGAGTTGTAGTATACATCTACTAGCGTTCTATTACAAGTGCTGTTCTCTGATTGGCTACGCCACTCACTATCTATTCTGTGATAGATAGTGAGTAGCGTAGCTGTGTGCACTAGAGGCCGCTTTTTGGCGTTATTGAGGTGTCTGTTAATTAGATTTAGATAAAGTTTTGAACGACTATTAGATTTATACTAAATAATTAGATGATTCGCTTTCCATTTCTATGCGTGATAGTTCACCACTAAATTTTCTCCCATTCTTATTGATTTAAAGTTAATCACGAGATGCGATAGTGTTCATCCGCAAAGAGATTATCCCCATAGTGCCCGTTCGAGAAAATACCCGGATGGATAGAAGTCTTCCGAGAAAATATTTCTGTAAACAAGAGGACTTATAGAAAATAAACCCATGAAAAGGTATTCTTCTTCTTTTTATGAAAATGACGACACATTTCAAACGAAGTTTACAAAACATGTTTCGGTCGTGCAACGACCATCTTCAGTTGAAAGTAAAATAATTGAAGTTACATTTGAATTTGTAATATTATGCTAAATAAAGATCAATAACAACGTGAAATAAAATGGGAATCTTACAACATAGCTAGAGGTAACAAAAGAGTGTACAATAGTAATATGTTAATTAGAACGAGAGAGTTAAATTAACGTGATATAATTGCTTGTTTAAAGAAGGTTGCTCCCAGGAAATATGTAACGCTTCTTTTATCTTGACCTGGAATTTTGTGGTCGCATGATCTATAATTTTAAAAAATTCAGCGGAGCAGGAATTACGGCATGCCTCGGATTGTTGAAGGTGTTGAAAGATATGTGAGTTCCTGTCCCTGTTTAAGTGTTCGCGAATGCGTGTCGAGAGGTGTCGGCTAGTTTCACCGACATAGCAAGAATTACAGCTTGCACAGGTAAACTTGTAAACAACATTCGAACGAAGTTCAACAGGCACAGGGTCCTTCACACTAAACATGTTACGGATCTTAAACGAAGAAAAGGCTAGCTTAACATCAAGATTGTTACAATAACGTTTAAGTAGTTTACGCAATCTGTTTAGTGCTATAGTAGAAAACTTTCACCGGTCTATTAACTAATTATTTCAGTTTTACCCCATTCTGTTACAAACTTGGCTTAGTCAGGACCCTAGTTGACAGAACATACAAGATCAACAATACGTGGGTAGGCTTTCATGAGGATATCAAGAAATTGTTATTAATCTTACGAAAAAACCTTTTCCCCAGTCATATCGTTGAGAGGGTCATTAGGCAGTATATTACCAAAACTCAGACTCCTTCGAACACACCTGCTAGTCCTCCCTCTAATTCTACACATTTTTTCAAATTACCTTATGTTGGGCCCTTCTCTAATTGCCCTCAAAACTAGCATATTTTCCCTCGAAGCTTCGCTTCGGCGGTAAATACTTGTTTTAAGAACATCAAATTTCCGCCGGGCGAAATTTCAGCCCATAGTTCCTCGACAGAAGCACTCTATTGTTTAAAAAGAAATCTCGAGCTCATAATCTAAAGGTTTAATAGAAACAGGACTGAAAGGTTTTTTTTTTACTTTTTAATTCATAAATTTAATTACATACAATAATAATAAGCACTTAAAGACTGGCCCCTCGGGAAACAGCGAGTTTTGTTTCCCCGAGACCCTCATTGTTCTCCGAGGCGAAGCCGAAGAAGTCGAGGGGAACCAAAACTCACTGTTTCCCGAGGGGCCAGTCATTAAGTGTTTTGTTATACCTCCCAATTCAAAAATAGAAAAAAAATATATGATTTGCTAGACGCCATTGCATATACACTGGCTGCGCTCGCAAAATTGAGCGGCTTCCAAAACCAACCTGTCCTATCGAAAAATCACGATAACAGTCTTTTTCCCTACAACTCTTAAAATTTGCCTACCTCTGGCACAAAGGTCTACTACCTGATGTATTTCGCAACACCTTCCAGTATGCTAGCCAAGTGCGTAGCTACAATACTAGATATGCAACCCAAAAAAAATTATATAAGCCACATGTAAGGACAAACACTGGCAAACAAATTATTTCATTTAAAGCTTTTGATCTTTGAAAGTCTATCCCACAAAACCTTAAAGATTTGAATCTGTACACCTTTTCTAAAAATATCAAGAATTTCTTACTCTCAGAGCAATATTCAAAGGAACTTGTCTCTTAAAATTTAACCTTATCTCTTGATTTGTCCACCGTACCTGTACTATATTTTACTTTATGTATCTTGTTCCCGACACTTAAATACAACATGCACATGACTCATATGGGTGTTACTTTGGCTGAGCTCTGTTTGCTGGGCAAGAACACTCAACTCTCCCAAGTGGGATATATTGGCCACAGACGTGGCCGTTTATTTTGATAGCAAGCTTAGAAAGCCTAAATTACAAACATAGTATTAGCCCAGAAAAGTTGAGGGGGAAGCCGCCAGAAAATGCGGAAAACAGGGAAAATGGGGTGTAGAGGGAGGAAAAATTCCCTTCAGTTGCCGAGAATGCTGCACAAACGAGAAGGTGGACCACATTTAGCAATAGCTATGTCCCGGATGACAGAAACTCCCGCATCCAAGTACTGGGCCTAGTTACGTCACAAGATACATAAAATCATTTATTTTGGTTAAATAAATTTCCTTTACTACAATTATTATTTTTAACTATGTTCTATGTTTCCGCCCTCTTTCTGTTTCCTCGCCTGCATCAAATATAACATCAATAGGTAACATGGGGGCCAACTAGTAAACCGAATGGTTTATTTGGCCACCATGCTCAAGCACCCTTTACTTAATATAATAGTAACATCATCAGCAACTACAAATGTGGGTAATTAAATTAAAAAGTAACTACATCAAGAGGAAATAAATTGAATTGAATTGAATTGAGTACTAAAGTTGCTTTGGCTTCTTCTAATGTTTAACTCAAGCACTCTGAGTTTGATTTATCAGGAACAGCATATTTTGTTGTAAATTACACCAATACTTGCCTATCTGGCGAGCTCGATCAAAGAGCGGGTTAACGAACGTGGGCGACCCATTTTTGGCGCCCAACCAAAAGCTTGGAGACACAAAACGTTCATATTTTCCCTTTAGTTAATCTATATGATATGGTTTTGCGACTATAAATCCCTTTTCTTGAATAATGAATGCCGTCTCTATAAATGAGCAACGTTGTCCCACTTCAATGGCTTTTTAACAACAGGCCGACCGGTACACAAATTTCCCGCGGTTTTAAGGTGCACAACGTTATCACGAGCGAGTCCAAAGCTCAAGTTGTTGTTTCCCAAGGGAGTTAGTGAGTTTTATTCGCCCTAGGGAGTTAGAGAGATTTAACCCACGGCACGCGACGCGTTCTCCTCCAATCAGAAAGCGTATTTGAGTTGGGAGGTATAACAACATTATTTAATATATACTAAACAAATTATCTTGTTTCTGATTGGTCAATAGTGAATGCATGTATATGTTATAGAGTGCAATTCAGGTTATAGAGTGCAATACGGACGTTGCTATGGAAACACCGGGGAAGCGCCAAATTTGAACACTAAAGTGAAAAAAATGGCTGACAGTCGGTTTGCTTCGTCAAACCAAAACATTGTTGAGCAAATAAAGAAAATGCGAAAAAACCCGTTGAAAGCTACACAGACCTGGTTGAATGTCTGGCAAACTTGGGCGACTGAAAGAAAACTAAAACCATAATTGGAAGAATACGAGCACGAACAACTCGATAAAATGTTACAAAGCTTCTGCACAGAAATACGTACTAAAGACAGGTTTGATTACGAAAAGAGTTTAAAATCCATGCTGGGAGCCCTTGACCGCAATTTAAAAGAGCACGACTACAAGTACTCTATTACACAAGACAGAGAGTTTCACCAGTCCAAGTTGGTACTAGAAGGAAAAGTGAAGTTTCTCCGTCAACAAGAGAAAGGTAAGAGACCCAACGCCGCGAACGCACTGACAACCAAGGAGGAAGAAATGCTATGAAGTAAACGAAGTCTCGGTAACTGGTAACTGCAGTCCAATAGTTCTTTCCCAAACTATCTGATGGATCTTGACTCAACATTTCGGCCTGAAGGGAACACAGGAACACCATTCAATGGAAGTCGAGAACTTCAGTTTTAGTGTGAACGACAGTGGCACTGAATGCATCACATTTAAAGACAATCCTACAAAGACGAGGCAGGGCGGACTGAACACAAAACATAGTAGTGTTCTGCCAAAAATGTTCGCTACTAGCGTTCAGAAATGTCCTGTTGACTTGCCGATGTTTTGAAGGTGCGAACTTTCAAAACATCACTCGTGTCCATAAATCACGAAATGCACTCGCATTCATACGATTTCCTTTCACACTACTGAAAGTACGTTTAATACTAACATTACCTCCAGTACGTACTTACATTGCTTACAATACCAATATAACTTACACCGTTGCTGACATTACTTACAAAACAACCGTTGCTTCAGTACTACTGCTACTCACAACACTGTCTTAACTTACACTACTAATACTATTCACAATACCCTAGTTTACAATATTCGTTTTACTTATACTTGACATTCATTACATATTAAATCAATAGAATATAACATGCTATATATTAATCAGTATCTCACGGCTCACAGATGCTCGAATGCTTCGTGACTCCGTAGACAATTTGCTTTTTTAACAATACTTTGGACGCTGTTATGCTGTAAAGATTCACTTTCTTTGGCCGCAGTATAGATATAGTAAAGGGCTACTATCAGGCACAGGTTTAACAGCGTGGAAAGATCGTCTCTCGGAGTGATGTGAATATATTTCAGCATTGTTCGTCAGAGCTACCTTAGGCAAGTTGCAAGAGTTCCATCAAGAGGCAAGAAGGTTCGAGAAAGAATTTACGTGCCGACATTCTACGAACAGATGCTTTACGGTCTGTCTTACACCACACAATTGCCATTTGACAATAGTCGACACGACTGGAAGTTTGGGAGAACGAGAAATGCTATGACTCGAAAGAAACACGGAGAGCATGTTTTCTATTTCATTTAGAAAACGCTGCGACAAAAGCAAAGGAAAACAACTTGTTAACTTTGATAGTCAAAATGTAAATTGATATCTCTTTGCTCGCGCCATCATTACATCAACAGGTCATGCTAGTTCTGTGTTCTATCGAGTTATAGAACGCGATTTTTAACCAATCAGCGCCCGTGTTTTCTTAGGACTGTTTTCTTAAGTTGTTCATCAATCAAGAGCAACAATGGAAAGAAACTTAGGCCCCGTCCACACTTACCCATTTCAAACGAAAACAGAGCTATTTTGCTCGGGATACGGCTATCGTCCACAATACAACGCCGAAAACCAATCACCGAAAACGGAGCCATTCGAAAACGCTCTCCAGATTGGAGCTATTTGAAAACGAGGAGTTTTGAAAACGCTGTTTTCCAGTGTGGACGGAGAAAACGATGCTATCTGAAAACGGTGACGTCATCAAAATAGACACGACCGGGCGCCAGACCACTCGGCCGTGAGTATCCAAAATGGCGGACGGACGCTGCCATGCGCACTGAGGGTACAAGAGCGTTTTGAAAACGGATACGGCACTGTAGGTTGGACGGTCGAAAACGATACGAAAACGATAAGTGTGGACTCAAATCTTTTTGAAAACGGAGCAAAACAGCTCCGTTTTCGTTTGAAAACGAATTAGTGTGGATGGGGCCTTAATTTACTTACAGTGAAAAATGATTGACTTGGAATGTCACAGTCCCGTTTTCCAGTTTAGGTGGTGGTCTCAGGTCCTCTGTGATGTCAACCCATTCCTGTGAGCTATCCTGTGTGCTGCGGTTACATATTCTCACATTGCTTATCGACAGACTCTGTAATTTCTGGAGGTCTTGTTGCGAAGCAACTGGTATTTTTATCGAAGCAGGCTCTTTAAGCTGTACGACCACAGGACACGAGATATGAAGAATTGGACCAACAAAAGCCTTTTTCTCTTCATAATCACCATTTGGAACCTCTTGAACCTGAGTGCAATATGATCGGCTGATAAGGTACCACAATACAAAAAATCGTATACATTTAACACTAGACTACGGACAGTCCCTATTGCTTTTCACATTATGGCTCGACGGAATAAGCGAAAGTTGGACAATTAGCCAGTCGTCTACTCTTGACAATTAAAAACTAGCAGGTATGATGTAGATGGGAAGAGAGGGAGAGAGAGAGAGCTCTTCGAATTTCTCTAACTAACTATCAAGCATGCGGAATGAACTGCAGAAAATTGAATTAATCAGATTTTTTCTTTGAGACGAATTTTGATATAACTCGGTCTTAATTAAGAAGAGGCAGTTTTGCAGAGAAAAGTTCACGAAATGAAAAATGAGTGATTTATCACTGAGCCTCTGTGTCATTTTTACAAAGCCAGCTTTGACAGAGTATTTTCTTACATTAGAAGGTAAATCAGAGCAGCAAAACAAGGAGACGCTACATCATAGTGCAGCCAAGGCGTTAAAAATTATACAGAAAGTCCCTTAGAGCCAGTTAAAAGCAAGCTGCTACTCAAAATACTATCACGCTAGAACAAAGGGAAGGTTGGGTGTGGTGCTCACTTTCCGAACCATTTTAGAGTTGTCTGGCAGCGAGGATGGAGGTGACCTTGTTTTGACATAGACCTCACTGCTTTTGTTGTGTAAATCAAGTTGTTGTTATGTTTACTAGTTGACATTTGAATAAAAAAGGCAGAGAGATCTGTATCAAAGTAATTCAAAGGCCAGGCAATTGAGCACACAACTATAAAATGGCCTATTGTCAATCTTGAAGGAACCCGAAGACGTAATTGATAATCGCAATTATGCAATCAAATTAAGCAGTTTTGAAATAAAGCCTGAAAAAAAATTGAGACCCGAACGGAATTCGATCCCATTGCCTCTGCGACAACGGTGCAGTGCTCTATGAACTGAGCTATCAGAGGTGAACTGAAAGCTGACCACTTTCTGAATTCGTAATATATCTTTAAATGATGAAGAATGCAATTGAATAATATGAATTCGAAAGTACTGCGGAGAGAGATATGAAGGCATGATTGATCATCGCAGTTATGCACACAAATTAACATCCTTCTTTCCAGTTCAAATATATGATCTTTCATATATTTACTTGCATTCATCACAATTTACGGGTATATCACGAATTCACAAAGTGACCAGCTCCCAGAAAGCTCGACTGCAATGATCAATTATTTCTTCATATCTTTCTCCGCAGTTCAAATATATGATCTTTCGTATGTTTGTTGTATTGAAGAAACCCTGTTACATTTCAGCATGAATCTACCGTATAA
>CM042752.1:20707977-20720477 GCA_022496165.2 Catalaphyllia jardinei
AGAGAATTTTTGTGGAATACACTTAACGAATTTCCCCGTTTTCTGGTAATCAGTTTCCGATTTCGAGTGATTCGCAAGGACTAATAGAAATTGAACTGAACAAGCTATTTTAAGGTCCAAAAAGAGATGTTTTCATCCTTTTGCCTTATCTGGGACTCCAGGGCATGTTCATCACAAAGCAACCTAAATCTTGTCTCTACAAGGTGTATGGTTGTACTAAGCTAAAAATAATTTTTCGTAACACTCACTGCATTAACTCTTTATTCCCGGCCTACAAGGACAGGCTTAACCGCTCTCTCAAGTCAAAGGTCGTGTACAGGGCTAGCTGCTGGGACTGTGATGACTTTTACACAGGTAAAACGAAAGTCGATTACATAACAAAAAAACTGAACATTTCAAAGCACTCACGAAGAGCTGCAAAGCATCAGCCATTGCGGATCATATTGCTTCAACTGGACACGATATGAAATGGGGCCATTTTAAAATTTTAGTAACAGGGCGTTGGGATATTCGTTGTACAATAGACCCTTCTCCAAAATGGTTGCCGAAAATTCAGATAAGTCAAAATTAAAAACGTATACCATCAGTAGAAAGACTACCTTTACTTTAGTAACCCTGCAAAGTTTCAGCATTTGAGGTCCAATATCAGCTGACAAAATGTACAGACGTTTGTATGACTGGGGATATAATGCATACCCCCAGTCATACAAACGTCTGCAAAATTTTCAATTTTTAACTTACATTTTCTCAGTTGATTACACCTGAAATTCTGAAACTTTGCAAGGTTATTGAAGTAAAGGTGTTCTTTCTAGTGCCGGTATACGTTTTTAATCTTGGCTAAATTTAACTTACTTGAATTTTCGGTCGCCATTTTGGAGAAGGGTCTATTAAAGAGTTATTATTGATTAAGGATTTAAAACCTTCTTTAAGCAAAAATATGGGTAGGGAGAAACCTTTTCTTTACTAGCCTTTTCTGTATTTTCCAGCAGACTTTAGAATATAGGTATATTGTCAGTTTTTCACAATTGTCTTAATTACGTTCCAGTCTTTCTTTTAAAGTGCCACTAACCCCCCCATTTTTTTTCTTTTAATAAAATCTACTAGTTTCCCTGATTTCATCATCGAAAAAATGATCTCGATTGATACAATCCTTGCGTTTCTACAGGCGTTTAAACACGTAGTTTCTATGTTCATGACCGCGCAAAGTGGGAGCTGGGTCGGGCTACTAGTGACGTCACTTCGAGAACCGAGCTGAAACACTCAAAAGACCTTTGACTGAGCTTGGAGGGCTTTCAAAACATTCTTGGGTTATTTGTGATTTATATTGTATCAAATTCAAACAAGATTTTAACGTGAAAGAACTGTATCATCTAGCATTACAATTTGGAGTCTAGCTACGATTTGGACGACTGCGATGTATATATTTTTTCTATTTCGAAGTGCGGGTCGCCAGCGGAGATTGCCGCGCTATAATTTTTGCCAGGATCAGGATCGAAAATTTACCGGTCCATTTGAGTTATAACGGTACAAGTAATGACAGTAGATGTAACTTACAGCTCTTAAAGAGTTATAAAGATGTCAATGGACACGAAGAGTCGGTAAGTTGCCTTAAGGAACGTGCAGATTTCGGGAGTGTCAAAACATTTTTGGATTCACACACTAAATATTTCCCCAGAAATACAAGTGAAAATGCGATACAGTCCTAGTCCACTTCTGCCTACTTCCCCAGATCAGTGACTGAAAAAAAGTTTTAACATGAGATAGAAGTAGAGATGTAGGCAAACAATATCCAAAGGCGAGGTAAATTTTCGCTTCATTACTGTCGCCCGACCGCAGTGATTACTGTGTAATTTTAGTATGCATGAACACAAGCTATAGACATTTGCATATTTCGCGCCACTAAATCATGGCAAATCCGTCGTTAGGATATTGAAAAAAAGTTCAGTATAGTATCAGTTAAAGAGATACATTTCCACTTCACTGTTATTTTGAAGAAAATGTCAATTTTACGTACGCTGGGAGTTCTCAACTTTTTAGTTTACGTTTCGGTTGACTGACAATTCAGCACGACGAACTCCGTCGGTAGCTCTAGAGTCGAATCTTAATCGTTTGATTCACTTTTCTCGCATAGGTATAAATGCTTGATCCGTTCTAAGTTTGAAATTTAGATATATTTGGTTTCTCAAAGACAAAGCTCAAAGAACGAAACAATTGTGTATTCGGTATGGCTATGGAGATACACGGTCGGATTACGGCTTCCGGTGTGCGTGTGTTTTTATTAAACGATCCACAAATACATAGCTAGTTCACCAGGCTCAAGGCTCAACAATCTTAATCGCTTCGTTGTAGGACAAAGATATGTTTACTATTCGTTTAAAGATGTGTTTATTTCGAGTAAAAACGAACAATGCGTTTAGTTTACCGTGTGAGTTCATGTGATGGACTCGGAAGATCGATCACTTGCGCTTGGAATAGTTAGATGGCTTCCAGCTTATCACAAATTCGTGTCGTATGCAGTACTCATGAAAATATTCAGTTTTCCACAAGAGATAAAGAAGAATATACAGGCCATGACGTTCGCTTCGCACAGATCAGCCCACTTATTTGTTCTTTTTCTCGTTTCTGTCGTTTCTGGTCGAGTTTCATCGGGATAGAGGTATCGAATTAAGAGGAATACATTCTGTGTATCCTGTATTGCTACAGTCTCCAACAACACATATTCCTTGCATGCTGCAAGGATTTTGACACACACTTTCGCATGCTTGCATATATTCTTCTCAGAAACAAAACATTGTTGTTCTCGTCCCATTCTCCGCTATTCTTCGGTCGTAAACATGGAAATGTGCAACATTATAAACTTTGAAAATTCGTAGAAAATTAACAAACATAGCTACTACGATAATTTTTTCGCTGTGGTGATCAGGAGAAAAAGGAAATTTATATTAGCGAAAAATAAAAAAGGGGGTTAGTGGCACTTTAAGCATTTAAGTCTTATTGTGTTATATCCAAACGCCACTTCTGAATATGTATGATGAGGCACATGAACCAATAAGTCCTTAATCAAACGGCCAGTCTTTCTTTTAAGCATTTAAGTCTTATTGTGTTATATTCAAACGTCACCTCTGAATATGTATGTTGAGGGACATGAAACAATAAGTCCTTAATCATAGATTTTACAACGTGCGTTTGTATGTCATGTTTGTATATCATTTCCGTAAAGAACTGTTTTAAATTTCTTACTTAGCTTTTATTTCTTTTTTTTTAATCTTATCTTCCGATTTGCTCTAAGCATTCCCCTATGTATAAGTAATAAGTGTCCCTTAGATCATTAAACTGACAAAAAAAAAACGTTTTCAATTAGTTCTTATCCACCGAGTAGGAGGTCTGTATGGGAGAATCTTGCTATCAGGCTTTTTGTACTACCATAATAAATAAATAGTTTAGACGAAAATAGTCATCAGCTTTGCATTCTAGTCTACAACTTTTTCTTCCTCAAATGTAACCGGTCTAGATGCTGCATGGTCTAGATCGGAAAATCTCGATTTCTATCGATTTCAGCCAATCAAATTTGTGAATTCGGTAGTTCCCAGTCCTTGTGAGACACAGCCATATAACTCCCAATAGTGTTTTCTTACCTTCATTGTCAATTCTACTTCTTCTTTCGACAAAGACTTTCTGGGAATTGTCACTCTCACATCAGAACACTCAGAAATTGGACTTGGGACTTGGCAAGTCAATTCGGGTCTTTTCATCGACGCGTCGAATGAGAATTTGTAAGACTTGAGACGACAGATCACAGCGTACAAGGAAAAGTTCGTTATAGTAGCTTGCACAAACCGTAAATCACTTTGCCATTCAGTACTTTCAAGGAGAGGCCCTAAGATGAACAGATGTATACAGGAAATATTACAGGTTGTAACCATCTCATTTTCCTATGCGGTTTACAACACTATCGCAATACAGTGTGATAGATTTCAATCTCCGCAAGTGCCGCAGACTGGCGGATGCATACCAAACATCTGTCCGACTTCTCGGGCCTGGAAATTATTAAGTCTATCGTACTTTTCAGTAACTTAATATTTTATTTTTATTCTAACGCAACAGCAAATCAATTTGAGAAAATTTTTGCCTCGACATGTGATTGCCGTGCGCTCGAACTATACAAACGCCTGAACAGAGTAGCTAGCACGAACCATATTCAGTAACGTTTACGCGCAACTCAATTCGTAGCTCGTAGAATGTACGGTGCCTGCCTTTGCTAGGTCTTACGAGACACTTTGATATCTCCAATTGACTTGCACAATGGATGCGTCAAGGCTTTTGTTGTTATTGTTATTGTTGTTGTTGTTGTTGTTAATTTGTCAAATTAAGAGCAATTATGCGCAGCATACCTGATGGATCCCAAGTTACGTTTGTAGTATTTAAATTCTTCCAAGTGTCGTTCTCCGGGTCAGTCAGTTCCTTCATCACCAGCTCGTATCCCCCCATGTCAACTGCACTGTGCGACAAGACCACGGTAATACCACTAAAGTTAACACCTACTGTATCATCGCAGGCAAGTTGTATTACGCTGCTGACTAATGATTCATCAGCTTCATTAGGTAGTGAGACAGCACTGGGACGCCACAACGAACATGTGATCATTTTGGGCTCCGGTACAGCTTTAGGAGAAAATTTTATGCAAACACCCCTTTCTCTGCAGTCCCACCTGAAACCTTCCCCTTTGATTGTCTCGCTGTGTGTAAGATAGAAAATAGCATAAATGTTTATTATATAGTGTAGCTGCCTCAGGAATAGGTTTCTCTAGTTGTTTGTGGGGATAATTTTGATTAAGTCACACAATATCAATAGATCAATTTATTGCGCCGAATTTTGTAAATATGCGCCCTTTTATAGGAATCCGTTGCTCACTTTATTTCATTCGATATAATGCAATAACAGTTAATCCGTTATAGAATGGTTTTCAATTGAGTGTCTTAAAACCAAAACTAAACCAATTACTAACCAATTAGACTTCTCAGCCGTTCTTAAAAACGAAAGCCGAAGTACTCATCTTATTACTTTCGACACTCGATTGAAACCCGCTCCATTGTCGACTACAGGCCATCTTATCAGTCGAATGCTTTTGAAAATTCAACTTAACATACTTTTTAAACAATGTTCTTAAAGAAAATTTTTACTAGTTACGTTGGAAATCAGAATTTTCTGGTGCTTGTGGCTGGGACTATAAGGTGGAATTCCATTACATGCAGGCGAAGTCCTCTAAGGTATTCTTAGCTTATATGTGCAGTGTCAATCGATTTGACTTTGGGAGGCTCCTGGAAAAGCTGATAAGCACCGCACAGTCCACAGTAATCACCGCTCGAAACAATACACATAAAGTTGGTGGAGGGTGTTCTAAAAATTGTCGTGTCGAGAAGAAATTTTTCGCAACCATTGGCAATGTACTCATGTTGTTAAAAAAAAATGTACTTACGTGAAAAGTATAGTCTTTTGAGTCTCTTCTTGAGTATGTATGGCTGCGAAAACTGAAAACAGAAATGTTCTATCAAGGACAACAACTTCATTCATTCTGTCTGTGTATGTTCTGCCTGAAAATTTTAATGTTGTTAATATTAAGCGACATGTTTTTTATAGTTTAAAGGAGTTATGACAGGCAAACCTGAAGGAGTTATTTTTCTTTTCCTCCCGTTGGCCTCTGGACCATTTCCTGGTGATCATGAGTTTTATTTGTCTCTGAGGTAAAGTTGCATCTTCGTGGTGGGGATGGCCCTCTTAAAAACCGAGACCGCAAATATAAAATATTTGCTCGCAAATAGAATTTTATGTCTTTTCTCTTTGACCAAAGTTATTGGATAGTCAAGGGGACTGGGTCTGGGGGAGGTAGCAATGGCCATTATATCCATCCCCCTCTTAGCGTTTCTGCAGGTCACGTGAAATGGCAAGCCATGTGCTTGCCATTCGTTTCTATAATTCGGCGTAAGAAGCTGCTTTTGATTCCCACTCCTTCCCCTGATCGCCTTCTTTTCTGCAAGGATATTTAGTGTTGTTGCGTTTTTCTTGGCCCGCACCTTTACTGGGCAAACATATGATAACAGGATTCCTTCATGATTTATTTTGATTTGTTTGTTTCAATAAAAGCGGCTATGGACCTGTTGCCCATAGCCATATTGCTCCAATTCAGGTGTGCTGATTGCCCAGTAAACAGAGCTCAGGCAAGAGCAGCATTTATGGGTTTGGTTTTGGTGGAGAGGAAAGACATAAATGATCATGAGAAGGCATATACGATTTTAGCGTACGAAAAACAGTCTTCCAAGCTGGTGCCGAATGGGAAACGCCTTAAAGACCATTTTCCAGCACTTGATCAAAAATGTGCTATAAGTTTCACTCTAAGTACCTTCACTCGTACACGAAATGTTCGTACAGCTCCAAGATATTACTTAAATAGTCGAAAAAAGGCAAATTGAAATGATTTTTAAGAGATTTTTCCAACATTAAACAACGCATTTTTAAAACGTCTGCCATACCTTTTCAAACTAAAATCACCACCTAGTGCTTGCGTAGCATAATTTTATTATAAGAAACTTTTTTGAAATTCGGTGAACTTACACAACAATCTTTAACAAAACTTGATCATTATTTTGAGGCGTCTTTCATTGAAAAGATACCTTTTGGGTTCTGCCTTTTTTTAAGTGAAGCTCTTAACCAGGCTCCAGTAATCAGAAGGATTCCCCTTTTGAAGACAATCAGTTTAAAGTGTTTCTTTTTTCATTTTAGATTAACGCTTTGTACAGGCGTAGCTGATGATTATCTGCTCTAGAATAATATTTTCAACATAAGCAGACCATCATCTTTAAGTTTACACTGCAGTAAATTGGTCTTTCTATTCATGGCGTTTCAAAGTCTTGCACACATTGACAAGAGTGCCCCTTTTTTATATTTCGAAGCTATAATATTTACCATGGTCAAATTTCATTCCGATCAGCTTTCCTCTGTTTTGATTGTCCTTTGCAGCTGTAGATTGTTTAAGGACCGCCATCTTAACAGGTAGTGGAAGGTTGCTTGGTGCAAGCTTTGCAACATCTGTTGGAAATGGGAAAATGAAATCCACGATATTCAATTAAGGTTGTGTATGAACGACAGAAAATCCTTTCGCATAGCTAATGGCTAGTAGAGAGAAGAATATACAGCAGTAAAACTTTCACTACAAGTACAACTAAAATGCTACTATTTTTTTATCTTTGCCAAGAAACTAATCAAACTGGATAAATCACTAAGATGACCAAATGATAACTTCATTTCTGCGGACATCTCAGCGACTTACAGCCTAATAGGCTTCCAGAGCAAATGTTACATATCCACTTGGTAAAACACTGGACTATATTGTACCCCACCACTTTCAGGCCAGTGAATTTAACATATTAAGACAAGTTGGACTTGCACGTACAATCTCAAGAATTCAGGTCTCCAGCACTAATAGCCTATTTAGAGTAATCGTGGGCATTGATCCATGAAGAATCAATATGCGGTCGTCAAACCCCGGCTTAAATTCGTACAAAAAACTACAATTTTAGGTATTTTTAAGGAGAATACTAAGAATAAGCTTCCCTTTTGAAGCAACGCGCCTTTGATCGTGTTCTTGGAGAAGCAATGAGATTTTTTGACTTCCAATCTAACAATCTCTTTCTGGTACGCATGAGTCCAAGTAAATAATCTAATCAAAACACGCAGAGAGAGATAATTTGGTTACAGACCCAACAATGGAGTGCTCTTATAACTCACCTTCATCTTGGGTGTTATCATCTGCCATCCGTGACTTTTATTTCAGAAACCTCTAGAAATCGTGGGGTTTCCAACTTCTAAATATAACCTTTTTATTTGACCACTAGAATCCAAGGAACAAAAGAAAGATTTACTCAGTTCAAGTTGTTATTAGAGGTTACATTTGGAATATGCTATTTCTATGCTTCGCCCAAGATGACAGGTAAAAGTGAATTTGCTGTTAGCTAACGACCTTTTCCACTATTGTTAAGTTTTCTTTTAGCTGAATGGGACCGGCCCCACCTCGATGGAGCTTGCAAGCACCATATCTATTATCTTCTATTGAGAGAAAAAGTTTATACTCTACCTTTTATGATTTAAAATGTCCCTGTAGCTAATGTACCCGGGGAAGGTACTTCCTTGCAAGCGGCTAATGGGGATGCGCCGCTAGATGGGGCTACGTTTTCACAACTGGACTGACTATCATGGGGTCTCATTTTCAATAGAGGTACTAGAATGGGGTCGAACATTTTCTTAAGACAGTTCTTCATATTTGCGGTTAGCAATCGTAACAGGATGTTTGTACTGTAGGCGAAAAGTTAAGTATTCATTATTCAACAAGAAGTACATACAGAAATAAAAAAAGTGATTAAGTTGAGATCGTGAAAATTAGATATTTGCCCAAAGTGACTAAGATGGAGTCTACAATTGGCCACAGAATAGACTAAAATGGGATAGGGGCTCTGAGTGGCCAGCGGCACATACCCAGCAAAAATTGACCCCAAACACGTCCCAATGTAAAACCCCATTGTATCTGGAGAAGGCTGGTTTGGCCAACCCAAATATAGCGCACCGTCATAACAACATTCCACGTTGTGTCGATTTCTGCCTTTATATTCTTCACTAAAATTAAAACTAGAAAATTATTGATCCACCTGAGATTTTACTTTCATGATGTATGAGAGCAGCTGAAACAGCAGCTCAACTCAGTGACAAATGTTTTTGTTGGTTTCCGGCCGCCTTTTTGGAGCCCATTCGGATGAGTGAGGAAGTGCAAACCCAGTATAATATTTGATTTAGGAGTATAGCATAAGTTAAATGTAAACTGTCACACACTTTTTATTTCACAGGATTCAGCCATCTACCACACATGCACAACTTAAAAGATGACATGATAGGAGATTACAAGGAAATTGGCCTAATAATCAGGAACAACTCATTCCGTAATGATTGAGATTATTTTTGACAATGCAAATTAACAGGGTAGTTAGAACATTCAGTTCCTTGTCCATCTATTAATAGCCTTTAAAGGTCAAATGAAACAAAGTTTAAACAATTTTTGTTTTGTTGAAAATCCTTTTTAAAAACATCAGTCATACCAACAGGAAGCAGAATCAACTCTCAAAATTAGGTTTTGCCCAAAGGATGGTGCTCAAGATAAGAAAATCCGACGGTTTCCGAGAACTTTACGAAAACGAACCAGAAACGGCCGCGCCTAGATTGGAAACGAATATACGGTACTTGTGACGTCATATTTGGCGAGCTTGTTTTCATGACCAGAAGAGATTCTGAGGCTTCGATAAATCATCGAGTTTGTTTCAAGGATTCTGAAGTTTATTGACCAGCCGATGTGTAAAAGAGATGAAGAAATTGATTCTATTTTTCGTTTCCCCTGAGAGTTCGAAGTAACGGGGTTCAACTGTATTCCGAATTAGTGGCGCTCTGTTGTTGAACGCGACATGAGAGTTGTCTCCTTTCAGTCAGGTCAAAAAAGGCTGACAGATAACTGAGTGTGACGGCATGCATGCATGCTAACTACACGATGAAAAAAGGACAGAAATTGTTCGCAACCAAAATAAAGCGAGCCGGGCCTGAGTTATTACCGCAAAATAGTAGACTTAAAGCAATATTAGCTGTCAAAGTACAACCGTACGTTATAGAGATGTGTCTCATTGCAGTAACCTATCCCAGAAGAAGAGATCAGATTCCCTCTATTGTAAACTTAACCGCTGAAAATACACTTGGAAGGAGCTTTCACGACTCGCTTAATTTGACTTCCCTCCCCTAAGGAATAAGAAGGAACGATCAAAAGGCATACAAATCCAGACAGATATTAAGTAACTTCGACAGTTTTAATTAGACATGCCAAAAGACAAATGTTCAAATTTTTAGGGTTTTAAACAGAGCTTATTGAACTTGATAAATTAATTACAAACTCCAAGCCAAGGTACTCCCATGTGTAAAGGCTGTGGATGCTTGTCTCTTAAGGGTTGTAAAAAGAGGACTGTGGTATTATCATTTGTCTCATGATGAGATCACTAGAGATGTCTCAGCCTGCTAGTCTTCATAAGGCAATGAGGTTAACTTATGATTAGGCAGTACCATTTACATCACAAGGGGGCTTGTGCCGGTGATTGATGCATTCAATCCTTTGCTCCAACAAAAAGTTGATGAGCAATCAAAATTTACAATAGCATTATAGCATTTCTTACAGCAGGGCCAGAGTGAGGGCAATGTCCACAGTTCGATTCTCTTCCCGAGTATTAGCAACATATTACTTTCTACATGTACTGTCAATAAAGAAACAACAGAAATAGAAACAAAATGGCTAAGGCAATTGCCTGAGTTTGCCTCATACCGGCTAAAGCCCTAACTTAAGGTATTTAAGGTGAAATGCCTTATCTTGACCCAACAAAGTATCACTTAGGGTTGGCATGAGAGTTAAAAATACAGTCATATGTAGGCCTATGAATATCAGGTATGAAATCCTAAATAAAAGTACTGGAAACCATTTTTAGCGTTTATTTGTGGGTCTGTTTTAGGATGGCCCGGGAGGATGGCCCGGAAGGATGACATCTCTCAGGGATCAATAAATGCTTGAGCTACATCTAGATTAGTCTCCTTGGAGTCTAACTCCTTCCAGGCTAGCTAAGTAACCACTCCCTTCTTCCTCAACATGGCAGTCTCCTTCGTAAGCAATTACTTGAGCGCAGCAAATTACGACTAAGAATGAATACTCTTAAACTAATATGTTTTTATTTTGTTTAACTATTAACTGACAATGTTAGTGCGGAAAATCGGTAATTCAAGATAATGTAGTTAGGCTTTTAATTACCTAAATTAAAAAATCACAATGGCATGAAATCGTTTTACAGAATCATTCAACCCCTAATGTTTTATTTTGACTAGACTGAGTTTAGAAAATTACATTAAATATCTGAAAAGTCAAACTTGATAACATCGCAATAGCTTTCATATACAGCGACTTTACCTCGCTTTCTGGTCGTCACGATATGGCTGCCGAACAACAACATTTCCTGCTTGTAGAGCGTTTGTTCGTGGGGGTTCGTAGTCAATACTTTGCTTTACAATTGCGACATTGGTACAGTTTCTCTGTTTTTTCTTTTCTTATCTCTCTTTCCCGGGTTGGGGGGGGGGGGGGAGGGGCTTGAACTTGAAACCCAGCTTAGCCATTACGAGACACGTTGCTCCAAGAGGCTTCTTCTGCAAATTTTGCCGACAGCGAGAACTTAGACAAGATGTAGCTATATGACCAGATGATTCGAACAGGCGGTTAAAATCCCTTCTTCTGTCAATATTATCCTCGTTTTAATCATTTCTCATCTTCTAAAGGGAGTAACAAGGCTCATTCCATAGATTTTGAACGACTGCTAGAATTAACCAGCACAAAACACCCATGTTTGCTCTATTTGCTCTGTTTGCTCTCTATTCTGAACGGGAAGCTCACCAATTATGACGTCACAACATCCAGTTCCGACAATTTTCCGACGTTTCCCCGAACCGTACCTTTTGTAAGGCGAAGAAAAAGGGCCATTTTCAAGGTCGAATATCTCGGCGATGTAACAACGAAATCATGTAAAACTGTGGATTTGGATTATTTGGATTATCATCTTTTATTTTATCTCAGAATCAAACTAGGTCCAATTTCGTTGTATTTGACTTTTAATTGTTCCAGAATAATTGTTCCAGAATAATTTACAAACAAACAGACTGAATACGATTTTCTGGTCTTCTGTAAGGTCTCCTAAGTCGACATCTGGAGTTGGATGGATGACCTCACTTTGACATCCCTTCATGACAGGTGTATCTGATTGCAATTTGACTTCTTCTCCCTCCTCTGATGAGGTTTTGGCAAGACGAATGCAGTCTGCTGACCTTTCTTCATTCTCTCTCTTTCTTACTTCAAGTGGTGTTACAGATTTGACTAGTTCAAGCTTGCCTAGCATTGTCCTTTTCTTTAAGGTAATGTCATGGTCTGTGGTATTCTTGACTTGAATTCTGATACGTGAGGAGGTGCCACCCCTGAGAGTTACTAATGTTTCAGGGACCTCAAGCCCTGATGGCCAAGGTGATTCAACGTCTGGTTCAAACAATACTGGGAGTCTTGATTCAGTTGGGCCAGTACTTACAGAACAAGAAACTATCATTGTCTCATTCTTTGGAACTACCACATCCTTCTTTGTTACTTTGACTCTACACAGTTCACTTGAGATGTTTGTCCTGATGAGACCAATCAAAGCTTTAACATTTTCCTGTTTTGCATTTGGAAGACTAATGTCTCTTCATGATTGTTTGGAGAACCACTGACCGGGTTTTTCACAATTTCTTCGATTACATTATATCCGACAATAGGGTGATCCAGAGTATCCTTTGAAACCAGGAAGGGCACTGACATACCATGTTTGTCATCTGAGGTCGCAAGTTTGAAAGAAACTTCA
>CM042752.1:20722977-20724335 GCA_022496165.2 Catalaphyllia jardinei
TTCTTAAATTAAAAATAGAGTGCTAAGACTAAAGGTTGAAAGGTTTGAGATTAAAATAGAGCAAACTTAGGAAATTAAAAATGAAATACTTAATGGGAAATTCTCAATTGGTGTTACCGACAGCAAGAATAACTTATCCTTTGAATAGAGCTTCATTACTGGAATATAGTTCTGCTGGCTAACTCTCAAGGAACTAACAAAACTCCATTAGTGTAAAGTAGTTCAGCTGGATAGCTTCCAAGGGAACGGAAGATAGATCTTAATGCCGAAAGGAAAGCTAAGTACACCGCTAACGAACTATTTGTGTACTAAATGAAAGTCGGTGTTGCACACGTACAGGTGTACAAAGAGTCGGCAAAGTACAAAGTAGAATATTTAACTTCCTGGTCGTCAACTAGAAAGAGGTTACTGTTGGTTTTTCTATAATTTTCCAAATAACAAAGAAATAACTGTGAAACGGCGAATTTTCTCATAACAAAATAGTGAACTGTCCTTTATTGTGCTGGTAAATAATTCGACCGATCATAAACACTTTGAGTCAACAACAACATATCGGCCGACTGTACGAAAGACATCTCCCGCACGAGGTCCTACTCTCGCATATCACGTGATTTTTGTTACATAACGTGACACATTATATAACGCCACATTACAATGAAAATGCTGGTTGCTGGCATTGAATTAAAATGATTTGTCGAATAGCCATTTGCAGTGGTAGGTCCAAGGAGCATTCAAAAGGCATCCAAAAGAAGAGGAGGAACTTTTCTCCTTACAATAATTTGCAACAGACTGTAAAGCAGAATTTAACAGTAAATACTAGATAAATACTATGTTGTAGAGAAACTAAAAGACATAATCTTATCGTAGACAGGTCAGAATAATGAGTTATATGTCAGGCTATCATGAGTCTGGAACATTGTAAGCAATGCACCTAACTAAGCCCTAGTGATACTGAGCAAGGGAAATCTACTTGTCTATTTTGTGGTCAGTAGTTCCAGAGCAAAAGTGCAAGGTATAGCAGCTTACAACTACCAATAGTTCTCATTTGAATATTGTTTTTAGGGACCATAGTCCATTTTGGGGTAGTCCATTTTGAAAGTCCACAGGGGTAGTCCATGGACTAGGGTTCAGTGTTCTGTCCATCATCGATTTTAACCCCCTGTCATCTGGTGATTTAAGGTTAATATTTTGCATGGCAGGTGATGATGTATGGTTTGAATTTAAGCTTTACGGAGACAATCAAAGTTTTCAAGCAATAAAAGGGGGGGGAGTTATTACGAACATCAGTAAACGAGTACCAGTTGTGGAAAACAAACGCACTGACCTTTTACAGATGTGTTTCACTGTAGTAATTTATC